>CM077525.1:22222395-23422395 GCA_039654895.1 Mongoloraphidia duomilia | reverse complement strand
GCAAAAGTACATAAACTAGAACTATAGTCGTCTAAAGGAATCATCCAAAATCCAGAACTACAGTCAAGTACAGAAAAATATTTAGCATCTTTTAATTTATATAATATTTCATCAACAGAAGGTAGTTGAAATCTTGGCCTTATAATAAATTTATTTAAGTGACGTGGATCTAAACATATTCTTAGATTATTATTTTTCTTTTTTGCAATAACAATAGAATTAACAAATTCAGTTGGTTTAAATACTTTTTCAATAATATCAAGCTCTACCATTCTATTTAATTCTTTGTTTAGCTGATCATGTAAATGTAAAGGAATTTTCCTAGCTGAGTCAATTTTCGGCTCTGCATTTTCCATTAAAGTTATATGGTAAGAGGTGTCTAAATATCCTACCCCATCGTCAAACAAATCTTTAAAGTTTGACCAAATTTTATTACAATTTATAACTTCAGTATTCACTGTGCAAATATTGCGTTCAATTAATTTCAACGCTTTACATGAAGCTAAACCAAGAAGAGGTGTACATTTTATTTTTACAATCACAAAATCGATTTTTGTTACGTGACCATTATTAGGTAATAGACAATCTAAGGTACAAATTCCTTCAATTGGAATATTTTCATTACTTAATGTAGAAATTTTAAAATTGACTGTTTTATTAATTATATTTCGATTCAGGCCCAATTTTATAAAATTATCAAGTGAAATTACATTAGTTTGAGCACCTGTATCGATTTTTAAATCAATTTTGTGGTTATTAATAATCATTGTCTGAATCCAATCAAATTCTTTTTTTATACAATTTAACAATTCAACATTGCCTACAAAAAATGTTTCTTATCTTTACTATTCTCACCTTGTTCTATCTTTATTTCTTTAACAATCCTAGTCTTGCACACATTTGCAAAATGATTCTTACCATTGCACTTGTAGCACGTGGCATTCATGGCTGGACACTTATGCGACTTGGAATAATCTTGACCGCATCTGTAACATTTCTTGACTTTTTCTCTGGGATCTATTTTCTTATTTATTCTCAGGATCTCAGCAGCTGTTTGACTTTCCATGTTTTGATTCATCTCTGAACTTTGAATGTTTATGATTTCATAATTTTTTCCAATTTCTAATGCCTCTTGAAGTTTCAATTTATC
Organism: Mongoloraphidia duomilia; assembly: GCA_039654895.1. Lineage (NCBI taxonomy): Eukaryota > Metazoa > Arthropoda > Insecta > Raphidioptera > Raphidiidae > Mongoloraphidia > Mongoloraphidia duomilia. The sequence goes on along the minus strand of CM077525.1, from coordinate 23,421,245 downwards.
ACCTTTTTCAAGTAATTTGGTTCTTAGCTCTGATGAAAAGCATTTATCAATTATTTGATCTAATATCTCGTCATCCAGATCTGTAAACTTGCATTTTTTACCTTGTTTCTTCAATCTTGTTACATACTGAATTAAAGTTAAAAATGATGTAATTTTGTTATTTTTTAACATTTTAATAAAATAAAGTATTTTGTTAGTTAATAATAGATTATGAATTATTTTTAATTTATAACTATGATGATCTTCAGAAGTAAAAAACCAAAAAAAAGACAGATAAAATGAGCAAGACCAAGACTTGATACGCAAGACAAGACCAAGACTAAATAAGCAAGACCAAGACCAAGACCAAGACAAGACCAGCCATATTTGCGCAAGACCAAGACCAAGACTGAATCATCAAGACCAAGACCAAGACTGTCCAAGTCTTGGTCTTGGTCTTGGTCTTGCTTTGCTCATCACTAGCATGAATATATTAATATAACCCGCTTACTCTTAGAATGACACAGTGACGTCATCAGTCTATTGGCAGCAAAGCACCGCCCTCACTTAGCAAAGGAATGTCTGCTTGACAATCGTTACCCTCTCTGCTGCTCTTTAATGGTTTTTATCATATTGTTGAAGCCGTTGCGTTATTACGAAACAATAGCCGTTGTCGAGTGATGACGTCTCGGTTTCATTCTTATAGTTCCTATAGTACTAGATTAAAATATAGGCTATCTATGTTTCATCTCTTATCTCCAACTTATGTTGTAAAATCTGATCCCACCAAAAACATGCATGTAGAAAAATAGGCCGCGTTCTCGTCAGGACTGTATGTTTTTTATTTGAAAAAAAAATATAACTGAAATGTAGAAATTATGCCAAGTTCCTTGCCTACATGTTATTAGCAGTGTTTTGATAAGCATAGAAACATATTGTGTGAATTAATAAAAGACCAAACTTGACAAGTTTTCATTAAAGAACTGGGCAATATTGAGACCCTTGAAAACTTGCCAAGTTTGGTCTGGAAATTTATTAATTCACACAATATTTTTGTGCTTATCAAAACACTGCTTATAACGTGTAGGCAAGGAAATTGGCATAATTTCTACATTTTAGTTTTTTTTTCAAATAAAAAATCACACAGTGCTGACGAAAACTTGGCCTATTTTTTTACATGTATGTTTTGGTGGGATTTCATAACTTTTTATTCAGTTATAATATATTAGTAAAAAATCCCAAGCCATTTCATTAGTATATATGTTAGGCTCAAAGAACGAAAACACCCATTGAGCGAAAAAAACAACTCACAACGCGTTGTTGTTACTTTAAAACATCCACATCGCGAAATGTGTGTTATGACTTATAAAAACGCCCATGACGCATTATGACAAACACAGAAAGACCACACAGCGAAATTCGTGTCGTGACTATCATGATATTCGACCACAACGCGTTGTAGAAATGAAGAAAAGCCATGACGCGTTCTGAGCCCTAGTTGATGCAACCACATCACGACGGACAGGTCGTAACTTGTCGGCGAAAGAACAGCATAAATGCTGAAAGAGAATGTGCCAAATTAGGCCTAGAGAAACAAAATGATTTCATTATCTATTTAAAAATTACCCGGTGTTGAAATTGGTTCTAACGTTTAAGTTAGAGTGCCTGAAGTTGATAGAGAACGTGCAGCTCCCGGAAATGTTTTGGGTGATGTTATGAGCATTAATCCATCAGGTTTTTATCAGTTAGGAAACAAGGAAGTATTCGACAAACTTTGTGCTCGTGATGATCTTACTGAGCTTTCAGAGACCAACTGTATCAGGACTTTCAGGTGTTAAATATATAATATCAACCATACCTAAAAACAATTCTTATTCACTATTATCACCAACCTTATCTCTACGTATCCCTATACAACATTCCTATGAAACCAGATCCAAGCTGCACCAAGATATTTAAGTCCCCAAGAAGGCAAAAACGTTCGGCCAAAATCATTTTAGCTATCTGGCTTCGAGAATGTATAACAACTTGCAAACGCACACATACAGTAAACATACACATTCATGCACACGACACTAACTCATCTCCAACTACAAAGTAAAACTAAAGATCCTAGTCTGCACAACAGCTACAATATGTTGGATCCTGCCCTAGCACTGGCGTTGCCAAGTTGGGCAGGAAACAGTCTAGTATTGTAATGTAAATGTAATGTATAGCATGGTAATTATTTTTATTGAAAAAAGCAAATACGGTTGTGTAAGTAATGAAAAACTCTTCCAAATTAGGGATCATTTGACTCCCATTCCATTTAAAAATTTAGGGGGGGTCGCTACCCCCGCACAGGGCTAGAGTTGCAAGAATGATTTTTGCATAAAAATTGGTCCCCTTTGATATACAAATCGAAGTGTTTTTAAATTTTTGTCAAAACGTTCATTTTGCCGAATTTTACGGGGGTACAAGTTTTCGTTGGGACACAGTGTATATACATCGACATACACCGTATACCGAGTGCCTTAAGTACTCCGTAACTTTCCAAACAAAGCAAAATTCGCTATTTCGTGTTAGAATCCGCCATGTTTTCATTGCCATAATACACATTTCCATAAGTACCGTCGTAGCTTGTTGACTTAAGAACTGTCAGCAATTTTATTTCCAGTACAACTCAACCGAATTTCGCAAAAAAAAGATAAACTGCGTAAAAAATATCTTTCAGTAAAATTCTTATTTTTTTAGTTTCATCTAAACATATAGGTCGATACACTATTTTGGAAATCCAGGGGAGGCTACAAGTAAGGCCTCACTGTACCCATGATACACACTTTTCTGTTTGATCTTGTAAATAATATTTACATTTCCATGAACTGATTTTAAGTACGTACATTATTTTGTTTACATTACAAATGACGATCGGTAGGTACCTAGTATTGTTTGATGAACTTTGTGAAGAAGGCATAGCAGTGAGCATACACCTTGAGAATATCTATAGACGTGTTAATTTGTAAATGAAGGCTGCATCAACTTTATTAATGGAACCAATTCTACTTGATTTGACAATAATATTTTTTCAGGGAAGTTATATGGAGCTCCTATATCGATTTCGAAACTATAGATACCTAATCCGATATTTTTTACACCCGATTTCGTATCTGAAATAATTATTAATTATAACGGATGTCAAAACGGATGCTAAAATTTGTATAGCAAAATAGCTCTTATGGAATTCACATAGACAACCCATTTTTTTCTTTGGTCCACTGAGAAGACATTAACGAAAAAACTCTTTCCACGTTCGTATTATGTAGTAAAATTAATGCAAAAAAATTACTGGGCTTGAGAATAGCCGAGAGTGTAGCAATGCTGTTGTTTACATGGCGTTGCTATGGTTCCTCTATTAAAAGTCCCCAGTTCGCGGGTTCTAGCCCGAGAGCTGGTAAAAGTGTCAATTGGATTTTCAATTTATTATTAAAGAAAAATAATGATTTGAAAATATGAATTGGTGCTAGGCCCAAGTAACCTTAGCTGTTGGTGGTCTTTAAAAACACACACAAAAAAAATACTGACAGATTTTCAATAATTTTGCATGATGTGACGAAAAATCCGGATAGAGTCCAGACAAAGCTCTTAAAAATTTATAACCCTAAAAGATTGTGAAGACTAGAGCAATGAGGCGATAAGCGATGGGCGACAGATTTTTTCACCTTGGATATATACAGGGTGGTGACCGTGACTGCTGCACATAGGGATTTAACCCGTAAAATCAAACTTTCGCTATTTCCTGCTTCCCTAATTATTTTGGAAAAATATCTTCAAATAATAGTTTTAGAACATAAAATTCATTAAACAAAATTAATTTTGCATGCTTTGTAATGGCAGAAGTTTGATATGAAAATGTCAAAATTACCTCAGAAACAGATAGCGATAGCCATGGAACAAAATGATTAGAAATTATTCTGACAGCTAAAACGTCATCATTTTGTTGAAGTTCCATGGCTATCGCCATCTGTTTTTGAGGTAATTTTGACATTTTCATATCAAATTTCTGCCGTTACAAAGCATGTAAAATTAATTTTGTTTAATGATTTAGATGCAGATTTTTATGTTCCAAAACTTTTGTTTGAAGATATTTTTCCTAAAATAATTTGGGAAGCAAGAAACCGCGAAAGTTTGATTTTACGAGTTAAATCCCTATGTGCAGCAGTCACGGTCACCACTCTGTAGGTACTGTTCACACCAGGGATGTTATGGAGCTCCATAACCGTAACCAAAATAATTTCATATCCGTATCCATAACCGAAACCGATAAAAGACTCCTTATATATCCATATCCAGATTCGAAATCTCATATCCCTCACAGCCCTGACTGGAAATATAAGTGCAATATCTTAAAAAAGTTAGGTTTACGTTGTTTACTTTGTAATAATTGTATTATTTCATTTTTTCCTTTCAGTTATACTATTCTTTAAAAATCCATAACTGTAACTATTCGAAACTATCGCGCGGATATCCAAAATTATTTTATCCGTATCTATAACCGAAATCGATAGAAGACAGCTCTTAATAAATCCATAGACAATATCCAGATCCGAAATCCCATATCCCTAACAACCCTGCTTCACACCCAACGACGACACTAGTGTATTTGACTTATTGTTAGAAATTGTAAAAAAGTCTGTGAATTGTTTTATCTGTAACCAAAGAGGAAAATTCGTCTCCCATTAATATACCGTATCATATTTTAATTCGCATAGCGTGCGACGCTCGTGATAAATCTTCAAACTTGGTCCACTTTTCTGCAATGTCGCATCAAGCTATGCGACGGAAGTAAGGTTTGAAAAAGCAGCATGCTGATTGGTTATTGCGTCTCTCTGATGTTCCCAAGACACAACTCGACTTATGCCGCTACTTAATGTGCAGATATATAGAGCTGAATATATATAGTTATTTTTGTGGTGAAGGTGATTGTTGCAATTCAGTAGAATAGATCCAAATATCTATATCAGAATATAAAATAATCGATTGATTGGTACAAGCATTGATATTTCATTTGTATGTAAGAGCGATCGACATTATATAAATAATATATTTTAATTATGTGTGTTAAAGGTGATGGCCACCTGTGTATTGAATTGAACGTTTTAACAGTGTCAAAAAGTGTTAGACGGGCATATTCTGTGTCTACGGTCATAGAGTATCATCGAATTCGTTTCATTAAGCGACCTTTAATCCTAGTTTAATGTACAGATGGCCGCGAAATAATGAATGAGTTTTAAATTGCGTCTAGTTCCAGGGTTAGGGATTTTTTGTCCGCAGTACTTCTTGTTGCAGGTACACAGTGATTGAAAAAGATTGAATTTGTATAGACTGAAAATAGCTGGCTGTAGACTGTAGCGGTTAGCGTACCCAGTTTTGGGCGGAACTGTCATGGGTTCGATCCCACCTCCACCCATAAATGTTTATTTTTTAGCTATTCTGATAGAACTTTTTACTTCCCACCTCTACTATGATAGGGAAGTAATGGATTTAGTCCTAAAAAAATATTTCGAGATTTTAACAGATCTTCACGTTTTGAGACCCTAGCAATCGTTTAAGATCATTTTCTGACTGATGTCTGTATGTGTGTGTGTGTGGTCAATTTTTCGCCTTCGATATCGTAAAAACGGAACAACATACGGTCATGCCGATTGTTCTATTGTGTTTATCAACCTTTAACTTAGATTTGGTTAGATTTTGAGTCAAATCGGTTCAGTGGATCCTGAGATATTAAAAAAACGTTCTCAATGTCACGTATTATTAACATATGTAAAAAAAATATAAATGAATTCTAGATGTTATAATATGAGAAAAATGTAAATACTTTTTTTTCTAAAATGTACCTATAGTTTTCGAGAAATAAAATATTTTACTAAATAAAGAAAATAGTACGTAAATCAAGGTAACCATGATTTTTGCTATATTACCAGCCATCAGTAGATCACCAAACAAAAAAGAGGGCCATGCTCTTTTTTCAAAGAATAAAAAAAGAGTGTTTATTTCTTGCAAATATTTACTAGGTGGGAAGTATAGGACTGGTCATCAGTCGAATTTTTACTTCCCACCTCTACTATGGTAGGGAAGTAATGGATTTAGTCCGAAAAAAATATTTCGAGATTTTAACAGATTTTCACGTTTTGAGACCCTAGCAATCGTTTAAGATCATTTTCTGACTGATGTCTGTATGTGTGTGTGTGTGTGTGTGTGTATGTGTGTATGTGGTCAATTTTTCGCCTTCGATATCTTAAGAACGGAACAACATATGGGCATGCCGATTGTTCTAATGTGTTTATCAGCCTTTAACTTAGATCTGATTAGATTTTGAGTCAAATCGGTTCAGTGGATCCTGAGATATTCAAAAAAACGTCCTCAATGTCACGTATTAACATAGGTAAAAAAAATATAAATGAATTCTAGATGTTATAATATGAAAAAAATGTAAATATTTTTTTTCTCTAAAATGTATAGTTTTCGAGAAAAAAAATATTTTACTAAAAAAAATAAAAATTGTACGTAAATCAAGGTAACCATGATTTTTGCTATATTAGGCTAGCCATCAGTAGATCACCAAACAAAAAAGAGGGCCATGCATTTTTCAAAGAATAAAAATTAAATTGTGTTTTAAAGACCACCAACAGCTAAGGTTATTTGGGCCTAGTCAAAGAATAAAAAAAAAAGAAGAGTGTTTATTTTTTGCAAATATTTACTAGGTGGGAAGTATAGGACTGGTCAACAGTCGAATTTTTTTTATTACATTATACATTAATGTTCGAGATAAACGCAATTAAACTTTACATATTACAATACATAATATAGGTACCTACATGACAATTGACATTGATTTTGTATTGTACTTGTCGTATGTAAAGTTTAATTAAATTTATTGTAACACGGATATTTTATTAAGGTCTGAACACATTAGCGCGAAGGCGGTGGCGGTCGAACGCAACACTAATAAATAAATTGACACGCGCATATATGTCGCTACTTGTTAGAGCGTTCTGGTGCAGCGTTCTATGGCGCGGTGGCGGTCAGACACAACTTGTTGAGTTTGACCGCATGTACCGACGTATAGTAAACGTTATTGTATTCATACAGAATTACAAAATTTATCTAGAAAGTTAAAAACTGCACGAAGTCACCGCAAACGCCGCCGCAACAGTATGGCCTACTCAAAAACCGCCACCACCACCGCTATTGCCACCGCCCCAGCCACTGCGTTAATGGTTGGAAAGAGAATAAAAAGTTCCATTAGAATAAAAAACTCGGGTCGCAGTGCCAAACCCTGCCGACAATGTGTATTTGCTAATACAGGCCTTGTGGCTTTAATACGTGAACTTAGGTTTGTTTTTGGACAAAATAAAAAATTTAACCCCTTAATACATCCCTTAAAATAATATTTTTTTCTTAATTTCAATATTATTATCAATGCAACCTCTGTACGAAATTAAATACACCCTTCAGTAAGTAAATCACTATCCGCAAACTGGTGTTTTTATAAAATTTGTAAGTACGGTCCTGTCGGGCCGATTTTAATAAAATTTTAGCAGCTTATTTAGATCTCTACTAAAAGGTTAAATTTCAATTTTGAAACAATTCTGAGAATTTTTTCGCTATTTTTGGGCCCAAAAACATTTTTCTACCCCTAAAAACCACCCTTAAAATCGTCAGATTGGGCCCATTTTAAATAGGCTTCGTGCGGTGATGGATTCCAACCTACCTACCAAATTTCGTCAAAATCAATTAACTCTTTCGAAAGTTATAGCCCGTACACATATATATAAATATATATATACATATATAAATAGACATTTCCAAAAATGGTGCCAAATTGTTCAGGAGGCTATGAAACGTCGAGAAATTTTGGTCCGACCCCTAGGTCCCGCCATCCGACCGACGCCAATAGTGTATGGCAAATACACTAATAAAGAAATACCTATACGTTTCTATTTAAGAAAAACATACTGACAGTTGCCTCTCTGGCCTATACACAGATATCATCGATGTTTCACCGCCATCTTGTAGAGAATTTCATCTCATTTACGAATATATAGGTTTTGATGATTGATACAGGGCTGGAGAGTAATGTCTGGGACACAATATCATGTAAAATTTAATGTACGGCATCAATATTCTTGTTCGATCACTGCACTGTTGTTCTTTAATTGCACTCCAGAAAAAACAAACATTACATGCTAAGGTTAATCTAAATTTTTTTATTCGATACTAGCGGTCCGGCCCGGCTTCGCCCGGGTGCTAAGAATTTATGATTTACTAGCTGCTTGCCCGATGGGATTTCCCATCAGAACATCTCAGGAACCATTCGACTTTTCTCAATGTTAGAATTTTTGGGTAACCTGCTCTACCCGTGCCCTCTTTTTTACCCTTTGGTCGCGGTGAGGAACTAGTTCTACGTAAACAAATCAGCATATGACATAATAGAAAATTCTATCCAGTTATTTATCTACAACATAACTAACGATCTGCCCACGCACATTATTATGCATTTCCTGAGTTCCATTAATTAATAAAAGATAAGGTGTGAAACAAACAGGCTTCATCTCCTACAATAGGAACAACAGTCTGTGAGACATTTTGCCCCAAAATTTCCACAACCATTTTAAATAAATACATGAAAGTAAGTGCAACTAGCACGAAAAAATAACTATCCCTATTTTCGAAACAAAATCTGACTCAAAATATTACTCAAATGGTAAACCAAAACAATTATAATAAATATTAATCTGAAAACTATAATTATGCTATGAAATTTTACAATATTATACTTAACTTTGAAAAAATTTCATAGTTATTTTGTAAAATTTCCTAAGGGGGTTAAATAAGGGAGGAAAGTTTGTATGGAAGTTATTCATTTTTGAAGTTAGAAATATGGTTGTATAATAATTATACAACCATATTTCTAACTTCAAAAATGACGAACTTCCATACAAACATTCCTTCCTCATTTAACCCCCTTAGAAGATGAATTTTCAAAAATCTTTTCTTAGAGCTCACCTACGTTTGTATAAAGAGCTCCTTTGCAAAATTTCATGCTTCTAGACTCACCAGTTTAGGCTATGCGTTGTCTATCAGTCAGTCAGTGTTAGAGTTTTATTAAGTAGATTACCCCCCCCCCGCAAGACATTCTCCTCTTGCGAAGCGAAATCGGACTGGTGGTGTTTCTTCGCTCCAATTTTATTGATATATTTCTCACTCGCTTCTCGCTTCGCTCGTTCGTTCGACTTTTATTAATACATTACTCACTCGCTTCGCTCGTTCGCTCGAATGCCGCTAAACTATAATATGAAACGTACTAATTTGTTGAAACGACTCGCGCTCCACTTATTATAAAATGGTTGTAGATACTAATTCAGACACCTTCGCGGGCGTGCGCACAATAACTCACCAAAGTTTCATCGCAATCGGATCAGTGCTCGGAATGGATCGGAACGCACCGGAACGCCGTTCCGTTTCGTGAAAAAAATTACAAGCAATTATCAACTATGAGGACACCCACAGGCGTACAAAATTTGTTTTCGGAACTTTCATCATAACAGCGTGAAAGAATAAAGTCTTAGCTTTCTATCCATCGAATGAAAATCGAGTTACGATTTTTTTACTCGAAGATACGGCGGTTTGAAAAAAAACTTGCATGTGCGATTCATTACAAATTGACCAACGCTTACTCGAATTACCACGTATCGCTGGGTGTTACATTCTTGGAGAAAAGTAACAATTCGCATTGCTTGCGATTTGGAAACTTTTCATGAGCTTTCAAAAACAAATTTGATAAGTGTTTTAAAGCGTGTTGGTAACTGCACATGAGACAAACGAAAACAAAGCTAGTAAAAGTAAAAAAGTGGGCGGTACAAAGCAAATTTTCCTGAAGTGTAACCTTTTTTTTCAAATCGCCACATCTTCGAGTTAAAAAATCGTAGCTCGACTTTCAGTAGCTGGATTTAAAGCTAGGACTTCAATCTTTCTCATTATGATGATGAAAGTCCCAACAAAAATTTGAAAGCCTATAGGTGCACTCAAAGCTGACAATTTTTTTGAAATTCTTCTCTGGTCCGCTTGAAAAATGAGAGGGGTGATATCATATCACCTATAACTACTCTTAATGGCTAGTTTTGTTTCTTGCGTTCCGGTTGGTAAATAATCCCATTTCGAGCACTGAATCGGATGAATGGTACAGGAGCGCATACTGGGCAAACAAACAGACATCCATTTTTATATATGTGTATATAGATATTATTGTTCTAGGATACTGAATATTTGTGTATTATAATAAAATTTTTGTTTCTATGATTTTGAAAGCGAAATTAATGTGTGAATGGGTCGGCCATGATCTTAGAGTGGTTGGCCATGACGTCTGCACTGTCCACTGTCCGGCAGTAACTGTCACCTGCTGCGATCACCGCCTAGCGGCCCAGTCAAATGTCAACCGTTTAAAACGTACCTCCGCTGCGACGGCACAAAATCAGTGCGCATTACGTCAGAATGAACAGGGAATCAAATTTTATTTTCATTTTTATTATTTACTAGCCGTTACCCGTGGCTTCGCCCACGTATTTTACGATTTATAATTTTATTTATCGATCGAGATTGCTTGGAATCGAGGGTTTTTTAAAAAATTTTATTATACAATACAATGTACCTACTTCAACCTATAAGAAAACAGAAAATATAACTAACTTAACTACAAATATCTGGGTGACCGAGCTTTGCTCGGATGAGTTCAAAAAAAATAGTACTTACTGTGAGATATTGATTTTGTATTATTTTCTCAGAATATTATTCCGAAACGATTAACCGTCAGAATATTTTAACACAAAGTAGTTTGTTTTTTCCAAAGCCTACTCACCATACGACACTGTTTTATAACGTCAAAAAACTGTTTTTTAAAATTCTATTAACACCTACATTACTCACTCGCTTCGCTCATTCGTTTGAATATTATTAATTCCTTCTTCGCTCATTCGCTCGAATTTTATTAATACATTACATTTGTTATCCCCCGCGAGAATCTCCCCCCCTAATTTGCTATCCCCCCGCGAGAATGTCCCCACCTAATTTGTTATCCCCCCGCGAGAATCACCCCCCTAATTTGTTATCCTCCCGCGAGAATCTTCCCCCCTAATTTGTTATCCCCCCGCGAGAATCTTCCCCCCTAATTTGTTATCCTTTGCTCGTACGCTCGAATTTTATAAATACATTACTCACTCCCTTCGCTCGTTCGCTCGAATATTAATAATACATTACTCACTCGCTTCGCTCGTTCGCTTGAATATTATTAATATATTACTCACTCGCTCCGCTCATTCGCTTGAATGTTATTAATACATTACTCACTCGCTTCGCTCGTTCGCTCGAATTTTATTAATACATTATTGCTCATCTACGATACCTATATAAGAAACTCCTGTGCAAAATTTGTTATCCCCCTGCGAGAACCTTGCCCCCTAATTTGTTATCCCACCGCGAGAATCCCCCCTAACTTGTTATCCCCCCGCGAGAAACTTACCTCCTAATTTGTTACCCCCCGCGAGAATTTTCCCCCTAATTTGTTATCCCCCCGCGAGAACCTTCCCCCCTAATTTGTTATCCCACCGCGAGAATCTCCCCACCTAATTTGTTATCCCACCGCGAGATTCCCCCCCCTGATTTGTTATCCCAGCGCAAAAATCTTCCCCCCTAATTTATTATCACCCCGCGAGAATCTTCCCCCCTAATTTGTTATCCCCCCTCGAGATTCTTCCCCCCCGCGTAGCTTTCTATTAGTGAAAGAATTTTTAGAAACGGTTTAGTAGTTCCAGACATAAAACAAAAACAAATCTATCCCACGGGAACCGTACATTTTTCCGGGATAAAAATTAGCCTATAACATTCTCTGACCCCTAACTACCACTATGCAAAAAATCATGTCGATCCCTTGCTCAATGAAAAACAAAAACAAAACTATCCCACGGGAACCGTACATTTTTCCGGGATAAAAAGTAGCCTATGTGCTATTCCAGACTATAATCTATCTCTGTACCAAATTTCATCCAGATCCGTTCAGCCGTTCTGGCGTGATTGAGTAACAAACATCCATACATACATCCATCCATCCATCCATCCAAACTTTTACATTTATAATATTAGTTTCGTATTAGTTAGATTTTAGTTTCATGGACAATTTATAGTTCTGTGTGAAGCGTCTCAAATTGAACAATCAATTAAAATTAACACTAAAATCTTTACATAATATTGTAATTTGTAACGTATTTAGCGCACCGTTTGCAGACTTCAACCAACATTCTAGAGAATATTTGATCGCGCAGCCTTGCGCGCAGGAAATATTCTGACGTGGCAATAATGACTAAACAGCCACCCTGGGCTGACAATGGAATATCGAAAAGGTTATAAAATATAAATACAATTGCATCGATTATCGGGGGGATTTTACTCGGGAAAGTCGACGAGAGAGGACACAGACCAGTATCTGTGAAGATGGAAGACGGCCTCCTGGAGCGAATACCTGGAAAGTGATGAAATTATGAAAGAGTGTGTTGGTTCAATGTGCCGTTGCCATTGCATTCGAATAAAGAAAATAAAAAGATTTTTTCCAAATAGCAGTTTTGTTACAGTATCTATAAAAAGACGTCTCGGAAGGTTTCTGTCTGGATGTCTGTCTGTCAGTATGTATGTACCGGCTAGTCTCGAGAACTTCATGTGATGCGCTTACCAACGGACAGCACTCAATTTGTATTTATATATATTATAGACGCTTCACAACTAAGGTCATTAGCATCTAATTACATCAAATTTAATTAAACGACATCACAAAACATCCATGAGCGGAGGTGGGATTCGAATCCACGACACTTTGGTCCAAAGATCAGGACGCTAACCATTACACAAACCTATCATCTGAAACATGTCCTTATAGAAGGTTCAAAATATGCTGCTTTCTATATATCTTGTTGAATTCCTGACGGTCTCCCCAGTTTACTTGTAAATATTTATACAGAAAATGGTATGAATTCAATTATTATTGCTTAATTCATAATCGTATTTTTAGAGACCTAGATGTCGACGCATCCATAAAAAATAGTGTAAAAAACTAAATTTTAATAAAACAGGTAGATAACACAAAGCATTATCCTACTAAACTTGGCATCGTCATGAACCATAAAATCATAGAAAGAAATAATAATATTCGAATGTCTTACTACTTAATTATCATTGAGAAATAAAGTTATTCAATTTTAATTTATTTATTTACATATAAATTTGAATTTTTATTCGCAATTTCTGCGCCAACTCCCCTCCCCCCCCTTGATGCCAGGCGCCCGAGGCGAGCGGGGCGCTCGCTTTGACTTAGCGACGGTCCTGTTTAATAAATACTGTCCACTGCAAATAAATATAAAACTAAATAAATATTTGACCTTAAAGAATTTCAAACGAAACGAAAACAAAATAATAAAGCCAGTAAAATACGCAAGGACTTGTTTCAATAAATAAGGATCACATCGCACATAGCACTTTCTAATAATTTATTATCTTAAATCTAGATGATACCGATACATGTATCGAGGAAAATGTCAATGCATAAATCACATCAAACAATTAATAGTATTCATAAGTCTGAAATACAGTGTACATTTCTGTGGTGCAAACAGATTTCTTATTATATACGATCTGAATTTACATGAAACACAAGTGGCCGTAGTTATAAAGCCATACAAAATACTAATTTATGGAGGTATGTTAAATAATATCAAAAAAATTATAGTAAGTACACGAAGAAGAATCAGTGTGGCACGGAACTTCACCCATATTACAGCCTGTTCAGGTTCACTTTAAAACCAGTCCGCAAAAGAGATGAAAAGTAAACAGTAAAATTTTTTTTTCCTTTAGAAATGCTTTTTTTTGTCTTTTTGATTGAAAATAGTGTGAATGCTGCAATCAAAGAGTATAAGTTTTAGACCCATTTTCTGGTATCCTGTGCGTTATAACGTCATGTTACGTATACAATATTTAAGATCTGCATCTGTATATCAAAGGCGGTATGAAGACGATTTTTACGATGGTGAAGTTAAATTTTAATTAACCCAACCTCCTCCCTTGTAACGCCATGAAGACTTTGGAGGTAATCCCACCATATCAGCGAGGGGATAGGTTCCTTATCTGCCCAGCTGAGAATTCCACATTCCTGATCGTCACCTATCTACAATAGATCATTTTGCGCCTGGTTTACAGTTCACACGTGAGAAAAGTCGCTATTTTATAGGATGTAACACAAAAACGTATTTTTTGGCAGAATAAGTAATTTTGAGATAAAGTGCCTTTTTATTTGTACATGTGTCATAAACTAGAATTATATTTATCTAAATATATAAAACAGTTCCGTTACTGACTGATTGATTGACTGACAGACAACGCCCAGGTCAAACCGCTAAAGATATAAACTTGAAATTTGGACAGTAGGTTCCTTTTGTGACGCAGGCACCCACTAAGAAAGGATTTTTCGAAATTCAACCCCTAAGGGTGTTAAATAGGGGATGAAAGTTTGTATGGAAATTCGTCATTTTTGAAGCTAGAAGCATGAAATTTTGCACAGAAGTTTCTTATATAACGTAGGTGAGCACTAAGAAATTTTTTTTGAAAATTCAACCCCTAAGGGGGTTAAAAAGGGGATGAAAGTTTGCATGGAAGTTCTTTATTTTGAAGTTAGAAGCATGACATTTTGCACAGGAGTTCCTTATATTACGTAGGTGAGCAATAAGAAAGGATTTTTCGAAATTCAACCCCCAAGGGGGTTAAATAGGGGATGAACGTTTGTATGGAAATTCGTCATTTTTGAAGTTAGAAGCATGAAATTTTGCACAGGAGTTCCTTATATAACGTAGATGAGTAGTAAGAAAGGATTTTTGAAAATTCATCCCTTAAAGGGGTTAAATAGGGGATGAAAGTTTGTATGGAAGTTTGTAATTTTTTAAGTTAGAAGCATGAAATTTTGCATAGGAGTTCCTTATATAACATAGATGAGTAATAAAAAAGGATTTTTGAAAATTCATCCCTTAAAGGGGTTAAATAGGGGATGAAAGTTTGTATGGAAGTTCATAATTTTTGAAGTTAGAAGGATGAAATTTTGCACAGGAGTTCCTTATATAACGTAGGTGAGCAATAATGTATTAATAAAATTCGATCGGACGAGCGAAGCGAGTGAGTAATGTATTATTAATATTCGAGTGAACGAGCGAAACGAGTGAGTAATGTATAATTAATATTCAAACGAACGAGCGAAGCGAGTGTGTAATGTATTAATAAAATTCGAGCGAACGAGCGAAGCGAGTGAGTAATGTGTTAATAAAATCCGAGCGAACGAGCGAAGCGAGTGAGTTATGTATTATAAAATTCGAGCGAATAAACACCACCAGCCCGGCTTCGCTTCGCAGGAGGAGAATTTCTCGCGGGGGGATAATAAATCATAAATCAAAAAATACGTGGGCGAAGCCACGGGTAACGGCTAGTTTAAGATAAATTAATAGGTTTATACGGCTGAATTGCAAATTGAAAATTTTCGTTGGAAAGCAGCCAATTATATAATTGATTCCAAACATATTGGAAAAAAACACTTTACTAACCATAGTCACAGTCAGGATTTTTACCTGAACCTTTCCACTTTCGCGGCGGAATGAGCTTACATTTACTCAACCGTGACATGATTACTAATCTAATATTCTCCTTATACTTATGCTTCGGAGTCAATAGATTTTCACCACATGCGAGTGTTAATTCAATATAGCTAGGTTGTAGAAGTGAATCTTCGTACTAGCGAGAGCTCATCATGAAAGTGAAAATTATTTCAAATACCCTTAAGAGGGATACACTAATAGTACCTAGATATATCAATGTTATAGATAACCAATGATTGGTATTACTACATAATATTCTAGAAATAATTATATCTTGTAGACATCGTCCGATAATATACATGTTAGATACATACATAAAACACTCGCATGTGGTGAAAATCTATTGATTCCGAAGCATATAAGGAGAATATTAGATTAGTAATCATGTCACGGTTGAGTAAACGTAAGCTAATTCCGCCGCGAAAGTAGAAAGGTTCAGGCTAGATTCCTGACTGTGACTATGGTTGGTAAAATGATTTTTTTCAATATGTTTAGAATCAATTATTTAATTGTCTATATTTATTTATTTTTATCTAGACCTAGCACCATTTTTAATCGAAATGTCAATTTGATTTCCAGTTTATTATTAAAAATAATAATACACTTTCTCCAATTCTCAACTTATAACCTGAAACTATAGGAGATTGTATTAGCCGTGGAATGTTAAACGGTTTGTAAACAGCAATATCTCAGGAATCGTGACTATTAATATTTATAATAACAATAATAAGACTCAAAAACGGAGTAATGATAATCTTATTTTGAACTCGGTAACAACACTTTGAATATTTTTTGAAATTAATCGTCTCATAATCGGTGTTCTTGGAGGAGCCAAATCCGTCACTGTTGACAAGTTTGAAAGCCATTACGGCATGCCATCGTAACGCCGAGTGTCACTATAGTTCACCGGATTTCAAAGGCTGTGTTTTTTGGATCGCTTCATGTACGTCATGCTCAAGACCCAATTTACTGCAATTGCCAATTTCATGATTTGAAAGACGTTTGTAAGAGCGTGAAGAAAAGCAAGTTTTAATTGCTTGCAAGTCTTGGATGAAAATTCTAAGGATTCTTCATTGATTGCCTTACAGAAAAAGCTAAACAAAGGGGGTGAAGCTCAGCATACCTACTTTCACAATATACATATTACCTATATACGTATTTCATTTGTTTCACATGATTTCAATTGAATGCAATTCTGCAAAGTCGAGAACGAAAATATATTTCAATCGAGACCATTTAGGTATCTTGTAGGTATAAGTATTATGAAAACTCATAATTTTGAAAACTTGAGAAATGGAAATCATAAAAATATTAAATTTTATTCCCAGTATGCCACTATATTTAACCGACTTCAAAAAAGAGGAAGTTTTCAATTTGATGCGTGTTTTTTATATTTTATTATGTACACCGATTTCTTCTGCATTTGTGAAACGATTTTGATGATTATTGTTTTATTTAATAGGGCATATAGTCCAGTCACGAGAGCTTAAAAAAGTAGGTCCACCTTGCGTTTTGCGCAGCAAATGATTTTATTTTTTTGTGTCCTCAAGCATGTTTAGGAGATGTCAAATCCAAGTTTGCGACCTCTAAAACAGAGCGGTGTAGTTTTGGTGGGCTAAAAACCATGATTTTTTTGCACTTTTTTACGTTTTTTGCTTATAACATAAAAACGGCTTGTCCTATCGAAAAAATGGTTCTATTCAAAATTTAAGAGCACAAAATTTACCTCAAAATGCACTAGTCAAATATGTTTTTGTTCCGATTTTACCGACTCTACAGAACTTAGAAAAACAAAAAAAAAAATAAACTCTTTTTTTGTTTGAAGGCGCTAATCTCAGGGACTACCAGTCTGTAAAAGAAGCAAAGTACTAATCAATGAGACCCTATACAAGTTTTTTAAAAATTCAATCCCAAAGAGTGAAAACGGGAGTGTAGGATTTATTGTAATAACAAAAAATCCTACATCCACGTTTTAATCCCTGTGGGATTGAATTAAAAAAAATAATCGAATAGCCTATAACCTTCCTTAATAAACGGGCTATCTAACAAAAAAATTTTTTTTTCAAATCGGACTGGCAGTTCCTGAGATTAGCGCGTTCAAACAAAAAAAATAAACTCTTTTTTTGTTTGAACGCGCTAATCTCAGGAACTACAAGTCCGATTTAAAAAAAAAAATTTTGTTAGATAGCCCGTTTATTGAGGAAGGTTATAGGATATACGAGTTTATTTTAAATTTAACCCCGAAGGGGGTAAAACATGGGAGTAAGATTTTTTGTAATAACAAAAAATCTTACACCCCCGTTTTACCCCCTTTGAGATTGAATTTAAAAAAACTCGAATCGCCTAGAACCTTCCTTAATAAACGGGCTACCTAACAAAAAAAAAATTATTTTTAATCGGACTTGTAGTTCCTGAGATTAGCGCGTTCAAACAAAAAAAGAATTTATTTTTTTTTGTTTGAACGCTCTAATCTCAGGAACTACCGGTCCGATTTGAAAATTTTTTTTTGTTAGATAGTCCGTTTATTAAGGAAGGTTATAGGCTATTCGAGTTTTACAATAGTTAAAAGCTTGAAAAAATGCTTTTTTTTCATTTTGGTAAATTTTGGCGATTTTCTAAGTTCTGTAGAGCCTGTAAAAATGGGAACATTAACATATTTGACTAGTGCATTTTGAAGTAAATTTTGTGCCCTTTAATTTTGAATAGGACCATTTTTTCGATAGGACCAGCCGTTTCCATATTATAAGCAAGAAATCGAAAAAAGTGCAAAAAAATCGTGGGTTTTAGCCCACCAAAGCTCCCCCGCCCTGTTTTAGAGGTCGCAAACTTGGATTTGACATCTCCTAAATATGCTTGAGGACACAAAAAAATAAAATCATTTGCTGCACCAAACGCAAGGTGGACTTCCTCTCGTGACTGGACTAATACCTTCACAGTGTTGCCATATAAATTTTACTTAAATCGGTTTAGTAGTTAGAGTGATTTTTTGTTATTATGTATTTTTAGGCGCGATCTTAGCGAAGCTAGAAGCGCCTATATACACTCGCTTTGTCTGTGAATCTGTGAATCTGTGAATCTGTAACGGATTTTTTGTGTCACACGTACAGCCCAAACGGATGAACCAATTTTCAAAAACTTTTTTTTGTTCGATTCCTCTCGGGGTCTATTTGATCCTAACGTCGCCCAATTTTTGAATTTTGGCCCCAGAGGGGAGCAAATTAGAAAAAACGGTGTTTTTTGCTTATAGTTTGCTCAATTTAAGTAAGATCGATTCTAAACCTGTCTCAAACGAAAGAGCAGAAAATTTTAGATAGATTTCATTTATAATATTGTGTCAAAACAGTTTTTTTATACAGATTTATATGATTATTAAACTAAATAAATGCGACTTTATCTAATAAATCGCGAACTTGTTTCGGTTGTCCTTGTCTGTTGCACAGTGTGATATGGATATTGGAAGATAGCGTATGCTCTGTCTTATATTGCATTATTAACTTCCCACTGGAAGTTATTGTAATGGGTCCGAAAATCGAAATCAAAAAGGAAAAAAAATTTTTATGTTTCAAGGTCACTACACTATTTTTACACTACTTTTAGAAAGATGTCTGTGTGTGTGTGTGTGTGTGTGTACGTACGTACGTACGTACGTACGTATGTGTACATTTCTTTCAAAGACGAAATCTCGAGAACGAAAAATGATATCGACTATGTTAGGGTGCCAATCGACGCGTGTTAACGTAAATATGATCTGAAAGAAATTTTTTCAAAATCGGTTCAGCCGTTCTTTTTTCTTAACCAAATAACCTCCAAAAAAGTAGATTTTACACAATATCTCGCGAATAAAAAATTATATCGACTTCGTAAGGGTGTCAATCGAGGCGTGTTAACGTCATTTTGATGCGACATAAATTTTATAAAAATCGGTTCAGCCGTTTTTTTTTTTTTTTTTTTTAAATTATTGATGTTTTAATGATTGAAATGATTACTTTTCTGTGTAATATCTAATTTAATTATTATTATTAAATATTTATCAAACTGGGAAGTTCGTCGTGTGGACCTCAAGGGTCGCACTTTAGTCCTAATAAACGACCCACCTCACGGCTTGTTTTAATATAGTTATTCAATTTTTTGACTGCTGATGTTTGAATTTAAGTTTAAAAACCCTGGCCTACTGAGTTAAAATGACGTGTAACTAATTATTGACGTCGATCGGATGGCGAGACCTAGGGACCAAAATTTCTCGACGTTCATACCTTCCCGAACAATTTGACTTTCTCTGTCTGTATGTCCCTTTGTACGCTTATAACTCGAGAACCACTGATCCAATTTACATGATTTTTTTTCAAGTAAATAACTTCTTATGCGACTGCGAGTTTTAAAATATTCTGGCATCACGCAAAAGTAAGTAGGTAGTAGATGCTTTGTTTTTTAAACGGTGGTTTTATTTAGCTTGATCCCGTATATTTGTTACAAATCTTGCGACCGACTGAGTTGAAATTTTGCACACATGTGTAGCTCCGGTGACAAAACAATATTATGGTAACTAACTGACCGGCCCGGTTCGTCCGGGCGTAAATCGTACTTTTGATTTTTCACCCACTTCCTATGTTGAGTTGAAATTTTGCACACATGTGTAGCTCCGGTGACAATACAATATTATGGTAACTAGCTGACCGGCCCGGCTTTCGTCCGCGTGCAAATCGTACTTTTGAATTTTCACCCACTTCCTATGATCCGATTGAGTTGAAATTTTGCACACATGTGTAGCTCCGGTGACAATACAATTTATGGTAACTATCTGACCGGCCCGGCTTTCGTCCGCGTGCAAATCGTACTTTTGAATTTTCACCCACTTCCTATGATCCGATTGAGTTGAAATTTTGCACACATGTGTAGCTCCGGTGACAATACAATTTATGGTAACTATTTGACCGGCCCGGCTTTCGTCCGGGTGTAAATCCTACTTTTGAATTTTCACCCACTTCCCGTGATCCGATTGAGTTGAAATTTTGCACACAGGTGTAGCTCCGGTGACAATACAATATTATGAAAACTAGCTGACCGGCCCGGCTTTCGTCCGGGTGCAAATCGTACTTTAGAATTTTCACAGGCAAAAGGTCTTTCTCCGGTAACGTTTCAGTGGATCGGATAAATGTTATAAAATCAGACTAAGGAAATAAAGCACACTAAAAAATTAAAAATAAAAATAGATAAAAAACTTTTAAGTTAAACGGTCTTATAAATGTACTAAAAAGAAAAAAATAAAATTTAATTTAGGTTCATTAGTATAAAATCGTAGGTCGTGACTGTAATAAATTATCATAGAGTTTACGACCCACGCTTTTATACTTATGAACCTAAATTAAATATTATTTTTTTCTTTTTAAAACATTTATAAAACCGTTTAACTTAAAAGTTTTTTTACTCATTTTTATTTGAAGCTATGCTTCTTAACGCACGTTTCAGATGGGGACCTAAATAATAAAAAGTGAAACGTCACGTCACGAAGTAGTGTAACGTCACTTTTGTAAAAGTTATCCGATCCTTTTGAAAATTAATATTTGAGAGTTTTATAGGACACAAAAAAATAAAATGGCGTCAGATTTCAAAATGGCGCCCATATGTACTTTTTTGTAAAAATTATCCGATTCTTTTGAAAATTAATATTTGAGAGTTTTATAGGACACAAAAAAATAAAATGACGTCAGATTTTTCAAAATGGCGGCCATATGAACTGTTTTGTAAAAATTATCCGATCCTTTTGAAAATTGATATTTGAGAGTTTCATAGGACACCAAAAAATAAAATGACGTCAGATTTTTCAAAATGGCGGCCACATGTACTCTGTTGTAAAAATCATCCGATCCTTTTGAAAATTGATATTTGAGAGTTTCATAGGACACAAAAAAATAAAATGATGTCAGATTTTTCAAAATGGCGGCCATATATACTTTTTTGTAAAAATTATCCGATTCTTTTGAAAATTGATATTTGCGAGTTTTATAGGACACAAAAAAATAAAATAAGGTCAGATTTCAAAATGGCGGAAATATGTAGTACTCCTTTCAAAAATTATACGATCTTTTGAAAATTGATATTTGAGAGTTTCATAAGACACAAAAAAATAAAATAACGTCAGATTTCAAAGTGGCGGCCGTATGTACATTTTTGTAAAAATTATCCGATCCTTTTGAAAATTAATATTTGAGGGTTTCATAGAATACAAAAAAATGAAATGACGTCAGATTTAAAAATGGCGGCCAAATGTACTTTTTTGTAAAAATTATCCGATTCTTTTGAAAATCGGTAATTGAGAGTTTCATAGGACACAAAAAAATAAAATGACATCAGATTTAAAAATGGCGGCCGTATGTAGGTACTTTTTTGTAAAAATTATCCGATTCTTTTGAAAATCGGTATTTGAGAGTTTCATAGGACACAAAAAAATAAAATGACGTCAGATTTCAAAATGGCGGCAGTATGTACTTTTTGTGTAAAGATTATCCGATCTTTTTGAAAATAGATATTGACGAGTTTTATAGAACGCAAAAAATAAAATGACGTCATATTTTAAAATGGCGGCCATAGGTATATACTTCTTTGTAAAAATTATCCGATCCTTTTGAAAATTGATATTTGAGAGTTTAATAAGACACAAAAAAATAAAATGGCGTCAGATTTCAAAATTGCAGTCAAATAATAACTTTTTAATTGTATTGTTTGTATCTTTGATAAATTCAGTTTTATATACAATGCGTAAGAAACATAGCTTCTGTCGGGTATCTTACGACACCTCATGACTTTTTTATTTAGCAGGTTCCGAGTTTCGCTTAATAGTCAACCGTTGCTATGGAAAATTGTTTCAAAAATTCACTGCACTATTTTTTCTATGTAATCCAATACATATTTACATTAGGTCTTATGGCCATAGCCTACTACAAAATTGATCTTCTTAGTGTTTTGTCCCTATGTTTGGTAAAACCGTTTACACACAATACCTACATGAATATCGCGCCTAGTAATTCTTGAATTACTTGTATGCTCCAAAATTTTTTAATGTATAGGTATACGTTATGTAGCTGTATGTGTGTCACCTCATATCTTCTCTACAATATGTGACCCGATTTTGACGATTCTTTTATTTAATAGGACACACTTTTCGATTTTTTGTTTAATATTCAAATATCGAGACAGAAATGGGTTAATAACGTGCAAACTACGTATTGTAAAGTCACTAAAATTAAAAAATAAAAAACTTTTTAACAAAAAAAAAAAGAGTTTACCCTTTACGCGTGGTTGAAGTAAAACTTCTTCGACGTTATGACAGATAGGGATCACTTTTTTCACTAGGGTGAAGCCGGATCGGCCAATTATAACATTCGCGAGCGTGCGCACAACAACTCACTAAAGTTTCATCGCAATCGGATGAATGGTATAGGAACATATAGAAGAAAATTATTAATAAATAATAATTTTTATAAATAATAATTATTATAAATATTTTCATTACCTATTAATTTAAAAAAAAAAGAAAAATTTCACAAAGCCAACTGGGTTCGAACCGTGGGCCTTATGCATATGAAGTCGCCACGCTATAGGAAGGTATAATACGCAGTGCTGTTATTATGATATTAGTCAGTTGCCGCCTTTACACTGAGTTCGTTTACGGTAACTCCGTCCGTTACGGTTCCGTTATTTCCGTTATTCAGTTACCCCTTAGTCGCCCTTAAGGAAGTTTTAATTTTGAGGTTGGCGCCAATTTTATAAAATAATAAAGTAGATACCTACCACTAACTACAGCTAGATAAAATGTTTTAGCAATTAAATTGGCACCGACCTCAAAATTTTATTATATTCCTCTTTTTAGTAGCTTTTTTGAAGGAGGTTTTTTTTGTTAAAAAGTTTTTTAACAGTCTACGCGACAACCTGTTCCAATCACATAATAAATTGGCGAGCACAACGCTGTCGAGTGGTTTGACGGCTGCGACATGGATTACATAACAGCTGGACATTATCAAGGTCAAAATGTCAAACAGTATCGTTGACATTTTGGAACGATATGGACTTTCCGCTATACAAATGGCCATTATTTTGCATAATAAATATTCACAATTTGCACACATTATAAAGCAAATATATTGGGTACTGGATATAACTTCATATTATATAGACCTCCTGCGGCGAGAAAATGTCAAAACAAAAGCTTCTTTGTCTATATTATGATAGACACGTGACATAAAGTTATTATCACTCTATAGCCGTGTACACAATGTGAATATTCGTGATCTTCAAAATGACGACATGTGATGAGATTGGCTATTCCCTTTTATTTTGCTCGTAGCATAGAAGTTTGGCAGGTGTTAATCGGCCAGTCGAGCGTCTATTATCTTTAATACTTAACTTATTAATAGGGCATGGCCTCTACTACCTAATAAAGAACCATCTATATTCTATATATTAATTATATTATCCCACCAAACACATAAATGTGAAAAATGGTGTCAGGCTCTATACGAAAAAACAGCTAAACAGCTTCACCGAAAAAATAATTGAGATCTTAAGGGGGTGCCAAGTTTTCACTTTGCAAGTTTTCATGTTTTATATTATAAAAAACCGAATACGAGTTTTGAACTCTCAGAGTAACACCCTACAAATGTGACATTTTGATTTTTTCTCAAAAATTTTATATGTGATGTAGTGTTCGCTGAAGATGAAAGCTAAGCTTTCGAAATATACATCCATCAATAAAACTGTTGTGGTAAGAAGTAACTATATTTTATTTTGTTTTTATTCCAACCACAGTGCTCATATATATTTTTATTAGGCATACCTTCAAAAACATAAAGCAAAATATCATGAATCAATTTTAAAATTATGAATTTCATTAGGTACGTGATTTCAGTACTTAGGTATATTTTAGCTGTAAGAAAACAATAATAGCTGAATTTTAGAGAAGCCATCTTTGTACCTACACTACATAAATAGAAATAAAAGTTAGTATCATCATCGTTTTACACGATAAAAAATGAGTAAATACTATTATAGATTGTATAACGAAGCATTGAAATCACATATCGTGGTTCGTCGTCTCTAACTGCGTTGACGTCTCTACAGATTTTATTTGTTTCTATATTTATTTTTTCAAATTGTACAATATAATAATAACTGAAAAAGTATCAGCTGTAGTAAGGAAATGTGAACTTGAAACTAATGTACAAATTTTAATGAAAACACTTCAAAAAAATTTCTATTTGAACATTTTTATTAAACGCTAATATTATTATAATATGATTATAATAAATAATCCATCATAAACTCGTTTTCAGTAAAAATGTTATTTACTTATAGTATACGTTTCAACAATAAACGATTCTATTATAGATTGCCTATATTCGGTCCGACTTGAATTTGTTAACGACCAACGTTGATGCTTCATAAGCCTGTACGAAATTTTATGAAAAAAATTAGTAGGTATACTAGATACCTACAAAAAATGTATCTACGTATCTACCTATGGAAAAAAATGACGTCAAAATGTTTCTTGAAAATTAGGTATACAGATACCTACCTGACTTAAACGTAAATAATTAAAAGGTTAATTATATTCAGGGCCGCCGTAAGCGAGCATGCAAGGCGTGCAAACGAACCCTGCTTATATTTTCTAATAAGTTTTCTATAGGTATATAGTTATGAAAATAATTTGAATCATACCTCCAACCCACGGAGAGTGTTTTGATCTCAAAACCAATTATAATTAGGTTATTATTTAGGAATGTTGGTCAATCAAAGAATGTCCGAAATAATTTTTTTAAAATTGGTCCACATATTTTGCGAAACAACAGGACAGATAAAGAAATAAAGTCTAAACAATATCAGATATGGTTGAGTTAAAACGACGTCACTCACTTATCTCGTTCGGTCAAAATATGTATAGACTGGACATCAATAACGGGCTAAGTGCCAAAAACAAAAAAACAAGTTAGACTCGCAAAACCAAGCTAAGTGCCATCACCAATAACCTATAAAGCTGGCTAATTGTTATGACCATGATAGTAGTGCATACTGCAGCTGGTCCGACATATTATGGCATTAGAGGTATGTGCCGGGCCGCTGGTAAAGCTATAACGGGCTAAGTACCACTGAGTTTTAATTAACAGTTAAAATTACTAAAAAAACTTAACACTTCCTTCATTGGCACTTATCTCGTTTTTGCCGATAAAGATATGGCACTTAGCACGTTCTACGTTTCTTTGAATAAAATATTTATTTATTTTTTCATAAGAGAAAGGGAATTCAAAAACATTTTGCAAAAAGTAATATGAATCCTACCCTAGATAATAAAAAAAAATTTGGTTCAGGTTTTTTTATCAACATTTTTTTGACAAAACAAAAACAATTAAATAACTCAAAATCAATTTTTTGGCACTTAGGCCATTATATGTCCAGTCCTCATATATACAGTTACTCTACAAAACAAGGACATTTTGATACATCGACAGTATCTATAGCTAGATATTCTTTATTCGCGATTTTTCTCTGATCACAAATCGGTTTGTCACACGGAATCACACAGATTTAACAACATTATGAGTTTGTCCTTGGTGACACAAATGCTGCCAAGAGCTACTCACTACATAATGTATAATATTATGGTTTAAGTATTGCAAAACGTTTTAAAATATTCAAATGCGATAGAGGCGGCTGTCATAATAGGTAGACATACTGACACCTGCAGTGGGATCCTCGCAAAAATATATTATAATTATATAGTGCGTCCCATTATAAAGAAGATAATTAATCGACCTCAGGTATGATTGCATGCAACGTTCCTAGAAAAAAGTCTGACTTCAGAGGTTTGTGCCCTCTTCGCAATACGTAGATTGTATGTTGATAGAAAACGCGCATTTTAATCTCGCCGGGTTCGCGTTCTCAGTGAACATTGAAGTCTCCTCGAATCTATGTAATCTAATCTTTTATTAAACGAGCTAATCTTGTATGTAATTTTTTTCTCAAAAACGGCTCTAACGATTTTGATCAAATTTACTGAAAAGAGGTTTCTGGGAGCAAAAAATCGATCTAGCTAGATCTCATCCCTGGAAAAATTCGCTTTGTTATCGATTTTATCAATTTAAAAATCAAATTTTTGACGTTTTAAAATAGTGTAATATATATTGAGTAGACTTTGGAGAAACAAACTATACATAGTCAAAATACTATGACAGATAGTTATTAATAATAAATTATTAAAATAAACCGTAAATTATTTGAATAATAAGAAAATGACAGCAATAAAAACTAAACATAATTATATAAGTAGTTTTAACTAATATTTAAATAATATATAGGTAGGTAGGTATATGTTATTTTTATACTACCTATACAATATTATATAGGTACTTTATGTAGTATGACGTATAATTATAGTACCTATATAGGTGTGTAATTTTTTTCTCAAAAACGACTAACGATTTTGACGAATTTTACAGAATGGGGATTTTTCGGGGCGAAAAATCGATCTAGGTAGGAATTTTGGTTCCAGAGGGGAGCAGTTAAATAAATTATAATTTAAAAAAAACTAAAAAGCACGCTTTAATGAACTAAAAAGTAAAAAAATAATTAATTTTATTGTAAAAAAGGGTGGGGTAGTATGAAAATATGATACAAAGCACCCCACGCTTTTTTACAATAAAATTAATTATTTTTTTACTTTTTAGTTCATTAAAGCGTGTTTTTTAGTTTTTTTAAATTATAATTCATTTTTGCTTTTTAGTCCTGGAGATCCTGGTCAGGATAATGAGACAAACTTATGGAATTATTGTATTGTAATCGGTCCTTGATAAGTGTGCAAAGTTTCAGTTCAATCTGAAGTTTTTTGCTTTATTTTTTTTAGTTCTGGAGATCCTGGTCAGGATAATGGGACAAACTTATGGAATTATTGTATTGTCGTCGGTCCTTGATAAGTGTGCAAAGTTTAAACTAAATCTGACCGTTCAAAGTTGGTCAAAATCAAGTTCAAAGAAGTCGGTTACAAACTGACAAACAAGCAAGCACGCACGCAAGCCCGCAAGCAAGCAAGCATACAGGTGAAGCTAATATAAGCGTGTTAAAAAGGGGTTTATTGCTTAAATAGCTCGCTCAATTAAAGTCAGATCGATTCGAAGCCTATATTTCCACATAGATTTTGTATAGGTAAGATTGATATTATAGAAAAAAATGTTTGGTTCAAGTTGATACTCGGTTTTTACGCTTAAAAATATATAAAGTTGGAATATTTAACAGAATATTTTAAATTATTAAAGAAGGTAATTGGATAAGCAGCCAACCAGACCAGATCATATTAAACTTGCATTTTTGGAAAGAAAAAATCATTTTGTAACCTATGTCACAGTCGGGAACCGAACCCGATCTTTTCTACTTTCGCGGCAGAATGTGCATCCTTACACTACCGTGACACGATTATTACCTATAGGTACAATCTTTAATTTCCATATATGCAAATAATCGATCAGAAATACACAATGTGCGAGAGCTATTTATTTTGTGTTAGCGTAGATGAAAATTGTCAACTAAGTGAGAGCTCGCAAACTTGCATTAGGTACAAATCTTACTATATTATTATAACCAGGATTGGTATTCACAATACAGTATAAGGTATCTGTAGAAAATCGATGTGATAATCAACATTATCTAATAATGGATTTTATTATTGTAAATTATAGACGCGTCGACAACTTAGGTCATTAGCGTCTCTAATAATGGAAATAAAGCAATGAAGAATAGTCTTCTTGTTTCTATTTGTAAATTGAATTTAGTCTAAATACTCAAACAAATTTATTTCTGATATAGAGCCAGAGTCAATTAATGTTAAATATTTTAAGAGAGCTTTTTGAAATTTGAAAACATAAAATTGATGCATCTTAATTTTATGTTTTCAAAAAGTTCTCCTGAAATACACATTTTGACATTTTGACTCTGGATCTATGTCAGAAATATACTTATTTTTCTCTTTAAAGTATTATAAATTATAGCCCTAACAACAACAAAAAGCGGCCAAGTGCGTATCGGACCACGCACAATGAAGGGTTCTGTAGTCGGGGAAAACATATCCGCCATGTTGAGTTTTTCTCGCAATTATCACCTTAAACACTATTTATGTTTCAAATGTCAAAAATTTAGTTCAAGTGGAAGTACCCTAGATTTTATTTCGTGTCAGGATCCGCCATGTCGGATTTTTATCCGCTGTTGGATTTTAATTTATTTTCGATTTTTTCGTAATTATTATCACCTTAAACACTAAGTTCCAAATTTCAAACCTCTAGCTTGATTCGAAGTACCCTAAATTTATGATGATCGGTGACATATGGACAGTACGAAATTATAAGGGTTCCGTTTTTGCCATTTGGCTACGGAAACCTAAAAAACCGTTTTCCAGTAATACTGGTACTTCTAAATACGATTAAATAGTGGACAAAATCTCGTTGAACTTTGACTTACCCAAATGATGTTAGTCCGGTACTTTCATAAAGAGCGAGTAGGTCGGTCAGATTAAGCTCATGTTTAAGTTCATATAATCGCCTTAATATTTACGACAAGGATGCCTACAAGTACACACAGTGCAAGAAATTTTTTTACGTATTTATATGCCTACCACGCTGTCTCTAAAAAAAGTAAGAATTATCTTCTCTGTGGCTTAATAAATTATTGAATTCGTAGAAAATAAGATTTAAATGAATTAATATTCTTTTCACAACTTGTATATAAATTCAGAGTAGTACCAACGTAGGTGCAATGTGCATGTTAACGTACAATAATACCTACTTATGCTAAAAAAATAAATATCTAAACTTATTTTTGAACGACGTATTGTTGATGTAGAACCCACTCACATGCTACTAATTATTTGAATAAATTAAATTAAAAAATTCAAAAAACCCCGTCCCAAAACGTCTACTTAATCGGTTGTTTAAAAAGTATGAAAAAAATTACTTACATATTCGATTCCTCATATAAAAATAGCTGATATTTAACGTAATATTAAATTATTGCAACCGAAATATCCTCACTTAAAATATCTCTAACAAAATTCTCCTACTCAAAATATCCCTTTTTAAAATATCCCCTACTCATAATATCCCTTATTAAAATATCCCAGACTAATAATATCCCTACTTAAAATATCCCAACTCATAATACCCCACCTTTATTTTTCCACATTTCCATCTCGCAAAAAAACGTCAAAGCACCAACAATCCCCCGCGTACGTTTTTCAAGGAACTCCCATCCTGCACCCAACATTTTCACCCCGCAAAAAAAGGCCATAAGTAGAGCCAACAACCCACTGCGGACGTTTTCGGAGAACTCCAACCCTGCACCCCCCTTTTCATCGTGCAAAAAAACACCATTGCATCAAGAATTCACCACGAACGTTTTTCGGGAAAAAAATTTGTATTACAAAATAAATTGTTTTTATTTACATAAACAATTTAATTTTAAAGCATTTTTCTCTATAGTGTTATAGCGAGTTACAATCAATTTGAAAAAAAAATAGTTTTCAAATAAATTCTTTTTTTAGAATTTTTCTTCATTTTTTAGGGTTCCGTACCTCATGCAGTATGAAAAAACTGAACCCTTATAGGATCACTCTCGTGTCTGTCTGTTTGCGTGTCCATCCGTCTGATCTCCCCCCCCTTATCTCCGAAACTACTGAGCCTAAAATTTTGAAAAAAATAGGGAATCTAGGGCCTCACGCATAGTTTACAGGAAAACCTAAACGAAAATGTTAAGTCTATTTTTTAGGTTAATTTTGGGGGGCAATGTAGAAAATTATTTTTTTTTATTTGAGTGGCATCATATGGCATATCAAATGAAAGGGCTCGTTATGAGAAATACAAACATTTTTTTATAATAATAAAATTAAGCGAAATCGCAGGATAGTGGACAAAATAATTTGATTTATTAAATTAAATGTACAAATTAAATGTACATTTAATTTAATAAATCAAATTATTTTGTCCACTATCCTGCGATTTTGCTTAATTTTATTATAATCACGATGGACACGATTTCTAATATAAATTTTTTTATAATTTTAAAATGCATAGTTTAAAAGATATTAAAGAAAATATACGAGTACTCGAGCATTCCCCCCCTATAACTCTGAAACTACTGAGCCTAAAATTTTGAAAAAAATAGGGAATATAGGGCATGACTCGTAGTTTACAGGAAAATCTAAACGAAAACCTAAGTCTTAATAGTACGGAACCCTCTTCACGCGAGTCCGACTCGCACTTGACCGGTTTTTCTTATTACGTGAAAACAATTTTTATTTTTAATCATTTGGCTCTCTATAACGAAGTGGGGTAAAAAAATTGGGAAATGTGGAATATTATATGCTTATCTACTATATTTTTTTTATTGGCAAATTCACTTTTTTGTAATTTTTGAAAAAGTTAAGCTCGGATGATTTTTTACTGGAAAAGTAGATTTCATGTAAAAAATAGTTGACAGTATTGACATCCCTAGGTTATAATGTATAATCGTACTTGCTTATATAAGAAGCTCTCTTATACCTGTTTTTAGTTATAGAGGGTAATAAACTACCAAAATCAACTTTTCTCAAGAGTAAATATTAGAGATTCACTTAAGATAAGATTTTAATACTAAAGTTCAATAGTTTGTCAAGGATTCTCCAAAAGTGACTAATTAATTTGAAGTTGAACCAACAATCTACAATAGAATTCAAGAATTGACGCAATCACAGACAATGTCAACAGGTAAACCGGTCAATCAATTCTAAAACTACAAAATAATTTAGTTCTAAAATTTAATAGAATGATCCCCTTGTCTATGTACTACTTTCTGCTTTTCAATAGGCATTTAAAAATTGCCCTATAGCGCGCGTAGACTTTAATTCAAAATGGACTTCTCTGAGTTCAAAATTCAATTTGCACTTTTTTGTGTTACAATCGGCTGCATAATATTGAAGCACCACAAAGTATATTCTGTTAGGTAAATGATAAAATCAAACGATTTTTAACCCCTTATATCCACAACAATATTATTCACATAACAATTAAAGGTGAGCCCTCTCAAGGCTAATGTAGACTTAAGAATACGCATTGTGTATACTCAGGTGAATTTACACGTGTCAAGTAGCTAAAGCAAGCTACTAAATCAAGTAACTAACTCACCTCTGTTTCACAGCAACTAAACGCCAAATTAAAGACTGCGAAGAGAGTTATTTTTTCTTTAATTTGTACATAAACGTTGGCTTAAACATATCTTTGAACATCTTCATGCAATTTCTATATTCCGGTAAATTTTCATTTGCAAGTTCTATAGATGAAGCGTCATATTATGTCTCCGACACAACCATTTTTTTACGTCATTTAGGTCCAGCATCAATTCATATTTTCAATTTATTGTTTAAAAATAATAAATTGAAAAACTAAATAATTATTGATTCTTTAACCTGTTCTATCGGATTAAAACCTAAAAACTGAAGGCTTGTACCAGGTACCTACATAATAGAGAATAGAGGAGGCATGGAAACGCCATGTTAAACTTAATGACGTTGCTATACAAGCTTGGTTATTCTGAAGCTCTCAACATTTTCGTACCCAACATCGCTTTTTTTTTGTCAATTTCGTCTGAAATTATTTCTGATAGTTCACCACATACAAGTGTATCCATTACAATATAATATGCATTTCTGCATTTATTCACGAACAACTGTGCTTGCAGTCATATTTAAAAATGAACACCAAACAAAAATACAAAACTGCATAATTGTAAGACGCACACTAAACACAAAAAAACTTTTTTAGCTGCTTGATTTTGTAACTTGCTTTAGCTACTTGACACGTGTAAATTCACTTGACACGTGTAAATTCGCTTGACACGTGTGTGTATGCTTGTTGTTTTTTTGGAATTACCAAATATTTGGTCCCGTCAGAGTTTTACCTATTCATTTTATTCGTCATTTTGAGGTTATACTTGATCATTCTGTTGTTTTGCATGAATTCCTCTTTAATCTTTTAAAATTTTAGGTTTAAATTTTTACAACTTAAATCCACCCGAGTCCACCTAAATATCTAAGTATAAGAGCAGTAGGTATATACACCGTGTTACCGTGTATACCAGATTGATGTTACATAGGAAATTTGACATTGGAACAAACTGAATGGATCAAAATAAGCCATGATATTTTTAAAGATAGATATTCTTATTTGCTAAACTTTCTTCTTATGGAAAAACAATGTTAAATATTTATACGTAAATCGTATGTATACATCAAAATGGGACACCCTGTATTGCAACTTATTTAAACAGAAATCTTAAAACAATTTTACACAAAGCAACTAAACATGTATTTTTTGACAAGATGTGCACAGTAATAAATACTGAAATAGTAGATTGTATATCTAAATGTGTAATGAGGTATATTACTGACGAGTAGTGATAGTATATAAAAACGAGCGATAGCGAGTTTTTACGGTCACACCGACTCATAATACCATTACGCACGATATAAGTACATAGATATGATATTTTTTGCTATACCCACTACAAAATGCCTACCTACTTTTTTCACTTCATTTTCAGTATTTTTAAAAAAATTTGACAGTTCATTTGCGTCGCCATGTTTACATTTACAGCAGCCCGTGAGTATGTAATAGCTGGCGGATAGACCGAATAAACATAAGTTACTATAGCAACCGTTTACTTACCGCACTAGTTATGTTATGAAAACACTTTAGGCACGACTATCTGATGATCCAATACAAGCCGGTTTACATGCATGGAAAGTAGCTATTTTGTAGTGAGTATGGCAAAATAATATTTTAAAATAAAAACCGGACCAGGACTAACAAAAATACAATACAAATTTGTTATCTCCCGACCCACAAAAAAGGGATATCATGTATTTGGGTCGTATGTTTGTATGGATATGAATCTGTCTGTCTGTCTGTGGCATCATATAGCTCTTCAATGGATGGGTCGATTTTGATGCGGTTTTCTTTGTTCAACAGAACATACAAACCCCCTAATGGGACACTTAAAAAACTAATAAATTAAACAGAAAAAACACCTTGAATATAAAATGACAAAATATTGCTGTAGTTTATTATGGTAATGTGTAATAAAGTAATTAAACATCAATTAAAAAACCCGACATACATATAAGTCCTTTAAAAGGAAAAAAAATCTGCCTTGTACTTAGGTTCATACTCTTTGCGCTAATTAAGAATGCACAAGGCAAATTATTTTTTTCTTTTTAAAGAACTTTATTTTTTTTTTAATTTTTAATTTTTAATTTTGTTTTTTTTTACTAGTAAGTTTTGACTAAAAATTGAAATACATGTCGTCAGTCGGCACATAATTATCTATATTTTAATTAAGTAACATTAACAAAAATAGACATTTTTTTTATTCACAATAAATAATGCGAAAATGTTAAGATAGACTTCACATATTTTACAAATTACATTAAAAAAAAATTAATTCACCTATCAAGTAATATAAATCACTAAGCAGTCGTGTATCTGTTGGCAACAGTGACGTTATTTTTATAACAATAATTTAAATATGTAAAAAAAATCGCTAAAATAATATTCATTCAGTTTTATAGTATCAATAAATTTTATTCAATTCCAAGAATCTGAAACCAATATCGTAATTCTTACGTTGTTCTCACAAGAGATCGGGTTAACAGCCAGATAGATCTATGGAAATGTCATAGGTGATACACAACAGCGAGTTAAAATCACAATTTTAAATTTATGTCTGGGCGAAAATAAAAGTGACAGCATAAATTAATTAAAACCAGGGTTTTCGCAAATTATAGTTTCAACACTCTTATAGTCCGGGAGTTTGCATTGCAAATGAAAAAGTCATACTAAGCCGGCTGATTTTGCTATCGATAGTTGATCTCGTACAACTAATCAGTAAACCGACCGTCAGCTGCTCAAGTAGCGGTGGGTTTGAGTGTGAGAGGGTGCGAAAGTAGTGAAAAAAATATAAGTAATAGTGCGCCGGCTGAAATTTGTTTTTATAGATAGTTGACATCATTGTGAGTTGAAAAATAATCGTCAGCTGCATCGTGGAAGGGGGACTGTGCGTCAGCTGGTTGCATGAACGTCGTGTAAAAAAACACGTCAAGTATAGCGCATTTCACTTTTTTGCACTGATAGCAGCCGAGACAATTACGTTACCTAGGATTATGATTATATCGCTATCATAATCCTAGGTAACGAAATTGTCTCAGCTGTTATCAGTGCAAAAAAGTGAAATGCGCAATATTTTACGTGTTTTTTTACAAGTTCATGCGACCAGCTGACGCACAATCCCCCTTCCATGATGCAGCTGACGATTATTTTTCAACTCACAATGATGTCAACTATTTATGAAAACAAGTTTCAGTCGGCGTACTATTACTTAACAAAAATTTTTTTACCACTTTCGCAGCCGCTCACACCCACACCCACCGCGGGTACGCCAGGTGACGCTTGGTTTACTTACTAGTCATACCAGATTTATCGAAAAAGATAACAATCGATCGGCGTAAAAACACTACCTAAAATGCAACGCAAACTCCCGGGCTATCTGTTACACATCTCCGCAGAAAAATCGTAAAAATATAATGCCCATAATTAATTATTTCATATGGTAATTTTGTAGATGCGAATGGACTTCATGAAAAAAGCGTTGTTCACCGATCTTCAGCAATATGACATTTAGTATAATAGGGGCCTTCTCTGTTTTACATAACGCACCTAATCCTAAGTCCTAACTATTATAAATGCGAAAGTGAGTTTGTTTGTTCCGCTTTTACGCCTCAACTATTCAACCAATCTCTGTGAAATTTTGCACACGGGTAGCTTCCGCAATGGAGATAAACATAGGCTATATTAACTAGCCGGTCCAGCTTCGCCCGGGTGAAAATCGAGGGTAATCTCAGAAGACAGATTTCTCCGTAACTATAATACTGTTACAAAACTGTTTTCTGAGTTGGCGGAATAAATATTTATTTACAATAATTAAAAACACAATAATAATGAATGCAACAACGAAAAGTCAGTTTTAACAATCAACACAAGTAAACAATAACTAAACAGTAATTCTTAAACAAAGCAAAACAAAACAATAAATAGCACTTAACTATATAAAATAATTCGTAATTATTACCACTACACTAGTATTTATTTTATCAATTTGGTTATTTATATCACGGCACTATTTATATTACTGATCAACCGTAGACTTCAATGCGTGACTCAGCGTTGACTGATTCCCTCACTCACTCGTACTGGCTGTTTATATATGCTGCGTGGCGTAAGCCTAGTGCGTTCTCGCTTTCTCTAGAACTTTCGCGCAGATACTAGTTGTTACAGTAAGCAGATCCCGTTTCTCAGAACTCTTGCCTGCCGTTTATATACAGGGTGATCCGTAACCATACTGAACGGATTTTGTTTCGGTTTTCACAATTAAATAAGTAGATTCAATCATGAGGAAGGTTTAAATGTATAATTGAAACTGGCCGGCCTGACTTCGGCCGGGTGAAAATCGGCCGGGTAATTACAGAAGACCGATTTCAATTTTTTTTCCACTGTTCGATAGGTATAGTACTTTGCTTTAGAACATAGGCTATAATAACTGATCGACCCGGCTTCGCCCGGATGAAAATCGGGGATAATCTCAGAAATTACTGAACTGATTTCAAATTTTTTTCAATGTTCGATAGGTGATATTTTGCTTTAGAAAATAGGCTATAGTAACTGGCCGATCCGGCTTCGCCCGGGTGAAAATCAGGGGTAATCTCAGAAATTACTGAAACGATTTCAATTTTTTTTCACTGTTCGATAGGTGATACTTTGCTTTAAGACATAGGCTATATAATTAAATTTAACTCTGCAAGTATCTGAAGGGTAGTACTAATACTTGACACGCAAAAATTGACTCTGCTCGAAAAATGTGGTTGGTGTGTATCTATTTTAGTAGTACTTAGATAACGAAAATGTAGAATTTTGCAGAAAACGCTGAATATCTTGGCAACGATTGAATAGAGAATAGAGAATTGAAACTCCTACAAAAAATATAAAAAATATACAGGGTGACATTTAACATTTAAGCTAAGGGTTGAATTTTTAGGGGTGGCTTTTTATAAGCATTGTTTTCACTATTATTTTAAAATATCCTCATAGTTAAAAAGTATAGTCTTTGTCCCACTCAAATATCTCAAACGGTTTAGGAACTAGAGCCTGGGTAAATCGTCGTGAGTCACCTTATCTACGTAGTCGCTTACTTCGCTTGTTTGCTCGAATTTATAATTAACTGCCCGCGACTTATTGATAATTATTACTTACTATTGGGTATAAAATATTTCACAACGCTTTTGACATAAACAGTTGGTTTCAAACAATCTGGGAATCAATCTGATTTGCACCCGGGCGAATCCGGGCCGGGTATAGCTAGTAAAGACCCAAACCTTCCTCAAGAAATTTGCTATCGAATGGTCAAAAAGAGTCTTAGGAACACGTTGAGAAAGGTTTCATCAAAATCCGTTTAGTAGTTTCTAAGATTAGCCCGAACAAAAAAAAAAAACAAGCCGTGAGGTGGGTCGTTTATTAGGACTAAAGTGCGACCCTTGAGGTCCACACGACGAACTTCCCAGTTTGATAAATATTTAATAATAATAATTAAATTAGATATTACACAGAAAAGTAATCATTTCAATCATTAAAACATCAATAAATAAAAAAAAAAAAAAAAAAAAAAAACGGCTGAACCGATTTTTATAAAATTTATGTCGGTAACACGCCTCGATTGACACCCTTACGAAGTCGATATAATTTTTTATTCGCGAGATATTGTGTAAAATCTACTTTTTTGGAGGTTATTTGGTTAAGAAAAAAGAACGGCTGAACCGATTTTGAAAAAATTTCTTTCAGATCATATTTACGTTAATACGCGTCGATTGGCACCCTAACGTAGTCGATATCATTTTTCGTTCTCGAGATTTCGTCTTTGAAAGAAATGTACACATACGTACGTACGTACGTACGTACGTACGTACGTACACACACACACACACACACACACACACACAGACATCTTTCTAAAAGTAGTGTAAAAATAGTGTAGTGACCTTGAAACATAAAAATTTTTTTTCCTTTTTGATTTCGATTTTCGGACCCATTACAATAACTTCCAGTGGGAAGTTAATAAAAAAAAAACAACGTTCCTTCTTTGTAAAATTAGTGAAATATTATAGTGCTATTTACTATATAGTCCAATCATATACAGGGTGCTGAATTGCTTTGCGGGTAATAGGGATTTAACCTGTAAAATCAAACTTTCGCGATTTCCTGCTTCCCTAATTATTTTAGGAAAAATATCTTCGAATAAAAGTTTTAGAACATAAAATTCTGCATCTAAATCATTAAACAAAATTAATTTTGCATGCTTTGTAACATCAGAAATTTGATATGAAAATGTCAAAATTACCTCAAAAACAGATAGCGATAGCATGGAACTTGAACAAAATGATGACGTTTTGGCTGTCAGAATAATTTCTAATCATTTCGTTCAAGTTCCATGCCGAAAAAACTTGTCTAGCAATCATACAGGAAATGTAATGCCCTAAGGCCTAAACAATGCTTTTTGTCCTGACTGTCGATAACTTGAGAAATTTTTAAGTTATTTACTGTACAATTCATTAAACAATGATTAAGCGAAAATATAGCTGTTTGTTTCACGTACAAAGCTCTGTAAGAAAAAGCTTTTATGACACGGTAGCCCGTTATAATAACATCAACACCAAAAAGCATTTTGATTGTAATGTTTCATACGAATAACATCAATGTAATTAATTTTTACTGTAATCAATTAACTGATGATGTAATACAAGACAAATTTTACACCTACGATATATTATAACATTAGGTATATACTTATCGTTAGTAATTGATTACTACAATACCGCTTTATCTACAACATACTCAGTGTGTCACACGATTTTTTTCCTTAACGATAAGTTTCTATAGAAATGTTACTTAACAAAGGTATCATCTACATTAATAATTATAATCATCTTTTGCTTGCGAGTTGCCGCGGCTTCATATTCGCATTAATGCCAGGAACGATGTCTTAATCCGACCGTAGTCGGGCAAAAAATATCCCTCACTTCAAGTTAGATGACAGTGTAGGTATCAGATTTGATCCAAATCTATGTATAGCTATTCTATTATAGCTGTTGATATAAAAACAGACACACATAATTTCTGAAAACGCCTATTTCTCCGTCTATCATAAAAAATATTCGCAAAACTGGCACAGAAACTACTGATAGAGTACCGAGTTACATTAAAATCGGTGCAGTCGTTTTTAGGGTTCCGTTTCTCAATAAGAAAAAACGGAACCATTATATGATCACACGTTTGTCCGGCTGGCTGACTTAAGACCCATTTTCTCAGGAACGGATAGAGATATCAAGATGAAATTTATACGACATAGATACTAAGGTCTACGCTACCTTAAAGGTGTAAAGAATTTAAGCTTCTAGGTCAACGCAATCAAAAGATACGGCCATTTTGTCATCTCATCAAAAACCTATAGGGTACTTCCCGTTGACCTAGAATCATGAAATTTGGCAAAAAGCAAGGTCTCGTAGCACAAGTAAAGGGAAAAATCCAAAAATCACAAAAAGTAAAAATTAAAGGGGGTCCCCAGTCGCCACACATAAAACGCAAAAACCTTAAGGCTGTATCTTTGGAACCGTAACATGTAGCCGGTTGAAATTTTCACAGAATAGACAATAGACATATTCTGTGAAAATTGTTGTAACGGTACGGAACCCTCGTAGCGCGAATTCCACACGCACTTGATTGCTTTTATTTTAGTATGATGCCGCTACAAACATGTTTCCCCGTTTAGATATTATCCAACTTTTCGAAAACTCCGAAAAACTCGCAACAAAACAAAATTACAAACATCAGAGATCCCGTTACGATTTCATTGATTGCATTTTTTTTTCAACATTCTACAGAAACCCAGCATTAGTGTTTTGTTTTATAGAATTATGCAATGCGGAAACAGATAATAAAATTGTAGATACCTATATAAAAATGTAAAATAATAACTAATAACAATATAAAAAGGCCATTTATTAATTACGTAACATACATAGATTTATGCTCAACGAAACGTATCCACCGACGGTATTTTTTTACACCAACTATAATTTGTTTTATAATTATACAAAAAACTCATTTCTTTCTTCGACAATTTCAATCTTATCTCCTGCCAGTTGTCACCTACCTTCACTAGTTATCATATTTCCAGTGCAAAAAAGAAGATATCTTCACAATTTGAAATCCCACTAACAACCATTTTTATTTTGAAAACAAATACATTTGTATAATTCTATGACTTTCGGAGCTGTGTGAAAAAATTATACAAATATTCCGAAAATCAAAAGGACATTGCCATACAAAAAAAAACAGATATATAAACAAAAAACTGTTCTTTTTTATATAGACAAAAAAGTGCTAGCAAATACCTGCGACGCCTGGGCGTGGATTTTTCTTAACCAAAGTTTATTAACATGGGTATATTAACCCTTTAGCAAACTGTGGACCATTATTTACAATATTTACATACTGTGTGTCGAATAAAAAGACCTTCATGTTTTATTCCTGCATGGAAAGCTGCGAACTTGCTCGTTACTAGATTACATACAGGACCGTTTCGTGCCGGGTGTGCAAGGGGGGGCGGCGCACACTGGTGTCAACAGGACAACAGGAAAGAGAGCCATTTATAGGCGCCGAGAAAAAATAACAAATAGGTATAATAAAAATTTAATCTCAAAGATAACTTAAAATTTCATAAACCTAATTTTTAAAATATTTATTATTTACAAGAGGTATTATTCTAATAGATATTAAAAAATTTCTGATTGTTAGTTAAGCTAAGTTACGCAGTATTACGAAATGATGGCAGAGTTTCATATATTACATAATATTATAACACCTATATTTTTTACTTAATTTATTATACAATAGCAATATTACCTGGACTGGGGGAGCGCCCAATTGTAATCTTGCACACGGGCGCTAACTACCCTAGGAACGTCCTTGATTACGTCATATACGTTACGATGGATCAGTTTCGCATTTTTTGACGTGAATACGTCTTTAAGTTCGAATGGCAGTTTTGATGTACCTATAGGTACCTATTAAAATAGATTACTTAAGCCTTTTATTGTTATTTTTTATTTATTTTTACAATAAAGATTCTTCTCGTATCGAAACACTCGCTACAATCACGTGATTCATTCAATGTGCTATTGTCAGGTGTGTTTGCATTGTTGCGATCCTCGCATTTTTTAGTACGCGCTCCTTTTGTAAACTGTATTCATTACTTGCGCAGTTGGTATTCAATTTTTTGTTTGGCTACCATCTATAAAGTCGATGTACGGCAGAATATTTATGGTGATTCAGAACGACTGATTGTTGCCATCGCAAGCCAGTGTTGCCATATTAGGGATGAAATCGCTTCATCAACGAATTTTACTATATAGCCAGGTATTAAAAAAATAGTACCTAATTATCTAAAAAAAATTAAAAATATTTGGTTTCTATCAATATATATTTATGCCTCTTTGATTTTTGAGTTACATTTGGACATTTACTGATCTATGAAAAAAAGAATTGAAACTTTCTTCATGTTCTATATATACTCGTAGTTAATATAATAGGGTATAAAACCGTAAAGGCACCGATTTCCAACCACTCATCTGTAGGCGACAGTTTTTTCTAATTCAAAAAATCGGTTCAGTAGTTTTTTTTACTAATAAATTAATATCATGTCTTACGTTAGTTCAGCCTAAACTTCTCGAGGCGTTAACCGATTGGAATGATTTTGACCCCGTTGTGTTCAGGAAGATGCCGAGGTGGTCCTATATAATTTTTATTTCAATCGCTTTAGGAGTTTTTTTCTAGTTTAGTATTCAGATATCAAGAAAAAAGTCGGTTAATAACGTGTAAACTACGTATTGTAAAGCCATTAAAAAGTAAAAATTAAAACTTTTTATAAAAAAATTATACTTCTTCATAAAAGTTACTAAAAACAGAAAAATAATGAATCGTTTCATTTAATTTCTGCAGTTGCAAAGCATGCCCAATTAATTTTGTTTATTGCTTTAGATGCAGAATTTTATGCCCTAAACCTTTTAATAGAATGTTTTTTTGCCTTTCTAAGCAGGAAAGTTTGACAATATTTTCCGGCAGGCACTGTCACCACCCTGTAATATGGTTTCTTCAGGTGTTAATAAAAAGATTTTTACAATAAAAATAAACAAAATATTTTTATTCTTTTTCGTATTGTAAAAACCTTACCTATATCCGCCTATATCATTAACACTTAAAGATGTCATATACGAAAAAACATGATATTATGTGTTTGATTCTATTTTTACTTCCCACCTCTACTATGGTAGGGAAGTATAATGGATTTAGTCCGAAAAAAATATTTCGAGATTTTAACAGATCTTCACGTTTTGAGACCCTATCAATCGTTTAAGATCAATTTCTGACTGATGTCTGTATGTATGTATGTATGTATATGTGTGTGTGTGTGTATGTGGTCAATTTTTCGCCTTCGATATCGTAACAACGGAACAACATACGGCCATGCCGATTATTCTATTGTGTTTATCAGCCTTTAACTTAGATCTGATTAGATTTTGAGTCAAATCGGTTCAGTGGATCCTGAGATATTCAAAAAAACGTTCTCAATGTGACGTATTAACATAGGTAAAAAAAATATAAATGAATTAGATGTTATAATATGAAAAAAATATAAATATTTTTTTTCTCTAAAATGTACAGTTTTCGAGAAAAAAAATTCGACTGATGACCAGTCCTATACTTCCCACCTAGTAAATATTTGCAAAAAATAAACACTCTTTTTTTTATTCTTTGACTAGGCCCAAATAACCTTAGCTGTTGGTGGTCTTTAAAACACAATTTAATTTTTATTCTTTGAAAAAAGCATGGCCCTCTTTTTTGTTTGGTGATCTATTGATGGCTAGCTTAATATAGCAAAAATCATGGTTACCTTGATTTACGTACAATTTTTTATTTTTTTACTAAAATATTTTTTTTCTCGAAAACTATACATTTTAGAGAAAAAAAATATTTACATTTTTTTCATATTATAACATCTAGAATTCATTTATATTTTTTTTTACCTATGTTAATACGTGACATTGAGGACGTTTTTTTGAATATCTCAGGATCCACTGAACCGATTTGACTCAAAATCTAATCAGATCTAAGTTAAAGGCTGATAAACACAATAGAACAATCGGCATGCCCGTATGTTGTTCCGTTCTTAAGATATCGAAGGCGAAAAATTGACCACATACACACACACACACATACACACATACACACACACATACAGACATCAGTCAGAAAATGATCTTAAACGATTGCTAGGGTCTCAAAACGTGAAAATCTGTTAAAATCTCGAAATATTGTTTTCGGACTGAATCCATTACTTCCCTACCATAGTAGAGGTGGGAAGTAAAAAATATTTTACTAAAAAAAATAAAAATTGTACGTAAATCAAGGTAACCATGATTTTTGCTATATTAAGCTAGCCATATCACTAGATCAATAAACAAAAAAGAGGGCCATGCTTTTTTTCAAAAAATAAAAAGAGTGTTTATTTTTTGCAAATATTTACTAGGTGGGAAGTATAATAGGACTGGTTTTAATTAGGTATTACATTAAAGAAAATTATATTGTTATGATGTATGAAGTATTGTTAAGTTCTAGCTTTTTATTTCACCGATAATATATACTCTATCGGTGCGAAAAGAAATTAGAAAATATCCATTAGCAAGTGAATCAATATTTTTTATGTAATTGTAGTTGATAAAGACACGTAATCATTTTCAATGTTGTGTTGTTATAACTTACAAACGGTAAACTTTATGGTATATTTTAATAGGAACGAGTTTTTGGAGTTTCTAGGATCGTAAAATAAAAAGATAATAACTTCATCAGGCTCTCAAAAATCCCACCTTAACATAAGACGTCTCATTTATTATAAGTTCTGCTTTATACATGTTAATATGATCTACGAACATCAAAATTTATGGTATCTATATGTGTATTAAAACTTTTCAGAATGATCCCAGGAATACGTAATTTCAATATTGACATGACATGACGGGACACCCTATATAAAATTAAAGCTTGATTTCAGATATAATCATTGACATTATATTAATAA
The DNA here is from genome assembly GCA_039654895.1 of Mongoloraphidia duomilia. Lineage (NCBI taxonomy): Eukaryota > Metazoa > Arthropoda > Insecta > Raphidioptera > Raphidiidae > Mongoloraphidia > Mongoloraphidia duomilia. The sequence continues at coordinate 23,377,251 of CM077525.1, read as the reverse complement.
ATAAAAGTACAGTCAAAACTAACAGCTTTTTTGGTGTAGATTTTTTTAAAACCTAGTAATATTAGGCTGATGGGATGTTTTTTTACTATCTAGCAACGAATTGTTGTACGCCTGTTAACGTTTTTACACAAACTTCAAACAACTGCGCCAAACTTGTCACGAATGGTCGACCCCATAAGACACTGTCCTGAACCGGGGCATGTTTGTTGATGGGCACTTGCAATGTTTGATGGTGTCGATGTTCAAATGTTTGTACATCAACAAGTTCATGGTCATTGAGATCAACCGACACCGTCTTCACTAAATTATGTTTCTTTTTTTTTTAAGAAACGATTAATTAAAAACAAAATAAAATATAGTTACTTCTTACCACAACAGTTTTATTGATGGATGTACATTTCGAAAGCTAAGCTTTCATCTTCAGCGAACACTACGTGAAGATGAAAGCTTAGCTTTCGAAATGTACATCCATCAATAAAACTGTTGTGGTAAGAAGTAACTATATTTTATTTTGTTTTTATTCCAACCACATTGCTCATATATATTTTTTTTTTATAAACGATTAATTGTTTAAGTGAATTTTAGCAAATATATTATTACTTAGTAAATGCCTAGTGTTTGTGAAATTTCGAAGATAATCGTCTGTGTTTTGGCTTAAGGATAAAAAAATAGCAACACTAATGTTTAAAAATGCATTTATTGCTAAAGTTTCGGGAGATTTACTCTCATTTTCAGAACTCTAGTAAAGGACAATAGTGGGGCCGTTAAGGGTTTCAACCTTGCACTTTGTGATAGAGAGATGCCACTCGGTACGAATGTTGGTCGGACCCATATCTTCATTTTAAGAGGTGAAGGCATTTTGGGCCCCGCGACCGGGCCCCTAAACAGGGTGGTTGCGTAACTTTCAGGGGCAAAACGCCTGTAACTCAACAACCGTTCCTCACACAGCCCCGGGGGTAGTCTCATTGGATTCAGCGCACTCAATTTCATACGAGACAGCCCTCAGACTAACTCCAAAGCCTCCACCAGCCTGCGTATAGGGGTGAAATACAAGTAGTCCATTGAAATGTTAAATTTTTTTAGGCTGCGTTTGCATTTTGGGTAGGACAAGGTTATCTTCACTTTAAGATGTGGAGAGATTTTGTGCCCCGCGAACGGGCCCCTAGACAGGTGATGGTTAGGGCCATTAAGCGCTTAATATTGCACTTTGTGAGAGAGATATGGCACTCGGTACGAATGTTGGTCGGACCCACACCTGTCTAGGGGCCTGATCGCGGGGCCCAAAATGCCTCCACATCTTAAAGTAAATATATGGGTCCGACCAACATTCGTTCCGAGTGGAATCTTTCTATCACACTTAACGGCCCCACTACACCCCCTTTTCAAGGTGGCGGCCAAATGCGGTGGCCGTCGACCCCGAAAACTCATTTTAAAACTTATGCCGATCCCTCCCACGCAACGAAAGAAAAAACCTTGTCCTACCCAAAATGCAAACGTAGCCTAAAAAAATTTAACATTTCATCGGACTACTTGTATTTCACCCCTATACGCGTGCTGGTGGAGATTTCGGAGTTAGTCTGAGGGGCGTCTCGTATGAAATTGAATGCGCTGAATCCAATGAGACTACTCCCAGGGCTGTGCGAGGAACGGTTGCTGAGTTACAGGCGTTTTGTCCCAGATAGTTACGCAATTAATTTGTTTATGGTCCCAGTTGTGGGGCCCAAATGGCCCCATTTCTTAAAGTGAAGATATTTGTGTTCGACCATCATTCGTACCGAGTGGCATCTCTCTATCACGTCGTGCAAGATTAGGCGCTTAACGGACCCAACCATTACCTGTCTAGGGGCCCGGTCGCGGGGTCCAAAGTGCCTCCACATCTTAAAGTGAAGATATGGGTCCGACTAACATTCATACCGAGTGGCATCTCTCTATCACGTCGTGCATGGTTTAAACACTTAACGGCCCCACTACACCCCCTTTTCAAGGTGGCGGCCAAATGCGGTGGCCGTTGACCCCGAAAACTCATTTTTAAACTTATACCGCCCCCTCCCACGCAACGAAAGAAAAAACTTTGTCCTAACCAAAATGCAAACGTAGCCTAAAAAAATTTAACATTTCATTGGACTACTTATTTTTCACCCCTATACGCGGGCTGGTGGAGGTTTCGGAGTTAGTTTGAGAGCCGTCTCGTATGAAATTGAGTGCGCTGAATCCAATGAGACAACCCTCAGGACTGTGCGAGGAACGGTTGCTGAGTTACAGGCGTTTTGCCCCTGAAAGTTACGCAACCACCCTGTCTAGGGGCCCGGTCGCGGGGCCCAAAATGCCTTCACCTCTTAAAATGAAGATATGGGTCCGACCAACATTCGTACCAAGTGGCATCTCTCTATCACAAAGTGCAAGGTTAAAGTTGGATTCGTCGCTTGGCGGCCCCACTACAATGAGAAACAAGTTATAGGTACACATGAACAATACAACTTCGGTCGCATAACTTAAAATAAAATCAAGATTTGATATATGAAATAAAATTGTTTTCAAACTCGTCAAATACCGAAATACCGTCCAAATTATCAGTAAATTGTCAGTGTCAAATAAAATAATCATGGTTTTTAATTCAATTTTTAGTGTTCCGTACCTAAATCGGCAAAACGGAACACTTATTATAATTAAAATTGCTGTTTAAGAGGGAAACTAGTTTTTTGTTGATATTAGAAAAGGATTTTAAATCACTTGTTATATTTTTGTTGAATTTTCTAGATATAGGTACACGGTGTTTCTTAAGTATGGTCCGAAAATTCAGGGGCATATTTTATGGCCAGAAAAAGGTTTTTTTTGTTAAATAAACCTAAGGTCTTGGGGCAGCCGTTGTCGAGATACAGGATGTTAAAAATGTAAAAAAAGCATATTTTAATTTCTAATTTCTAAAACGATTGAAGTAATTTAATCAAATTCAGTGTATATATTTAGTATGTCAGTGGATATAAAACAAAAAATTATCAGCTTTGCAAACTTACTAGTGGCGGAGGTATGGGTATCAACAATCATTATTTATAAAAAAAAATTCGACTGATGACCAGTCCTATACTTCCCACCTAGTAAACTAAAAAGGGATGATTTTTGGCCGTTTTAGGGGTAGCGAGTAGCTAAAAACTTGTTTCACTATTTTTACCGTGTTCAGCACCCTCGAAAATGGCAAGGGTAGGTGCTCTTGTAACTCTAACAAAATAGATCCGTCCGACTCCTTGATTCTACTAATTACTAAAGATGTCAGATTAGTGACATGCAACATTTTACCATTTCATATAATTTATTTTTCTTTTATTAGTTTTTTTTGTTTGATGAGTTTTTTGTAGGCTATGACCTTCCCGTAAAAATGTAGTTTCGTATCGCATCAAAATCGGTCCACCCATTGCAGAGCTATACCTACCATGCGGCGATGCCACAGACAGACAGGTTCATAGCCATTCAAACAAACAACCCAAACACATATCTCCCCTTTTTTGTGGATCGTGGGTTAAAAAATGTGAATCGTGTGATAAAAGAACTGAAGGAAAAAGTTTTATTGTAATATTACATTCGTAAAAACATGATTTACGAATATTGCGTTAATTAAATCAGCACTTTGTAACCAAAATAGTTTTTTTTAAACATTTCGCACATTTTAAAATTTTAACGAGTGGTCATAACTTTATGTTTGTCACGTCATTCATACATAATTTAAAATATCAACAATAGCAATAAATTTTTTAATTTGTTGATAATATTCATTTATACAACTGTCTGGAAAAGTGTTGATTTTAGCCTAACCTAGACTAATAAAAAATGTCGGAAGACCTTCGAAATTAATTTTTTTTATTGATAGTTTCTCATTATTTTTGAGACATAAATTTTGTATCTTTATTACTAAAAATGTTGTCCCATGATTTTAGATAAGTATCTTGTAATCAACAAAAAAAAAACGGTCAAGCATGAAACGCGTACAAATTTCGCTATAGTTTTTCTGTAATCTTTGGCCTCTTTAAATGGGATAGGCGGGTAAAAAGTCACAAGTCGTTATTTTTATAAATATTTCTTTATTAGACGAATGAATTTTCAGATATCAACTAGTACGTGATCGGGTAAAAATCATATTATAAATCTAAACTACGGTCCTATGGTCCTGGCCCTCACGACGATGTATACATATTACATAGGTTTTTGGCATTGCAAAGGAATTTTAGAGCTGTGTTTTGTTACTATTCCACAGGAATTATCCCCCCCCACCGCCAGAAATTTATCAAAATAAAATACAGCCCATATCACTCAGGGATAGTGTACCTTTCTATTAGTGAAAGAATTTTCAGAATCGGTTCACTATAGTTCCATAGATAAGAATTTATTATTTATAACCCCCCTCACATAAAATTCAACCCTGAGAAGCGAAGTCGTGGGGACTGTTGGTGTTTATATTATAATATTAGAGGATTCCGCCTATACGCTAAAATGCAAAAGAATTTCGGAGTTACATTTTGTTACTATCCACAGGAATTACCCCCCCCCCCCCGCTAGAAATGTATTAAAATAAAATATAGCCTATATCACTCAGGGATAGTGTAGCTTTATATTAGCGAAAGAATTTTTAGAATCGGTTCAGTAGTTCCAGAGATAAGAATTTATGATTTATAACCTCCCCCCTGCGAAGCGAAGTCGCCTGTCTTTGTTCTCGCTTCGCGTACTTGCCTACAGCTTTTAATATTAAGTAAATAGAGACAATAATAAAAAAAATATATAAATGAATTTCAAGTGGAAATTTGAAATTTTATTTTTCTATAATATAAATGTATTTTCATTGTTAAAAAAACAAAACAAAATTAATATATTATAAATTTTAAGCTGTCGGAAATAGGTAGTCTAAACAATCCACAGTATGTAGCTAAAGGCTATAGTGTCTATGGAGCTAACGTGAAGCGTTGCTCGAATCAGTCACTGATATTCAACACAGGTCATCAATTATTTGCAGTATCATTGCTCTAGCGAGAGCTAAATTAAAAACTGTTCACAGAACACACTTTATCATCGGTGCGTAGCACATTATATTAAATCGCGTCTTTTCAAACAAAACGGTTTATAACAATGACTGACTACGCACTATTACACACAAAGTGGTACCGCGTTCACTTAACACCGTTCGCACTAGTGACGATGCTGGAGGCTATCGTTACTAAGTCCTTCGTGGGCGGAAGGAGAACTTCGTGGTTACTCGAAGGAGAAGCCCAGGAGATCATAAGCAATCACCATCGTAGTTTCACCTGCAGAAGGAGACCAAATCGCAACCGTGAAGGGACACAGAGCCAAAGCAATGGCCTACAAGAAATCAGAAGTCGAGTATCGGGGACAAGCGGAACGTGCAGATTATTTACAGGACGTTCAGACGTGTTCGTATAGACACGTCTGAACGTTCTGTAAATAATATGCACGTTCCGCTTGTCCGAATATCAAAGGGAGCTATACCAACGGGAAAATGCCCAGGTGTTTAATTTACTCTTGGAGACGCAGATGAGCAAGGACACCCTAGGCTTCCATCATTTTCAGGTGGGAGAAGCCTTAAGAGCGTTGGAGCTCTTCTTAGATGAACGATCAAATAGGGGTCATGAATTGTACCTGATCACAGGACGGGGGCTTCATAGCGCCAATGGAGTGTTCAAAATTAAGCCTGCGGCTATCCGCAGATTAAAAGAGAGAGGCATTTGGTACACAGAAATAAATCCGGGTATCTGAAGATCAGATTATGAAGCAGAGCTGGGCCCAGGTCTGATGTGAAGCAATGGACACACGACGAACACGAGAAAAAAGTAAGTATTTTTAATTTATTTATATTTTTCAATAGATTTTAGCTGCATGTACGCAATATTTAAAAAAATAACTTTATTAACCTTTTTATTTTTTCAGGAGCGCAGTGAGGTCATTGATTAACATTTGATAATATGTTAGTCAATGGCTTTACCCTACCTGGGATAGAACGACCTTGACGTGGTGGCAGGGCTTAAGTCTCCATTTCAGAGAACCGTTCTGGCAATATCTGAACAGTTTGAGGTGAGAGTACTAACCAACAAGCTATCCTATAAATAATGCTACCGTTTACTACTATACTACTATATTATTCGTCGGGGTTATTCCAGGGAGAAACGCAGGACTTTCGCGATCGTCATCACATCACCATCTGCTGAAGACCACATCGAGGGCCAAAGAAATGGACAAGCGACTAGGTCCTGTAGTCAGGGTTCATTCTGATTGGTCGGGTTTTTCCGGGATATGCTGTAATTTACAAGGGGCAAACAACTAAAACCTTAAACTACATGGCAATACCAACAAAAAACATTTCTGGAGGGGGATGGTAGGTATACGCTGGCCTTCGTTCTATCTCAATATAGCTATAGGTAGACTCGAAAAGTTATATTACCTAGAGGATGTCTTGACAGTAATTTCAGATCAACCAATCAGCAACGGAAAAAAGTGATTTAATTGATCTCCTACCATATATTGATAGCATTTACCATAATTTTTACCAAACATTATTATCTAAAAAACTCGGGTCGCAGTGCCAAAACCCTGCCGACAATATAGTGTATTTGCTAATACAGGCTTTGTGGCTTTAATACGTAAACTTAGTTTGTTTTTGAACAAAATAAAAAATTTAACCCCTTAATACATCCCTTAAAATAATATTTTTTTTCTTCATTTCAATATTATTATCAATGCAACCTCTGTACCAAATTAAATACACCCTTCAGTAAGTAAATCACTATCCGCAAACCAGTGTTTTCATAAAATTTGTAAGTCCGGTCCTGTCGGGCCGATTTAATTAAAATTTTAGCAGCACATTTTGATCTTTACTAAAAGGTTAAATTTCAATTTTGAAACAATTCTGAGAATTTTTTCGGTATTTTTGGGCCCAAAAACATTTTTCAACCCCTAAAACCCACCCTTAACATGGTCCGATTGAGCCCATTTTAAATAGGTTCCGTGCGGTGATGGATTTCAACGTGTGTACCAAATTTCGTTAGAATCGATTGAGTCTTTCGAGAGTTATCGTGCTAACACATATATAAATATATATATTATAGCAATGGCTTTTGCTTCAAAAGACGCGAATTGAATCGGTTGCGCGGCTAGCTACCGACGGCGCGGGGTCATGGGTCGGAAAACAAAAATTATTATCTAGTTACGATCGCACTTGTTTTGGGAAGCAGCCTCTAAAATTTAAATACAGGAAAAGCCCTTAATGGGCAATAAAAAACCCAACCACCTACCACTCGACACTTAGGACAACACAAAAAGTGAACGCACACAATGAATCGTGCGTCAAAATAATTTAATTTAAATTTGAAGTCACCTCTACACTAGTATCACCTAACCAGAGACGGACCTCGTTGGAAGATTACTTAGTGGGCCAGATACCGACCGAGAGATCAAAGGGCGCCAGAACTTATAGGGCCACACTGCGTAAGTCTCAGGTCGTCCAAACTGAGACGTAGAGAGTGGTCACAGTTAGGGATAATTCAAAAAGGATAACCACGTTGGCCAAAAGAGATCCGAAAAATATTCCGGAACAGAGTCCAGAATCACAATCACAGTTATATTAAGTCCCAGGCCTAACGCTGTTACTTCTTTAGCAAGATAAACAGAAAAAAAATCAGAGGTGATTTCAATGGCCAAATCCACACGATAACTTAACATAAAATACTAACAAAACAATAGATTCCGAACACAATATCGGGACACACGGTATTCGAGATACAAAAAAATAAAAGCGGCACTGTAATCACAGGCCTCACGGAACTTCCAACAATCGAGACAAAAATCCTAATTCAATAGGCCTCGAAGCCTCATAACAACCTACTTATTCAATCGCAAAACGTAGCGTGACGTTAGCGAGCGATAGTGAAACGATAACCTAACAATAGCGAAATTCTCAACAAAAACTCTTCATAAATAATGAGTCGATACGGAACGATAACGAATTTCACATAATTAATTTTTAACAATTATTTCACACTTAATCCGGGCCGGTACAGAAATTCCGGAGCCTGAAAAGAAAATACATAGCATACGAGAGACATAAACACTTTAAAATCGCGAGACCGGCGACGTGGAATTCAAACTTAATTCATAATAAGATTCAAAATATTCCATAAAATTCCCAATGTAGTGCAATAAATCCTACAGGAATACAATCGACGCAACATTAATCAATTTAATTCTGACGTAAATATCTAAAATTTACCCAGTACTACTCAAAGTGGTCGACATTCAGAAATGTAAAATGTTCATAAAATATTAGATTTGATCCTTTAATATTTTCGGGATATATTGTAGTACCATATCTATCCCACCGGAATAAACACTTGATAATATTCTGGGATACGTTATGCGTCGTAACTTATGATAGCGAATATTAAAAATTTCGGAATAATTGCACAATCTTCAAAAGTTCTGGAATAAATTAAATTATTCCCGTATTCCAGAATCAACACAACCACACGGAAATCCAAAAGCAGCAACTTATAATCCCTACTAGGAGAAGCGCTTGGCTCCTTTATGGTTAATGTTGCACGGTAAGCTAACTAAATCGAATACAATAATCCAACAATGGAAATACGGAAAATAAATCAATTTTCGGGAATTAGGAAAACTAGGAAGGTCGATCAATACAGGAATCGAAGCAGGAAACAACGCAGAATCCAAACTCCAAACCAAAAACAATATAGCTCCAAAACGAAAAGCACAAATCCAACTCCAAAATCCCAAAATAAAAAGTCTTTTATTTGCTAGAATATTCAATCATTTTATTTCAATTCTTTTTAACAGCTCGATGTGCCTGATACGGTCGCCAGACCTCGTCTGTCGACGTGCGAGTCTTATCCGTTCACGACGAACCACAACATCAACGAGCTCACTTTTATCTCAACTCAAAACATCTATTCGTCTCCCGCACTTATAGAGATGATAGGTCGCCAATCATGTATATTTCTGTTTGGTTTCGCCTGCCTCGTTCGCAGTCGCTGACTAGTCTGCTATGACGTCACGTCGTTTTTATCGCAGTACCTTTTTAAAGGCGGATTCACACTAGACAAGCAAGATTTTTGAAAAGTCGTTACTGTGTTTCGGGGTTTTTCTAAAACTTCTCGGGAGCATTCCAGGATGCTTTACCCCGCTTTTACGTCGAATTTGGACATGGCACAATATATATACATATATATATACTAATATATATACATATATATATAAACATTTCCAAAAATGGTGCCAAAGTGTTCAGGAGGCTATGAAACGTCGAGAAATTTTGGTCCGACCCCTAGGTCCCGCCATCCGACCGACGCCAATAGTGTATGTGCCATATGGCAAATACACTAACAAGATATATTTACATAACACTGATCCAGACTTGCAGTCTGACACCGAAATAGAACTTCAAGATGAGATTTAAACTTTTTTTTTAATAAATAATTAAAGTTTCATTTTGAATTAATGTTTTTTTAAAATCTGCCAGCTCCAATGCCGTTTGATTATTAATATGTTTTTGTCAACCTATGAAAATTGATATGTAATATTTTTCTAAGTAATAGTTTATCCGAAACATTTAATTTTAATATTTCATAAACTTGTTTTTATATTTTATATTTATGCAACAAGTGGCTCAAGTGACGAATTATATGACAGTGTTTTGACAGATTTTGGGATACGAGCCTAAGTTTGGCCAACGCAGTAATCACAGGCGCCAGATTTTGTAAGTCTCCAGGGGGGCCCGACTTATACCCAGTGGCGGATTTAGGATGTTGGTTTAGGGGGGGGGTGCAAGATTGGAAGAAACAAAGGTAATCCAATAGCGCTAGCCCACAAACTGCAGGGGGTTTGGGGAGTTTTCTATACCCCCGGAGAAGGGGGGGGGCTCCGGAGGTCTCCCCCGGAAAAAATTTTCAAAAAAAAGGATCCAAAAACGCAAAATCGAAGCAAATCTTTTTCACCAATATAATAATTATTTTATGATAGGTCGTCATTAAGTTAGATTTTGTTATAAGTTAATAAATTTTTAATTTCTAAACTAAAACATTTATGTTACTATTTTCAAATTTATTATGTCGCAAAATAAAACAATAAGTACAAGGTTAGATAACTTTACTATTTTCTAAATTATTGTGTCGCAAAATAAGACGTTTTTAGAAAAAAATAAAACTTACAGATTAAGGTAAGAGTAAAAAAAACTCTAGGGAAGATGCACCCCGCGCCCCCCGCGCCGCCCTTAAATCCGTCACTGCTTTGCAGGTGCGTAATTTTTTTTATGTCGCAATTTGAATAGCGGGAGTTGATATGCGCGTATGACCTGTTGTGGTAACTGCTAACTGGTGGGTAATATTTTAATAATACCTATAAGGAAGTGATTTTTGTCTTGGCAACTAATTCAAAAATTAAAAAAAAAAGAGATTAGGTACATATCTAATTTATTTATTTATTATACATAATATCGTTTCGTTAGATTAGTTCAAAATCGTGAACTGCCACTGCGAATTAGTTTTTGGTTTATTTTGCTTATTCTTTTCCAGGGGGGCCTTCCCCCGGGCCCCCTGTAATCGGCACCTATGTCAATCACACGAGTTCTGTTATAAATGCAACATAACCTTATAGGAGAGTATTGTAAAATCGCGACTATCAGATTCGTCACTTTGACCACGCGTTACATACAATATTTTTTGCAACAACTGCTTCAAAAGTTCAATTTTAAGCAAATTAAACACAAATTATTTAGATAAATATTTTATTAGTGACATTATAGCAAAGTACTCTATAAAGTACTACTTAACACACGCGTGTTTTTAAATAAAACAAAACAGTATTACTTTATAGCACGGAGTGCGTTAAAATTTATTTCGAACACTTCAGAAGCTTACATAAAGAATAACTTATAATAAACGGTACCCATTTAAAATTGTACTTTTAATGCAAGTGTTGCAAAAGAATGATTATGCAGTAAATTAACTTGTGCAAAAAGTAATAAGTAAACGAAATTATGATGCAAATGATAATAATATGTGGTGATATTACTCTCTAATATAAAATTTTGGCACATATAAAACTGCGTAAGTCAAGTTATAACATTTTACTCATTCAATAAAAACTAGTTTTAAAGTCATTATTAATTTTTATCCACATAATCATTTGAATCTTAGTTGATTAGCATTTTTTTTAATGTTAAACACTAATAAAAACATCTTACAGTTTTCAAAAAATGTAACATATTATGCACTAGCGCAGCGGTTCCTAACCTTTTTCAGCCGCGGACCCCCAAGGAAATCAAGCATAATGCCAAGGACCCCTGAGTGAAAAAAAGGTGCAATTTTCGGACAATATTATATTTTAGTATTCCTTCATTAAATTAAAAAACAAAAAACAAACTTTTTCATAGAAAAACATTAATGAGAAGGTTGGTGCTGCTTTTTTGCAACTAAGTTAGAAATGTTCGGGTTGATATTATTACTCAATTGCAATCTCAAATCAGATTCCACATGTAACCTGTTCCTGTATTTGTTTTTGATGTATACAAGAGTAGAGAATGCCTTTTCACATAGGTACGTGGTGGAGAAAAGCAGCAAATATTTCAGTGCTTCTTCGGAGACTTCCTTATAATCTTTTTTTATATTCACCCAGAAACTACACAAGGAGCGCTCTTTGAAATTACGTTTCAAGGCAGAATCACACGATATTTCTATTAATTGGTTTTCTTGCATCGTTGTCAAGCCAGTTATATCAGAAACATCTGTGGTGAAAGGGTCTGCTATCCAATTTTCATTTTTGGCAGGTACTGAAAAATAATCCCGCAATGCTCTAAGTAAGATAGATGCGTATGGGACCGCGGACCACCAAACATATGCTCGCGGACCCCCAGGGGTCCGCGGACCACAGGTTAGGAAACAATGCACTAGCGAGTGCACTAGAAATAAAAAAAGAGTTCTACTGTAAAATCTTCGAAAATGTGCAAATGACTTTTTATCCACCTACACCAGTTATATAGCTATGCTTAATTTTTGGCAAAATTTTAGACATCATACTTTCGAAGATACGTGAGGCGGGAGACACATTTTTATAAAAACTCATCATAAAAATAAAAAATATATATTTGGTAGGACCTATCTTTAAAGTGAGCCTTTTCCGACGATGAAATTTTTTTTTAATTTTCACTCTATTGACCGCAAGAACGTAATTTTTTTGTAAACCGACTCAATGAATATCAGCGGACTATATCACTTCAACTGCATGTTATTAAATGTCAACTTCCTATACAAGCGTTTAGATGTTACTGGCCTGCCAAACTATAGACAGACGAACTGACGGACAACGAAATCTCACCATCAAGGTGTCTTTTTTTACAATTTTGAATAAAAGTTACGAATCTAGACACATTTTACTTGTTGACAGTGCTAGTCAAACGTTTCCCTCTCTTCTACCATTTAAACGACGTTACATACAATAACCTAATTTTATGGCAACAAAAATAAGTTTTGAAACTTCAACAGTAAAGGCGTTTACAAATTTTAAATGAAATAGCAAGACGCTTAATTTTTCTGACGATCTTTTGAGAAAATCGTTGATGCCGAGTCAGCATTTTGCTCAAAATTAGTAAACATCAATGTTCCAGAACTACAGTAGAGTTGGAGTTGTATTTTGATTAAAAGAACTTTTCACTAGTGTGTTAATATCTTAAATCAATTAAAATTTGTTGATGTCCTGAGGAAAGTTCGATCAAAGTCCAGTTTTTCTGCTAAAGCAAAAGCCGAACTTCGGTTTCTTTACCACCGAGGTTTTGTATAATGCTAAAAAAACGCAAGGGAAATGCTTATTTTTGTAAGCTGAATACAATTGCGTTGAAGTTGAGAAATATTTTTTCACTTCTTTTTTTTTATTTGTTTGCAGAGTTATGTGTTATTTAAATACTCACTTGATTATTCAGTAAATTCAACATTCGCCATCGCCAAAACCTTCGGTCTGATATTTTGCCGAAGGTATAATTTTTCTCCCAATGTGGCCAAAGCCGAAACTTTGGGCGGACTCTAATTCAGACTAATGAAACTATTTATCTCTCAAAACGTAATATTTTTGTTGTCATAAAAGAATCCTAAATTAGTTTGTATGTTTGTTTAGAATCCACAAGAAAAAGGAAGACTTTTGATCTGGCACTGTTTCTAGTATTAATTTTTGAGGCACAGAAACATGGACGCCAGAGAGAGGAGTACGACAGTGCTTGAGTCAGTGGGAATAATAATCTTCAAAAATAAGCTGTAGTTATCAGAAAAAACTTATGATTTAGTGTAATACACCCGAATCCAGCAGTTGATAAATATATTGATGCATTTCAATTAAATGTTTGTCCCTCCTTAAGACATTTTCCGCCATAACACCTACTATGCACAGAAGTATAGATATTGTTTCGTATATATTTTAACAATAAACCAAATTTAGTTAAAAAAAAAAATAAGAAATACAATCAATATGATTAGACACCTATACCGTAACTAAATTCACTATATTAGTGAAATTAACATAAGAATATCAGACGAATTATCGCCATGATATTTATATAGAAGGCTATATAGGAAAAATGTAAATGAACCGCCGGGAATCGAACCCAGAACTCCCAATTTCGCGTCGGGAAAGTTTCCAGTTACTACACAGTGCCCAACAGCGTACATTTAATTCTTCCTATATATGCAACGATGACCACAGATCCACAGGTGTCTAATCATATTGATTGTATTTCTTATGTTTATATTAAAAACCGTATATAGATTTCTCGTTATAATTTGATTTTCAAATTTAGTTAGTTTTAATTGTTTTCTACAATTAATATCTGACTGATTGCCCGAAACGGTTTTTCATAAAATTATTGTATTTTAAATATTATGTTACCTACATAGAATTTTTCATCGCATTTACATTATGTAGGACGAAAATACGTCATCCTGAACAAAACTTTAAAAATTAGGAAACATTGAAAAATTCTTTATTGCCTCAGTCATCTTCTTTATTGTCAAAATAAAATTATCTATGATCACAAACAGCCGTGTGACGTCTTAATTTTGTATTGAGTGTTCGTTTCTAGATACCTTACATAGTTTACATAGATCCTACAAAACAGTATTTTCCAACAGTCTTTTCATGGTTTTTTGACGAGCGGGTCTTACATAAATATTTGAAAATGTATTTTTGAGTTTGTTACAAATCAGAATGATGTGATTTGTATGCCGTTTGTTCAGAATTTATCGCTCTATCAAATAACACAAAGTAATTATTTTTACAATCTTAAAAGTACAATAAATAGAAAAGGATCTTCTACAGTCTACACGTGTAAGAAATAAAAAATAAGATTGACGTAAGCTTATCAAAAAAATGGACAAACAAGGAACAGCAATACCTGTGGTCAGATATACTATCAATTCTATTACTTAAATTCGAGTAGCGGACTTTAAAATAAGAATTACCAACTTGACAAACATAACCGGCAACCGCAACAATATTCACACTTACCTAAGTGCTACAAGTATAATTTCAATTAATGGTTTTCAATTTCAATTGAAAACCACTTCAGCTATCGCGTCAATCATTGGTTACGTAAATATTCAGTTAATTTAAAGAAATGTACTTCGTTGTTACTAAAGATATTACGTCTTTCACCAATTTTTTAGCTTCATAAGAGACATTTTAAAACGATAACCTACTGCAAAAGTATAAGAACTTTAAGCAGTCTGCCTCTTCGTAATCGGCGTTAGTGATGAGAACAGCATATAAAATAAGCTTAAAATTTTGATAAAAAACATTTTAAAACCATGTGCAGCAGTTATAAAAAATATTTTAAACGTTTGTAAACTTTATCAAAAAAAATTGTCAAGCTATCGAGATTGAACAAAAAATACTGTTTAAGCCGACATTGGATTTCCAGACAGCCATTTTTTTATCGTACTTTATTTAGAAGGTAGGTACTTATACAAAATTAGATAGAAAGCATGGCTTAGATTTTAGAACTTTCTTTGTTCTATAAAAAACCTGATCATTCATTATTTGGGATTCGGTAAAAGCATAAATACAGCGGTAAAAAGAAATTTTAGTAACGAGTTTCTAAGTGGATCACAGCGTCGTGAAGTGACTTTTTTGCATGCTCAATGCTCATGTTTGATAACGATTCATGTCATTGTAAAAAAAGATACGCCATTTTTTCAAAATTTTATCAGTTTTAAAATTTATAACGATTTATTTTAATATCATAAAACTGTTTTCGAGAATTATATTGA
The DNA here is from genome assembly GCA_039654895.1 of Mongoloraphidia duomilia. Classification (NCBI taxonomy): domain Eukaryota; kingdom Metazoa; phylum Arthropoda; class Insecta; order Raphidioptera; family Raphidiidae; genus Mongoloraphidia; species Mongoloraphidia duomilia. The sequence continues at coordinate 23,361,934 of CM077525.1, read as the reverse complement.
CATATTACTGTTTGTTCCTTAGACGGGAAAAAGTTAAGGTCGTGTTTATTAAATACCAACCCAAAAAAAATAAATAGCATTAATTTTTTAATGAATTTCTTGGGGACTCGACTTTACCTATATGATCAAATTACTACAGCATGCTGCCTTGCTTTCGTGTTAATTCAAAATTTAAGGTCAATGCAGGACATATTCGACTACAACTCTACCTTAAATGATGTGATTATTGATAAGCAGATCGAATATTTTTAAAAATCGAGTATTAACTACTCGAGTACTTTCAAGACTTGAGTTCTAATCCGAGTATTGATCACTTTTCTAGTCAGCTTCCTGCTGCGTCACTATAATCTTACCGCTGACAATAATAACTATTTGTGAGCTTTATACCGCCATGTTAATAGCAGATCTCCCTACCCATCCAGGCCGCCCTTCCTCCTGACCATCTTGTACGTCTATTACCTGCTGAGAATGACCCGTCTCTTATTTTTCTACTAATCAAAATCTCGTTTCAGCTCATAACTAATATCTAGAACTATATATACATACCTAATTCACAAAACTAGCTCTGGTTAGTTGCTTGTTAAATCAGAGGTAAAGAAATAACAGATCCATATGTGCAAGAAGACAAGCATGGGTATTGTTTCAATTTTTTTTAAATTGCTTAGAATTTGTTTGTCCATACTTTGAACGTCAAAATATGGGTCATTCCCAAGTACCTGATGAATACTTCGAGGAAGTATCAAATACATCGGATACCTTTAAGATAGAAGAACAATTTTGTTCTCAATCTCTATCATTTTTTTGGGTGGCTTCCCTCCTCTATCTATGGGGGAGTCACTTAAAAAAGTGTCGGTGCAAACGACAGAGATGCAGAATAGAAGTGTTCTTCTATCTTTTTCTATCACAAATACATAACCATGGCTACAGATAAATTAACAATACCTACTAAAAATTTTTAAATTCGCAAATGCGTCATAAGACAAGGAAAATAGAAACTTTTTTTTTATTTAGGAAAAAAGGTGCTTCGACTACAATATGGTCATTAGCACATAATACATAATACAAATTAAGGCTTGAGAATGGCCGAGCGTTTAGCAATGCTGTTGTTTACATGGCGTTGCTATGGTTCCTCTGTTACAAGTCCCCAGTTCCCGAGTTCTAACCCGTGAGATGGTAAGTGTCAATTGGATTTTCAATTTATTTTTAAAAAAAATAATAATAATGAATTGAAAATATGATAAAATAACCTTAGCTGTTGGTGGTCTTTAAAAACACACACACATAATACAAATTGGTCCGCTATAACAGAAAGTTCATACTGTGTTTTCGTATGTAGAACACTGAAAAATTGATAGTATTTATTATTATCGGATAAAGATACAAATTTATGATCCCAAGCATCGAAATTGAGATTTTTATTGTCTATTAAATCAGGAAATAAGTGACTGAATTATCAAAACAAGTCTTTTAATATATTTATTGCATCATTATTTTTCTTCTTCGAAGGCGACATAAAATTAGAATCTGAACAAATGCAATTCGTCTTCAATCAATCCTTTCACAGACTATTTATTTTCACATGTTCAGTGCAATACATAATACAGTGGAGTCGCGATATGGTGAACACCTGGTAAGGTGAACAACTCTATAAGGTGAACACGTAAAACTTTGTATAGTGTATTCTATAAGGTGAACAACTGGAACCTCGATAAGGTGAACAAAGCTAATTTGATTTACTTGACACTTTTATTGGTTCTCGGAATACTTGGTAGGCCGTTTTATTCCCAACAATGAGCGCATTTTGAGAGCTCTGGGGAATACACTTTCTGGCGCAAGTAAGCGAAGATGAAGAAGTCTTCAGAGCTCCCAAAAATGGAAGCAGCATTGTACAAGTGGTTATTAAAGATGCGAAATAGTATAGATTTAATTTATGAAGTTTTCTTTTCATTACCCCTTTTTATTTACCTTGATAAGGTGAACAAATTCGAGAAGCTGAATACCACTGGTCTGAATTAGTTCACCTTATCGCGACTCCACTGTATTTTGACTGACGTGACTTGACTGGATTGGTGCGAAAGGGGCTTTCATCAAAAGTGCAGGAGATCGACCACAAATTAAACTCACAGTACTTTCCTGATATTATGATGCATATATTGAAAATGATGTCCATGAACGCAAACAAGGTAACAAAAAAAGCGCTATTCAGTGTTTTGCTAACTGCGCTTACAAAGTCATTTTCAATCTGCATATCCTCGGCTTGTTTATTCTTTTCATATTATTACAATAATATGCATTCAGTTTTTCAATCGACAATAATAACAAGCGACAAACTAGTAAGATAAAAAAAACTGAAGGTCAAACGGAAGAATTAAATTGACAGTGCGTATACGCTGTTCGTGATTTATATATTCATTATAATTATGATAATAATGAGCGATACGTATGATTTTACAAACAAAACAGGTGCGAATAAAATACTTATTTAAATATAAATTTATAATAAAAATGTCATTTTGCACATTTAACTAATGTCATAGTTACGTTGTTGACTACTTGGGTAGCGTTGTGAACAAACAAAAGTATTTATTTTTATGCTCCACAGATTTGACACTAGCTGTCAACGGTTTCAAATATAAATGTGTGTATTTTTTAATTGACAGTGCTCGTATTTATTATTATTAAACGGTTTTATTTAACTTCACCCCGTATATATTTTCAATATTCAAGCGCTGTGAGGCGGGCGTGAAGAGGCGTATTTTTATAGTAGTTTAACGAACTATAGTAAGCGTCCGTAAAAGTACAGAGCGTGTGTAAAAGTACAGTCACCGTGCGTGAAAGCCCAAAGCGTGCGTAAAAGTACAGTCACCGTGCGTAAAAATTAACTATAAGAAATGTACAATCATAAATCGAACAATGCGTGTTTATTTCTACAACACATTTAAACGAACGCGCTCGCTAGGGAGAATTCTAGCGCCTGCGCAAACAAAATGACCAGTCATGAGAACCAGTGTATTAATTTTTTTCTCTCTATTAAACTTTAGAAGCAGTCGTTATAAAAATTATGTTCGAGACGTACGCTTAAAGTGAGGTATCTAGTAGGCTTAAATTGAGGCACTCGTGCCTCAATTTAAGCCTACTAGAATACCTCACTTCACGCATACGTATCGAAAATAACTATTTTTTTATTTAAACCAAAAAAAGGCAAAAATAAACAAAAAAATTCGATTGATGACCAGTCCTATTCCTTCTCACCTAGTAAATATTTGCAAAAAATAAACACTCTTTTTTATTCTTTGAAAAAAGAATGGCCCTCTTTTTTGTTTTGTGATCTACTGATGGCTAGTAATATAGCAAAAATCATGGTTACCTTGATTTACGTACAATTTTCTTTTTTTAGTAAAATATTTTTTTTCTCGAAAACTATACATTTTAGAGAGAAAAAAATATTTACATTTTAACATCTAGAATTCATTTATATTTCTTTTACGTACCTATGTTAATACGTGACGTAGAGAAAGTTTTTTTTTAATATCTCAGGATTCACTGAACCGATTTGACTCAAAATCTAATCAGATCTAAGTTAAAGGCTGATAAATACAATAGAATAATCGGCATGGCCGTATGTTGTTCCGTTTTTACGATATCGAAGGCGAAAAATTGACCACACACTCACACACACACACATACCCACACATACAGACATCAGTCAGAAAATGATCTTAAACGATTGCTAGGGTCTCAAAACGTGAAGATCTGTTAAAATCTCGAAATATTTTTTCGGACTAAATCCATTACTTCCCTACCATATAGTAGAGGTGGGAAGTAAAAAATTGTGCATCAACTCATTGAGTTATTAGCACTGAGATACAATAATAATTATACAATTGAAAATTTGTTTATTTGTTTATTTATTTGTTACTGTCTTTGTTTCAAATCTGGCGACCGATTTTTCACCCAGTTCCTGTTATCCGATTAAGTTGAAATTTTGGACACATGTGACAATACAATATTATGGGTTTGCGGCATTCGAAAGAGTTTTACTCAGTTTAGATTTCCTAAAAATTTGAACTTAATCGATCAAGTAAATTTTGAAAAATCTCAAAAATAAAATTTTTGAAAAATGTTTTTTAGAATAACTTTTAAAATACTTTACCGATCTATTCCAAAATCTAATCAGCTCTATTATTCAAAAAACTGCGTCTAATGTCGCAAACCCGATCTCAATCGCTTGATTCGTTCGAGAGATATCGTTGTCGAAAAATTTTCAAAATGTGTTTTTCCAAATAAACATAGATGATGTACTAAATAGGGAGGCTGTGGAAACAGGAAAACATTAAATTGTCAATTTGCATTATAGACCGGGAGTTTGCGTTTCAAATGAAAAAGTCTTAGTAAGCCGGCTGATTTTGATATCGATAGTTGATCTCGTACAACTAATCAGTGAACCGACCGTCAGCTGCTCAAGTAGCGGTGGGTCTGGGTGTGGGAGGCTCCGAAATTGGTAAAAAAAACTTTTTTTTAAGTCGGTTGAAACTTTTTTTATAAATAATTGACATCATGGTGAGTTGAAAAAAAATTGTCAGCTGAATCGTGGAGGGGGGATTGTGCGTCAGCTGTTCGTATGAACTTGTAAAAAAACACGTAAAATATTTCGCATTTCACTTTTTTGCACTGACAGCAGCTGAGACAATTTCGTTACCTGCTGTCAGTGCAAAAAATTGAAATGCGCAATATTTTACGTGTTTTTTTATAAGTTCATGCGAACAGCTGACGCACAATCCCCCCTCCACGATGCAGCTGATAATTTTTTTTCAACTCACTATGATGTCAATTATTTATAAAAAAAGTTTCAGCCGACGCATTATTACTTAAAAAAAGTTTTTTTTACCACTTTCGAAGCCTCTTACACCCACACCCACCGCGGGTGCGTCAGCTGACGCTTGTTTACTTATTAGTCATACCAGATTTATCAAAAAAAATAACAATCCAAAATATTAGTAAATTACGAAGTAAAATATTAATAATTATATAAAATATAATTTAAGGAAGAAATTATTTCCAGCGAGTTGTTTGAAATAATAATTGAAATAAACGTGACTTATTTTCTTGTTTAATTTTTTATAGTTCTGTTACCATATTAATCCAGTCGCCATGCGTAGAAAAGGTTGAACTACTTTCTTTTTTTGCTAAATTAATTGTAGGTTGATATAGTTAAGGAACACGATCTTAACTTTTTTTCTTCCTCAAAGGGAGCTGCATATATTATCTCCAGAGGTCACAAAGCGTCTAAAAAACAGTTATTTGGAAATAGCTCGAAATCAGTTACTTTTGGGACAAATAAAGTCATTACAATTTGAAAGCTAATAAATTTTCGAACAAAAGCGGAAAACTGTATTTTAGCTATTTTCAACATAATTTATAAGTAATATCTAGTTGTAAGGTGTTTTCGTTAAAATAACTACGAGTATGTTTTAAAACTGTAGGTACCTCAATTGACAATGTGCAGTATTGATTTTGTTTTTTTGTTTAAATTAATAACTTGCAGTAATTCGAATTTGCAGAGTAGGCCTTCAAAATCCTCGGAAAGTCATTATCTATACTCTATATAGTCAACCAAAATTGTCAGACATTGCGCTTCAAGACAAGCGTGTAATAATTTAATAAATGCTGAATTTAATTTTCTTATTTTTTCCGCGCTTTAGCTCTTGACCTACTCGTCGATACAGAAAATCACTCTTTAAGTATTCTCAAAATTGTGGGAATGGTTTTAGTATTTAAATTTTTGAAAGTTGTTGTTTTTAGAGTAACAGACAATAATTATTAATAACTAGCTTATGCTAACTAATGAAGCAGAAAGGTCATTCCTGCGGCAACAATCAACGCACTAAAACGATTGGTTATTATTTATAGATACAATAAAAAAGGAAAAAAAATGAACAGGCTCTACAATAATATACGTAAAAGTATTTGTTTAACATCCGTGTCGAAGGTTATTTAGTTTACATTGCTCACCCATATAATATCTACAGGGTGGGGTTGAACTTTACAGATGTTTAAATATTCAAATGTCAAACAATGCCCGTATTTTCATTAGAAATTTGAAATAATTTGATGATTTATTCACGAGTAACTATTTGAATTGTCATCTTTTTAACTTCTCAGTACATTGGGAAGTTATTGTAATGTGTCCCGAAAATAGAAATCAAAATTTTTAACAAATTTTTATGTTTCAAGGTCACTACACTGGTTTTGAAAAGATGTACGTGTGTGTGTGTGTACGTAAGTACGTATGTGATCATTTCTTTCTAAGACGAAATCTCAAGAATGAAAAACGATATCGACTTACACGTTAGGGTACCAACCGACACGTATTAACGTAAATATGATCTGAAAGAATTTTTTTTTAAATCGGTCCTGCCGTTCTTTTTTCTTAACCAAATAGACTCCAAAAAAGTAGATTTTACACAATATCTCGCGAATAAAAAATTATATCGACTTCGTAAGGGTATCAATCGAGGCGTGTTAATGTTATTTTGATCCAAAAGAAATTCTATCAAAATCGGCCCAAACGTTTTTTGTTTAAAGGAAAAGACAGCAAAAAGTGGATTTTACATGAAATCTCGCGAATAAAAAATGATATCGACTTTGTTAGGGTGCAAATAGAAGCATATTGATATCAATAAGACCCGTAAGAAGTTTTTTCAAAATCGATCAATTCGTTTTTTTTTTTGTTTAAACAAAACGACTGCAATAAAGTAGATTTTATACGAAATCTCGCCCGAAAAAATGGTATCAACTTCGTTGAGGTGTCTATCAAAGCATGTTAACGTCACTGTGATCAGACATAAATTTTATAAAAATCGGTCCAGCCTTTTTTTGAATTTTATGTATTGTTAAAAATAATAATAATTATGTTTTAATTATTAAAATGCTTACTTTTCTGTGAAATTTCTAATTTAATTATTAATATTCAATATTCATCAAACTGGGAAGTTCGTCGTGTGGACCTCAAGGGTCGCACTTGTGAGTCCCAATTAAAAGTAACTTTAGTCCCAATAAACAACCCGCCTCACGGTTAGGGTTATTTTGACGTAAAACTACGTCTTACCCAGCGGTATATAGGGGGTAAAATGATACGAGACGAAAGATGTGTTACAAAAATGAGTAACAAAAAATATGTGACGCGAACTACTATAGTTATGCTATTGTTTGTTTGTGTTTTGTAAATTGTATCATATACAGGGTGTCCACAGCGACGTTGGCTAACATGGGTATCTTTGTTATTAGTGGAAATAGAAAGTCGGTTAAATAGGCAAAGTAGTGCAGAATTATGTGCCCATTAACGTCCCATCGAAAAAACAATTGAATTTTTACACACTATAGATTTATTTAGAAAATAATGAAAATTGCCGTTTTTGAAAACTGGCCATAACTTTTTTATTTATGAAGATATCTGAAAATTTCTTGAACCATTTTTTGATAACTTTTTAAGATCTTTCCAGTGGCGTAGGTTTAATTTTTTTATATTCACTACATAATCAGATAATTACATGAACTTTAATTTTTCTTACGAGCGCCATTTTGGATTTTTAGATATTCGAATTCTGCTTATTTTTCTGATTAATTTGGTGTATCACATGCCACATTTAAAAAATTTGCAATTAACGTCCCATATTAGAGACACATTACAAACAACTGACAGTCTTTCTTTCTACTTAGCTAGTTTTCAAATGGTTAAATTCCGCATTAAATTTTCTCCCCAACTCACCCATGAGACCATATAACCAAAACAGAGTCACTAGTCAACCAATTATGTCGTGAAACCTAGCGATTTTAGATAACATACTTGTACATGCATCCAGTGATAGCAGAGGTATTTTTTAAAAATTAGGTTCCTATTCTCATTGTTCCATTAATGTCATTATTATGGCTGTTCCTGCTTTCTGAAAGGACATGCTGACATATTTCTAAAAAGATATAATCTTCATGATTATAATTTTTTATTGATAAGCGGCAAGCCTCGTTCCGCCCTATTTTTTATACAGTACATTACATCGTCACCCCCACAGTCTCCCTCCCTGCATTTTCAATGAGGAACTAGTCATGTCATCTAATACTAGTTGAAAGGGAGTATCCATTAGGGTGGGTCAAAAAAATCAATTATTTTTTTTTTTACAAATGACACGGAAAAATGGGTTGCTAGACACCTTAAAAAAATTCTCACCAAATATGAGCTCTTAATTTTAATAGAAAGATCCTCCGCGTCACAGTTTTTTATTTTTTTCTCAGTCCAATATAAAAAAATTCATACCTCATCATTAATTTATTGTACAGAAAAATGTTTTAAGAGAATTTTGTAGGAAATTTAATGCTCTAAAAAAAAGGTATCTTATATTTTTTCCGCAAAACTCACCATTTGAAAGATATTGAAGATAACTATTACTATAACTATTCTATTACGCACATAAATTTGGAATAATCAAGATAAAAATAAAAATAGGAAGAAATCCTTTCCAAAAATTTTTTAAAATCATTTATTAAGCGCTTTCGGAACTTAGTCCATCTTCAGAATAACAAGAGATTTTTTTATATTAAAAATCTCGAAAATAATCACAAATTAAAACAAAAATTTTTTAAAAATATAATATTACCGAGTAAATATCAGGCTTGCTGCCCTCAATGAACTGACTGACAAAAAATAATGAAAAATAATAAAACCAGATGTAACCTCTATTGTCCTTGAGGAAACAAAATTTTTTATAAATTGTAGTGATTAATACTATTTCGATAAAATTTGTTATTATCTAAATCATCCATAATTATGTTAAGATTTTTATGTGGCTCTGATTTGATGACATCTAAAACTATATGAAATTTCATATAGTTTTAGATGTCATCAAATCAGAGCCACATAAAAATCTTAACATAATTATGGATTATTTTCGCAGTATTTGACACTAAAAGTGAGAATGTAGACAATTTTGTTTCCAAATTAAATAATTGTTTCCCTTCAATAAAATTCACTTATGAAATTGAAAACAACGGAAGACTGCCATTTTTAGATGTATTAGTCATAAAGAATGAGACAAATAATTTAGAATTTGATATATACAGAAAGGACACCAATACACTAAGATATATCCCTAAAGACTCACATCATTGCCCTCAACATAAAATGGCAAGTTTCAACTTTTTAATACACCGGTTACTCAGCTTCCCTCTCAACAAGGAAAGGTTTGAGAAAGAAAAAACTTTAATTAAGGACATAGCTTTGTGTAATGGTTATAATGTAGATTTAATAGATAAAATGATTAGAAAACGTAGTTTTAAGAATGCTTTGGAAAATTCTTCGACTTTTCGTAATGAAACAGAAATTTCTAGATATGTATCGATTCCATTTGAATCGCGCTTCACCAGAGGGTTAAAAAAGATTTTTAAAGAAGTAGGATTAAATATTGTATACTCTTCAAGTAATAGTTTGAAAGAAAAATTAGGGAACCCTAAAGAAAAAGTAGAAGAAAAAGAAAAGTCCGGGATTTATGAAATTAGTTGTCAAAATTGTAATAAAAAGTATGTTGGCCAAACGAGAAGATCTATTTCAGTAAGATTTAAAGAGCATATGGCTCATCTAAAATATGGCAGGTTTGATAAATCTAGTGTTGCCCAACATGCATTTGAAAATGACCATAAATTAGACAATAGTAATTTAAAATTAATTAGAAACGTCATTAATATTAGACAACTAGACGCCGTAGAGAGTCTAGAGATTCATAAGTGTAAACATAATATTATGAACAGTGACAAAGGCCCAATTCCAGGTAGCCTGCTTTTTGATTTAGTAAATTAGTTTAGTTTTCAGGTAATTAAAATTAGGTAGCCTATAAATAGGCAGTAATTTTTGTTTAGTCTTTAGTTTTAATCATCTCCTGATGATGCCAACTTGGTTGGCGAAACGTACGTCGAGAGTGTTTGTTATGGTTTGGTGTTTTGTGGTAATTGTAACATTTCGTATTTATTGTCGAGTTATAAAATTCATAAACAAAAATGAAATTTGTTTTAAAATAATCAAATTTAAATCTTCAATATCTTTCAAATGGTGAGGTTTGCGGAAAAAATATAAGATACCTTTTTTGTAGAGCATTAAATTTCGTACAAAGTTCTCTTAAAACATTTTTCTGTACAATCAATTAATGATGAGGTATGAATTTTTTTCTATTGGACTGAGAAAAAAATAAAAAACTGTGATGCGGAGGATCTTCCTATTAAAATTAAGAGCTCATATTTGGTGAGAATTTTTTTAAGGTGTCTAGCAACCTATTTTTCCGTAGCACTTGTAAAAAAAAAAAATAATTGATATTTTTGACCCACCCTAGTATCCATGCGTAAAATTTAATTAAAATCTGAAGAGCTGTTTTCGGGAAAAATTTTTTTCCCAGTTTTTTAACATATTTTTGCAGGTTTTTATAGAAGTCCACTTTTCCTACAGCAATATTGAGCTAAGACTGATTTTGCGGTTTCACCTCGATTTTGAAAACAGTTCATCATATTCAAAAACTGTTTTTACAATTTATTAGGGCACTAATTTAACTATTTAAATATTATGTGAAAATAAACATCTCTAAATGTATATGTACTATTGCAAAAAATAAAAAACTGTTATTTTCATCACTTCGCGCATATTTTAGGTATGTATAGAAAGTATTGAAAAATATGTAGACAGAATAATATTATAACATTTGCCCAAATATCGAAAAAATTGCCAAACAGTTTTTCATGATCCGGTCCTGAAGGTTGCAGCAGAAAGATCGTCAATTTTAAGATGTCTGTTCCTGCACTGTTCTTAATTGTTGTGAACTAAGTTTGTAACTGCAAGGCAGAAGTCATTGTTCTTGTTGGTGTTTTTTTTTTGTTGTGTTGAAAGGATTTAATAACACATAAATCTATTCCTCTTATTATAAAATAATGTTGTTTCACCTTGATTCACGCGAGATTTATTTGTGGGTGAATGCCATGCCAATTTAAATATATCTCTCCATATACAGCATGATTCAATGATCGACTTCCTAATTTATAGGTGGATTTTTATTCAAATTTAACTTTGTTCGCAAAGCAAATAACTGCAATTGGATATGACGTATCATCAACATGTATATTATAAAACACTTTATAAAACAATCTGGAAACCGGTTAATCCTGCGGGTCAACCTGGAAACTCCCCGTTGTTTTCGAGCTAAAAGAGCTCGAAAACGTTATTATTTATAATATATTTTTTTAAAGATTGTAAGACAAACACGTAAAAAAATATGTTTTTATATTTTTCTATTTTGAATAACATGAAAACTACTCGTGCGATTAGGCTCAAAATTTAATCAGATCTAAGTCATGAATAAACCTTTCAATTGCCGCAAGATTCATCAAAATCAGTCAATTGGTTCATGAGATATTGTAATTAATTAAGAAAATATTAGTTTTGTGTTCTTCGAGCTCAAAAGTATTGTCAGACGCTAATGACCTCTGTTGTCGAGCGTCTATATTCCACATTCAAAAGTATTGTTTTTGAATCTATTTTTTTATAATTACTAAATAAAAAAAAATGTAAACGATAATATTTTTGAGCTCGAAGAGCACAAAATTAATTAACTCTTTATTAATTACGATATTTCATGAACCATTTGACCGATTTTGATGAGTCTTGCTGCAATTGAAAGGGCTATTCACGACTTACATCTGATTAAATTTTGAGCCCAATCGCACGAGTAGTTTTCAAGTTATTCAAAACAGAAAAATAAAAAAAATATTTTTTTACGTTTTTGTCATACAATCTTTGTCACCTCTAAATTTAGAAACTTAAATTTTGAAATACATCTAGAGTATTAAACGTTCCGTGGATATTCTAACAGTCGTTTCACAGAAAAAGATGTTCGTCCTCTCAATTTTTTTAATTTAACTAGCATATGGCATATCGTTGGAAAGGGTTCACTTTGAAGGTACCTACTTAATTTTTTTTCTATAACCTGTTTTTTGAAAATTTACTAAAAAAGTATGTCTCCCTTATGTGCGAAAGTATTAGGTATCATATGTAAAAAAATAGACATAAATATTATAGGGAAACTACAGCTAAAATCAAGTTTTCATGAGATTTTAAAATTTAGCGCAAAATAAATCATTGAAACGGTGTAAACTGTGAGTGGTGTGTCGTTCATGAATGATTAGTTCAACTTGAGAGATTCTCAGATTCCCTCGAGTGTTCCGTGAACGAAGACTCTTTTTTATATTTATAAAAAATTTTTCGCGGACTTAATTAAATTTATTTATTTTATGTGTCAATTTTTCTTTTAGATATGATGTAACAGATCCCTTGGCGCATGAACTATGTTCTTGTTAGACCTGTTTTTTTCTTATAAATAAATCCCTTTTAAAAAGTTAATGCGATTACAAATAAACATTCCTCCCTGTTTTGTATAAATATTAAGTAGATTCAAATTTTTATAGTCGGCTTAAAACCATTCCAAAGAAAAGATTAACTAATTATACGTTTTAACAGTGTCAATTAATTAATGTATTAAAGATTCAAATTACAATTTATTACAAATTATTACAACGTTTTCAAACAATTATGAATATTTGGTATTCCACAATAAATTGTTCGCATTAAAAATGCAAACGTTAAATAAGTAGTTTATTGAACTAAATCTACATTACTTTTAATATCATTTAAGAACAGAACAAATAATTATAAACATATTCTATAAAAAATATGGTGGAATTAAAAACGGACTGAAAAAATTACCATAGGTCATGCGCATTTCTTTATGTAAAATTTACAATTATTTTGTACGTGAAATTTCATTTTATTTTAACTTAAAGGCTCTGCTTTTATTATTTATTTTAGTATCAGTTGCAAACGGCCGATTCTTATTGCTTGGACGTAAATAAATAAAACTCTATTTTGTATACTAATTGTTTTAGAATATTTTTCATGGAAAAACGAACCATGTTGATAAGCATTATTGATAAAATATAATTTTTCCATCATTTTTACAAGATTTTATTTTAACTTGCTTTGTTTGCTTGTTTGGCTGTTTGGATTTTGGAATTTTTTATTTCAATTTACACTCACTTAAAATTAATCTAGTGATGTGAAATTTTGCATATATATTAATGTATTCCTGATGACAACACACTTTTATAATTGGAGCTCCCCATTGTCACCCTCAGGGAGTCGGGCGCACTCTCGTTTTTTAATTTGTCCGTAAGAAATGAGCTTAACTAACAAACATGCTTTCATTAATTTTAAGATAAAAAGTTACATGCGTTCAAACACTTTTAAAATATTCAGATTACTCCAATTGAAATTGATAATATCGTCGTTTCGAAAACGCGACGTTCAATTGTTTTAGATTTTTCATTATAATAACCAACTAAGAACTCGAAAATTTTATTCGTTCAACCGAAACCGTAACATTGATTAAAATAAGTGCGAGTAGATCTCGCGCCCTGAGGGTTTGATACCGCTATATCAATTTAATAAAAATTAAGTTTTTCACGTAAGTAATAATTCCACAAAGAATTAGAAATTAATACTTTTTCCGGATTTTTTCCTTTACTATTTGTACTATGAGACAATATTTTAAGATTCTAGGTCAACGAAATGTTACTTATAGGTTTTGATGAGTGAATCAGTGAGTCAGTATCAAAATACGTGATTTTTGAAAGGCCATATCTTTTCATTGCATTGAGTTGGAAGCTTGAATTTTCTACAGAACTATAGGGTTGTAGACCTTAGTACTTATTTGATATTTGTCCATTTTATATACAAATCCCCAATACGTTCCTGATAGTACGCGCTCCATCTCAGCATAACACATTGAATACCGATATTAAATCACCAGACAAACACCACAAACGGCCATAAAATCGGTCAGTGTCCGATTTTTACCTGGAACGTTGACAGATTGCATAACAACTTCCGGCCATCGTTTCTTACAAAATACAAATATGAATTTTAAAAACACGTTCCCTTGTTTCTGTTTACACACAATCGCAGCATCCTTGGAATAATATTCAACCTTTGGTCATTCATTATCATTATTATTATCTACCTATCTATTGGAGCTGTAGAAGGATATCCGATGTCCTAACTAAACAGCTGATAAAAGTGACATCGTTTACACTACTGCCATGCACATATTAATTTTATTTCTATACCTATGGTATTACTGACACTCCGTCTGATCTGTGTGAATTGATTCAGACCTTGTTTGTCAATTAGACGAACAAATATGCGTTAAACATAATATTATAGCTTATAGATAAATGAATGCTTACACAAGAAGGAAGCACTGTGCACAATCACTCTAACGTAACGTAATGTTACTTAAATCTGTATAATTTTGGAACAGTTTCTAGATTTGAGGAGGTTGCTTTCACATGACTTCGCCGGTATATTCCTATGTCGCTGCTTGCACAGGAGAGACGAGTGGAGGAAGTACTGCAAGACAGGAGCTAATGAAGGCAATCCAGGACCGGTGGAACAAGCCGTGAGGTGGGTCGTTTATTAGGACTAAAGTGCGACCCTTGAGGTCCACACGAAAAACTTCCCAGTTTGATAAATATTTAATAATAATAATTAAATTAGATATTACACAGAAAAGTAATCATTTTAATCATTAAAACATCAATAATTAAAAAAAAAAAAAAGGCTGAACCGATTTTTATAAAATTTATGTCGGATCAAAATGACGTTAACACGCCTCGATTGACACCCTTACGAAGTCGATATAATTTTTTATTCGCGAGATATTGTGTAAAATCTACTTTTTTGGAGGTTATTTGGTTAAGAAAAAAGAACGGCTGAACCGATTTAAAAAAAATTCCTTTCAGATCATATTTATGTCAATACGCGTCGATTGGCACCCCAACGTAGTCGATATCATTTTTCGTTCTCGAGATTTCGTCTTAGAAAGAAATGGACACATACATACGTACGTACACACACACACACACACAGACATCTTTCTAAAAGTAGTGTAAAAATAGTGTAGTGACCTTGAAACATAAAAATTATTTTTCCTTTTTGATTTCGATTTTCGGACCCATTACAATAACTTCCAATGGGAAGTTAAAAATGCTAAAGTAGGGGCCTGAACAGAACGGTTGATCAAGGTTAGTAGAGTATAGGTTGCCTCATTCCGATAGATAGTAGTGTTCCGATAGATAGTTTGTTAGTTAATTTTATTCGTTTCTTAAATTTAAAAAATAGGTAATTAACAAGATCTGCCATTTCTTGAGCATTATTTAATTTTTTGTTTGTTTATATTATAGATATTAAAACCTAAATTTTGTAATAAAAATAAAAATTATCCTATTTTTTAACATCTATTCTTCTATTTATTGTCTTCTGCCAATTTTAAGAAAAAATCTGCACGAAGCACCTAATATAAATAAACATAATCTTCAACAATTTTTGTACTTGATTTAAACTAAATTCTAGCTGACGTCATTCCCGCGCTTACACTGATTGGTCAGATGGAATGAGGCAACCTGTACTCTAATAACCTTGACGGTTGATCTTTAATGTAACGAAGTGGTTTGGTCGCCACATAGAGAAGTCAAATCGTTTGTGAAGCAGTTTCTATCAGCTGGGGCTGGTAAATTCAGAGCTATTATACCTCTACCGAAGACATCGTAGCGATACGGCATGCTGCGATTTCAAATTGTTTTCTCTGTTCGATAGACGATACTTTGCTTTAGGACATAGGCGAGCGAGAGAAGCGAGTGGATATTGTATTAAAATATCATAAATTCGATCGAACTTACGAAGCGAATGAGTAATGTATTAATTAATATTAGATATTATTAATTCGAGAGAACAAACGAAGCGAGTGAGTAATGTATTAATAAACCATAAATTCATAGCACCCGGGCGAACCGGACCGGGCCGCTAGTATTGTAATGAAGAGAACACTGTGCTCAATAATTGCAGTCGCTGGGAAAAGCATTAAGTTTAATGACTGACTGCATCGTGCCGAAGATACTAGTAACTAGAGGATGCGGAAAGTTGATGGAGACAGTAGCGCTAATGCTGTCGTCCGCCCTCAAACGGAAGTTCTGAGTGAAGAGCCCCTTAACAAGCATTGCCTTATAAAAAATATAGCTTCGCATAGATCCACTGTAGGCTTAACTCATGGCTTTTTATTGGCAAGAGAAAAGTCGCCTTTTTGTGAGATGTGTCTAGGTTAGAGGCACACGACACCAGATCGACAAGTAATCTCTAGTTGTTTTTAGAAAATTTCCAAAAAAAACTAGCGATCGAAAGTCAATGATTCCCATAATATTGATCTGCTCTCAGGTTTTAAAATGAAACCGGTTTTGGCCGGTTTATATGCTATTTATTTTTCATGCGCAAATTTTTACTTCCCACCTCTACTATGGTAGGGAAGTACCTATTGGATTTAGTCCGAAAAAAATATTTCGAGATTTTAATAGATCTTCACGTTTTGAGACCGTAGCAATCGTTTAAGATCATTTTCTGACTGATGTCTGTATGTGTATATGTGTGTGTGTGTGTGTGTGTATGTGGTCAATTTTTCGCCTTCGATATCTTAAGAACGGAACAACATACGGCCATGCCAATTATTCTATTGTGTTTATCAGCCTTTAACTTAGATCTGATTAGATTTTGAGTCAAATCGGTTTAGTGGATCCTGAGATATTAAAAAAACGTTCTCAATGTCACGTATTAACATAGGTAAAAAAAAATATAAATGAACTCTAGATGTCATAATATGAAAAAAATGTAAATATTTTTTTTCTCTAAAATGTACAGTTTTCGAAAAAAAAAATATTTTACTAAAAAAAAATAAAAATTGTACGTAAATCAAGGTAACCATGATTTTTGCTATATTACGCTAGCCATCAGTAGATCACTAAACAAAAAAGAGGGCCATGCTTTTTTTCAAAGAATAAAAAAAGAGTGTTTATTATTTCCCACCTCTACTATGGTAGGGAAGTAATGGATTCAGTCCGAAAAAAATATTTCGAGATTTTAACAGATTTTCACGTTTTGAGACCCTAGCAATCGTTTAAGATCATTTTCTGACTGATGTCTGTATGTGTGTGTGTGTATGTGTGTGTGTGTGTGTATGTGTGTGGTCAATTTTTCGCCTTCGATATCTTAAGAACGGAACAACATACGGGCATGCCGATTGTTCTATTGTGTTTATCAGCCTTTAACTTAGATCTGATTAGATTTTGAGTCAAATCGGTTCAGTGGATCCTGAGATATTCAAAAAAACGTCCTCAATGTCACGTATTAACATAGGTACGTAAAAGAAATATAAATGAATTCTAGATGTTAAAATGTAAATATTTTTTTCTCTCTAAAATGTATAGTTTTCGAGAAAAAAAATATTTTACTAAAAAAAATAAAAATTGTACGAAAATCAAGGTAACCATGATTTTTGCTATATTAAGTTAGCCATCAGTAGATCACCAAACAAAAAAGAGGGCCATGCTTTTTTCAAAGAATAAAAATTAAATTGTGTTTTAAAGACCACCAACAGCTAAGGTTATTTGGGCCTAGTCAAAGAATAAAAAAAAAAAAGCGTTTATTTTTTGCAAATATTTACTAGGTGGGAAGTATAGGACTGGTCATCAGTCGAATTTTTTTTTGCAAATAATTACTAGGGGGGAAGTATAGGACTGGTCATCAGTCGAATTTTTTCATAGGAGCTATTGTGATAATAATTATCCGCATACATTTTTAAACGGTTTTATTTAGCTATACATATTTGTATGTTTATTTATTTTTGACTAATTTTGTTTCAAATCTTGCGACTGATTTTTCACGCAGTTCTCGTTATCCGATTGAGTTGAAATTTTGCACACATGTCTAGCTCCGGTGACAATACAATATTATGGTAACTCGGCTTTCGTCCGGGTGTAAATCGTATTTTTGAATTTTCACCCACTTCCCGTGATCCGATGGAGTTGAAATTTTGCACAGGTGTGTAACTCCGGTGATAATACAACATTATGGTAACTAGCTGACCGGGCCCGGCTTTCGTCCGGGTGTAAATCGTATTTTTGAATTTTCACCCACTTCCCGTGATCCGATTAAGTTGAAATTTTGCACACATGTATAGCTCCGATGACAATACAATATTATGGTAACTATCTGACCTACCTGGCTCCCGTCCGGGTGCAAATCGCATTTTTGAATTTTCACAGGCAAAAGGTCTTGTTCCGGTAACGTTTCAGTGGGTCGGATAAATGTAATAAAATCCTGCTAAGCCAATAAAGCACACTAAAAATTTAAAAATAAAAATAGGTAAAAAACTTTTAAGTTAAACTGTCTTAGAAATGTACTTAAAAGTTTCGTAAGTATAAAAGCGTAGGTCGTAAACTCTATGATAATTTATTATAGTTACGACTCACGCTTTTATACTTATGAACCAAAATTAAATATTATTTTTTTCTTTTTAGTACATTTACAAAACCGTTTAACTTAAAAGTTTTCTTACTTATTTTTTTTTTCTTATTTAGAAAATGATACGCCTTAGATGTCCAATCTTTATTAGAAGCAAATGTTTTATGAAAACTGTAATTTGTTTAAAAAAATTGGTATATAAATGCCCGTACCTAGTAGTGTAGTTAGGGGTCGACAAGACAAGAATTCTTGTCTTGACAGTAACTTCTTGCTTGTCTTGAAAAAAAATCAAGAAATCTTAAAAAATCTTGTCTTGACGTTTTCTTGACATCTTATGTCTTGTCTTGACTCAAGAAATTTCAAGATCTTGAAATTTCTTGATTAACCGGTGACACCGTACATGGTGATTCCTCGCCGGTGAACTTTTTATTGCGTTGCGTGCTAACACGGCAATCTGGTGGTTCCCCGATCTTTATTTGTTTTCTGACGAACGCAAATATCTCAGAATCTTGGAAGTATGAAATTGAAAAATACTTAAATGAGCCTAGGACAGAAAATTCTGAGAATATACTTGATTGGTGGAGAAGACACGAAAATGTCTACCCGTCGTTATCGAAAATGGCCAAGGATTTTCTCGGAACGCCAGCAACATCTTACATCTGTAGGTACCTGCGGAAAGGCTATTTTCAAGACCCGCTTTAACAATAACAAAGCCAAAAAATCGGCTAGGCGTTGACTCCATAAGAAGTCTTATGTGCCTTAATTCATGGCTTATATATGTGTGTGTGTACACGATAACTCTCGACAGACTTAATCGATTTAAACGAAATTTGGTACACACATTGGAACCCATCAGCGCACGAAGCCTATTTAAAATGGGCCCGATCGGGCCATTTCAAGGGTAGTTTTTAGGAGTTGAAAAAAGTTTTTGGGCCCAAAAATACCGAAAAAAATCTCAGAATTGTTTCAAAATTGGAATTTAACCCTTTGGTAGAGATTAAAATGTGTTGCTAAAATTTTAACAAAATCGGCACAACAGGACCGGACTTACAAATTTTATGAAAACACTAGTTCGCGGATAGTGATTTATTTGCTGACGGGTGTATTTAATTTGGTACAGAGGTTGCATTGATAATAATATTGAAATGAAGAAAAATAATATTATTTTAAGGGATGTATTAAGGAGTTAAATTTTTTGATTTTGTCCAAAAACAAACTTAAGTTCACATAATAAAGCCACACGACCTTATTAGCAAATACACTATATTATTGACGGCAGGGTTTGGCACTGCGACCCGAGTTTTTTCATTTATTGTTTTTAATTTACATTTTTGTGAATCGGTCTAGCAAAAAACGTGTTCAATAATCTAAAATAATACGTTATGTTATGTTAAAATATGTTATCTTTTTCACAAATAAATATACGTTTTAGCGTTTTCATTGTTAGTCAAGATATTTCAAGATTTCTTGTTTTCTTGACAAGAAATCTTGGTATTGACATAACATTTCTTGTCTTGTCTTGAAATCTAAAATTACTTCTTGTCTTGATCTTGTCTTGAAATCAAGACAAGATCAAGACAAGATCTTGAAATTTTCAAGAATTTGGCGACCCCTAAGTGTAGTAGTTAGCGACTTAGTGTGCTAGATTCTGGACCTAACGCATGGATATTTGGTGATGCCGATTTGGGTCAATAATTTATATTTTGAAGATATTGGATAAATAATATATGTTTAGCCACTCAATATATTATGTTCTCTTATATTTTTTAATGTAGGTACTCTAAATAGGTATTTGGACAAGTACCTATATTTTCACTGATAACGAATAAATTTTAACAGAATCAGTTCTAAATATGAATTTAAATAATAAACTTTGTGGTCGGTAACACTAATTTGCATTAAAATAAAAAAATATTCTGAATACTAAGAACAATTATTTAATAGATACAATGGTCAGTTGTAAACTTTTACATAATGAATACTACTGAAAAATCTATTGTTGAAAACAAATAATTACCAAACTATAGAAATTCTTATATTATAAGGTACCTACATTAAAAAAATTCTGAAATTAATTTTGATACAGTTTAATGATTGTAATATTTTTTAACTCGTTAATTTGGTACACATTTACAAATATTATTACGAATAATATGTGGTGCAATTTAAGCTGACCATTCACATACGTAGAAATCAACACAATTATTCAGAACAAGTAACTGCAAGCCTGACATAATTTCAAGTGATTCGCCTTTAATATTGCAAACAATCGTTTTTTGATGAGTAAACATTTTTACTGAACCCCTCCTCGCAAATTTCGTCAGTTATATTCCACCCCCCCCCCTTGATTAACTGTCATTGTATTAGAATCTGAATGCTGAGAGTACCAGACCCATGTTTTTTTTTGTAGACGAAAACTTTCTAGCTTCTAATTTTAATTTCCTCTAGTGACCAGTACGTCAAGAAGGATTCTGCAAGCTGTAACTTAAATTACAACCCTAGGTTCCTCTCTTCAAAGGGGGATGATGTAGAGAGTTGCAATAGGTTTATTGAATAACTTGAATTTCAAAAAAGTTTATTATTAGGGCAGTCAAATTTGTGGAAATGTGAAAAATAATTTTGAAAATGTTTTATTTGGCAGAGAAGTTCAATTGAGCGTACTATTGAGCGCAATCAAAAATTGAAGGAAAAGCCACCTGCAATTTGAAAAAGGTATGTACAATGATTTTTGGCAATTTATTTTACAAAAATTAAAAAGTCTACAAAATTCTCTACAAAACACCCAATATTTTGTTTTATAAATCGTGGCCGACACCCTGGGCGTCACCTTAAAAAAAAAATATATAAAAATATAAAATAAATTGTAGAATTGTTATCACATCTGTTTCGTTGTTATAACAAACATGTACCAAATTAAAAATGTAAAGCAAATTCAATGTTAAAGGTCAAAGATTAATGAAACTATACTTCTGGAAGTAATCTATTTTTTGTGTACGCTGTGACTTTACAGTTTGATAGATAAGTGATAAAGATAAGTTAAGGTGTACAATACATCAACAGTTGCGGCACGTTAACTCATTGTGTCGTAATCTTTATCATGCAAGCAGGTATCTATAAAACATGCATAATATTTTTATTTGTATCTATTGTGTTTTAGATTTGATGCACGTATGATTTACATTACACGTATGCTATCTACATTATCTACCTGCGTACATGTCAAGTCATCGATTTGTCTGATCTTAATCTTGTTCTTTATTTCATTTCAATGACCTTTCCACAGCAGAAAATAAAATATGTAAAAGTGTGACCCATCATTATTAAGTACCTATCTATAATAGATTGACCTCACTGACGTATAATTAATATCAAAGAGCCTAGCTACCGCGATTTGAAACTGTGATTGGGATCCGGGTACATGAGTCATTTTGACCCTGTAGGTAGAATATATTATTGTGATTCTAATCTAAAACGATTTTGGAAATAACTGGGAACCTTAACCCGGAGCCGTTGACATGACAAAAACTAACGCGGGCGTTAACGTACTTTTGACTTCTGACAGACCCGCTACTATTTATTCAATTATTTAAAATGTATTCATTAAATAAGAGTAAAATGCTTATCGATATTATTTTCTGGACATATTTAAATGAAAAAACGTAATCTTCCATAAAAATAAGCTTTATAACTGACTTCAAAAAAATAAACAAACAGAAGTTATCAATTCGTCCCATAACTTATGGGCCGTATAGAACAGGTTTTTATAGTACTTGCATGCAAAAATAAGGCATTTGACACAAATTTGCTATAAGCTATGTTCCAACCTACTATGTATAAATGGATCGTTTTGAAACGGTAACGAAACTGTTTTTATCGGTTTTGTGCGCATGCGTCAACCTTGCACAGTTCTGTAACGGTACAAACGTAGACATTGGTTGGAACGCTTTTGTGACCATTTTGTGCATCAAATCATGGCCTCCATGACCATGCATATGATCAAAATATATCAATTGTCATTTGTCAAATGTAAATTCCTAATTTCAGGCTTTTTTGTTGTTAAAAACATCTTGAAAATGAATAACTTATTTGATGGCTAGTCGTAAGAATAATGTAAATAAATAAACGTACTAAATGTTTTAACTGTTAAAAACATTTTTTGGAAAAATATGCTAGCTACATTTTTTTTGGAAATAAAAAATATTCAAATTATTAATTTGTAGTCGTGATGTTTTTGAGCTTTTGTTAAAAATTGTATTGTTCGTCTAACATTTACTTATTTTAAATTTTTAGAATTAAATTAAATTAGCTAGGAATCAAAATTAATATTTAAATTAATAATTTTGCAAAAACAAAATAAATCTCAAAAGAAGAATAAAGAGAGATTTGAACAGAGACGAGACAAAACAAAAGTAAAACAAATTACAAATGAATAAAGGACTGTCTTAAGTTGGTATTGAACAGAGTAAACGTAACAAAGTGCTTAATGCGCCATTGCGCATGTCAGTTTTACAGTTTCATTTTGGTTTCATGTCTAGACTATGTACCAAAATGATTGTTTGGAAACCGTCCACAAACGATCACAAATTCGGTTGGAACGCTTTAATAATCGTTCACAAACGATCACAAGTTCGGTTGGAACGCATTCTATCTACTGCGCATGAGCGTGACGGTAATATTACGGTTTTCAGAGTGGTTGGAATAAAGCTATAATAAAATGTTGCTCGTTGGGGAAATATAGGATGCGTGAAGTTATAATAAACCATATTTTCAAAACCATTTACATCCAGGGTTGAAAATCGGTATGAAATATTAATTTAAATATGAAAGACTACACATTTTTATGTAAAAAAGGTAGGTATACTTCATTCACTTCAATATCGCTAAACGCTTTCGAGATAATTGGGGTTAAAAGTTGCGCGGCACAGTAAAACAAGCTCGTAAAAAACGCGCTTGTTTTATCTCTATGTTAGTAATCTGAATACGACATAATATGATACATTGAAATGTTGCCCAATTGGCCGACATGTTCTTGAGATGTAAATCTAATAGGTACAATATTATTGAAATTTACAAAAAAAACATATAAAAATATAGAACATATTATTTTATAAATGGCTGCCATGTTCGAAGTCTTCACGAAATGCACTGTGGTTGTTTCTTTAAAAAAAAGAGTGTGTGTGTACTATGTACGCACGTCAGAAGTTATACTTCTTTTATGTAACAAAACAAAAATAACTCCAAAAATTTTACCCCGCGTGCCAGTACTAAACGTTTGTAAAAAAAACGATAAAATAATAAAATAAAGATATTAAATAAATTAATTTAATTTAATAAATTATTAATTTATTAAATATATTTATTTATTATATTTATATCTAATTATTTATTTAAAAAAAATGCATACTTGTGCTGAGATTCGAACACGGGACCAATTGCGTACGACGCCACGACGTTACCATTAGACCACGAAACGTCTTATAGTAGTGCTATAATATGTATAATAGGATATTATAATGAAGAAAAATAATAATGTGAAATCAGTACGCTTTGGAGTACGAACTCATATTTAACTAAAGCGGCACAAACGAGCATTTGTATGGCAAAAGCTTTTATTAATGTTATTCAAAACTGAAAACGCTCTTGTCACATTAAGACTGGTGTAACGACTAGTTATTACTAATGACTAACTTCATGGTGATAAATTTTCGTGACGCGATGCGCGCACATCCTAAAAATTCACTCTCATCATTTTTCCATAACGCGCCAAAAGAAATATAACTTCAAAAAAAGCTATGGCGAACAGTTTTTCCAATTCCTAGTGCTAAGCGACAGTTCAATTGTTTGTAACAGTTGAATAGACAAAACAAGTAAAATATGAGCCAGACAAATTACATCCATCTTACAATGCGTGCCGGCGCATGATGTTGCTCAAACCATCATCGGAATGTAATAGCAAAAGTTAGGTCAAAGGTTACCATCATTGAGTATCCATTACACGTCTGTCTGTTGTTTTATTATTGATTGCGTTTACATTTAAATGTTAAATTAAAAACAAAGGCGTGGTCTTTAACAGTAAAGATTTAAGATTTCTTTTTAATTTGTTCATTGAACAAATTATTGCGACTGGTAAATTTTAACCTTAGAGTCTTGTTAAAAATTTAGTGCAACTGCTGCTATTATTAAACAAATTATTAGGAAGTTAAAAAGCTTTATTAAAATGCTAGCGAAAACATCCGCTCTTTGCATGGAACATTCTAATTCTTAATAGTTTTGATTGAGAATTTGCAGATTTTAGATTTTTCCAATTTGGCTGGGCCTAAGGTGGCACAATGGACTACCTTGTTATAATGTTAATATTATAATTACTATATGTCATTTTATCACCTTAACAAGGGATATTTCATTTGAGAAAGATATAACTCGGTAAGAACATTGCTGAAGTAAAAATATGCACTCAGATGCAAAAAAACGGGCATCTTAAAATTTTGATTAAGTTTCTGACTTGATAACTTTTTTATTTTTATTCCGATTTTAGTGACTTTTCTAAAGAACTGGAGATACAATTATTAGTTTTAAGATGCCTGTACAAATTTTAAATAAAATTGGTTTTTTGACATAATTTAACAAGGTTAAGCGAAATGCTGTGTTTTTGCCTCACTACAAAACATCCATTGAGTAGCAAAATTATTTCAAAATGCCAGTTTTCATGAACTGTGTTCTATTCTTTACATTTTGTTTTTTGGTTCATATCAATACGTGCATTTGTTCTCACACAAATGCAAAATGATCACCAACAATAACATTTTCACTTATATATACTTCAATACTTCGTATTACCTTCTCTGGTCCCAACACTGCCTGTACACGTCGGTTCATACCGTCAATAATCCCGCGAATAGCATCTTGCGAAAAATTCCAGTAGTCTTCCTGAAATTCCACACGAAGGTCGTTTAATGTAGCTGGTGCCACTTTTCGGCCTTTAATATGTCTTCCTAGCATATCATTTTTTCAATGCCAACTTCTATCAGTAATGCAGATTGCTGAATGTGGTCGGGCATTATCTTGCATCAAGATAAAGCCATCGCCGATAAATTGAGCAGATGGAACTAGGTGATTTGCCAATACCTCCTCAATATTAAACGAGCTTCGCGTGGCACTTCAGGAAGAATGGAGAAATACTTCGCAAGATGCTACTCCTGGGCTGATTGATGGTATGAACAGACGTGTACAGGCAGTAGTTGGGGCCAGAGGAGGGAATACAAAGTGTTGAGGTATATTTAACTGAAAATAATGAGGATGGTGATCATTTTGCATTTGTGTGTGAACAAATGCACGTATTGACATGAATCAGAAAACAAAATGTAAAAAATAGATGACAATTCATGTAAACTGGCATTTTGAAATAATTTTGCCACTCAACTATTTCACAAGGTTTTTTAAATTTTGGCAAAAAAACAGCATTTCAAATAACAATTTGACATAAAATTTGTAGAGACATCTTAAAACTAATAATTGTATCTACAGTTCTCTAAAAGAATCACTAAAATCGGGCTAAAAATAAAAAAGTCATCAAGCCTAAAACCTCGCCTAAAACTTAATCAAAATTTTGGATTGCCCATTTTCTTTGCACCTGACTGTATTAAAAATCAACCATGGTTTAAAAATATAACAAACCAAGAAAAAACATCATCCAGATAAACCGTACGAGATGTAATCACGGTTGTTTCCAATCTCATTTATTCAGAATAGGCATACTAAATTCCCCAATTTGAGACGTGCTGGCAGTCTTGGCCGCCCTAGGCCGTTCAGTACCAGCCGCCTCTTTCTGCGAACGTTTCAGCGTAGAAATGTGAAGTTGTACGAAAATCTGCATTAAGTTCGGTTCAACCATATGAAATGATAGTCATAGTTACATTTTTTTTATTGTCAGAGACAAAGTAAGGCAGCCATATTCATATAGATAGGGGAACTACAAAATCTGTCTCTGATAGTTATAAAACCATAATATTATAGAGTTTTCGCAGTGCACGGCGACGTGCCCCGCACGGGTTAAACGCGTTTAGGGTTATGGCAATAAAGTTTCACTTGCACCATGGTTTCATAAAACCTCGCCCTAGTTTTTGGTGTTCATATGCTAAACAAGCCGCAGCACTGCGTATAAATAGTTAAAATTTTTGGAAATAGCCGGTATTGGAGAACTGAAAATCCTCGACTGATCCATCAACGACCTCTGCACTAGACAACATTATATATCAATGTATGTATCAGCTTATGTAAGTACTCGCGGCTTTCTTCCCATCGATTTTACATAACGGGATTATGCTGCTTCCCGAGGGTCTAACATATTAAGTATGAGTATACATTCGCATATCTAATTATAACGCACTCTACTAAGAGTAGCTCGGAGTAGCCATACTTTTAATTTTTTTTACAAAATTCCTTTACGAATAGCCTTTATAATAATTTGTTATAAAGACTATTCGTAAAGGAATTTTGTAAAAAAAATGAAAAGTATGACTACTATAATTAGTAGAGTGCGTTAAATACGATATATGAATGCATACTCGTACTTAATCCGCCCTCTCTCAACCCCTGTAATTTTTTTTACAAAATTATTTTACAAATAGTCTTTATAATAGATGTCAAGTATAAATATCGCATTTTCGAAAAAAAAATTGTTAGTCTGTCTGTCTGTGAGTGCTGTTGAGTGTCGATTTGTATGTTTGGTTGCTTATAACTGGAGAACTACTGCATTAAATTCGATAAAATTACAGTTAATCGTTAGCTTGAAGTTCAACTTACAATAAAGGTACAAATTATTATGTTAGACCTTCGGGAAGCAGCGTAATCCCGTTATGTAAAATCGAGGGGGAGGAAGCTGCGGGTTCTTAAATAAGTAAAACAGTTATGAATCGTACACAAAAAATGTTATTACAAAAGTTGTAGAGAATTTGTCCTCTACAAGATTGATAATAACCTCGATAATAATCATTTTTTAACCGAGAAATTCGCAAAAAACCGTCTATCCTAAACTTGAACCTTGAATATCTGGCAACGCTAGAACTATATCGATGGGGATTTTTTACACGTTTTTTAAAACACCATAACGAAGGTGTACCTATACACAAATTCAGCTAGCTAGGAATTATTCTGCAGATGGGCCGTTTTTATGTCTAAAATTACTGGAGTATAAAGGATATAGTGATTAATTATAATTTGAGTAAAAAAAAACTTACTTAAAAATAAATGTGTACATGAATTCGATCGAAATTTTTACAATGCCTTGCGGTTTTATGAATATTGTAATCAGATATGTTAAACATTAATAATATTATTTATTTTGTTATCATTTGTAACTAAATTAACGCATTATAAAGCTTGTGTCTGTTTATCTTGTAAATAATGTCACTTTCATTTATTTGGAAATAAGTACTTAACGCATGTTGGCAATTAATATATAAACAAGCATGTTAATTTTGACGTTTTAAATATGAAGAAAATATTTTTAAAGAATATTTTGGACATTACAAAAAAGACAACACGGAAGAAGATCGTCATAAATTGTATCAGTTTTCAATATTTAATAAAAGTTTTAGATGTTCAAAATAATAATTAATAAGGAATATTAATTAATAGTCAATGAAGATTACCAGTTTGAATATAATTATAATATTATGTTATCATTTTTCAAGTATAAAGTTTTAACCAAAATTGCGTATAAATTTGATTTAATGCTTAATGGAAAAAGACAGTAACCAGAAATGTACTTAAATTCTGTATACTCTTCTCTTCATTTAACAATTCTTGATTTGTTTTTCTAGATTTGCATATAAAGTGCAAATATTTTAATATTTTCAAAGAAGAACAGAAGATAGCAATGGCTAATATTTCAATGTAGCTGTTTCTGTTTAGAACCGGTTAAGATTAAATAATTACTTTTAAATATAAATGCATGGACTGGTAAGTATTTAGCAAAAGAAGTGGTAACAATTGCCCACTAGGTGAGTAGTCACTAAAAACAAGTGAATGGAGTAGCAGAACAGTTGAGTGCAAGTGATCAGTCGACAGTCGACTGTCAACGGAACGAGAAATCACTTTCATTTATTTATTTCGTTTTTACTGTGCACGCGCGTTGGGATGGTGTTTTCTATTGTTAATATTGTTGGAATAATAATTGACGGTTAAAAGACGTTCAGTTTTGAAAAAGTTTTTAATTTTTGTGATGTGTTACATGCAATAACAGTTTACAAATTGAAAATTAAATATTTTTTACCTATCTAAAACAAATAGGTGTTTTAATCTAAATAAAAGCATTAATCTTTCGAGATGAAGTGATGGGGACTTGATTTGTAAACATATTTTTTTTCTGTTGTTTCAAAAAAAACTTTATAAAATTAAGAATGGATATTATTAATTTAATCTATTTTATTAACCATTTAATCATCATTGATTTTTTTAACAACAATCAGAGTGACCATCTGTAAAACAAAATGTCAATTATTTTAAACAATTGTAATTAAAATAATTTGTGTCAAATCTGTGATATATTTTTACAATGTTTTAATGTTTTTTTTTAATAATTTTAATTGTGATTTATTTTATGCAATAATATATTATACTCCAGTGGACATAAAACTTTCAGTATAGTTATACTTACTACATGTTAAAAATACAATTTATTTAAGGTGAGTAAAACGTTTTTAGAGTAATTATAACTGCAATGAGAAAAGAGTTTGATAGAAAACAACATAATTTAATTGCTAGATATATAATCATACTAATGATTTAATTGTCATAATTAAATCATTGTAATAACAGTTACTACACTTTATAATAAATGATTCACATTATTTAAAAATATTTTTTTTTCAATGTTTTTTTTGTTAAGTTGTGTTATCAATTCAAAGTTTTGGGTCGTAGCTAATTTTCGTTATTTTACCGTTCCAACTCCACAACTGGAGAATAGTACTAATTTACGTCAAAATTCACTTTTCGCAATTTTACAATATTTTTTCGTTTTGAGGTCCCCCGAGGCCAAAAAACATATTTTTGAAAGAAGGCTATTCGTCTGTTAGTCTGTGAGCACGCTACAGATCAAACAGCTGTAGGGTGGATCGAAACCGAATTTTGGTAGGATGATGATTAATGATTCAGTTCTGTACATTCCAACTCAAGTGGGGAATTGTACTAATTTTTAGGTCTAAATTTACTTTTCAAAATTTTACAATATTTTTTCGTTTTGAGGTCCCCCGAATACAAACATATTTTTGGAAAAAGTTTGTTCATTTGTTTGTCTGTGAACATGATATTATATAGGCCAAACGGCTGAGCGGATCCAAACCAAATTTTGGTAGGATGCTTAACATCTAAATAGGAAGGACCCTATTATTTTGGGGGAAGATCTGCGCATGCGTAGAAGAGTTATGAGCTACCTATAACGTTTTTTTTCTATAATAACGGTATACTTTTCATAACGTTTATTATTCTATTAATTTTTACAAGAAAGTTTTCTAATTTTTTTTTCTGAACCATATAGGTACGTATTATAGTTTCGTAAATAAGTATTTTAAAAATAAAAACAATGATCTGTCAAAAAGAAATTAGCTGACAGCTGCACATTTCGGTTATTTTTTGCATGTGAAAACATATTATGTAACCATGGAAATGAAAAGCAAAAATAATGTAAATATTTATTACTAGTCATTATTCGCGTTATCACACGCGTTAACACAAATTTTAATTTATTATAATAATGTTATTGTTTTTGGAGTTTGAATGATACCGTCGTCGTCAGATTGGCTGAATTTTTTTTTCTTTTGTCACTCAGGTTTTAACATGTATTTTTTTATTTATTTTTTTTTTGTAACGATTAGGTACACAAAAATAATCTTTTATTAGTGGTAACAAGTAGGTACGCCAAAAATAATTGTCAAAGGGCTAATGTCGAGATATTGTACAGTGTGTCCCAGGATAGATATAACAAGATATGTAACAAGAGGTGTAACTCGAGGTGTAATGAACAATTTCGGAATAGCATTGATGTAAAACTAAGGTATACCAAAAATGAGTTAATTCGGTCTTCTACAGGGTGTTTTATATATTCTATATATCATATGATCACCAAAAAATAGCTTTATTTTTCAAAATATAAAAAAAAACCACTAAGAAAAGCTGTTTTGAATGCAAGTTTATAACCCCATACCGAATTTCAGAAATATATAAAAAAAAATGCATTAATTTTATGTTTTGTGACCTACAACTTTTTTTTTGATATTTCTGAAATCGGATAAGGGGTTAAAAATTGTATTCTAAACAACTTTTCTAAATGGATTCCTTTGGTGATTTTTACAACTTTGCTTATAAAACACCCTGTAAACAACCGAAATAACTCATTTTTGGTACACCTTAATTTTACATCAAGCAGGACTCAATCCCCAAATGCCATTCCGAAAAATCGAAAAATGTTTGTTCATTACACCTGTTGTTACCTTCATTTTGGGACACACTGTATATAAACCCATTTTTACGCGGCAGCTTTAGATCATTGTAGCTCCATTGGGAAGCACCGTATGACACCTCTATTGGAACTTTTAGCTTTTGTTTGGTTTGGCAGTCGTCCCTTCGCCGGAAACACTGCACCCTCTTGCTATTATTGCGCTACTTCATCAATCTCTTACACCACCTAATGCAGTATTTTCGTTCCTTGAACCAGTTCGCACAAATCGTAAACTTCCAGAGCGTCCCGACACCCACAATAAAATTATTTTATTGTGTTCTGCCAGGATTCTTAGTTCTTTCTTAGAACGTTTAGCTTAAAATTGGTTAAATCACCTTCTGAAGTTTGTCTACGTACTTGCTCTTATTGTTTCGTTGTTAATTTGACTCTGAGTGCAACAAAATGACACAACTCAATATTCGTGGGAGAATCAGTATTATAGCGATTTAGTATTGCACAAACTTTATTGGCGCAACGTCTTGAATCAAATTGATTAAACATAGACTTCAATTTTACAGTCAACATCAATACCTATATTACCAAACCTTTAATCTTAGAATATACCTACCTGTAAATATTGAAATAATTGACAGTTAACTCATTCTAAATGTAGGTACATGATTTACCAGTTTTGTTAACAAGATTGGTAAAAAATTAGATCGTTATCATTTTTATTTAGTATATTTCTTTCGAATCATAATAATATAGATAGGGATGGACGATATTGATAAATTAAATTTTTCGTCCTTTCGGATTTTTCTCTTATTATGAAAAATAATTTGTGTACGAACTGGTAGCAATCATAAAGCCTGGCTTTGCTAGGCTCAAAATAAGCGGCGTATAATAATTTCTTAGCGGCTTGTTGATTACAGTTTTTTAAACTTATTTTAAGACTTGCAAAATCAAGCTTAAAGAATTTAGTTTTTACGTGATTTTAGTAAAATATTTTTTAGCAAACCTCGATTTTTTTACTTATAAAAAAATGTCTCAATCTCCATGTATTTTTTCTGTTATTCTTTAAAACTTTGTTCTACAGCAAACAGTAGTCAAGTTCATTATAAATATATTTATATTAACATAAGAAAACTAGACGAAGCGTTTTAGCATAGGTAGTTATAACATCATCTTAAAAAAAAATTAAAATCAAAATCACTTTCTCATGTTTGAGCACTTGTCAACCGTTGCATTATGGGTATTATTAGCGACAAGAAACAAATCGCATGTCATAAGACTATAATACGTCTACATGCGCTATGGCTGTGTGGCATGATGCTTTATATGCTTGTGATGACCTGAATATTGTTTTGCGCAACAAATGCATATCGTCATAATAACACCGCGCCGAGCCGCGTCTTGACTCCGCTCATTTGATTATCTTTTACTTTTATTTTTGTCCGCATTGCTTGCATTTCACGTGCTTTGAAACTAAGGTTGAAGTTTTCACATCCCTTCATTACGGGATGTCAAGGGTGTTGAATTCTACAATATTTTGTTAAACTTAAAATTTACATTCACTGACCTCGTGTAAATTCACTATTTGTATTTGTATTTTTTTATTTGTAAGACAAAAGGGAAATTTTCGAGCAAATCGTTTAGATTTTAAGAATTACATTGCAACATTTTTGTTAACTTGAAGTTTACACTTTACACTATGTCCGTTGTTTGGAAATTACATTTGCATTACCTACTTAAAAAAATTCAATTTGCAGTGTTTTCAAGAGCACCAACTGTCAGCGTTAACTGGGCTTAGTTTCAATTTACTAATATTATGACTTCAGTATAATATTATGATCTCTTTCTTAAAACTCCAGTTAATTAAGTATTAGATAAATTGTAGCTTATAGACGACCGGCAATTACTGATGTCATTAGCGTCTGTTTAATATTCTCAGCTGATTATTATTTTTAATAATAAACCGAAAATCCGATTCATACTTTCACCAATTTTAAGATCAGATCCTTGAAGTACATAATAATTTCATAATTAATGACAGCTGATCCATAATAATGAATTGAAAATATGAATTTGTGCTAGGCCCAAATAACCTTAGCTGTTGGTGGTCTTTAAAATACAATACAATACGACAGCTGATCCGACAACATGTTGTCTCCTAATTCCTAAACCTACTTGATAATGACCCCAGTTGTCGAGCATCTATAATCTTCAATCCCCCTCTCTCTCTCTCTCTTTCTTTCTTTCTCTCTCTCTAAATTTACTGTAATAAGCTCTCAGTTCATTTGCAAATGGCTACAGAATTTGAGTTTGTATTACGTCAGAGAAACCTAATCACTTTCGCATTATAATGCAACCTGTTGATCTCTGTTACTTTGTCTCCAATATATTTTGTAGATACTATACGACATTTATTATAGCAGCTATGTAATTATTATTTTGAATAAATTAACATTTTTTTCATAAAACAAAAATGTAAGTCGTGTGAAGTGTGGTGCATATCAGTAAAATTTTGTTGCAAATAATCTGGGCCTGTTTTTAGCGATTTACTAGGGTCTATAAGTTTAAAAATAATTATTAGGCTTTATCTGATCTTAAACGTCTTATCTAAAAATTTCACTCGCAGATTGTAAAGTTCTTACGTCAACTTAACTTATCAACTTTCAAAATTAAGCCCTGGAGGACCCTCAAAGATCATAATGTATACCTACCTGATTTTTGATGTTTTTTTGCTTGATTTCTGTAATACATTCGGATAGTAATAACAGAAAAAAATATTTATTTATAATATAAGCAATGATATGTAAATTTAATCCGCGGGAGTTACAAATTGGTTTTACCATTCAAAACAAACAATATTATTAAAGACGAAAACATAGACGCTATAAAGAAAAAAATACAAAATTCAAAATACATAATAGTATCTATATGAATAAAAATATCATTGGTTTCACAATAAAAAAATATAATCGAACAAAAAGTATCAAATAGGATTAGAGAATATTTATAAAATTTCAATCTCTTTTAATTCATTTTTTCCCGTTTTTATGCAAATACATATAGTTAAAAATAAGCTATGCTTGTATTTTTCTTTATCTGATTTGAAAACACTGACTTAAAATTGTAATAGATCACAGCTAGATTTCATCTCTACAAAAAAGCAGCAGCTGCTAAATCGACCTTGATGGATCAAGCAAAATTCGTCCTTATTATCCAACACAACGTTGCCTTTTTGTGCGAGCGAAATCACGCCGTGGTCTCTTGCAGTTTTAATACTGTACTCAACTGGAGAATTAAAAACATCAAAGAAAAAATAGTCAAGACTCAAGAACAAAATTGCACCATTCAGATTACGCGGACAATTAATAATGTCTCCTCACCAGTCGACATGTCAGTGTGTTCTTGATCCGCAGAATATGGTTTTGTAACAGTGCAACTCTGTGACTCCCCAGTATACATAACGAACTTGTAATATAGGTAATGAGATCTAGGTATCTGTGATAATTGAATACACGGTGTGGAGTTTTGAAATAGCGACCATTTTCAAGGTCCTCGGACGGTTCATTATTTAGTGAATACGCTACACGCATGCTAACTAACTGACTGCACAGGCATCATTGCCTTGATTTTAGTGTAAAACATTTATATACACATAAATTACGTGCCATATAATTATATAGATTTAATGTTATAAAGGCTGATCAAAAAATGCATTGCAAACTTGCATTTTCCTGCGACTTCTCAAACTTTAGTAATTGTTGATTTTTTCCGCATATTATACTTAATAGGTAAATACACCAACTTAATCGAAAAAATGTAAATTGATCTCCACACAAGTTTAAACTTATCAATGTTTCCAAAAAATATTTTTTCAGTTTTAATAACCGTTCTTTAGAAAGAGGGGCAATTTAATATTATATCTAGTGACTTTTTTACAAATTTTTCTGTAATAAAATCTCAAAATTCATGGTGCTTTATTATTTAATAGTGAACAATATACTGATTTTTCGACAGCATTGGTAAGTTTCTCGCTTGTTTCGTATACATATATAGATATTTTTTTACTGTTAAATTTATACAGATTTCTTATACAAAGTATAACTTTTCAAATAAATTTTTAGATGCTCTGAAGATGGTGTAAAGAGCATCGAAACGTTATCACAGATACCTATGCAATTTTAAATTTCAGTATTGTAATTTATTTGATCCTTTGGCCACAGAGACTTCCTCTCCTAATCTCAATTAATAAGTACTGTTTGTTAGCAAGTTCTGAACTGGTAAGGCGTGTGTCGACCTTCGGACAGAACTGCGTATTTGTGGCCGAATTCTCGAAGTCTTCGAACTACTTATTTTAACCTAGTTTTATCAATTATAGGCTTCTGGCAGTTCTAGGAGTCTAAAACTGCTAGAGCCAAGTCCAAACAGTCCGAGAATTTGATCAACAAACAGGTAAGCTGTGTTCGAAGTTCAGAACCAGTTCAGAATTTGCCAACAAACAACGGAAATGGAAACTCTATCAATTCCAGCAGAGTTGGGTAAAAAGTACTCTTTATGTAATATTAGCCTAAATTAAATCAAAACAGCCAACCAGTTTCTAGTAATACCGATCGAAACATAGGTATACTAATAAAAAAATTTCGGACACTTTCTGTCATCTAGGTATCGCTCAAAAGAGGTACCTACAGTCTAGTCGCAGACTTAATAAAGTTTACACTTAATTTAGTGAGGTAGCTTTATAGAGCTGTATTTCAAGATTACCGATACCTGGCGGATAAAAACACCAAATTTGGTATGAAGGTACCTCAGGGTATACTAATAAATGTTAGCCTAGGAGCCATCTGAAATTTCTAAAAGACAACTTTTGGCGGCCGAAAAACCACGAAATTTTACCACCTTTATTTATTTTTTTTCGAAATATCTCAGAAACGGTCGACTTAAGCAATTCTTCCATTATGTAATGTTTTAAGGAGGATTACATTTCCTACAATTTTCATTCTTACAACTTTTATGTGGTGCTAATGGTAAGCGCGCTACAGCTTCTTGAAAATCACGCACTTTTTGTAACCTTGGTAACCAATTGTTATAATGTTAAGTCCTTTTCAATAGCTTTATTTATTGTGTTCTTCATCGAATTTTAAATTGAAATAACTATGTAGCAAGGAACGCCCTAAACCGTGCTTTTTGTCCCATTTCGATATCTTTAAAAATTGAGAAGCTATAGACAGTCAAAGTTGAAATCATCACAAAGTTTTACGTATTCTTTTTAACACGCGTTTAGAGTACCTTCCATACCGAATAAAAAAAGTCCGTCTAGGAATTCATAGGAAATTTAATGCACTAAACGATGTTTTTTTTCCCCTATAAAATATTAATTTAAAAATCTGAAAAAAATAATGTACTATCTAGACACTTGAAGGAACAATATCTCGGTGGAAAAACATTTTTTCACTCATTTTTCATAAAATGGGCCTATTGCTAATTAGCTTTTTTTAGAGTTCTTGTTTACATTCCAAGTCAGATATTTTTTAAACAAAACCTTCTAAAATTATTTTCTTCGTGGAGACCTTTTGACAACTACTTATACTAAATGAGATAATCAACTTACGGTATTTTTAATTGGTATAATCTACGAGTTATGACTTATTTAAGCAACAAAAAAATTAAAAAGTTAAAAAAGGGGGTCGAAAAACTTTTTTATTAAAATTTATTACTATCACACTATTTTTAGATATAAAGAAGCTGTAGATTAAAATTTTTAGCCCAATTTGGTTAAATAAATTTTTTACACAAATGGACTAAATACCTACATTTTTTTAAAATTTTTTTTTGCCATTTTGTATAAATATTATAAAATATTATGATTTTTAATTAAAAAATTTTTTTATTTTTAAAAACGTTTTCTTAGTTTATTATTAGGAAAAAAATTTGGTCCTAAAA
Organism: Mongoloraphidia duomilia; assembly: GCA_039654895.1. Classification (NCBI taxonomy): domain Eukaryota; kingdom Metazoa; phylum Arthropoda; class Insecta; order Raphidioptera; family Raphidiidae; genus Mongoloraphidia; species Mongoloraphidia duomilia. The sequence goes on along the minus strand of CM077525.1, from coordinate 23,325,119 downwards.
TTAATGGTTTGCGATTCTCTACAAGATAGAAGAAATTTTGTTTTCATTAACATTTTACTTGTTTATTAAAAAAACAATTTGTTATAAACAATTGTCGAATAAGTTTATATTTTTTTTAGATTTAAAAAAATAACAAAAACAACCGAATGCATTAAAAAATAAAAAAAATTTTAATTATGACTTATTTAATCAACAAAAAAATTAAAAAAATTTAATTTAATAAATGGGATCGAAAAATTTTTTTTATTAAAATTTATTCTTATCGCTATTTTCAGATATGAAGAAGCTATTACATAACAGTAGAATAAAATTTTTAGCGCAATTTGTTTAAACAAATTTTATACAAAAATGGACTAATTACATTTTTTTGAAATTTTTATAAATTTTATAAATTGTAAAATATTATGATTTTTAGAAAAAAAATTTTATTAACTTTTTAATTTTTTTGTTGATTAAATAAGTCGTAATTCTTAGATTATAACAATTAAAAATACCGTAAGTTGATTCTCATTAAGTATAATTGTCAAAAGGTCTCCACGAAGCGAAATAATTTTAGAAGGTTTTGTTTAAAAAATATCCGACATGGAATGTAAACAAGAACTCTAAAGAAATAGTTAATTAACAATAAGCTCAATTTATGAAACATGAGTGAAAAAATTTTTTTCCGCCGGGATATTGTTCCTTCAGGTGTCTAGATAAATACATTAATTTCTTCAGATTTTTAAATTAATATTTTATAGGGTAAAAAAAAACTTTTAATCTGCAACGGCCGGTTTCGTGGCTACGTTATGGCACAGCACTCGCCGCGAAAAGCCCTATTTTCAACATTAAATTGAAACTATTACTAATAATTAACAGAGATGAAGTTCCAGGAGACGAAATTTTTTTTGGAAATTTCCACCTCTTTAAGAATATTTGTGTTTCAATTCTTAAATATTAATAGTTTTCGAGTTATTTGCAAAAAATTGATGCCCATTTTTTTGGAGTCTTTAATATTATTGTTAATAGCTTTTGCAATTTTTTTATCTGCGGGTTTGAAACTTCCGCACATTTTTCTAGACGTCATTACGGATCCAATGAGCTATCACACATATTAATTGTAACTAGCAGTAGCAAGAACTTGTGAACTAGACTACCAAAACAAAACAATGTTGTGGTCGACAATGTAGGGTAGTGTTGATGTCTCAAAAAGATCCAACACTTTAAGTATAGGTACTTTAGTGTTGTTACTTTAATATCTAAATGATTTCCTAATATAATATATAAAAATGGTGAAGTATTTAACGATATTTAATTATTTTTCTAATTTGTTCCGCTTTTTATTTTTATTTCACCTACTAAAATTCCCGAGGCAACGCTTATGGAGCCATTACTCGGATATAGGATTCACTCCAAATCAAACGGCGATACATGTCATAGAGAAATTAGCTATGACAATTAATATGCAGACCACTCTTATCATGAATAAAAATCACTTAACAATGTACAACTTCCAATTCCATCGATAACACCTATGTTTATTCAGTGTACGTAAACCGGCCTGGATTTCTGCCTAGGCCAACAAGGCACCGGCCTAGGGGCCCAACCGCCGAGGGGGCCCCGGCCAGGGCGGAGATGGAAAATAAAGAAAAAAAGCCCAAACATTTTGTATGATAACTTTTTTTTTGCTAAATTTCCATCCTATTCCATTTTTTCCCCTTTTTTTTTGGGCTTGGGGGACCCAACTGTCAAGTTCCTAGGGGCCCTGGGTCTTTAAGTTCGGGCCTGTACGTAAATCATAATCTTCCAACAAATTATGTATAATTTATACCCATATGATGTTATTTTGTTTCGTATCGCACGCTCTTTTGTTTCGACGCGATATTCATGCATGTTTTTTATTATTGCTGCGCGCGCCGTCAATTTGAAAAGTGAAAGTGTGAGTATGTGTTTGTGTGACTTGTATTAGGTATTTAGTATTTACTGTTACAAAGAACAAATTCTGAAAGACAGCGAAACTGTTCTATTGTGTTCTCTGTTCAACCTTAAACTATTGCGGTAGTTGATAGAGTGAGAACGATATATTTAGGTGGCATGTTTGGATTTGTAATAGCTATACAACCGGTATTTGGTTACATATAATAACTGCATGATTGAACTTCTGTAAAAGTATAATCGAAACTATTTAATTAAATCAGTAATTTATTATACAAAATCAATACGCGATCTTGATATTATGTTATATAAGACTTAAGAAGGTCCAAACCTAGTAGATTTCGCATTGGAAACTTTCGCGTTTTGTGTTTTTCCCATAACTGACAGTTGGTGTGTTGACGAAAAAGAATATTATTGAATTTATAACAATCCAAGTAAAAGTGCAGTAAAAAAGAAAACATTGTACAGAATATCGTATGAATTCTTGGATTGTGATACCTAGTTGCAGTGCCGTGTCGAGCTAATATGCCGCTCTATGCAGAAAGTTTCAGATGCCGCCCCATAATATGTATGTTAAATTATTTCGATCGCTTCACTTCCCACGTTGTTAAAAGGTCCAAATGCCTTCACAACATAACCATTTTCTCCCGGCATTATTCTTTTAGTGTTTTTTTTGTCCTTTTTAAGCGTTCACAAACCCACAGAGATCTTGAAAAGAACCTGAACCAGTGCCTTTGCTGCATTTATTTCTTACGCTACTTCCTCTTCAACGCCCTTTTTCGCTGCCCTCTACAGCTTGCTGCAGATGTACCTACATATTATGAAAGACACGCCGCACGGCACTGATAGTCGGAGAACTATCAAACAAGTAATTAAGGGAATGTAGCCCTTATAGTGAGATGTATAGAACACTCTGGAGAACACGTTTTATCATAACATCCGGTAAGCGCGTTATGACAACAGATTTAGTATCATACCACCGGGGGATATTTCAGGATGACAGCTTGAGTCCCCTCCTTTTCTGCATCTCGTTGAGGCGTGGCCGCGGGTATATATGCGGTGTCCCATCCAATTGTAGGCATAAAGTCACCCATTTATTTTGTATGGATGATTTTAAACTTTATGCCTCGAGCTCCACAGATCTATCTCTCGCGCTAAACATCGTGCAAGTATATAGTGAGAATATCGGTATGACATTCGGATAGATAAGTGTGCAGTTCTGCATATTAAAAAAGACGAAATGGGAACTACGGGGAAGACGTGCAACTTTTGATGGAAGCGTCATTCACCATCTTGGGGCCGGAGAGTCCTATACGTTTCTGGGTGCTAGTGAGAGTCACATTCGGGACGTAAAAGTCGTCAAAGAGGCTCTCTGCAACAAGTATCGACGGATCCTGCGGCAAATCTGGAGTTCAGAGTTGTCGGGGAAGAACAAAGTTGCTGCTACAAACATGCTTGCTGTTCCAGTCCTGCTCTACACTTTTAGGGCATTCAAGTGGAAGTTGCAACAGCTTGATAGGGGCACCCGAAAAATGATGACCATCTATATAAGTCTTCACCCCACATCGTCCGTTCCTCGTTTGTACCTCCCGCGTCATCTCGGAGGGAGATGATTACTCAGTCTGGAGTATTTTCACAACAGAATTGTACTGGGTACTGCTATCGCTGTTTGTAATAGTTCGGACTCGCTCCTACAGCTCGTGCTTTATCACGAATATGCGGGTGTTGGGGCGTTTCTGTTTCAAGCACCAAACAGAGCAGCAAATGATCTGAGGCTTGATTTTGACTTCAGTTTCGCGAGAAAACGTAGAGATGCACCGTTTGTATCGTCAGATCAAGCAAGGCATACAAGAAAGAAGGCAGAGCAAAAATTCCTGCTCAAACAGCATACCGATAAATCGATGCATGGGATTTATTATAAGAACATCGATACGTGTGGTTTATCGAAGGATCTGACGTTTGCCTTCCTGAGGTCAGCTGGACTGAGGTCTGAAACTGAGGGATTTGTTTTGGCGTGTCAAGACGGCGTTATCAACACTCTTGTGTACAGCCATATAATTATGGGTGCGGAAGTAACAGATACTTCTTGCAGAGCATGTCAATCGCATCCAGAGACGCTCATACATCTCTTATCGGCATGCAGTTATTATGCAAGTTGCGCCTACATCCATCGCCACAATGCTGCTCTAAGAGTTTTATATTACCAGCTCAGGCATTACGGTATTGCTAAAACTCTCGTTCTGCCTTATGTTCCCGGCTATATTGAGTCCGTTGTTGAGAATGAATCTAGTGAGATTTTCTGGAACTATTCATTCAGTACTACCAGGCAATTTTAGCTACAAAGCCTGATATACGAGTTGTTCTTCTTGATAAAAGTAGGTACGCGATTTATGTATGTTATCGAGTTCTCAGCTCCTGCTGAAACGAACATAGTCGCGAAGCGCAAAGGAGACTGAGAAGCGGACAAAATATCAAGACCTTCTTTTTGAGCTCAGGAAGCAATACCTAGAGTATTCTGTTAAATTAATTGTGTTTATAATTGGTGTTCTTGGAGGAGCCAAACCGTCACTGTTGGCAAGTATAAAAGCTATCCCGGCATGTCAACGCAATGCTGAATCACTAGTCTGCTGCATGCAAAAGGCTGCTCTTATTGGGTCGCTTCGTGTACTTCGTGCGCACGACCCAAATTCACTGTAATCGCCCATTTAATGGTTTGATACGCAGTTATAGTTTCACCTTGCTCCGCAAGTATCCCTTGTATGACGGTGACGAACCTGAAGTTTTGGTTGCTTGTGGATGCAAAATTCTTAAGGAATTCTTCCTTTACAATAATAATACATCCATCTAATTAGTACATATTTTTGTGAAACTAGAATAAGTAGACATGTATTTGCAAATTGAATACTTCGAATTAGAATTAATATCTGTCCTTCTAATAATTGCGACATAATGTAGAAGGAACTTACAAAAGTTAAAATGGTGTCCGCTGGTGTCCTCGACCTATAACTAAATAACGCTACGTCAGATAGCGAGTTGGTAACACACCTATAACCTACCTACATTATAATAGTGTAACATTGCATGGTAAATAGGTAAAAGTTACCGTAATAACAATTATAATTTATAAGTGCACACGGTAATGGCCGTACCATGGCTGCAACCGGCAACGGAAGTAAATATTCGCATGCGTTTAAGTACAATAAATTTCATATTAAAAAAAGTCAACGTTTCCAATGGATTAATTGGTACCAGCGTTGTTCAAAGATTTACATATTTTTATGTGCACGGCCCTTTTCGATTTTTATTGACCAATACAAATTTAACGGTCTTCATTTTTGACAAGTTTCAGAATGTATTCAGAGTGAAAATATTGAATATTTAGAAATGATAATTATACCATTCTCAGTTGTCAGAGGGTTGCCAACCGTTCCGCGTGAGCCGGGGCATCTCGTTTCTGGGCAACTTTTAGTAGTATCTCGCATGATGTGTGTGCGGGACGTTAATTGTCCCAGTTATGCAAACTTAAAAATATATATGCGTTTATAAAAACTTTTCCCCACATGTTATTGAAGGCAAAAGTTAGATTTTTATTATTATTGATGCTTAACTGATTTAAAAGAAGTTTGATTTTTTATTTGTATATTTTACAGAGATATTTTAATTTTTTTTATTAACTAATTTTAGACATGAAAAGACTGTAGGTATTGTATAAGCAGGGCCTGATTTAGGTGTGAGCCACCCTTAGGGTGATATAAGCTTCTATCTATCTATCTATCTATCTATCTATCTATAAGTCAGATTTTGTTTGGGTACCGCCTTTTTTACCGGCGTCCCGCATTGGAATTCCATTTTCCCGCAAAGTAATTTTTTGGAGTTGGCTATACCCTAGTTGTCACTGATTATCGAAAAAGTTTTTCCAAGTTTAAGGCAAGATGAAACTTATTTTTCGTACTTCTTTTTCGCAAAACCACTAAATAAAAATGAGATAGCGTTTTGCAAAAAAGCAAACAAATTATTAATCCAATGTTATAATATGAAAGATGCAAAACACAATAAAATTAAAGCAACTCAATTCAAATATCAATATAATATATTATCGGGGATAAGCCCCTTTATACACAGAACCAAAAAGATAGATATACGTAGGTAAAAGCCAACTATCCATTTCCAAACACATATAGTAATCAGTTATCTCGACCCTCAAAAATATACCTATCAATAATATCATAGTTTATATACAGACAAAAATACGTAAAAAAAGTTTTAGCCGTACTAGTAAATATCGTTTGTCTGAAATCATTTGATTAAAAAATACACCCGAAGATCCGTCACACCGGCATCTAAATTTTAATATTTCTATTTTTTTTTGTCTATTACTGACTTTTTTCAGCACGTAAGCATTCCGTTCAAACTATATTGTTTTAGTGCGTGAGCTGCAGGTCACAACAGTTTAAGAGCCACTGATTCTGTAACAATAGCACGCACATGCGGACTTGTCGGAGACTTCAATGACCGTAGAGGAAGGAAAACAAAACATGCCATTATTAGATGATTACATTATCCATATTATAATAGTAACATATTACTTATATGTTATAATATAGAGATACACATACACATAACATATTATGTTATGCATATTTATTTATTATTTCCGAACTTATTACACATATTTTCTGTCGAAAGTGAATCTAGCGGATGTTTGAATATTTAATTGGGCCGATAATAAAATCCATCTATATAATATATTATAAATTAATAAGACTATTGCGTTTTGTACCAAGGTGTTCTGTTAGTTGCAGACCGTTCAAGCGTGTTAAAATAAACCAGTTTTAAATGTAAATTGCTCAATAATAATTGCATAAATGATTAGGGCTAAAGTGAGGCGGTGTTTGTCACGACACCGCTTTCCAAGGGACAGGAAATGTTCTGTAAATGTATACAGGCTGTTACAAAAATATATAGCAAAGGAAATACAGTATCTGCGAGGGTTTGGTTCCACTATATAGGCTTATCCGCAAAACAGTTCCAAAGACGGAACAAACATGGAGTGCGTTTCCTTTGTTGAGCGGACATATTTCCGAGAAACATGTCCGAGGAACGATCTCGTTCCACTGTTTAACTCAGACCTTTACGTTGAAGGTAATAAATTATATTATGAGTGTCAGCGGACTGGGGGCCGATCTTGTTACGCAGTTCTAAAGTCTAAACGGACAAGAATATGCTTCGTTGTGTAAAACGCCTTGCCTATACTCGAACATATCAGACGCTCGATAATATACGCGTAGTACATAAATCATAATATATTATGCACTCATATTCGGGAACCAACGAATATTCATACTGTGGTCGTTGTTGGACTTGACGAGTGGAGACAGATCTCGTGATGAAACGAACTATAATATGCCGAAGTATGGACAATGGACATGTTTAGATGCATTTTAAGGAAAGATAGGAAACATCTCCGACCGAAGACATAATATGGTTTCCTATAGAACTAACTACCCAATTAGTCTATCATCGTCTTCCGCGGATACCTGAAACCGCAAATAGTAGTGAATCATTTTAAAGGCAATTTTTAAAATAATAATTGTAATGACAGACAATATATAGACTGCTTTCTTTGACTATTCGAGTAAAAATTAATTTAACCAACACGTACAACCGTACAACTCCATGCGTCTAGCAAAATAAGCGTGCTTTTCGACTTTCGATAGGTTTTTACACCTGTGTATATCAATGCGCATTCAAACGGTGCTCGACCGTTAAAAATTGAAATTTAGCCCTTTATATAGTAAACATTAAAATGTGCTATTTAAGTTTCTAATCTTTACTAAAGGGCTAAATTTCAGTTTTAATAAAATCGACCAGACAATGCGGGACTTTTTGAAAACATTAGTTTGCGAATTGCGAATTACTCTCGGAAGGGTACATATAATTTGGCACAAATATTAGGTTGACAAAATAGGTACAGCGTATAGGTAAAATAGGGTCAGAAAAGTAAAAAAAATCCTCCACTCAAGAAATTTTGGTTATAAGTTCCGTTAGTCATAAGAATGAAAAATGCTATCGAATATTGAAATTAAAAAAATCCTTGCGATGCACCTATTTAAGGGACTAAATTTGTTCAAAATCAAATGCACATAGGTTTAATACATTTAAATACACCTCAGTGCATATGATAGAATAGAATAGAATAGAATCTTTATTGAAAACCTGAGAAGGTATACCTAATAGCGTCATACATACTAAACATATTTAAATAAAATAATTTATTAGAACGCCTTAAAATTGTACGTGGCAATCATATGGACAACTTTCAATCAACAATTTTTTAACTCTGCTTTTGAATATTGTGACACTTTTAATGGATTTTATGTCAGAAGGTAACATATTTGCAACTATACTATTTTTCCGGCAGGGTTCTGCACTGCGACCCGAGTTTTTTTGTTGTCAGTCAGGAAAATGGAGATACATTTCTGGAAGCAGCGCAGCCGATTTTGAAATATACTAGCTTTTTCCCGCGGCCCCGCCCACGTGGACATAAGAGTACCTTAAAAATCATTACACATAGACAGAGAATTAAATAAAATTGAGCTTATAATTATGTACTAATATTAGATACTCATTATTAAATACTGATATAGTTATTGTAACATTATTTTATTCAAATTGGCGCGGCTGTCCCCTATAGACGCGATGAAGTAACAAACAGAAAATAAAGTTTCGTCTTATTCCTCAGGAACTACTGATTCGACAGTCTCGACTGGAATAAAAAATAGCCTATGTGTTAAAGCGAGTCATAAATTAGATGCATGCAAAATTTCATTCAGATCTGTTGCGCCGTGATTGCGAATAACAAAATATATACAAACATATTTTCCCATTTATAATAAGGTTAGCATTTCTCCTAATTCCCTTACTTAATAAGTTGTTGATATCTTATAATATTGTAACCTAATAAGTAATATTATAGTATTAACTTAACGTAGCAACATTGTATATAAATACCTACTATCAAAAATAAAATTATCAATTACCTACCTACTTTTTTCAAAAAGAAATCTACACGGTCAAAAACATGTTTTTAATGATTAATACTTTTTAAATCTAATATTCTTTTTATTATACATTCGAACAGAAAAATATTAGCTTCATTTACGCTCCAATCTGACACGATATGAGAAAACACACGCGTATATTATTATCACCATATTCAATAATATGTATGTAGGTATGTCGGTGTGTGTGTGTTTGTAAGTGTAAGCACACATTATAATTATTTACTGAAACAATCGTTCTGTTTTTATGATTGTTACAGACAAGTGTGTGACAGACAAACAGCTGACTGCAACAATGGCCGCCACAGCAACAATTGCATCACTTTCATTAACATTGTTCGCTACAGTGTTAGCGTACGCTCTAGCGGATCTTTCAAATGTAAGTACCAATTAATAATACTGTTAATTAACAACTAATAATCCTTAGTTTTATTGGTTATTGCTCAAATACGAACTGAAAAACCGTTTACAGCGGTTCTAGTCCATGATGTAATCTATGATACTAGTACAGGGGTCGGCAACCTTTTGAGACGGAAGAGCCAAAAGTTACAATTTACAAAATTTCCCGGTTTTTAAAGAGTGCACTAACATTTTTATTTCAATATTATGGTATTTGATTAGGATTAGGTATATAAAAAAAAAGTTCTGACTGCGACCGTTGACGACACAGTGCACCAATAACAAAACAAACAGAATAGTGTTGCCACATTTAAAAAATGTCAGCTGTCCGTATACTCTCTACTCCACCTAGTTCTCACTGTTCTCTGTTGAGTGTTTTTATCCTGTCCGCATCTTGACATCATAAGATCCGCAGGTTGCCGACCCCTGTACTAGTAGGATATTCTCAGGAATGTGAACGTAATATAACTATTAATGTTAATTCACTCTACTTACTACGACGTTTTTTTTTATTTGTTTTTTAATGTAGACTAAAATAGTTTAATTAATTAAATATTAATTATTTAATTATGAAATTCAAATACTCATTATTATTATTCCACGATTACTTATTTGTTTATGTGCTGTACTAAAATTGACAATATTGGCGGAACGTCTTACTAGAGTGATTAACATTAATAGTTATTTACGTCCACATTCCTGAGAATATCCCTCTATAGTATCATAGTTAATATTATGTTATCGATCATAGAGTTCGACCAAAGCTTCGACCACATTCAGCCAAAAATTTAACCTTCGGCAAAACATTCGACCTCGACCAAAATCAATCCGAAGGTTTTGCCGAAGCCGAAAGTTAAATTTAAGTAGGTACTGGCTAATCGAGTGTGCATTATTTTATTTGAATCACACAAAGAACTCTGCAAACAAAGAATATTAAAAAAAAGACTTGAAAAAATACCTCTCAACTTACAGGCGATTACGTTCAGGTTACAATACTGATAAATATTTTTCGTCGCTTTTTTGGCATTATATACAATACCTTCTATTTCGGCCGGCTTCGGCAAAAAACTGGTGTTCGATCAGACTCTTATAGTTAGTGAGCAGCCAGCAGGTATAGGTACTTACTTAAATTATTTGAAATAGTTTAAAGTATGCATTTAGCATTTTAGGTGCTATAGTATTATAATCTATATAAATTGGCCATAATATTACCTTCAAATGTCGACTTGCTGTTAAATTTTCAAAAACCGCTTGAGAATATAGCCAAACTCTTAATAGACTAAGAGCTGGAGCCATATTTTTCTTGTCATTCGGAATATGGACAATATTTTCCAACACTGTTGTGTCTTTTTGAGTCAACATTAATACTCTATCATTGTCGACCACAACATTGTTTTGTTTTGGACTTTCTATGAGCTACGCTTTTGAAACTAGTTAATCAAAATTATAATCTCGTTGTGATCAGACATATTTAGACTCGTCTTGATTAAATCAAATTTAGTTCTGTTCTATTTATTTATTATTAATCTAACTAATATTATAAATGTGAAAGTTTGGATGGATGGATGGATGGATGTATGTATGGATGTTTGTTACTCAATCACGCCAGAACGGCTGAACGGATCTGGATGAAATTTGGTACGGAGATAGATTATAGTCTGGAATAGCACATAGGCTACTTTTTATCCCGGAAAAATGTACGGTTCCCGTGGGATAGTTTTGTTTTTGTTTTTCATTGAGCAAGGGATCGACATGATTTTTTGCATAGCGGTAGTTTAGGGGTCAGAGAATGTTATAGGCTAATTTTTATCCCGGAAAAATGTACGGTTCCCGTGGGATAGATTTGTTTTTGTTTTATCTCTGGAACTACTAAACCGTTTCTAAAAATTCTTTCACTAATAGAAAGCTACGCGGGGGGGGGGAGAATCTCGAGGGGGGATAACAAATTAGGGGGGAAGATTCTCGCGGGGGGATAACAAATTAGGGGTGGAGATTCTCGCGGGGGATAACAAATTAAGGGGGAGATTCTCGCGGGGGGATAACAAATTAGGGGGGGGGAGACTCTCTCGGGGGGAAAACAAATTAGGGGGGAAACTCTCGCGGTGGGATAAAAAATCAGGGGGGGAGATTCTCGCGCTGGAATAAAAAATTAGGGGGGGGGATATTTGCGCTGGGATAACAAATTAGGGGGGGAGAATCTCGCGGTGGGATAACAAATTAGGGGGGAAGGTTCTCGCGGGGGGATAACACATTAGGGGGGAAATTCTCGCGGGGGGGTAACAAATTAGGAGGTAAGTTTCTCGCGGGGGGATAACAAGTTAGGGGGGATTCTCGCGGTGATATAACAAATTAGGGGGAAAGGTTCTCGCGGGGGGATAACAAATTTTGCACAGGAGTTCCTTATATAGGTATCGTAGATGAGCAATAATGTATTAATAAAATTCGAGCGAACGAGCGAAGCGAGTGAGTAATGTATTATTAATATTCGAGCGAACGAGCGAAGCGAGTGAGTAATGTATTAATAAAATTTGAGCGAACGAGCGAAGCGAGTGAGTAATGTATTAATAACATTCAAGCGAACGAGCGGAGCGAGTGAGTAATATATTAATAATATTCAAGCGAACGAGCGAAGCGAGTGAGTAATGTATTATTAATATTCGAGCGAACGAGCGAAGTAAGCGAGTAATGTATTTATAAAATTCGAGCGTACGAGCAAAGGATAACAAATTAGGGGGGAAGATTCTCGCGGGGGGATGACAAATTAGGGGGGAAGATTCTCGCGGGAGGATAACAAATTAGGGGGGTGATTCTCGCGGGGGGATAACAAATTAGGGGGGATTCTCGCGGGGGATAATAAATGTAATGTATTATTAATATTCGAGCGAAGCGAGTGAGTAATGTATTAATAAAATTCGAGCGAACGAGCGAAGAAGGAATTAATAATACTCAAACGAACGAGCGAAGCGAGTTAGTAATGTAGGTATTAATAAAATTTTAAAAAACAGTTTTCTGACGTTATAAAACAGTGTCGTATGGTGAGTAGGCTTTGGAAAAAACAAACTACTTTGTGTCAAAATATTCTGACAGTTAATCGTTTCGGAATAATATTCTGAGAAAATAATACAAAATCAATATCTCACAGTAAGTACTATTTTTATTGATCTCATTCGAGCAAAGCTCGGTCACCCAGATATTTGTAGTTAAGTTAGTTATATTTTCTGTTTTCTTATAGGTTGAAGTAGGTACATTGTATTGTATAATAAAATTTTTTTAAAAAACCCTCGATTCCAAGCAATCTCAATCTCGATCGATAAATAAAATTATAAATCGTAAAATACGTGGGCGAAGCCACGGGTAACGGCTAGTTTTATAATATAAAGATCTACGATATTATTAAATATCGTCAAAAAGATCTTTATAATACAAACGGACACTACGTTTCTGTGCTGGCGGACAGCCCAGTGGATACGGAAGGCAGACATAAAGGGTGGAAAAAATGTCTACTGAATTTTTAATTGAAACAATAATTAGGTATTTAAGTTTAAAAAAAATTATTAATTTTTTAATTTTTTCTAATAATTTAACATAAATAATATTGAAAATCGAAAAGAAAAATTTTTTTAAAGCTATAGATAAATTACTAAAAATTAATTAAAATGTATAAAAATTTAAAAAATATCACGTGACTTCAAAACGCGCCAGGAATGTTTGTGACGTCGTTATGTTAAAATGTGTCTGCATTTGTTGGTATTTGTGTATATGTATTACACATACTATCAAAAATAATAAATTTTTAACTTGGTAACCATGGATACAAAGACCATAGATAACATAATGACGTCACACGCGTTCGGATTCTTTCGGCGCGTTATCGGAACTGAGTTTAAAAATTAATTTTTATTTAAATATAACTTTTCAATTAGTAAGCAAAAAAATTAAAAAAAACAGTTTTGCTATAAAACTTGTATGTGGTCCTTCCATTTAAGTAAAAAAAAAAATTCACTTAAAAACCCAATTGCAAATTGAAAATACTGCAGTTAAATCTGAAAAATTATGCTTTCTCAACGCCAACTCATGAGCTGTAATTTTTAACCGACTTCAAAAAAGGAGGAGGTCCTCTAGTCGACTGTATAATTTTATATGAATATCTCCTGCATCAGACCCGATTTTGATCATTCTTTTTTTAGTTAATAGGGCATGCCTTCAGGGTGGTCTTACATAAATTTTATTTAAATCGGTTCTGTATTTTTTGTTTCTAGTTTAGTAATCAAATACAAAGAAAGACGACGGTTTATAACCTGCAAACTACATACCAGGTGTTGCAAAGCTACAAAAAAGTAAAAAAAAATTTTTGTAAGAAAAATTGAACCTCCTTCAAAAAAGCCACTAAAAAGGAGAACTTAATAAATTTTGAGGTTGACCCTAATTTAAAAAAAGTAGATATATAAAGAAAAGTTTTAGTATTAAATTGGCGCTGACCTCAAAATTTTATTATTTTCCTCTTTTTAGTGGCTTTTTTGAAAGAGGTTTTTTTTGGTAAAAAGTTTTTTTGAAGATGGTTAAATTTTTTTCATAAAAAGTTTTTATTTTATTGATAGAGAAAAGTACTGAAAGGTCCGTTTATTCGCGTATCACCAAGAAGTACCACGAGTTAAGAGCCACTGTTCTGTATAGGTAAAAGTATCTACACTCTACAGTGAGACATATTGACTGGATCATAAAACAACAACTCTGGACAATTTCACAGACTATAATCGACACTACGTATAGGTAGCTGATAAAATATTATGATTTTTTATGACGCGATAAGTGAAAAAAAATTGTTCTCTATTGATTCATCTCGAACTGTAAATACAGTAGGTACCTATTGTACGCATTTACTATAAAATATTTTTTTAAAAACCTTAATTTACCCTATCGTGACAAAACTAAAATATTCTACATAAATCGTAGATTTTTGTGTTTTCTCCCGGAAATTGATTTTAGAATACAAAGGTTACTTTACACGTACAACAGCTATTTTATAATAATTCTCAGTTTGAAAAATTGTATCTGGACGTAATAGACCAATAATTATCTGCTTTCACCTCTTGACTAGGCAAGAATCTAGCCGTCAGACCATATAAGCCCCGCGAAAAACGTCATCGCACAAACACCCCTACCCTCCTCCGCGTACGTTTTTTTGGAAAACTGCCCCATGCACCCCCTTATTCACTTCACAAAAAACGCCACATCGAACCAAAACCCCTCGCGTATGTTTTTTTGGGGAACTTCTCCCTGCACCCCCATCTTTTCACCCCGCAAGAAAACGCCACCGCTGCACCAACACCTCCTCGCGAGAAACTCTCCCTCTGCAACCGTTGACTAAGCCAAAAGTGCACACCCCGCTAAGTGTGATAAAAAATAATTAAATAGAGACAATATAAAAAAATGAAAAAACATAAAATGGAATATGGAATAGTTGTAAAAAAATTCGACTGATGACCAGTCCTATACTTCCCACCTAGTAAATATTTGCAAAAAATAAACACTCTTTTTTTTATTCTTTGACTAGGCCCAAATAACCTTAGCTGTTGGTGGTCTTTAAAACACAATTTAATTTTTATTCTTTGAAAAAAGCATGGCCCTCTTTTTTGTTTGGTGATCTACTGATGGCTAGCTTAATATAGCAAAAATCATGGTTACCTTGATTTACGTACAATTTTTATTTTTTTTAGTAAAATATTTTTTTTCTCGAAAACTATACATTTTAGAGAAAAAAAATATTTACATTTTTTTCATATTATAACATCTAGAATTCATTTATATTTTTTTTTACCTATGTTAATACGTGACATTGAGGACGTTTTTTTGAATATCTCAGGATCCACTGAACCGATTTGACTCAAAATCTAATCAGATCTAAGTTAAAGGCTGATAAACACAATAGAACAATCGGCATGCCCGTATGTTGTTCCGTTCTTAAGATATCGAAGGCGAAAAATTGACCACATACACACACACACACATACACACATACACACATACACACACACATACAGACATCAGTCAGAAAATGATCTTAAACGATTGCTAGGGTCTCAAAACGTGAAAATCTGTTAAAATCTCGAAATATTGTTTTCGGACTGAATCCATTACTTCCCTACCATAGTAGAGGTGGGAAGTAAAAAACATGAATGGTGTCAACCGGAATCGAACCAGCGCGAGCGACCTTCTGCATATGAACTCGCTACCAGGTCTGCTATGGAAACTCTCCTAAGTTTATGTATGTTGCATTTATATACCAGAACTCGTGTTCTGGTACAAATGCAACATAACTTTACTACTACTTACGAAATGTTACAATCACCACAAAACACCAAACCATAACAAACACTCTCGACGTACGTTTCGCCAACCAAGTTGGCATCATCAGGAGATGATTAATCATCTCCTGATGATGCCAACTTGGTTGGCGAAACGTACGTCGAGAGTGTTTGTTATGGTTTGGTGTTTTGTGGTGATTGTAACATTTCGTATCTTTACACCAAAGGTTCCACCATTTTTTATTGTTACTACTACTTACTTTAACTACTATATACTACTTAAATACTTTTACCTAGTAGGTAAAAGTTTGAAACTTTGAAGTACCTATGTAAAATACCTAAACGGTCCCCTAGTGATGACATAAAGACGAAACACGAGCCGCGGCCGATGGCCGTAGGCGCCGGTCTATTTATAATACCTACTGATTTATTAGTAGTACCTACCACAAATTACGTTCAGATCGTCAAATGGGTAATTTCCGGAATATCGATAATCGCTTACATGCGCCAAACCAAACACGTGCCAGTAAAAAATCCAAGAACAACGTAATTAAATTTAAAAACTCGTTAATAAATAATTTGTGTATAAAAGGAACGCGCAAAAATGTTTTTCAACTATATTTTCACTATCAGTTATATTTAATGTATGTAATAATATACAGTGTGTAAACGGTTAACCCGAACATAGGGAAATTAACATTGAGAAAATTTACAATTTTTAGTAGGCTATGGGTCATAAGATCTAATGTAAGAAAAGAATATAGCTGTCTGTGACCAGATACAAATTTTCAGAAAAAATATCGTACTGTTCTGAAGACATGGCTAATAGACCGTCATTCACCATGGCATGAACCAGAGGGAAAGGATTAAGTGAGGGCTTGAGAATGGCCGAGCGTGTAGCAATGGCGTTGCTATGGTTCCTCTATTATAAGTCCCGAGTTCTAGCCCGAGAGCTGATAAAAGTGTCAATTAGATTTTCAATTTATTATTAAAAAAAAAAATAATGAATTGAAAATTATATGAATTGGTGTTAGGCCCAAATAACCTTAGCTGTTGGTGGTTTTTAAAACACAATTTTTTTAAGGATTAAGTGTAATGGGAGAGTACTTTTTCGTTTGTCTTTAAATGCGTTTGCAATAAATTGCAGTACTTAAAGGAAGAATTGAGGGAAATTCGTTCTTAACGAGCGTGTTCGACCATAAAATTTTTGATGAGAATTAATTAATCTAGTTTGTGGCGACTTGATTTCATAAAAGAAAAATATGAAATTTCGCAGTACCTACAAATTTTCATGCTTTATTAGGATGCCATGGTAGATTGATTAAGAAACGATGTTCTGGTCTGTTAGATAAAATTACTAATTAAATAAAAGGTCACCTTTTGTCACTTCGATTGTATAGAAAACATTTTTTTATATAAAAACTAATTTTGTCGCTACTACTTTATTTCATTAATTCTAATAAAAATTGAATAACATTGTTTTTCAATATTTGTTTTAAACGTTTTGTGGTGTTATGATAGATTGGAAAGCTGTTTTTTGCTATTAAACTCATAAAAATGTTAATACAAAACACTATAAAAACAACTACGGTGAAACCTGATAAGTTGGGCATTTTTCCATGGAACCGGCATAAGACGTTTCATTTATACAGGGTGTCATAAATGTCAAGAAAACCGTTTTCAAATTGATAAAAATTAATGAGGCTTTTATGTAAATTTTTCACATAATATCATATCGTTGATTAAATTTTTGACAATATTTATGAAATATGGTATCGGCAAATGATCGCCGTGCAAATGCAGATTCTTTCAACCACATTTTGATGCCGCCTACCCAAATGGCGCACCATACAGTCACTTTATGAGGGTACAATTTTTTTCGAAATGTTTTTTTATCTTTTGAATGACTGAACCGATTCGAATGAAATTTATACCAGTTATAGATAATATCAGAAGGCATTAAAAAAAATAGCAATGGAATCTGGTCACGGGAACATGAAAAAAAATTCATGAATATTTCTGGATTTTTTTAACCTTTTTAAAGTTCTGGTACAGCTACGAAATTTTTTTTGTAGAATCTTGGGATGGCTTTTTACCACACATAATTTTTCAACACGATCAAATGGGTACGCGATACTTAAAAAAAATAAAATGTTTTTTTTTATTTTTTTAAATTTTTTTTTTGTATTTTTTAAATTATCATACATTGATAGTAGGAGAGCCGACCGTGTGAAACTCCGCGGTATAAAGTAATACTTTCCTACTAATGTACCATAATTTAAAATTTACAAAAAAAAAATAAAAAAAAACATTTTATTTTTTTTAGGTATCGCGTACCCATGTGATCGTTTTGAAAAATTATGTGTGGTAAAAAGCCATCCCAAGATTCTACAAAAAAAATTTCGTAGCTGTGCCAGAACTTTAAAAAGTCTAAATCTATAGACGAAACCTTGTACATTTAGATGTGAAGAATCTGTTTTGATTAAAAACAGAAAAGTGGTGATCCTGATGATAATAGAAGAAAACGGCTTTAAAGTGGCTTAAGGGTCCAAATAAGAAGCAAATCACTTAGTTTCTGCTTAAAGCATTTAAATATCAATCAGTCAACTGGCAAAAAATTTTCCACAATAAAAAATTAAATCAAAATTCTATAGAAAACATAAATTTTTCAGTATTGTTATTTACAAAATAAATCAATAAAACAATTTTTTTTACACCTAATTAAACCAAATAAAATGTTAATATGTTTTTTTAATTTTTTGACAATTTTACTGCTACATTTGACGACATTTGAGCTCTGATGATGAAAATGTAATTTTCGAAACGTTAGCTAATAAATGCAATAACAACAGTATTTGCTTCTTATTTGGATCCTTAAGCCACTTTAAAGCCGTTTTCTTCCGTTGTACATTTAATAAATCAAATATTTTGTCCACTATCCCCCGATTTTTCTTAATTTTATTATAATCACGATGGACACGATTTCTAATATAAATTCTATAATAAATTTACTATTTTAAGATTGTCTCAATTAATCATAAATTATATATACAAATTAATTTGGAAGGACAATCATTAAAAAACCACAACAGTATAAGCGATGTTACGCCAAGGCTACTAATAATTATTTAAAAACGCCCAAAACGATTGGCATGCTTGAGATTCTGCTCAGTGAAGGACAATGTCCCAAACACGTTAGCGCGTGCGGTAATGATAATTACAGTGTTACCTATTGTTGGTAAATATGATGTTTTAAAGTGCAGATATACTTACAAGAGGCGACACTAGAACAAGGGAGTTAGTTTTCGACAGGGAAGAACAATCGCAAGTCAACCAATTTAAAGATCTGTCGTAGATGTTCAGTCGTATTTGGCCCGGTACGTAATCTAACTCCCTTTTTGATTGGAACAGATCGGTGTTTTTTTCTCAAAGTATAGACTTAAAGAAACATTTACCTATAACTCTTACAGTTTACTCACTGAGTATCGATGTAAATAATTTATGACAAGTGACTTTTTGTCATCGCAAGTTTTGTTGTCTTGTTTTTTTTTTTTAATGGAGGTAAATAGTACTAACATGAGTTTGCACGCAGTACTTTTATAACATAAATAATCAAGCATTTGTCGAGGACTGGGGCTACTTTCCCGAGTATCTACTTGTTTTGAGTATTAGTGCATAAGCAAGTAGAATAATAAAAATTCGACTGACGACCAGTCCTACACTTCCCACCTAGTAAATATTTGCAAAAAATAAACACTCTTCTACTCTTTGAAAAAAAGCATGGCCCTCTTTTTTGTTTGGTGATCTACTGATGGCTAGTAATATAGCAAAAATCATGGTTACCTTGATTTACGTACAATTTTCTTTTTTTTGTAAAATATTTTTTTTTTCGAAAACTATACATTTTAGAGAAAAAAAAATATTTACATTTTTTTTCATATTATAACATCTAGAATTCATTTATATTTTTTTTACCTATGTTAATACGTGACATTGAGAACGTTATTTTTAATATCTCAGGATCCATAAAACCGATTTGGCTCAAAATCTAATCAGATCTAAGTTAAAGGTTGATAAACACAATAGAATAATCGGCATGGCCGTATGTTGGTCCGTTTTTACGATATCGAAGGCGAAAAATTGACCACACACATACACACACATACACACACACACACACACACACACAGACATCAGTCAGAAAGTGATCTGAAACGATTGCTAGGGTCTCAAAACATGAAGATCTGTTAAAATCTCGAAATATTTTTTTCGGACTAAATCCATTACTTCCCTACCATAGAGGTGGGAAGTAACAAACAGTTTTTAAAAATAAATGCCAGGTTCGGCTTTGGGCAACAGAAGTCAGAAATACCTGTCATTGTGTACCTAAATTTTATGACATTTTTTAAACAATTTAGAAACTAGAAGCTTACGATAAACAGATGAGTATCGAAGCAATCGCTATCCAAAGAAATAAAAACTGGTCAAGTATTTGTTAGGATATCCGCCATAATAACACATATTCAGTGAAAATTTCAACCGGCAACCTGTTACGATTCAAAAGATACAGCCTTTTAAAGGTAGGACAGACAGACATACGGCATAGCTGGAACCCTGCTATATGCTACATATTATAGTATCAAATTACTCGGCCAAGTGCTTTTAATTTGACCGAGTACCTACCCGCCACTCGTTTTTTTGGAAAATAATCCTCGGTACACCCCTATAAATAATTCTTTACTCCGAAAACATCTCTACTTGATATTCGCTTTTCGATATCCAAAAATCTCGCGCTTTACTTATATAAAACCAATATTTAAAACATTGATTCCCAAAGTGGTTCAGGTGGACCCCCAGGGGAGACTCGGCGGGGGTCTACGTTGGCGTGACAAAAAAATGGGGGTTCACAATTCGTAAGCGGGGGTCCACGAACATTTATCTGGTTTCGATAGCGAAGAACTAAAATGTTGGCTTGACTTCACCTATCAATGTAGGCAGATAATATTTTAAGAAGCTCAGCGACTGTTACTTGTAAAAACTTGCATATTCCATATTCAGTACAACGTGTCGAGACTTGCAAAGCGCCGCCGCCGCCGTCCGCAACGCTTGTTCAGACGTGCAAAGGGACGAAATACGACAAATACGACTTGTGATGTGTGTGCTCTTTTTATTTTTACCACTCCGAATGGAGAGTTTTCTAAATAAAATAAGTGAGAATTGATTGGTTTCTTGTGTTGTGAGTATAGATGTCAAAAAAGTAAAGTTGGATGGAATCACCTTTATGATTGGCCAACTTTACTTTTTTGACATCCCTTCACAGCACAATCAATTAATTAATTAACCAATCAATTCTCACTTTTTTTTCGAAAACTGCTAATTCGTGGTTGGAACTCAGCTGCAACGCAAATTTCCATAGTTAGATCTAATCTTCACATTTTTTGTCGAGTTTTGGGAATATAGTAGAAGTGTAGCTGCAGGGGGTCCACCGGAACTAGCAAAATTTTTAAAGTGGTCTATGAGAAAAAAAGCTTGGGAACCTCTGATTTAAAAGGTAGTGTTTCAAGACGATGCTAAAAAACTCGGGTCGCAGTGCCAAAACCCTGCCGACAATATAGTGTATTTGCTGATAATTGTGGCTTTATTATGTGAACTTTAAGTTTGTTTTTGAACAAAATAAAAAATTTAACCCCTTAATACATCCCTTAAAATAATATTTTTTTTCTTAATTTCAATATTTTTTACAATGCAACCTCGGTACCAAATTAAATACACCCTTCAGTAAGTAAAGCACTTTCCGCAAACTAGTGTTTTCATAAAATTTGTAAGTCCGGTACTGTCGGGCCGATTTTATTAAAATTTTAGCAGCAAATTTTAATCGTTACTAAAAGGTTAAATTCCAATTTTGAAACGATTCTGAGAATTTTTTCGGCATTTTTGGGTCCAAAAACATTTTTCAACCCCTAAAAACCACCCTTAAAATGGTCCGATTGGGCCCATTTTAAATAGGCTTCGTGCGGTGATGGATTCCAACGTGCCTACCAAATTTCGTCAAAATCAATTAACTCTTTCGAAAGTTATAGCCCGTACACACATATATATATAAATATATAAATATATATATATGTAAATATATATATTATATATACATATATAAATAGACATTTCCAAAAATGGTGCCAAACTGTTCGGGAGGCTATGAAACGTCGAGAAATTTTGGTCCGATCCCTAGGTCCCGCCATCCGACCGACGCCAATAGTGTATGTGCCATATGGCAAATACACTAATAATAAAGGGATTACTCGGAGTGTCACCTCTTATAAGATTAACTTATTCTTTGGTATCTAGGGAGCATTGATGCCATGCTATGCGACTAAATAATACACAACAGCAAGTTGTAGGTTTTAATGTTGATAAGTGAAAGGAAGCGTCATTAACAACATCATTATTATGTAACAACAATAATGTATATGTTAATTACAAGTTAATTGGCGTTTGCTGCTAAATGCTGCGCACTGATTATTGCACCGAAAGCAGATAGTCTTATTGGATTAGTGACTCTGGGATGAGCAGATGGTCGGCATAATATATTTATTGTTGCCCGGTATAATATGATCTGTCAAGGCGCCAGCTGCATTGTAATCGCTTCATCATTCAATGGTTGTTATAACTAATTACAGTATGCTTTCAATCGTAGGCATTCGTATTTTATTTTTTTTTTAGTTTATAGACGCGAATGTAGCTTTGTCTGCGTAAGTTTGTATGCCATGAACGGTTTTAAAAATGGTATGTTATAGTTGTATACCATTTTTAAAATTTGGTTTCAGAGAGGACCAAATTAATAAATAGGTGGTTTTTGCTTATAGATCGCTCAAATTAAGTCGGTTAGATTTCAAATCTGCAGTCTCTTTAAATTATAATAATGACTATTTTTCAATGGGCAAAGAAAAAAGAAATATTTTTGCAATGATATTACAATAGATACAAAAAAAATGTCGGCGGATTTTAAAATCGTCACCAAATTGTAACTGAAATTTGCGGCCAGTAACTAAAATTAGCATCATAAGAAAAATCTACTTCGATAAAGTATACACTCGGTATTTTAGCTCAATAAAGGCTACTGAGTGTGAAAATAGCATCGGGCTTGCAGTCGATAACCTCAGAAAACAGGTAAAATATCAAAATTATTAATGGAACCGCTGTCATTATAAGGACATGATATTTGATCATTAAAGTTTATTAAAATTGCACGGTTAGAACCGTGAAGAAATAAATTGTCGTACGCAATTATTGCAAATTATTAAAAAAAAAAATTACAACGCCTTTGCCTAGGTACTTTCGTTGTTTGTATCAAAAACATGTACATTGTACACTATTATAAGTTAATATTTGAAAGATATGTCCTTGAGAGGTGTTAAATAGCTTTATTCGTATTTTTAAAAATTATATAAACTTTTCCTTCAATTACATCTCTGTGGCAAAAATCAAAATCACTTACGTTGAGATTTTTGGCAACGTTTTTTCTATATCTTCAGAAAGATTAACTATATTTTGCAAAATATGGCCGGAAACCGTAAATTATTCGAGACGAATTTCTAACACTCCAATGGATGTGTGCTATCAGGTGATCGTAGTCTATATTTCGCTGCAGTTACAAGATACAGCAGTCGTTACATGCGGCAAACTATCTTCGAATTAAATTAATGAACGTTGATGATTGAATAATCCACTAAATTATTCACATCAGAAATTCGATTTATGCAGTAAAATTTTTTTAAAAATATTATCCTAGCATAATTGCCATTAAAAGTTAACAAAGTATCGATTTAAAAAGATTTAATTTGCAACAAATTAATACGTCAATTTTACATAATTCTGTGTAAATTAATTCGAAACTTAAGTTTAACGTGCTTTTGTATAAACGAATCCGAAACTTGAAAATAATAAATACCTATAATACATTATTGTTAACACAGTGAAGTTCGAATTACTTAAACGATTTTATATACTATACCTGCTGGATTTTTTAAGCACATTGAAGTTTGAAAATAAAACAAAAAACAATTTGAGAATAAAAATGCATCACTATGCTCTGCAGGTCTTTTCGTCAATGTTCTCGTCTTGGATCTGGTCATGCAACAATGATATTATTGTCTGCATTGTTCTTATTTTGCCATTTTTGTTTTCATAAAGTTTAAACATAATTGTGCCTTTTTCAGAACCTGTAGAAATTTTAAAAGTGTTTGTTATAAAATTTCGTAATATATTAGTATATTGTGAAACTATAGTGTGCTAAATGCATCTTTTTGCGTCGGACGCAGTATTTTCAGCACGAGTAGTAGGCGAGCGCACATGAACCTATGTAAGTGTGCATCGCGAGCCGAATACGAGTGCTGAAAACATCGCGCCTGACGCATAAAGAGTTAGCACATGCGTTGCACACTATACTTTATTAAACACATGCATGGTTTCAGACTTTAATTGAATTAATGTCAAACACGTTAGATTCACTGACAGCAATACATCTCATTATAAAAACATTGGCCTTGATACAATATTTATTTACTTCGTTGCCATAGTAACCATATGTCATTATAGCATCGAAGAGAGGTACATAATGATTCATTATGTAACGGGTTTTTCAAATGTTTTTCATTATAGCATCGAAAAGTGTTTCATAATGGATCATGACGTTACCATCTATAAACGGCCATTTAAGATCCGTTAAACAGACACGAAAAAACACTAAAAGCGTGCATACGTTGAATAAAACTATATAGTTATGGATTTTTTTCTATAAAAATGTTAATTTTTTTTCTCCTTTAAAGTAACAGATTGTGTCATTCTCTGTCAGTTATTTATCGTTATCGGCTATTATTTGAAAAAAAATTCATAGAAAATTTAAATTTAAATCGCAATAAAATTAGAAAATATGAAAAAATGCCTATCGAAATACTTTTAATACTAAAATTACAGGTTCTTAAGAATTGTTGTCAGTTGTCCAAAAAGAATTTATACCAATTAAATATTGTTCCGTCTTTTACTTTAAGGTTTTTTAAGAAAATCAATATATAAATTATGCCAAATCAGTGGTCTATTTACTCACTGCATTGCACTAGCAACGCGAATAAAACTGGAATATTTCATTATTGATAAATGATTAGATTACCCAATTAGCACCTACACTCTGCAATTTTTCTGAGACCGTCGGTATATGTATATTGTATAGCTCAATTAACGTATTGTATCTTTTTATTATTAATTATGAATAACCTTAAATGACGCATTACCTAAACAATTAATTGTTGTAATATTATACTATATAAACAAAGCACGGTACGTAAAAATAATTCAAGGATGAACATCGTTGTTGAATAAAAACAAAATACTTCTACTGAAAAAAGTGAACGATAACTAGAATGAATAATGTTGTTGTTAACAAGTGAATTACGTTATCTGGTAATCTTACACCGGAAATAGTATTTATTATCAATTACTTTACATCACAGTCATAAAAATAATCTTTTATATATTAAAAAAGTAAATTAGACAATTTTCTATTATACGAATGCACTATTATAAAGGAATACGTCACGATTACAAAAAACATGAATAGGTATCTATCCTAAATTTAAAATATCCTAAATACATTATCAATAATTTATTACGAATATCATTTCCTTGTCGTAGGTACCTATTATAAGGGTGCAAGTGCAACCGAGTACCGGATACTCAGTCAAATTTAAAAACCGAGTAGGTACCGGGTATTCAGTCAAAACTAAAAATAGAGTACCGGCTATCCGGTCAAATTTCAAAACGGACTACTGGATATCCTGCCGAGTAATTTGATACTTCATGGTATCACAAATCTAGATTAGGTACACCTCTTATAGTACTATATTATGTGGAAGGGTATCTCATACATTTTTTCATTTTTATTGCTCCGTGAGTCCGTACTTCGTAGTCCGAAACATTGCTTTTAATCCGATATCTGCCTATATCTATTTCTCGCGGGATTTTACTTCCTCTAAACAATTTAAAAAATCTGTAAATCGGTTGACCCTGCAGGCCATCTCTGGAACTTCCCGCTATTTTCAAGCGCTTTGAGTTCGAATCACTTGATAATACACCCAAAAGTAGATTTCTGAGCTCTTCGACCTCAAAAATCTGAAAATTGCTGATAATAACACTATTTTAATTTTTGAAAAGCTATAACTTTTGAACGCGTCGTTTGAATTTGATATTTCAAACGTTATTCAATGTTGCTTTTTTAACACAAAAACTGATAAATAAAAAAGAATCACGCAGTTGAAAAATGTTGCAGTAAGTTATCTTCAAAAAACATTTTTTTTTGAATTTTTAAACGGCTATAACTTTGGAAAGCGTTGTTCGATTTTGATCTTTAAAACGGCATTCGACGCAGTTTTTTAAGCTCTAAAAATATTATGAGAGGTACAAAATCGATTGGGTGAGAACTATCGAAGTTATTTTGAAAAAAACACTTTTTTCGAAATATGTTGACTACGTAATCTCTCGAACGGATTAACCAATTGTTCGAGTACTTGGTAGGTAATAATCGGTGCACCCCTACTTAATTAGCAAAAAAAAATGTTACAATCAACATGCCTAATGAAAATGTTAAGGTGTGTAAAATAAGAAGTTTGCTACCCCTTTTAAAGGTTAACATGTCTGCAGTAGGTACAACATGCGAGGTACAGTTAGCTATGTCTTAAATATAAAAAAAAATACACGAATTAAAAAGTAGACTATTAATATAGTTTTTTTATTATGTTTATCTTGATCATATTGACCTATTCAAAACATTAATAATTGTGTGTTATACCTATTAGTCTAAGCTCTAATCGTACAAAAGTCTACTGAGCGTGGACAACACTATTAAAATTTTATTATTGAATTTAACTGACAATAATATGATGGAAAACATCAAATCGGTGACAGACTATACATAATTCAATTTTTTTAATCATTTTTTTATTGTCAGTATCTCGAATACGGCTCAAGACTAATTTACCTTATTTAAAATTATTAAAAAAAAATTAAATTAAGTAGTCTGACACCGATTATCTGTAAATTCAATATTAAAATTTTAATAGTGTTGTCCAGTAGACTTTTGTACGGTCGGAGCTTGGACTATACAAAGATATATAATAATTATTAAGTATACATATATAAGTACAAACCCTCTTGTTATAACTATACTCGTACTTATGACAGAATATTATTAATTAGTGACGAGGGTGGTCTTCTCCCTGAACCATTTTAAGTCCAGTAAATATTTTATTACAATTAAAATTTTATTTTTGTTTCATATACCTATATTTTAACTGACACATTGTGACTAGAACACTTTGACGTAGGTAATTATAAACGGTTGTTGCCCCAATTATTTGCGAAGTTTCACGTTAAGAGTTAAAAAATGTATAAAACAAATGACAAAATACCGTTTCCAGAAATTTTGTCAATAGTCTGTTTGTATTCGAAAACGGCTGAACTGATTTTGATGAAATTTGGTACGCTATCAATTGCTTCCCAAACATAAAAAAAAATAAACAATGTACTTTTTGCCCGGTTCGGCTGTTACGCTCGGGTTAGAATAATGCATGTTCTTTCCAGAATCGACAGAGCCGAATTAACGTTCACGCGAGCGAAGCTGCGGACAGAAGCTACTTAATAATAAATTAGCAAGTCGTTATGCAATTTACCAATAAAACAGATAGCAACAGTTTGTATTTTGCGTTTGTTTTGTTCATTTTATTATATTTAATTACAATCAACAAAACATCCGACTGTCGCTTGAATATCTTTTGTTTCAACAGTGCGTTCTTATAGGTCACATTTTCATTTTAATTGTGCGGAAATTGCATAAATCTTCCGAAAACCGATTTGTTAAAGAAGTATTTTTATTGCGGACAGATTATAGTGGATGTTGTATAAACAACAAGGCATGGCGTTACGTTGAGTAATTTATAGGCATTTATATTGGTTTGACCTAAAATTTGAACGCAAATGCCAAAGTGGAGTTAATTATTTCACGACGCTTTATAATCAGTGTAAATTGTTTTACCTATATCTGTCAATCGCGTTGTAACTGCTCCAATAATTTTTACTTTTAATTTTCAGTCAATAATGCGACATCATTCATAAAAAAACTCGGGTCGCAGTGCAAAACCCTGCCGACAATATAGTGTATTTGCTAATACAGGCATTGTGGCATTATTATGTGAACTTAAGTTTGTTTTTTGACAAAATAAAAATTTAACCCCTTAATACATCCCTTAAAATAATTAATTTTTTCTAAATTTCGATATTAGACATGGATTTTATCAGTATAACATCTGCACCAAATTAAATACACCCTTCCATAAGTAAATCCATATCAACAAACTAGTGTTTTCATAAAATTTGAAAGTCCGGTCCTGTCGGGCCGATTTTATTAAAATTTTAGCAGCACATTTTAATCTTTACTAAAGAGTTAAATTTCAATTTTGAAACGATTTTGACAATTTTTTTGGTATTTTTGGGCCCAAAAACTTTTTGGAACCCCTAAATACAACTCTGAAAATGGTCCGATCCGGCCCATTTTAAATAGACTTCTTGCGGTGATGGGTTCCAATGTGTGTACCAAATTTCGTTTAAATCGATTAAGTCTGTCGAGAGTTATCGTGTACACACACACACACAAATATATATAAACATTTTCAAAAATGCTGGCAAACTGTTCAGGGGGGTATGAAACGTCGAGAAATTTTGGTCCGACCCCTAGGTCCCGCCATCCGACCGACGCCAATAGTGTATGTGCCATATTCTATGGCAAATACACTAAATAATGTATTATCACTGGACAAGCGATTTTAGTGTGTCAAGAGTTTTAGAGTGAATGCGATTATTATTAAGATTTTAGAAAATGATAATCAACTCCGTGTAAAAATAAAATTCTTTTACATTAATTGAAACGCAAGAAAATTTAAAGTATAATAAAATTCTTTTAGTTTAAATTAAAAAAAATGTTATTCTTGTTATCATACCAATGAGCATCATCAATATCATGTTACATATTTAAATGAATGAATGGGTGATAATCTAACCATGTTTCACAGAAAAAATTAATTTCAAAATAATTTTCTTTAGTACAAGTTTAAAACATCAATATAGACCTCGCTTTCTCCGTGTTTTTAAGTACCGGAAGTTATCCCCTGCACTCTTTATCGCAAATTCTTTCCTTTCGCCAAAAAACGATTATCGCTATCCCGACGCTATTTTTAAAACTAAAGGGTTCGGGTAAACGCCAAATGAAGGACCAAGAATCGCACTACAGATCATACAGGCGATTTTTTTGAAACAAAGTTTTGGCTACGTGTGAACGATAACGTAATTTTTAGGATTCCCTAACCAAATGGCAAAAACGGAGTCCTTATATAATTTCGTCCTGTCCGTCTGTCCGTATGTCACAGCCATTTTACTCGGGGACTATTGGCACTATATAGACGACATTAATGTTGGAAGGAATAGGTGCTTTCTATGAACCGCTATACAATGTTGAAGTGAAATTACGAAAAAAAAACTCGGGTCGCAGTGCCAAAACCCTGCCGACAATATAGTGTATTTGCTAATACAGGCCTTGTGGCTTTAATACGTGAACTTAAGTTTGTTTTTGGACAAAATAAAAAATTCAACTCCTTAATACATCCCTTAAAATAATATTTTTTTCTTAATTTCAATATTATTATCATTGCAGCCTCTGTACCAAATTAAATACACCCTTCAGTAAGTAAATCACTATCCGCAAAACTAGTGTTTTCATAAAATTTGTAAGTCCGGTTCTATCGGGCCGATTTTATTAAAATTTTAGCAGCACATTTTGATCTTTACTAAAAGGTTAAATTTCAATTTTGAAACAATTCTGAAATTTTTTTCGGTATTTTCGGGCCCAAAAACTTTTTTCAACCCCTAAAAACTACCCTTAAAATAGTCCGATTGGGCCCATTTTAAATAGGTTCCGTGCGGTGATGGATTCCAACATGTGTACCAAATTTCGTTGAAATCAATTAAGTCTTTCGAGAGTTATGCCGCGAACACATATATATATATATATATATATATATATATATATATATATATATATATGTATATATATATAAATAAATATATATATATATACATATATATATAAACATTTCTAAAAATGGTGCCAAAGTGTTCAGGAGGCTATGAAACGTCGAGAAATTTTGGTCCGACCCCTAGGTCCCGCCATCCGACCGACGCCAATAGTGTATGTGCCATATGGCAAATACACTAAAAATAGGGGTGGCACACCATACATGTAAAAATACATTCAAAAATGGTGAAGAAGTTTCAAAATGACTTTTTTATTTAAGCTTCTAAAGTCGTAAAAAGTGTGTCTCCCCTCTAACTTTTCAACTATGGAGTGGAAAATTCTGAAAAAAATTGAGGAAGTAGAACGTATGAAATACTTTCAACGAAAATTGATTTGTATAAGATATGTTGTGTAGTTTTTGAGATATGGGATATTTTCGGCCGACTACGGAACACTTCACTGTCCGTGGTCCAACACGCGCTTGTAGGCCGCTTTTTAAAAAAGTTGTAAACTTTCCAGGAATCTTTTTTTCAATTTTTCACCTGTGTAAATCATTGTCCTTCATTTGGCATTGTCCCGAACCTTTTCGCTTTAAAAATAGCGGCGGGAGAGCGGTAAACGTTTTTAGGTGAGGGAAAAGGATTTGAGATGAAAAGTGCAGGGGGTAACTTCAGGTAGAGATTACTTTCGTTGACGGTCTCCCCAAAATGTCCCAACTTGCCATTCCACTTTGATCACATCAGGTGGATGGGAATGTTTTGATGGAGGCAGAGCGCTGAAGTTTTTGTCAACTTACTAATAATAATTGTTTTTTGTTTTCTTTTAATTCTTTGCACAATTGGGCGTAATCACAGAATAACCACACGGACAAAAAACTCAAATGATAAACAGTCGAATTAAAATGATTATCAAGTATCAACTTTAAATTAGACTAGACTTAGTAGTTCTGCAGAACCGTTATAGTTTCATGTCCTCTCTCGGAGACGCTTCGTATCTTTCTCCCTCAAGGGAACATTAGAATATAGTTGTTCTCGCAATTGCATTCCAATGTTCTTTGGGAATTGGCGTTCCCAGGAGCCCGAGCTCGTACGAGTCGGTTTGTGTATGCCGACTGACAGATTCTAATACACAAATGGATTATTAATTGTTGTGTTGAAGACGCTAATGACCTGAGTTGTTGACGCGTCTATAATCTACAATAATAATAAATTCGCATCTTTCCCTATATAGAACGTAATTCAAGGAAAAATAATTTGTTTTTTCTTTCGCTGTAAACTACGGTGTTGAGTAAAAACTATTCCAATAAATTATAGCTCTGACTTCAGACAGCAAAATCAAAGTTTATATTGTGAAGAGTTTAATATATTCTGATAATTTTTAAAACTTAGGTGGTAAAACCCACAACTTAAGGGATAATAATTTATCTGAATCTAGTTTTAAATACTTCAATAAAACGTTATTGAATTGAAATGTTCCCTATTACAATTAGAACTAAAGAAAGATAAGGATTTCTTTCAATCAATTCTTTCCTTCAACGCAAATGTGCCAGTGATAGTTCCGCGACCTAGTTCCGCTCAACAAAGGAAACGTTCCATGCTCATTCCATCTTTGGGACTGTTTTTGCGCTAGCCTAAAACAGACGCCAAAAGAAGAAGAAAAGATTATTGAAAAATCTTGACTGGTGTTTTATAGATTTATTCACCACGAAAGAGATTGTTGTCATTGGCATATTATTATGATGTAATTGTGTCCGGCTTTATGATAAATTGTACAGCACTGCAAAAGTTACTAAATAAGCATTATATATGAGAGGGAAAGACTTGAATAAAACAAAGAAAAGACACATTATGCATTATAATATTTAAATTTAAATATTTTTTAATTTTTTTTTTGATTACAAAATTCACAAACAAGTACCCAATCGACCTTCATTAAATATTCTTTTTCTGTTAATATTTGTTATAAGTGGTCGGCTAAAGGGCATTCACTCGAATATTAAAACTGCGTCTCATTAAAGCTGGTTGTTAGAATTATTAATTTGTACTGTCACTTAAGCTGGCGTAATATACCTAATTATATCGCACCCACATCCTAGAGCTGTACCTTTCATGAAATAATTATCCACTTCTTGAAACCCTTCCGGACTATGCAAATTTGAGTTTCTCCTCTAAATAGACACCATTTTGATACATTTTATGAAATATAATCTCTATTTTCCTTTTGACCTAATATTTTAAGATCCTTCTTGTGAAGAACATTATTGCAACTATCCATCTGACAAAATTTCGTTATGTAGCCGATATTGTTCTCTTAATCCATCAAATAATAATAATTATTAAAAAAAATTAAATGTGTCGCGAATTTAAGTGTCAATATACATAATAGTGTCCTCAAGTGTAACAGGTAACCGTAGCCTGCAGTCACCTGGTGCCATTGATGATAATCAGTCTCAAAGATGGTTCAGTTTGTATATTTAGTCGTCAGTTTGCAATGTTTAATGTTGTAACGTAAGATTGTTAAAATACGTCGCGAATTAGTTATTGTTTATTAATTTTAGTACAGAAAGTTGTGTTATGATTGTATCGCGAAAAGACAAGTGAAAAGATGTGGGAAATCACTGCAATAAACTAACAAAAATTGAGGTTAAGTAAACGTTAAAGTATCGGAAACGACTCAATACCTATTTTATAATGTGTAAAATTGTAAGGAGACTTGAGTATTTTGTATGATACCTAGGTTCTAAATTAAAATGTCATAATAACGAACTTTTTAAAAGTCCGCAATTAAAATCTAGTTACCTATCTATCGATCATTAAACACTGAAGAAGTACACTCACAGTATAACCAGAAGAGCTCAGTAGTATGTATTAAAGAGTAAATTGAAGACAGTTTGAACACTTGTGACAATGTCTAAGGTTGCTAGATTTTTAATGCCGACTTCGATCGTTATTATGAAATTTTGATTTAATAATTTCAAACGATTGTTACTTAACAGGGGTGGCAGTAATTAAATAATTTTTCCTACAAAACTTGCCTATTTTTTAAACAGCTTTTCAACAGCACCCTGCACCACTTTCAACCTATCGTGCTTTTTAAAATTCCGGAATTTTGAACATATAATAATTTATATTTATACGTCTTATAGAAATTTACAGGAGTGGCAGTAATAAAAAAAAATTTCCTACAAAACTTGCTAATTTTTTAAAGATCTTTTCAACAATACCACTTTCGACCTATCGTTACATTTATAATTCCGGAGTTCTGGACATTCTGGAGCAAACTAATAGGGAAGCCGACGTTCCCGGAAAAAAAAATTATCACCATTCGATTCTTTATTAAGGCTTTTATAATTCAAATTTTTGACACAACTCTCTACGACTAACCGTTTTCGAAAAAAACGACTGATACGGGTGGTCGAACTCACCCTGTATATTTGATACCAGTAGATAAGTAGTAGATATTGTATAACAAATTTTATTCGGTCCAGACGTTCTCGAGCAAAGCAAACACGTTTTCCCGTTTATAAATGTACAAAATACCAAAAAATGGCGAAAAAGTAGCAGGAAAACGAAATTTCAAATAGAAGTGTCATTACAGTTTTATTTAGGTATTACTCGTAGATAGTGATGATTAACAATTATTAATAGCTGATTATTTAGTGGGGTCAATATCAAATGGAACGCGCAATGAAATTATAATAATTTGCCACAGAAATTATAAAATGAAATTGTCGACTAATTTTCATTTGTAAATTAAAATGTAATCAAATAACGGAAATGTTTTATGTACACAATAATTGTAAATGTTGGCATAATATTAAAATAAATTATCTAATAATAAATAATTTATCTAATAATTATAAAGTAAAAACAAGAGATAAACGGTTCTAGCTGTTCTTTTCCTCCCACCAACCTACAACAACAATTAACTAGCGTATCTCACTATTCCTTTTTATAAATACAACAATTAAATTATTATAAATAAAACAATAGGAAGTTCACATAGTGATATGCGTTATTTGGACGATGCGCTCGATGTGATTGCAAACGAGTTTGTTGTTAAGTTCATGTATGCCGTTCATGCTGAATGATGATACGGATTTATAATAAAAGGTCGTGACTAAATTGCCGCTCTGCATATGAGGAAATGAAAGTTATAAACAAGATAATTTTTTTCCGAATAAAAGTTTTCGGAAGTAAAAAAGAATATTTAAGGAGGGATCGTTATAATATGCAGTGAATATGTTTCTCGTAATCCAGTTTTTTTTTTTAATTTTATGAACGTTTTAAATTTACTCTCTAAAAGTCTTGAACTTACATATCAATGTCAATCGATTTTTCGCACTGATCTCTAATTAGTGGATTTTGGATAATACGTCCTATACAACGTCTCAAGTCTCTTAAATGGAAGTGGCAGAACCATAATAGACCAAGCTCTCACCGACCGTATAAAAGTCTACATGTCCAATTTTTCTAGGCGTTTTTTTGTACAGCTATCATGATACAGCTATCTCCTCTATTGGACGGATTTTGACGATCGAGGTGTCATTTGAAAGGACCCGAGTGCAGATGTGCGCTAATTGGATTTTAAGGGTTAAAAATCGAATTCCAAAAATTCGATTTTTAACGTTACAAAATAGATGATACATATTTTATATAAGCATGCTTTGGAAAAACAATTTGAATGACCCATTTTCCTGAGAGTATTTCCTTCAGTTATCCACGAGAGGCAGCACTTGTGGTAGGTACAAACATTATTTATTCCCCATTGATGTATTGTCATTTTAGTGGTATAACTTAATTATGTATTTAATTAATTTAATAATAATAATAATTTATTAATTAAGTTATACCACTAAAATGACACGATACTATTGGGGAATAAATAATGTTTGTACCTAACACAAGTGCTGCCCCTCGTGGATAATTGAAAGAACTACTCTCAGGAAAATGGCTCATTATGTCAAGTGGTAGTATATAGGTAGTTACATACTTTAGAGTTTAGGTTGTCAAAATAAAGAGTAAATAATTTGAATACAAAGGAAAAAGGAAGAAAATATTATAATTTCAGTGAGTAGTTTTAAATAACATTAAACTAATGTGTTTTGAAAAAAAGTTGATCAATTAAATTTGCTCGATTTAAAGCAACAGGACACCTAGTTGAATTTATTAGAAAATCTTCTCTACATAGTATAAATTGAAGTCGATTTTCGCGTCTGTCTGTCTGTTTAACCGCTAACTTCTCCTAAACCACGCAACGGATTTTGATGCGGTTTTCACCATCAGTTAAATAATTTTTCACGGAAGGTTAATATATATAATTAATAAATAATAATAATTAATAATTAATTAATTAAATTCGTAACCCGACCGTAAGGATTCGCAACATACTTATAATATATGTCACAAAAACGACCGTACTCAACTGTTCCACTCGTAGCGCAGAGGTTACATCGCAGCGCTCTATGCACAGGGACCCGGGTTCGGAAACTGATGGCATCGTAGAATTTTTGGCTTTTTTTTCTAAATTCTACATGATATTTATTTATATATTTTTATTTTTGTTATATTCTTTTTTTGACAATAATTATAATCTTTTTAGTTTAGTTTGCGCTCATAGTTTTACAGAATTCCGTCCGATGTCACTATCCCTGTAGTAATCCGTCTATCTATCTTCTTTATCTTCTTTACATAGTATAACGAGCGAAGCGAGTGAGTAGTGTATTACACCCAGACTTTCTTAACACCCGGGCGAAGCCGGATGGGGCCGCTAGTATTATATATGATGGAAAACATCAATTATCGCGGTGGCAGACTAATTCGATTTGTTAGAATAATTTTTTAGTATCAATATAGCGTTTATAGAGAAATATCGATTATTTACAATTGATTATTATTATTATTATTGTCTGCCTTGCAATATATTTTTGCATACCTAGCAGACCTCATTTTGTACATTCATCATCCATTTGGGAAGAGGTCTGCTAGGTATATTTAAGGCAGACAATGATAATTACTGTAAATAATTGATACAATAGATACGCTTTCCATTTTTATTTAATATACGGTTTGAAAAATGTCATCCAATCCTAACGTCTCAATCTAGATTCTAGTCCCGTATTAATGTGACGCTGCACAAGATGATTTTCACATAATAGTGATCACCATTCACAATCCGTATATATTAGAACTCAGTGGTTGTTTGTTTGTAAGAAGTCAGAAGCGCATCTTCTTCCGTGTTCAAGAAATATGATGTAGTTTATCTTTAAAATTAAAAACCGTTGGAATTCAAATTATCAAACAAGTAGGTCACATTTGTTGGATAATAAGTTGCTGAAAAAAATGGTCCCAAAATAAATTATTTTACTTTACCTTATAGTTTTACACCATGATACATATGTTATAATATTATTTATTTCAAGTAATAAGTACTGCACATTAATTTAATAATTTTTATAAAATATTTATTGATGTATAATGATCTACATTTCATTTCATGTACTTTTTAAAACAAGTGTAGTATAAACAAATATTATATTCGGTAAATATTTCAAATTGCATTTGATAAAATGTTAATCATAATATTATGAAATATGAGCATATAGAACTAGATATGATGGTTGGTATTTGGTGAAGCAGAGCAATAATTTCACTTTCTTTTTCCCGCTTCTGGCTGTCGTTCTCCCATTTGTATAATAATTTGGCAGATTTGCGGTCACCCAAATTGTCTCAATTCAACCACATAATATGTTACGATGTTATTGTATCTACAAGTATCCGTTAAAGTAATTGTAAACATAATGGAAATACTTGTTTTCGAAAGCAAACCCATTTTTTGACGTTTTTACAACAGTTATTTCAATAACATTTTTGAGGTATTAATATAGCTTCAGTATTTAAAACAAGTAGCGAAAGTGATTAACTATTTCCTGTGTATATGGCCAGTAATAATTTATAATGTGCACCCTGTTGGTTACTTATAATCAAGTATTTCCAATACAGTAAACTTTCTTCCAGTCAGTGCCTACGGGTCTGTTGAGAAAGAAAACACTTAACGGGAAACCATCTTTTTATTTGTTTTCTTAGTCTATAATATTCTTCATTTTATTGTAGGAAAAAAGATACTTGTAAACATAATATAAAATTTCTGTATAATTAATTGCTCCGAAAATGCAAGCAGTGCAAACAGCTGAATTGGAAACATTTCTTTAGAATGACTGAATGAATATTCTATGACTGCATTTCAATTTTGAATTGATACGACGATGGGGCCATATTGTGAATTTCTTTTCATTAATGGCCATTTATATGGATTTACCTATTACTTTTTATAATGAACACAATATAAAAATATAACAGTTTCTCTGTAATATTTGCCATAAATATTAATAAAACAATTAAATTTTCACTTACAAACCGATCTAGAAGAACTTGTTTGATGCACAGGGTCCATCAGAAAGTACAAACCAATATACATTATGACTGCAGTGACTGGAAACAATTCAATTCAATTCAATTCAATTTATTCCTCGATAACAAAAAAAAAATACATAGGTTTACAATCAAATGGTAAGGATTTCCTGCCCAACAGGTTGACAAAATTAAAAGTTTTCTTAGTCTGATGGTCTAGATCAGGAGTATAATAGCTAACTCGTTGTTCGGCGGCTTTAATCTCAGTTGATCTCATAAATCACTTATAAAATGTCATTTGATTCGTGTTTGCAAGAATGTAAAATATTGTCCACCATTGCATCATCTCAAAGTATAGAAAGGAAAACTTGAGCATCGCTCTAATCTTACAGATTCGCAAACAGAAAATTCCAATATTCCGTTCCGCTCTGTGAAAACCTTTAATGTTCTTTTTCCCATTTTAGCGTTACATCATACTTCAGAAAATTATCACTGAATAATCCCTTGTGAGGACAGCTTGGTGTAACGGTTTAGGTAATTTACGAATTAAAGACTCCCACAAACCAGCGCAGGACAGCGGGAACGGAACGTGATGTGAAATCAAATTATATGGCGGGATATGTTAGCTCCCGCTGTCCCGCGTTGGTCTGTTGGAGCCTTAAGAACGACTTTACGACTTGAATGCAACATAAATTATTTATTTGAATGTTCAAAAATAACTTTTCTGATCAGCAATTTTTTTTCAACAAAGTAAAATAATTTTTTTTATTTTAAATTTTGAATTAACTTGAAAAGTACTCGTGCGATTGGGCTCAAAATTTAATTAGATGTAAGTCGTGAATAGTTCTTTTATTTGCCGCAAGATGCATCAAAATTCGTCAATTGGTTCACGAGATATCGCACGACAATTTTTTTTAATCAAATTTTGTTTTCTCATAACTAATAAAGACAATATTAGCTTTGAGGTCAAGAGCTTAAAAATATTATTTTGTTCAACACCCGCATGAAATATGTAATTTCGTGGCTCTACTGAGGGTGGGCGAAATAATGAATTCCCTGACTGTTGACGTAGAGAGTGGACGAAATGCTATTTCGCCCACGCTCATTACGGGGAACGTTTACGCAATCAATCAGGTCACCCATTATTTCGCCCACGCTCAGCAGAGCCACGAAATGACATATTTCTTGCGGTAGTTGAACAAAATATTGTGTGCGACTATTGGTCGAAAGAGGACATTCCACTCGTGTGTTTTATCGCACTCGAGGAATCTCCTCTTTCTCCCACTAGTCGCACAATATACTATTTTTACGTTTTTTTATGTATTTAATAAAAAAAAATAGATTCATAACCAATATTTTTAAGCTCGAATAATGACGCTTTTGAGCTCTTTTAGCTCGAAAATAGCGGGAAGTCTTCGGGTTGGCCCACAGGATCAACCGGTTTCCATATTTTTTTACTGTCTTATTATAATTAGCTTTAATTGGTCGATAAAATCGGCTAGGCGTCGTGTTTAATCATTAACAACTAATAAATTGCGGTTATTTTTGGTCATAATTCATCACTTTAAAAACAAAAAGTCATATCTCTAAAAATTAAGTTTTGAGATGTCTGCAAAGAACACTATTTTTGTGTGTAGACTGTAGGTACTTTTATATTATGATATAGCGGCGTATTTTTATACATGGATGCAGTTTGTAGCTATTTTGTGTGATTTTTAACAAACGTTTAAAAATACTATGCATAGTTTTCACTCATTGTTCACTCGGCACTTGGTAGAACATGAATGAACAACAAATTATAAACACATTTGAAAAATACAAAATAACAATTTACCTATTCAAAAAATTACAAAATTAATAATTGACAAAATTATCAACTTAATAATTATTTATTTTCGAAGATCGTTTCGGAACACTTAGTCCATCTTCAGGAGCATAGAATTAAGTGATTCTTATTATAGTAATTTTTTGAATAAATTGTATTTTTGTAGAATTTTTCAAGTGTGTTTATAATTTGTTACTTTTCTATGCTTTGAAATGCATTTCTTCAAAACACAATTTTCAGAGATACGCCCCTGTCTTCACAGTTACGAATTATTTAGTATTTTCTGAAACTAATATCTAATATTTTGACAAGTAATTTGGGTATTATTATAATTATTGTTGTATCGGTTTTTGCCATTTCCCTAATAGTAATTATTTTTCTGTATACAGTGTGTCCACAGACTCATCCTCAACATGGGGATCTCCGTTGTTATGGGAGATAGAGTTTGACTACGCAGGGTAGTAGTACTGGAGATTCTGCACATTTTGTCTCATTTAACCAAATCTCTATCTCTCATAACAACGGAGATCCCCATGTTGAGGATGAGTCTGTGGACACACTGTATATGTATACCTTTGAGGAATTAGTTAAGTATGATTTAATAATTTAAATAAAATCCAGTGTCGTATTATAAATGATTGAAGTTGCAATTAAAACATGCGTGCTCATTAAATGCATTAATTTAAACAAAGTGGAACGCATAAATTTTACAAAAATACAGGTAACTATTAAATATGCTTACATCTAAGTAATAACAGTAATTAATGCAGACAAGATATGTGTCATTCTCACATTAGACTAGCGTCGCGATTCATTGTTTTTGTTCCGACTGCATTTTTGCGCGAAAGTTTGTATTCCTGATTGTATTTATAATTATTCAAGAAAAAAAAACAGTTTATCTACATGAAAAAATATTGCCTTGAAAATTTGAAATGTTATTAAATTAGCCAGTCTATGGACCAACAAATCGTCACATCAAAATGTTCAGACTAAAACAAGCTCATTTAGCGATAGCTAAAGTATTTAAGAATATTACTTTTTATTTTTTAATATTATTAGAAACTTTTAAGGCTAGTACTCATTTCTACAAGCTTTTATTTAACTTGCAATGTATGTTAGTTAGTTAGTTTGTGTGTTTGTTTAGGTCAAAACTTGCAAGTCAATTTTGAACGACTTCCACGTATCCGATCGATTTGAAATTTTGTAGACATATGTATTCCCGTTGACAATACATGAATAAATCGTTTTTGGAAATAAATTCAACCCCTAAGGGGTTCAAACGGGGATGTAGGGTTTTTTTGACTAATCAACGCCCAGGCCAAATCGCTGAAGCTAGAAATTTGAAATTTGGACAGTTGGCTTCTTTTCTGACGTAAGCATCCACTAAGAAAGGAATTTTCGAAATTCAACCCCTACGGGTGTCAAAGGGGGGTAAAATTTTGAAAGACTAAAATGAACAAAATAATTAATATTAATAAAAAAATTTATATTAGAAATCGTGTCCATCGTGATTATAATAAAATTAAGAAAAATCGCAGGATAGTGGACAAATATTTGATTTATTAAATTAAATGTACGACGTTTCGTTTATATATTTAAACTTTTTCAAGTACACAAAAATAACAATATTTATGAAAATTAATATTAATTACTAACCATAGCAATTAACATAAGATAGGGTACATAAGACAAAAACATGGTAACATGGTAACAAATTATGTTGACTAAAACTTTTTAACAATCAATAATAATAATAATACAAATTTTAGTATAATTTCATAACATAATTGTACTGACTACTTAAATTTTGAGTGTCTGTTCTATAATTGATTGAATTGTTTTTTCTAATAAAACACATTTCACTGATATTGCGTTTCTTCCAATTTGACTCTTTATCTAATATATCACATCAATCTAATATTATTTATAAAATACCATGTGAATGTAATAAGTGTTATGTGGGACAAACAAAACAGTTATTAAAAAATAGAATTTATCAGCACAAAATGGACTGCAGAAACATAAACTTATTAAGTGATAATAAGACGGCGTTGTCATCTCATCATTTCGACACTGGGCATAAATTTCTTTTCAATGAAGTTAAAATATTAGATAAAGAGTCAAATTGGAAGAAACGCAATATCAGTGAAATGTGTTTTATTAGAAAAAACAATTCAATCAATTATAGAACAGACACTCAAAATTTAAGTAGTCAGTACAATTATGTTATGAAATTATACTAAAATTTGTATTATTATTATTATTGATTGTTAAAAAGTTTTAGTCAACATAATTTGTTACCATGTTAACATGTTTTTGTCTTATGTACCCTATCTTATGTTAATTGCTATGGTTAGTAATTAATATTAATTTTCATAAATATTGTTATTTTTGTGTACTTGAAAAAGTTTAAATATATAAACGAAACGTCGTACATTTAATTTAATAAATCAAATATTTGTCCACTATCCTGCGATTTTTCTTAATTTTATTAATAAAAAAACTTTTTAGAGACAAGCTTTTATTTAAATGCACTAAGAAGGAAAAAATAAATTTTAATAATTTAGGTTCATAATTATAAAAGCGTGGGTCGTGAACTCTATGATAGTTTATTAGTCGCGACCCACGCTTTTATAATTATGAACCTAAATTATTAAAATTTATTTTTTCCTTTTTAGTATATTTAAATGAAAGCTTGTCTCTAAAAATTTTTTTTATTAATATTTGTTAAACGGTTTTATTTAGCTTGACCCCGTATATGTGTTTTTTCTTACTTTAAATTAATAACTATTACATACTTTTAACATCAAATGATACCAACTTTTAGCAGTGTTCAAACTGCAGAAACGGAAGAACTTTTGGAAAACGAATTATGGTAACGCTATTCCGGGTTACTTACTTTATTTCAACCCAAAAGATTACCCGTGCAATTTCAATATTTTTTTTAGTTTCTTGCACGCAGTGTTTATTTTGTTAGCTTTTTTGGCTGATTAACTATATGTAAGGTACTTTACAACCTCAGAAGGTGATTGCAATAGTTTTGAACTTGCTGTCGCAAATAATTAATAATTACAGAATTGTTTGCTTCAACTCAGACAAATATTTTTGTTCCTTTGATTAAAAAAAAAAAAAAAAAAAAGTTCTTTCTGTTTTGTAAACTCAATCCGGGAACATACTAGATACAGCTGTGGCGTAACTGCAGAGTAGCAGAATTGGCAAAAATTAAGCGGGGGTCGGGTCGGCTCGGGATTTAGAGGACCCCACGGCTCCTAATAAATAAGTGGGTATGTAGAGCATCACTCTACAAAAGTACTAGGGACACCAAATTTGTAGTTACGCCACTGACCAGATAAAATAATTTTTTATTAATCTTAATAATTAAGTAGGTACTTCTAAATCTATAGATGGTAATTATATATTGATATTATAATGAATTTACACAAATTATAGTCAAGTCTCTGATTTCTTTCGTTAAAGTCGGAGATAGTTATTATTTTCCTTCTATAAACATTTATCTTGATATCACTACACAGATTTCCTCACTTATTGTTGGAGATACGCTCACTATTAATTGATTAAAATATGAACGTGAACGATAAGTTAGTCGATTCTTTAATAATACAAATCATTCGGATCAAGACGCAGTCACCGTAACAGATGGCACCTATGCATTGGAATCGAATGAACTGAAATACGTTTATTGTAGAATGTCCACAAAGGAATTATTATATTTCAAATGAAAGTCTAATTTGTCAGACAGGTCAAGTAGATAGTAGCCTAATGAGGAAAAATTGTAAACCGTGAGGTGGGTCGTTTATTAGAACCAAAGTGCGACCCTTGAGGTCCACACGACGAACTTCCCAGTTTGATAAATATTTAATAATAATAATTAAATTGGATATTACACAGAAAAGTAATCATTTTAATCATTAAAACATAATTATTATTTATTTTTAACAATAATTAAAAAAAAAAGGCTGAACCGATTTTTATAAAATTTATGTCGGATCAAAATGACGTTAACACGCCTCGATTGACACCGTTATGAAGTCGATATAATTTTTTATTCGCGAGATATTGTGTAAAATCTACTTTTTTGGAGTCTATTTGGTTAAGAAAAAAGAACGACTGAACCGATTTTGAAAAAATTTCTTTTAGATCATATTTACGTACGCGTCGATTGGCACTCTAACGTAGTCGATATCATTTTTCATTCTCGAGATTTCGTCTTAGAAAGAAATGGACACATACGTACACATACACACACACACAGACATCTTTCTAGAAATAGTGTAAAAATAGTGTAGTGACCTTGAAACATAAAAATTTGTTATATATTTTAATTTCGATTTTCGGACCCATTACAATAACTTCCATTGGGAAGTTAATAATATCAACAAAATACTTAGAGTTTTTTTTTGATTGAATAGGTGCCTATTTCGTGATCATATTATATTTTAACTGCGTCGCGACACCCCAGGTGCTACGAACCAATGCATAGAAGCAAAATTAAATTTTTGTGTATCGATTTCACGCGTGCAATAGAATTTAATTTACTATTTTTTATTCATTCCAAAGATTCCCATAGTGTTTTCTAAGCTCAGTGTCAATGACTTGCATTAATTTCTTGGTTTTCGGAAAAAATATTTTTAGTGCCATTCGATTCAGCTCGATATGAGAATTTTTGTGAGTACTTTTAAGCCTTCCCAATTTGTTTTTAAACAATTAGAAAAAAATTGTTAACATTTAGAGGATGACGTTTCAATATTTTTTTCTAATTGTTTAAACAAATTGAAGGGCTTAAAAGTATTCACAAATACTATTTTCATCGAGCTTAAATTGTACCAAAAAATTATTTTTTCCGAAAATTGGGAAATTAATACAAGTAATTTGATCAATTGCACTGAACTGTTATAACTGCGCCATCTTATAATCATAAGGCAGTTTTTCTCAGAGAGGCACAGTAAAATATGACTATAGGGAGGCGCAATATGAATATGAATATAGGCTATTTTGTTAGAAAATATCAGCCTAAAGATGATAATAATAAGACGCCATAGACCTTTGTTGTTGAGCGTTTATAATCCACAATAACTCACTAACTAACTAGCTCACTAAGTAGAAATAATAAAAAATAAGTAATAGATTTGGAATGTAATTGTACATTTTTGTTCACTCA
Organism: Mongoloraphidia duomilia; assembly: GCA_039654895.1. Classification (NCBI taxonomy): domain Eukaryota; kingdom Metazoa; phylum Arthropoda; class Insecta; order Raphidioptera; family Raphidiidae; genus Mongoloraphidia; species Mongoloraphidia duomilia. The sequence goes on along the minus strand of CM077525.1, from coordinate 23,280,914 downwards.
GATTTTATCATATGTAAAGAAATTGAATAATGAATATAATTTCAGAAAATTTTATTCTGTCAAATTAGGGCTTTAAATATCGCTTGCGCAACGATAAAGAATGGATTTTTTTAGACATGTAAAAGCTTATCTCAATTCTAACATACAATTATCGTGATTTACACTCCGATAAAGGCATCTGTTGGTACAGATGATCATAAAAGAATTACTCTTTTTTACAGAATAAGATATTTCGTAACAAATACTGCGATATTTTCATCGGCAGGTGAATTATGAGTGACGCAATGACATAACGGGAAAGATACAATCTTTACACTATGTATGTGTTTTAGTTTTCTCTGCATTCTCCGTGATCTAATTACTATGTACATAACTACTATAAGTGCAGCCAATGCTTACTCTTCATTGGTACTTTCAGTCACGAAGTTTGATGTTTTTATTCCTATATCTGTGTAGAAATAGCCAACACAATCACACCACCTCTTTTCTTATGTAAACTTTAGTTTTAATTAATTTTGTAAATTATCTCTAGACCTGTCTGTTTTACATTTCTTGACGTAAAAGAGCGTAGAGAATTTATATTGAGAGTTGCGTAAGTAGAGTTGCAAAAAAATACTATCAAAGATGAAAGAGTTGGAAGTGAATATTTTGTGTAGTTTTTATAAAATGTTAGATAACGCATCAATTAAATTTTAAATGATTGTATTAAATATATAATAAAAACAGCAGTTAATATTGCGATGTTATTGCAGCACGTCGTAGGGTAAAGGCCACTTTATAGTTTGAATAGATTTATTATATAAGAACGAATTAAATTGTGAAGTCGGGAACTAATTTTGTATTAAAATGTTAAGAGTAAAATTAGTCAGCAAAATTATCCAGATAACGTCGTGTAGGTACTTATACCTAGACGGTATGGCCAAAACCCATAAAGCGGGGGCGCTACTATAAGATTTCGGTCATTGTGCAGAACAACTGCAGCACGCTTTGTAGTCAAAGCTCAAAAGTCAAAATAGTCTTGTGTTGGGCTTTGACTGGAATGCAAGGTGTAACTAATATTTCACGTCATGCTGATGTGAAATATTAGTTACAATTGCTTTATAATGGAAACAGTTGATTATTTAAACGTGCCACCGTAAAGTAAATGACATCTCAGCCGTCGCGAGAGTGAAAAATTCGGGTTTGAGTCCCGATGGTGACTTAGGTTTAAAATGCCATTCGATGACTGTTCCTAACAGTAATGCTAATTTAAGCATATTTGCGAATTATTATTTTATAACCTGCCCGAAGTCGCTACATTTAAAATTTACTACTTATAGTCAAAGTCGGAAGTGAATTTCTTAATTTCTAACTTTGACCAGCCGTGGATTGCCTAAAAGCACCACAGTCAAAGCTTGAAACTGCAAAACTATTTCGGGCTTTGACCAAAATGCGTGGATGTTCCGCAAATAGACCAGTTAGGTATTCAATGTGTGCTGTAGTATTTGGTATTACGCAGGAGTAGGGTTACCACTGACCAGATTTTAAAGATTTTGACCGGACTCCGCGCGTCCAGATTTTATTCAATTTTAACCTTCGCAGGGCCCGGAATTTCGATTTGGACACCTGGTAGGAGATGTGCTTAATCATCTCGGTTCAGCCCGAAATGACACTAAAACAATCAAAACATAAGTATAAACGAACACCTGCGCGTCTCCATTGGGTCTGTTCTTGTACTTACCCGATGCAATGCTCGGGCTTTCGTTTCGTCGCATCTTTTAAGAGTTCCTTGATTTTCCAAGGCCGAATCAAATCGGTTCAGTATGATACTGTTTTAACTTTGTAACAGATAACAAATGATTAAAGTTTTAGAAATAGCACTATTTTATTACGAATAAAAGAATAATATTGTGATCTTTCAGAATTTTCGTTTTTTTCCGTACCTACTACCATTTCCGGGACACTCCATACATATTATAACGCAATTGGTCCGTGACATTATTAAAAATATCATTTCCTCGTAAGTTACAAAGTTGCCGCTGTTCCTATTATGCATATAAATTAACAATTTAACGTTGAAATTACAGAATTTACTTATAACTGTTTTTGTTTGCTGTACTACCAAAAACGCAAACTAGACACTCGTACCATTTAGAACAGTGCTTGTATGGAAGGAACCATACCAAAATATTGTCGTTAAATCATAATGCGTTTTTAACATCCGTTTCCTGACATTATGTCCACTCGCACCATAACTATATTCCAGTTATCATATCCCTTGCGATTAACACCCGGGCTAACCGGACCGGGAAGCTAGTAAATCTATATTAAAATATTATACATAATATATAGGGATAATGTAAAGCCGAAGGTTTGATTGTGTATCCGAAAATCCTAGTCCACTTCCAGATGAGCTAGAGAGTTGAAATTTGGCATATTTATAGATAGTTTCTCTTAATTGTCCAAATTTTTAACCGAAGGGGTATGTGACGAAGAGATTAATGAAGAAAGTAATGAATATGGTATCGGAATTATTATAGTATGATGCCCCCTCAGTTGTTCTTATATTTGAACATTTTCTTCCACTGTACTCAAAAATATCGGCCCTGACAACTAAATACTGTCGTAACCCAGCTACCAATGTTAACTTACATAGGTACCTATAATTGCAAATAATATTAACAAGAACACATATATACCTACCTGTTTAGATGTATGAATTTAGATTTTTAGGATGCATGGACATTGGGCACTGGCCACTGAGTAATTCGAAAGAGGCACATAGCGCCCCTGGTCTCCTCCCCTTCCCCGGCGTGGAAACTATTAGTAAAACGAAATGTGACGACAGTATAATTAAGAACTAACGTTGTGCAATGCGTGTTCATTATTTGAAATCAATCATATCGCGTGAATATTTCGGGAATCTGTTGATAGATAGTTTGGAAGTTGATTTCAATCAATTAGGTAATCTTATTATTGAGCTGCATTCATTTGTCACGCCTTCCACGGCTGTGTTACGCACGCATAACATACCATTGTACAGTTGACACTCGATTATCTATGCTGCTCACATGCTGCACAGACGGAAATCAACTCAGACAAAACAAAAAACAAAACATGAGAGAGTTCACTAAATTTGGTCGTTTATTTTGAAATCATGTACGCAAGAAATTTGTAGCGTTACAGCATTTTTATGAGAGTTATTTTTTCACATTATGATACAGAAATTAACAAATGAAGCTCACATTCATTGTAAGTATTATTTGATGAAAAATTAAAAATTATCTGATAAAAAGAGAAAAAGCATAGTAAATATTGAGTTTCTCGTTTTTAACTGTATTAAATTAGATAATTTATTTTAAAAGGTTACTCAAAGGTTACAGGGCTTGAGAATAGCCGAGAGTGTAGCGGCGCTGTTGTTTACATGGCGTTGCTATGGTTCCTCTATTACAAGTCCCCAGTTCCCGAGTTCTAGCCCGAGAGCTGGTAAAAGTGTCAATTAGATTTTCAATTTATTATTAAAAAAAAAAAAAAAATAATGAATTGAAAATATGAATTGGTGCTAGGCCCAAATAACCTTAGCTGTTGGTGGTCTTTAAAATACAATTTCAAAGGTTACACTTACAAATAGGATTCAGCATTTCGGTCGATTCTTCCTGTAGGAACGACGTCCCCTATTCAATTTTATCGTAAGGATTCCATGTAGAAGAATTATTGTAACTCCACTATAATATAAACATTATCTATCCCTTGTGTAAATTTCTGCTGAAACTATTAGCTAACCTAATTTGTAAATATATGTAGAAATCTCTCAGTGAAAAAGATAACTTGTAAGATAGATCCGTGATTTAGGTTTTATACCATGGCTCTTTGAGAGGATTAACTTTATGCTTGACTCTTGAGTGTGTTTCATATAGGCATTGATACGCAGCTAAAGGTAAACGGGGATGACACACAGAAAATCTATATTATAATGATCATTAAGGAAATCATAAAAAATATTGTTTAAAAATTTGTGACAAATTTTGCATGTATGTCAGATATCATTTTTATTTTATCTATAATGTAATATATCTATTAAAGTTTCATTTTACTTTTGAAAAACAAAATATATTTTGTTTTTTTTTTTTGTATTTTTTGTATTTTGTATTTTTTGTATTTTTTGTATTTTTCGTTTATTTTTACTTCAAAATGTCTACACAATTTTTATTACAAATTTACTACCACAATACCTCAAGATGCTTAAAGTAACAAAGAACTTATTTGTACTCAATTTTCAATTTTTGTAAAATTATGTTTTTTAAATTGACCTGATGATGAGAGCTTAAGCTCTCGAAACATGTCGTCAATCTCTCTTTGATTAAATAAAGAGTTTTATATCTTGTGCGGAAGCAAATTTAGTGTTTTACTATTTTCGTTCTACAAAATATATTTACCTACTCAGATGGATTGCTGTAGATCCAAGTTTTAATATCGTGAATATTTTTTTGTTTTATCTATTTTTTAAAACCACTTTTAATAAATAAAAATAAATTAATTAGACCTGACAGTGCAACAAAGAAATCACTTTTTTCATATGTGAAAACGGAAAATGCCTTTCATATTATGATCTGACTGTTTCCGCTTGTGATTTGAGTCAACAACCTACACAAATTAATCTATTACTCTATAACACTGACTCAGTTCTTTTTTATTTTTTTTGACGATCGACATAGGTAATGCATTCGTTACGTTATTTATAAATACATTATAATGAAGTGCATAATATTTATTATAGATACTAAAGTTAGGTTAAGTTCTCGTATAGGTGCAACGTCCTTACCATAAAAACATATCAATTAGAACGAGATAGATTGTGGTCATTTATACGCATGAAACTGAGAAAGAAATGCTTACACACATGACTTCAAATCTGGTTATCTGTCATGTAAAAAGAAAGTGAACAAATTATTTTTATTATATTATTTTTCTTTTAATTCTTGTGTCACAGACAAAGATAAATACACATACGTAATATGTAATATATCAAAAACCAAATAGTTTTAGTCAATTCGTATAAGTCAGCTGCTAGTTAAATTTCTAATCACGTGCCCACAAGAAAAAATAACAAAGTATCGTTCTTCGCTGGTGTTTTGTTTAAATATTGACATTTGTGGTATTCAACTGTCTTGCAGATTTTCAAGTGTCATTAATAACAGTTGATGGGCGATTTTCAATTGATTTAATGTTCGTTTAATATTTGCTGATAGCTCAGTCAATGAGTGTACTAAAGAGGGATCTAGCCGGAAAGTCAAAAAGCGCAAAAACGGGACTTTGTTTGGACTGGTTAGCAAAAAAACATAAGTCCTGGACCCTCAGGTGGGCGCAAGAGGGGGGATGGCACTTCAAAGGTCCCTCTTTTGTTTTTTCGCGTATATTTTATATATCACCTTAACCAACCCAGAGCTGTCAAAAGATAGCCCGGACACCGGGGAGACGCAGTTGATTGTTTAAAATATCCAAGTAAGAATCCATAAGAATTCAGTAAAAATTCCACTGAAATCCATGCAAAATTATACAAGAATCGATAATATTCCATGGAAAAATAATGGGTATTATTTTCCTGCAGAAAAAATGATGTATTCTTACTAAATTCGATAGATTCCTACGTTCCCTAGTTTCTCTTACGTTCCAGAACTTTTTCCACTGAAATCCTATGGATTTCAGCCTGGATAATGCCATTCCATTCATTTCTAATGAAAAACAATAAGAATATCAAACAATGCGACCAAAAATGCCAATAGAATCTACGTAATTCCCAAGGTGGAATCACCACCTAGATTTTTTTATTAGTGTTTTAGGGAGTTTTGTAGCTTGTGACCCTGAAAACTGGTCCAAACTTATTTTTTACTTGGGCTATTTCATTGGATCGGTCGTATCTCCGAGCATCCCGAATCTTCTCCGTTCTCTCGTCTGTCCTGCAGCAACTGTGGCTATTACTCAACTTTGTATAAATTTTAATTTGTTACAAATTAGTAACACCTTATTTCAATTAAATGACATAATAAACGATGTCACGCAATTTGTGCCGCTCCAAAAATAATGTTAGCAACTAAATTGTATTACCTCAATTATCCGTCCAACCGAATCATCTTACTGCGCAATTAATTACCAATTAGATATTAATTTCATAAATAGAGAACCTTGCATTATAAAGTGAACTGGTTTAACAAGTCGAAGAAAAAAGCTGTCAGTATCATCTTTCGGCAGTTACATTATGTATAGATGTTGTCAGTAAGTGGCTCCAATCAACATGTCTATTGAATGCTACTGCTACAGTAATTATGTAAGTCAGCTGACGCCTTTTACTAATTAAGATTGTTCTTCAATATCCGTTTCGTTTTAAATTATTATTAAATAAATAATTACATTACACTTGCAACTGAAAGTTCTTTGGCAAAATAATAACCAACTATAGTGCTTGAAATATTTATTGATAAAGTTGCTGTGTGACAAGTATAGAAAGAAATTAAAATGTCGATATGGAGAACGTCATGCATTACATCTATGTTCCAAAATCATTTTTAATATGAAAAATTCAATTCGATTTTCCAGAGATACAAAGGTCCACACGCACTGAATCGACTCGGATCGATTGACTCGTGCCGTCAGTATACAGTATACACCACGCACCGAATCGACAAATTCTGTTTTCAGCAACTCAATACAGTTCGTAGAAGCCATTTAGTATAGACGTTAAACAATTTTAAAAATGATATAAGTATAATATTCCCTCACACTTTCAATTAAAATTTCGTCAGACATAGCGATTATTCTGCAGTTTTGAGCTTACTACTTGATATTATAATATAGGTAGTTAAAAACCGTACAGAAAATTCGGCAACTTATGCCCCTTCAATCATTTTCTGCCGTTGCCGAGCCGATTCGACCGGTCTGAGCTGGTCGAACCGCCCCGGGATTCATTTGATTTCATGCATACAAAAACGTGCCGATCGTATCGTTCCGAGTCGACCGATCCGAGTCAATTCAGTGCGTGTGAACCTTAGACGATATTATTATAAACACAAAGCAAAACCACTGATTCCATTGACACCAAAATCAAGAGGCCTGGGGTTCTTACTGAACTTACTGAAGCCCACATTTTATTAGAAAAAGCATTCAAATCACTTCCCTGCGAAATAGGTATATAAGCAAAATATAAAGCCCAGAAAAAAAATTCCTGCCAGTAGACCATTCCAACTCCAATAATGACATTCGACGGAATAATATGTATATTTTATTAATGCTTGCGATGACGCAATTAACGGCTATAATATCATGACATTTACCTATTTATGGTTTCATAAAGAACAGTTGAGTTTTATTTTCCAAATATTTACGAAACTACAAAGTTTAGAATTTTTTTTATAAAACTTAGAAAAACTAGTAGAATAATAAATCGTCATGAAAAATATACCGTCATAATAAAAAAAACAGAGTTATAGCACATATTTCTTTGGCGCAAATGTTAAACATCCTACTGAAATTTGGTTTCGATCCGCTCAGCCGTTTAACTTTTATCGTACTCATAGACGAACAGACTTTTCCCAAACATATGGTCGCATATGGTTTTTTGGACTCCGGAGACCTCAAAATTAAAAATTATTGAGAAATTTTGAAAAATAATTTTTTACCTAAATTATAGTAGGTACCATTTTTCCCTCTTGTGAAGTTGGAATAATAAAACTAGTTGCGTGGTTTGAAAGCTTCACTGATTAATTAACTTTCGAGTGCAGTTTATTTGATATTTCTAAATTTTAAATATACGATTAAGATGTACATTATTTGTGCGGGGAGATAAATTCGAGATTAAAAGGTTTGGAAGACAAAATGCGCCTACGCTTAATTAAAACTATCTAATCATTCTCAGTCTTTCAAAACTAGGTTAAGTAAGTGTCTCTTAACTATTTTGTACATAATATATTTTAGTCAAGTAGAAACGAGCATATTGCCTCATAGCCAATTTTGTCGGTGTCTCGGATTTATAAGTAATGTTCATCCTGTTTCAAATATTAATAATTGCTTATTAACATGTCGCGTAATTGCTTTCTTATTAAATGCTACCAGTTAATAACATGTTATCAATGCAACAAGAGTAATATACAGGGTGTCCAATAAACTTTCTGTGAAACTAACCGGTGATAGGTCTTACCATGTTATCAAAATATCAAAACATAACCTCAGAAAAACCCCAGGGTTTTCGAGATATTAAAACTTTTTAAAATTTTTAAAAACGCTTGTCCCTGGTCATAAAATTGAGTAAGATAGAAATAGTTGGTAATTACTCAAAAATTAGACGCTCTTTAATTACTATAGCAGTTTCTTTTTGTTCCAAAAAAATAATTTACATAGGTGTTTTATATCAATTTGGAATCTAGATGAAATAAGCTCAAGTATTTGAACCTATAGGTACAACATGCATTTAAAAAGTTTATATATCACGAAAACCGTTATGTTTATACTGAGGTCATATTTTGTTATTTTGATAGTACATGGCCAGACCCATCACTCGTTAAAGTCTTATACTTATAATAGAAGGTTTACTGGACACTCTATATTATGTATCTATTGGCAAACCTAAGGCTATTATTAATCAATACTAATAAAAAAAGTAAAACGCATAAAAAAAATTATTAACCTTTATTCAACACATTTATTAAAAAAAATCCAGTCATGCTGAAATGTTTAAAGCAGTTATTTTTTTTTCAGAAATCAAAATAATTATGCAAATTAAAAATGTGTAATAAACTTAAGGCCTTAACGACATATATTTACAATTAATAATTTTAGTATGTTTGTCTCCTAAATACTCCAATCACAGCTCTGAAGTCAAAAAAACTCTTCCAAACTTTTCCGCCTAGGGTCTAGGCGGAAAAGTTTCTTTCTTGACTCGACTATAATATGGATACTATAATATCACAATGTAGCTTAGATTCAATGACTTTAAATTATCGGAAAAAAATTTGAAATTTCAGTTTTATATCGGGTGTAAACTTACAGTTTTATCTCAAGACATGAAATAAAAGGTAGTTAAAAATAATCATGTAAGTACTTTCTATTATTTTTAAAAATACAATATCAATGTATTTTATATTCTTGTGATATTAAATCTAATCTTAATATTATGTTTATGAAATGTACAGCTATATACAAATGTCAGTGATAAAGAACTACGAAAGCCCATGCATTTGGATTAGGCTCATAAGAAAACTCATCCACTTTCAAATTTTGTCGATTTCCTGCTCCTCAGTGTTTATTTCGTTCACTTTTTTGACTGATCACTTACTATCATTATATTTATATTAGAAATCGTGTCCATCGTGATTATAATAAAATTAAGAAAAATCGCAGGATAGTGGACAAAATATTTGATTTATTAAATTAAATGTACGACGTTTCGTCTATAGATTTAGACTTTTTCAAGTACATACATATGTATGTATGTACTTGAAAAAGTCTAAATCTATAGACGAAACGTCGTACATTTCATTTTATAAATCAAATATTTTGTCCACTATCCTGCAATTTTTCTTAATTTTACTATCATTATAGTTTACAACTTTAGGAATCGATTTCTATCGTTTTTAAATCTGCCTATCGTGAATAGGTTTTGACAAAGAAAAGTTTAATTTTGATTTTAGATTAATTACTATACATATACTTAAATAAATTGGAAAACACATTTTTCACTCATTTCTTCATTCCCTTCAACTCAATTCTCTCTGAAAACCGTTCTATTTTCATATATTTTTCTATTTGTGACAAAACCTTAAAAAACTATTGCAATCCGCTTCCTAAGACCTAAGGTTTCGTAGATACTTTACTTTAGAGTATAATGTATAAATTAGTATCTTGTTCCTTTTGTCTTTTTGGGTAGGTACTGACTGTTTGGTATCTTGTATTCTAGATACCTTTTTCAAATATCTTCTGCAGCTCTGCTTAGTGCTTACCGTATATCACAATATGAAACAATAAAATAAATAACTCGAAGCAAGTAAAGTGCTTACTTGACTTGCTTCGTATGAATACACAAGCATGGTATTGTAGCTAGTTAAAATAATTGCTGAACGCATTCCATTGTACGCAATATTTTGTTTCGAAAGAAAAGAAAAAAAATACACAGTAGATGTCTACAAACGCACTTATATTTTTAAACCGAAAAAAAAGAAAAGCGGTTGATGTTCTCAGTTCGGTCCGTCGTTGTCACGAAGCGTACGTGTTTTGTTCAATGACAAATGCCGGTCACTGACAACACTGAATGTCTACCACAGAGTCGCGTAAATACGAGTATGTATGCATGTATGTTACGTACGAACTCTTGCTCTTGTAATATTATTTATATCAACAATATGGATCAGATTAATACAGGTGCTGTGCAGGTGTGGTAGGTAAACACGTAAATGCCAAAGGTCATTCATATAAACAAATCAAATTTTAATGGAACGAAGTTCAAGTTTTACTGACCCAATAATATTTCATAATGAAACTGGGTCTTGAATTCTAATTCAAATTTATATTATGAAAGTAATTTGATCCTTAAACTTTCTTACCGGTTTATGAAGAAATAAATTTACTTAAAAATGTGAGAATTTTCTACAGAAAAAGTCAATTATCAGAAAAATAAACTAAAAGGAACCAACTAGGATGAAGGCACCTGTGTCCGACCACTGACATGTGATCGACCACTTCTATATATTTTATAGTTGACAGAATAGATTAGATTATAGATTGTAGATGCTCGACAACTGAGGTCATTATGGTATAAAATAGAATTGCAGAACATAATGCAGGGTGTTAAAAACAAATTTATAATAGTCAAGTAGCGACCAAAATAAGTCAAGAAGTCTTAATAAACAGGTGTCCTAAAATTAACTGTTTTAGAGATATGGACTATTACGCACAACTTCGGCATACCCTATACCTAGAAGTTACCATAATATGTCCTGATTTTTCCGGACATGTCCGGAATGCGGACGAAATTCTGACGTGCCCGTAATTTTCGTAAATGTGATAAAAATTCACAGCTTGCTATTCCGCGCAAGATTTCTTCTTGATTTAAAGAAAACGCGTGCTAAAATATTATCCGATAGATAAAAGAGAAAAAGTACAAAAAATTGAACTTTTTTCCGGAGATCAATTTGTTTTTCATTCTGATAACCCTCTTGATAATTTCGAATGAAAAAAATTAATGCAATCGGCGAGTTAAAAAAAAGCGTCCTAAGTGCGTCTCAGATCTCGCACAGTGAAGAGTTCCGTAGTCGGGATGAACGTTCACGGTTAAAATTCGAAATTAATAATAATTTATAGTCTTTTAAATAGCGTGTAAATAGTATATTTATGAGAGTTCTACAACCTCGTACTGACGGCCGGAGTACGGAGGTTGTAGAATTTTCATAAATATAGGTACTACTCGTGTAACCGAAAATATCCCATATCTCAAAAACTACACAACATATTATCTTATTAAAACCAATTTTCGTTGAAAGTATTTTATAAGTTCTACTACCTTATTTTTTTCAAAATTTTCCATCCCATATAGCTGAAAAGTTAGAGGGGGGACACACTTTTTACGACTTTATAGCTATTGACTTAAATAAAAAAGTCATTTTAAAACTTCTGTATCATTTTTCAAGTCTAACGATACCCCACACGCTTATGTGCCCTGGAATTTTTTTTCATCCCTCAGTTAAATGTATGAAGTACCACCCCTAATTTTTTTCGTAATTTCACTTCACCATTGTATAGCGCTTCCTAGCCTACCTTCCAGATTTCATCTATATAGTCCCAAAAGTCTCTGAGTAAAATGACTGTGACATACGGAGAGACGGACAGGACGAAATTATAAGAGTTCCGTTTTTGCCATTTGGCTACGGAACCCTAAAAATTTAACCTTATAAAACATTCTGCAATATCGATTTTGTTAGAAGAATTCGATCACTTGGTGCGTGATCACAATTTTTAATCACAGCTCGGATTAGAAGAGTAGCATATTCATAATCCATAATACATAATTCAGTCAGCTAGTTATAGACATAAAGTACAGTAAACTGGTTGTGTGGAGACGCGCACAAGCTAACCTTTACAAAAAAAACAACTTGATTCTCTCAAACACTTTCACCTTTTCCTCGCCATTATAAAATGCAGTCTTGTCTTACACACACACACACACACAGCTATTACATGTGTTTTGTATATACATAATATCTGTTGCGTCAAGGCAAAATCGCGTATGTTGAAGTTTTCATCATTTTCTTCTATATCTTCGGACAGTTTTTCTTTCCATTTATTTTGTGTAAGAATAAAAATATTTCATCTCTAGAAGTCTAGAGGCCAGAACCGACCGTCAAATTACCTGTGTATCGAATGCACAGACACAATTTAAATTAATTGTCTGCGTGAGTTAGCTTTGGGGAGACAAATATAGAGAGTGTTCTATTATTATTAATATTTTTGGATAAATTAATAGATTTATACGGCTGAATTGCAATTGAACATTTTTTTTCTTGTTGGAAAGCAGTCAATTATACTCGCTTGTGGTGAAAATCTATTGATTCCTAAACATATAAGGAGAATGTTAGATTAGTAATCATGTCACGGTTGAGTAAATGTAAGCTCATTCCGCCGCGAAAGTGGAAAGGTTCAGGTTAGAATCCTGACTGTTACTATGGTTGGTAAAATGATTTTTTCCGATGTTTGGAATCAATTATATAGTTGGCTGCTTTCCAACGAAAAATTTTCAATTGCAATTCAGCAGTATAAATCTATTAATTTATCTTAAAAAAATCAAACTCGTTGGTTGATTTCTATACCGTGTTTTATGTATGTATCTAACATGTAGATTATCTTACGATGTCTACAAAATATAATTATTTCTAGAATATTATGTAGTAGGTAATACCAATCTTTGGTTATCTATAACATTGATATATTTAGGTACTTTTAATGTATTCCATTAAGGGTATTTGAAATAATTTTCACTTTCATGTTGAGCTCTCGCTAGTACGAAGACTCATTTCTATAACATAGCTATATTGAATTAACACTCGCATGTGGTGAAAATCTATTGATACCTAAACATATAAGGAGAATGTTAGATTAGTAATCATGTCACGGCTGAGTAAATATAAGCTCATTCCGCCGCGAAAGTGAAAAGGTTCAAGTTAGAATCCTGACTGTGACTATGGTTGGTAAAATGATTTTTTTCAATATGTTTGGAATCAATTATATAATTGGCTGATTTCCAACGAAAAATTTTCAATTAATATTTTTATTCTGCCGGCAATTGAAAAATCAGGGCTGCCAGGGAGTTACGGCACAATGAACTCTGCCATCCCATGATGATATGAAAGTACTCGCTGAGACCGACGTTCCAAAAAATGACCAGACGTGACGGCAGTATCTGACGGAATAAAAATAATAATAATAATAATTGTGGCTCCCTATTTGTCTGCTCCAATGAACTCACATGGACTTTGCCTGTGTATTCGATACATAGGAAATATATGACGGTGGGCTCTCTTTCTGTCCTTTTAGAGGTCGGTCATAAAAATGCTAATTAACCCTTCTATGGGTGTGTAGATCACCCCGAGTCGATTTTTGTAGCGATAAAAAGATACAGCACCCTTGCTCACAAGCCTAGAGGATTTTTCTTATCATGTTTTCCGCTGCAGTAAAAAAAGCACTGCCACCCTCATGCATGGAGGTACCTTCCTACCACACAAGCGTTGCTGAGTCGAATGATATTTTTTCCTCAATTTACTTTGTAAATCGAAATAATCTCGCTAACACGATGAGACCTTCTCAGAGCTCTCCGCTCACCAACTCAGCAATAATATGAAGGTGCTTCGAAGCACGTAATAGGCACTGCTGTTTCTTTTCATTAGAGGGAAAAATGATGAACTAGATTAAATCTTCAGTGAATTGAATGATTAAATCGTAATTAATCTTATTTTATCACAAAGACATGCGTGTTTTTGTCGTTTGGCCACAGAATATACACTGTAGTGTTAAGAAGTTACACTATACTCTGTGCTTAATACATATCTGTATCTTTATCTACTTGACTTTTCTCATGGCTTTCTTAACGCTCTTCGAACACAATGCCTGTTAAAAAAAAGACACTAATACGTACTGGGTCTATTCTCTAACTTTGCACAAAGAACTAAGTTGAAATATGTATTTGTATGTGTGCGCCAAAGCCTATAAAAAAGAGAAGACAAGATAATATGCCGCTTTGCCTAAACCGAGGCCTAAACTGACAATGTATTTATGTGTTATAGCAAAGTAACCTTAACAAATACTTTTGAATTCATAAACATTTTAAGGTGACTAAATTTTGCTGATTTTTAGAGGTCAAAGAAAATAAAATGGGATAAAAGAACTATTTTTTTTCGCAGAGAGACACAAAAGTATGTATTTAGATACACTTTGCCACATCTATCTTGCCAATACATATATATTTTAAAGAGAATTATTGATATTTCTCCAAACAACCCGGAACACTATTGGCGTTTGGAGTGTCCCAGATACTAGGAAGATGAAGGAAATTCGATCAGCTTCTTAGTAAGTCATCTTCAGATAAACTAATGCACTGAAACAGATAGGTATACTTTAGAAAAATAAGTGTAATACGCAAAGAAGTTTGTGGTTAGCATCTCAACGGCCTGATCGATTGTGTTCGCTCCATTCCAGTGTGGACAGAACCTAACTTATAAAAGGCATTATAATATTATAATGATATAACAGCAGCTGATCTCGGGCCTGTGGTGATACTTACACATTAAAATAACTGCAATATGTATGTAATATTTGCAGAGAAGGCCCGAGGGAAAATACGGAAAACGAAGGTTATTGCAACAGTTTACAATCAAATATCACTTGATTTGTTTATGCGAGGCTTAACACTGATCTTAACAGTGGCTTGTTAAGGGTGTTTACACGTGTTGAGAATTTGCGAACCGGTTAGACCATTGTCATTTGTCAAATGTCAAAACACATTTGACGTTTATGATATACGTCGTTCCAATAATAAATAAGTAAATAACCTGATTTGATGAATTTCGTTTTGGCTCGGACCATGCAGATTTTGACTCAGTAGAGTTTTATTCCCGGAACATGTGTTTTAACATTGGTTAATGCAAAAGAATTTCAGAGCTACGTTTTGTTACTATCCCACAGGAATTACCCCCCCCCCCCCCGCGCGCGAAAAATGTATCAAAATAAAATATGGCCTATTTCACTCAGGGAGTGTAGCTTTCTATTAGTGAAAGAATTTTTAGAATCGGTTCAGTAGTTCCACAGATAAAAATGTATGATTTAGTACCCCCCCCCCCCCGCGAGAGTAACTCCCCTGCGAAGCGAAATCGGGCTGAGGTTAATCGGGTTCCGTCAATACGCTAAAATGCAAAGGAATTTCACGTTTTGTTAGTAACAGAGAACCAATAAAAATTTAATTAATTATTTAACTCAAAAATTAATAAAAAAAGCTGATTAAAACATAGCCTATAGCTTCTGGAATCATAAGGAACATTAAAAAAAAACATCAAAATCCGTCAAATAGATTTTAAGTTAAATCATTTGGAACATACATACAAAGTATGTTATATAATAGTATGGAAGCACGATACAACGTGGTATGGAAGTATAGATGTACATCATAAATTATTAGGTATTGAATAAAACACGCAGGTCTTTCGATATTAGTATTAACAGTTATCATTTTGATTGGAACACCTATCGGGACATCATAGTTACTAGTTATTTTCACAGGATGTCGTGATGTTTCTTCTGTAGCTTCGCTCGTAATTCATTCGAATTTATAAATTATTATTATAATTAAAACGTTACTGACTCGCTTCGCTCGTTCACTCTTATCTGCTCGCGATTTATTATTATTTTTGAGTATAATATTGTATTTCACACCGCTTCTGACATAAATTTGATTTCAATCCGATTTTCATGCGGGCGAAACCGGACCGGGCAACTAGTAAAGAAATAAACTATGGTAAAAACAGCATTCAAATCCGTTTAGCAGTTCTAGAGATTAGGCAGTACAGATAAACATCCAGACAAACATGTTATACATAGTATAGTTGATAAGCAGATATACACAGCTGTTGGCGGGACCTTGGAGTGCTTGGGATAAATTGGTACTAATGTCTCAAAAATGTGTTATTTGTAAATGTTATTATTGTGCACTTTGTTAACTTTTACTAAACTAATTTGTGGATTTTAGTCTTGTCCATATTATATTATTATAATTGAAATTGTTGTGAGGATCACAAGTTCATGGACAGTTGAATAAAAAGTCAATGATTTTCCATTCACTAATGTACGTTAGAGATTGGAAAATCGTTGACTTTTTATTCAACTGTCCAAGACCTTTGGACCAATAATAAATTGTGATGGTAGTACAATCATTACGTGACGTTATTTGGGGCACGTTTTTCGATTTGATATTTTCATTTTTTCAAGAAACAATTTGATATTTCGAGATCACATCAATTTTTTTAAGCTGACTTCCATGCGGAAAAAGCAATTAAATTTCGAGAGGTTTTATACCAATCGCGTTTGTAATGAATACATGTAAAGTAAGTAAATAAAATTGGCACTAATTGGCCGCGTGCACATGGTAGTAAGGATTATATTAAGTAGGTGTGTACAATGTACATAATGTGTGTAGTTAACGCTAGATGCGAGAAGGCTTGTCGCTAGCCAGTCTGTCGCTATTGAGCTGAGACCCGCTGTCCTTGTCTCATAACACTTCAGAATAATGTGCATGACTTCAGGAAACATCAGCTATAAAAAATACATAAAACATCATTGGTACAGGTTGACCGCTACTCGCTAATCGTCACCTACAAGTACTAAATTGAAATGTCATCGAATTGACTAGGGTTACCAGTGATTTTACTTTGATTTTGCTTTGGTTTTATTGTTTTTGCTTTTCCTTTGTTTATTTTTTTTTCAGACGTTAATGACCTCTGTTGTCATCATAATATTTTTCCGTATAAATGTATAGGTGGGGTAGACCGAGGCGAATCGGATCAATTTTTATTTGAGAACATAAAAATCATACTAAAGTGTAATAAATGTAACTTTTATTGACAAAATGGTAATCAGTAACTATCCAGCTACACAATATACGTTTTGAAACTTAAATTGTTTATAAATTCTTCAAAATAATAACAAAAAACATGAAATACAGAAATATCCGAATCGCCCCAATTCTCGGGGCGAATGGGATCATACACAACATATAATGAAATTAAAATTCTCTTAATAGTATAAACTTTGGAATCATTGACAATATCTCAGCTGCTTGACGTAAGGTTAACTCTTTGGAGAGAACCTTATTTACGGCTTCTCTCATTTTTTCTTGACACCATTCTCCCGCATTTGTCTTTCTTTTGTACGTGCGAACCATCTACAATAAAATAAAATGTATAAATATTCATAAATACAAAAAAAAAACACTTTGAAAAAGTGATCCCATTCGCCCCCGATGACGTGATCCGAATAACCCCAAATTAATGACTTTTGAAATAAATATTTTACACATAGTTTTTTCGAAATGTTAACAGTACAAGTTTTGGAAACATAGGGGGGGGATCAATTTTGGAGATGGAAATTACTTAACTTAAAATTCTTTAAAAAAATAGTTTCGAGATCTTTAAGAAATGCCGTTTCAAAAGATATTCCACATGACCGAATAAAAGATATATGTTTTTTGTGTTAACTTTTGTACCCCCCCCCCCTTCCCCAAACAATAGAAAAATATCTTTTAGATTCTGACTATTGGAATATATGCGGAGTCGAAATACTAGCTTTATAAATACTCTTATAGAAATTTGGAGAGGTGGCGGCAGTAAAGATGTTTTCACATCAAAAAATATTAAGGAAAGTAGTCACTAGTCTGTCACAGAGTGAGAATTTAGACCTTCCAAATGCTTGTTGGTACATAAATGATTATAATAATACCTACCTAATTCTTTATTGAATGACGATTTGTGAGTCATCCGTATAATTTAATTATTCCGTGTACAGAAAAATGTTATAAATGAACGGAATTATTTGAGATATCAAAGTACATTCATCTTTATGAAGAAAAAAATGTAAATACGGAAAAAAAGATTTTGTATCAAGGTTGTGATTATTTTTGACTTACAGTTTTATACAATAACAAAAACTGGATTATATTTTTAATTCAAGGAGAAGCCTTCATCTTATCATAAATATGATGAGACGATACGAGTTTTTCATTTGAAAATATATATTGTTATATAATATTAATTAATGCACATGATATATTAACATTGAAAAATAAACCAGTAGACGTGTACAATAAATAAAAAAAAATATAATAAGATTACTAATAATCTATTTATAATTGTCTATTTAATAATATTACGATTTTATTGTTTAATTCACTGATGCCCGTCCTTTCAATGGGTAGGTATGTAAATTCGCGACGGTACCGGTGCTGTTAGAATAGGTACTTACAATTAGGGTTGCCACCCGTACTTTATTATATAAAGTATTGTACGTTATTTAGGATAATTGTACTCTATACTTTATAAGAAAAATAAAGTACGCGAAAATACTTTATTTCGCACGATTTGATTTATTGACAAAGCCTTAGAGTACCTAAATAGATGGTTTGATTTTAAAAGCACAAACTGGTTATTTACACTTAGCAATATAAATTTAAAAAGCAATGTCGAATTTGATAATTTTGTTAACATAGTCGAAAATTTAAATTTGCAAAAACTTAATATATGATCTTTACGGAGAAATTTCTTTATTAAATAAATTATATAATCAGATATATAGTTCTAAAGGTTTTGCGGAATTGTCTACTGCACAAAAATGGCTGCAAGTATTTAATAAGACTGATGATAATTTTTCAAATTTGTAAAAAGCAATTTCATTTTTACTGTCGATCCGCCACGTCAGCATTCACAGAGAGAGTTTTTTCTGTGATCAACAGCAAATGGCGAGACGAAAGAAACAAAGCATCTCTGAATCTGATAAAAAATGAATGATTTATTTACTTTAATTTAAATATTATAGATTGTAAAGATGCTGTTCAGCTGTTTAGCAGTGATAATTACTTGTTAAAAAAACTTTTTAACAAAAAAAAAGCCTCCTTCAAAAAGGCACTAAAAAGAGAGAAATAATGAAATTTTGAGGTCTGTGCCAATTAAAATATGAAGTTGGTTAAAAAAAAGAAGATATTAATCACTATACTATACTTTTTAACCGACTTCATATTTTAATTGGCACAGACCTCAAAATTTCATTATTTTTCTCTTTTTAGTGCCTTTTTGAAGGAGGTTTTTTTTTGTTAAAAAGTTTTTTATTTTTTACTTTTTAGTGTCAAAAAAAGTAATATTTACCTTAAAGAATCACACGCCGTTACTTACTTTTATTAAAATCAGCCGAACTACTGAACCGATTTTGATGAAATTTCTATGGGACCAATCTGAAAGTATATCCTTTCAAATAAAAAAATATTTTTCAAAATCGGTTCATAAACGACGAAGTTATCCGCGAACACACATAAAACATAACCACATAAAAAATATATACGGTCGAATTGAGAAACCTCTTTTTTTTGAAGTCGGTTAAAAAGTTGCTAAAAGTAATGCAAAATATGTTTTTAAGCAAAATGAGAGAGTAAAATAAATCGTACTTTATTTTCACACAATGTACTTTTTTTCTACCTTTAATAACCAATATAGTTTATTTGCACAAAAAAAAGTGGCAACCCTACTTACAACTCATAAAACTGTGGTAAAACATTGATACCGAATACCGACATACAGTTGTGAAGTTATACGTACAGCTGTATTTTCAGAAAAATAAAATTATTAAAATAACTCGTCCTCATGGAATATTTTAAAAATACATCATAATAAACATGTCTTTTTAAAATCTAAATATGTTTATTGACATAAAAAACGTTGAATAAAAGTCAGAAATTTGTGAACAAACAAAAATATTTTAACATTGGTAAAAAATCTATACCGGGTGTCCGGTCTCAAAGTCGAACATAGGGAATTAGCGTTGTGTGCCATTTTTAAGTATTTTGGCTTTACTTCTACTTGTGTAGACTATAATAAGAAAACAAACAGGTACCTATCTAAGTAATGAAGAATTTAATTGATTTTTAATTATTAAACAACGAAAAGTAATACTTAATAAAGAAAATAAAATTATAATAAATATTCAAATAACCTCTCATTTTCAACTAAACAATATCCCAGTCTGTCATAAAAAGAGTTAACGTTTTGTTTTTCACCTACTTAATTTGAAATCATTACTGCAAAATCGGTAAATTTCAAATTGGTATTTTAAAGTAAAAATTTCATTTTTGATCTTATTTTTAGAATCATTTGATGCGCAATAATTTTATCTTTCGATAGGTACCATTACCTTTCTTGTACGTTGAATTGGCGAACACGAATCAGCAAAAATGAACAATACCATGTCGAATCCCTATGTTCACTTTTGAGACCGAACACGGGGTATAAATGCCCACTTTCTGATCGGCAAATTAAGCAAAAATTTGTTAATTTTTAATCTTGACAATAATTTCGGAATTCCGTGTATTAATTTGTTCAGTTCCGAAATTGATATGTTTAAAAATTTTGTCCGAAATCTTGGAAATCCGAAATGGATGCCCTATACAGTGTGTCCACAGACTCATCCTCAACATGGGGATCTCCGTTGTTATGGGAGATAGAGATTTGGTTAAATGAGACAAAATGTGCAGAATCTCCAGTACTACTACCCTGCGTAGTCAAACTTTCCATATTTTACTTGGTTCGCGACCGACAGTTGAAAAACGAGATTTACCCATTTTCGTTTTTTCAAATCTCTTTTCATAATTTTATTTACTTTTATAGTTTTAGAGATACTTGTATTAACTTTGTTTTTTTAAATACACGTCAAAGATGGCCATGACGCCATTCGAAAGAGATTTTTTTTCTCTTTAATTTGATATCAGGGTTGATGGATTTATTTTCAAAAATAACAGAGTTATACGTAAAACACTGATTTTTAATAGTAGGCTATGCTAAATTAATTGATAAAACAATAGAAGGCTTAGCAAACAGTTGAAATTCGCGTTGGCTTAGTAAACGGCTGTTTTGTTTTAGCTGTCAAAGTGTAGTTTGTTGCTAATTTGTCAGTTTACTAAGTGATTTATTAAATTTACTTTTGTTATCATGGAAATTCTCCTGCTTGGGATACCAAAGCCTAAATGCGTCGAGAAACTTGTAGTCGTCTGATTGCTATAGTAAGTTGCTCTCTGTAGATATTGTCGCGGTTGCGTCGATGTCGCGTATTACAAGTGCTCAGTAGAAATTAGCGTCCTAATTCTTTCACATAAAGACAAGATTATGACACATTACGCAATTTTATGATTACAAGTAACTTGTCAATATTTTCAAACAAATCGGATATATTCATGGTTTCCGGGCTTGTAGGCCGTGGTCCGGTGGAAAATATTCCAAATATTCATGGTGGAAACCATGAATATTTGGAACAATGCCGGCCGTGAAAGCTTGCACACTTGGATAAATCGGATATAGTAAAAAAAATATGAATTTAAGCTTTTAAACATATTTTCATGATGAATGATGACATTGAGTAAGGAGTTGTTTATTTCACAAAACAGTAAACATCCTTTTAGTTATGAAATTGATAAATTCGTTTTCTCCACCCATTTTAAAAATAAAAAATTACTCAGGTGTTCGGCTATAATAGCTTCAACATAATTTTGAAATGAAACTAACAATGACTGGTGAACATTCCAAGGATACACGTTTTTAAGTTAGAATATAATAATTATTAATTAATGATGACATTTACAATGCATATAATATTTAATTAATTTCGAAACCTCGTCGGCATTGACAGAGTAAAAGTTTGGTTTTTCTTAAAAAAAAGTTAATTTCAATTACCAATACGTATATCGGTAGGTATGTTTTTATGTTACGAAAATAACTAGGTACCTACCTATACGTTGTGGATTGGCAAATTTTATTTAGTTGGTAAATTAGGTTATTATATGATTAAAAAATTAAAGATGTCAGGTGCATCCTACTGTTGCAACAAATTCAAGAAATGTATACCTATTATTTTGCATCACACGGTGCCAGAAAGAAATATTTTTTTAAATGTCACCTATTGCCAGATATTTGGGCGTCATACTAAATCATATTTTTAATTTATTATTATTTTTAATAAGAAGTTGAAAATACAATTCATACTTTCACCAGTTTTTTAGATCAAAGCTTGAGAATAAACGAGTCCTGAAAGTGTCATTTAACAGCGGAATTTCTACATGCTCGGTTATTTTTTCAGACCCGAACTTATTTTTAAATAATATGAATACATTTCCTCCAGAAAAACAAAATTATGTGCATCGTTTTTGTGTTAAATAATTTTAAACTTAGTAGGCTGTGATCGAAACAATTTATTATATCTTTTGGTTTTGTAGTTTCGTTTTCATTATAACAATTTAATAAATACAAACAATGTTAAATGCATTAATTTGTTTCGTGGCATCCATGTTTGGGACTAATAAACAGCTTGAAGAACTAATAAAAATAGTCTTTGATTTTTTAATGTGTTAGTGTCATGTGATGAATATTGAATATCACAGTTATTTTTCAGTAATGCTAAACTGATAATCTCCTTTATTTATTAAATATTGCCCACCACTGGATGGGCAAGTGTCAATTTTGCTTACAGTCACATCAAATCGATCCTCGTCCGTTAATCAACAATTTCTGCGAATTTTTGCCAAGCAGCGATGTGCATTGTGGAATACTGACATTGCCTGGGCAATGTCGACTCAGTACACCTTGCGGACTATGCCCGTAACATATAAAGAACAATAGAGACAGAAAAGTGTTGACCAAAATCCGAATATAATATTGTATAAAATGTCAGTTCTTGGCTTAAAAAATTTACAGTTTTAAAAAAATCGAAAACACACGATCATGTTAGCGCACTAAAAGTAAAAAATGAATGTCGTTCTCTTCTATAACATTTAGAAGCGTAGGACACTCACTTTACCTGTATTTCATTTAAATCATAGAGTACCTTACGCTTCTAAATGTTATTGAAGCGAAAGAAATAAATTTATTTTCCAATTTTAGTGCGTTAATATAAGCGTTCTTTTAGATTTTTCAAAAATGTACATTTTATTTTCAAATTTCTAGTCATTATATTATATTATTTTAAATTTTAAACGGCCGAAGACACGCCTTCCCACCATCAACACCTTAACTCCCACCACTTGTTTTTTTATTTCCATTTTTAAGTAGGTATATAAGTATTATTATAGCCAAAATATCAGAATATTGTATTCTCATCAAAACTGCATACCACTGCAAAGTTTCACGTCGATTGGGCATTTAGAAGAGGGTGAAAATCGAGCTGCGAGGTTTTTTTTACATACAACACCATATACATACATTATACAAGTGAAGCTAATAGTATACTTAAGCGTGTTAAATAGTATACTTAAGCGTGTTAAAATAGGCAATATCATTGTAGTACTGTCGCGTATAACTTTGATGTAACGTTCATGTTACAAGCACCACCTTTTAATCTGAGAAAATAATATTATTAAATTTTCAGTTTATTATTAATATTTAAAAAAATATTAAATTGAAAATACGAACTAGTATGAGGTCCAGATAACTCTGGCCAGTTGGTGGTATAATAATAGAAAATAAAACAATTTGCAACTACCTTTGTTGTTGTTGACGAACTTCCGAAGTCTCGCTAGTTCATTAATCATTACATAAATTTTGCAAGGCGTGTTCCTCCGTACAGTAAAAGGAGAACCTTGAACATACAATATACAAACCACATCTAACATTGTACAATGCTTATAAACAATAGCTGCATTATATACAGTTGTGTAATTGTTGTCAAAATCTCTATAAATGTTGCTAAAATACACAGGCTTTACAATTCTGTTGCTAAACAAATTTTTAGAATATTACCATTTTTTTTATAAATTGTCTTGAGATTTTTATTTTGCTAGCTTCATTCAAAACTAATTTCGCTGATGCATATCAGTAAATTTATTACTATCGAATAATTTCGGATAGGTATAAATATTATAGATACTCTTACTTTCGTAGATTGAATGAAACTAAAAGTGGTATTGTATAGCTACGTTAACTATGATCGAAAAAATCATACAAAAATTTAAAGAGATAATTGTAAACATATGCTCTTGGTGTCGAAAATAAGCAACTTCAGACAATTTAAATTAGACACCAGCTATCGACTATTATAATGTGTCCCCTTATGGTGGAACGACAGTTAAATAAAGGTTTTTTGGCATTTGGTATTGTTTTATAACCCATATTTTGTAACCCTCAAAAAAAAAAATGTGGGACGACCACATTAGTGCTGTTTCAGTGTGTGTAAGTACTTTTCTACGGCAGGTCTGAGTGCCGGCCTATAAAAGTTTGGCGTCTCAAATCTAGATCCCATTTAGGAGCTGCACACGTCGTGCTACTTTATGTCACGTGATTTTGCGATTATGTTGCTTGGAAATCCTCATAACTACCAATATCGTAGGGCCCCACGTTCTTCGCTAAAACACACCACTTATGGATCGTGAGAAATTTCGAGTAACTGAGTAATCGGCATCGCGATGTAAAATCTTCAATTGCCCGTTTTCGTTTCCGAAAAAGTAGCATGTGTGCGTTAGCCCTTAGGTCAATGTAACTTTGTATGTAGGTACGATATGAATTTTATAATTTGACTGATTATTTTTCTTCTATTTCAGATTCATCAACAGATGTCGATAGAAGATTTAAGAAACATATTTCACGTAGACAGCCATCATCTAGTACCAGAATACGAAGTAGTTAGATTAAGTCACGTCAGAAGGAGATCGGTTGACTACAACGGACCTCGAACTCAAAGCCGTCCATCGAAAATACACAACGAAAAGACAGTTTACACAGACAAATCGTTGTCAAAGAGTGCCTCAAATACGTTAAATAGTGTTCACTTTGTTGATAATTTAGTGTTAGATAGTAATAAACAAACGAACTCCTTACTTGCTAGTGAAATTAATTCGTTAGTTTTTTCGGATAGTGAGCCAAAAAGCAATCATTTAGATTTAATTAGTGCGACAATTCAAGAGCCCAGTGGTACCACCGTGGTAGCTGATGAAAGTGCGGAGTCGACTGTTAAACCGGAAGTGAGAAATGGCGATCAAACTGTGCAAGAAGAAAATATACAGCTTAGTGTTTTTGGTAAAAATTTCAGTTTGATCTTGGTGCCGACTGAAGGTCTTCTTAAGAAAGAAGGACTAAAAGTGTGGCATATGGAACCAAATACAACATCTGAACATGGGGTTGACTACATCGAAATGGACAGTGTACGTACCTACAATATTTCGTATTTTAGATTAACTGGCTTTTGTTCGTGTCTTTGCTTTCATGAACGTCGATTTTATAAATACAATTGTAAGAGAATTCGGGTAAAAAATTACGCTATATTTTAAGTCAAATTAGATTTGCACCCGGCGAATAATAAATAAATAATAAACCTAAACCTTCCCCAAGAAAAAAACTATCGAATGATATCGTAAAAACAGCATTCAAACATTTTCTCTAGATTAGCCGGTACAGATAGACAGACAGACATTCAACAGGCACCTACTGACACTGCCTTTATATTTATCTGCAACAAATTACCAGATAAACTATTCCAATTTAGATACTGTTAAACTAAAAAGGCATGTTAAAAACATTTTAATTGAGGAAACATAATATAATTTAGATGATTATTTTAAGATAGATTTTAATAAATATTCATTGTACCTAATATTTCTACTAAATAATGCATTCAACACTGTGTTAACAGTATTTCAGAATAAAGCTACATAATGATACGGATCGCATGTAATAAAATTCAAATGATTTAAAAATACGGGTCGTATTTGGAATTATCTGAATTTTTAGATTTACAGAATGAAGCATTGAAGAATCCATTCTCACTGGAAAATATCCAGCAATTGTACTGATACTTACCCAAAACATTTTGAGAGGTTAAAATTAATTGCGCAAAGAAAATAGCCTCTTTCAAATGCACATACAATAATTGCGAACAATCATTTTTAACTTCCCATTGGAAGTTATTGTAATGGGTCCGAAAATCGAAATCAAAAAGGAAAAAAAAATTTTATATTTCAAGGTCACTACACTATTTTTACACTACTTTTAGAAAGATGTCTGTGTGTATGTATGTGTGTGTGTGTGTACGTACGTACGTACGTACGTATGTATGTGTCCATTTCTTTCTAAGACGAAATCTCGAGAATGAAAAATGATATCGACTACGTTGGGGTGCCAATCGACGCGTATTAACGTAAATATGATCTGAAAGAAATTTTTTCAAACTCGGTTCATCCGTTTTTTTTTTTTTTTTTTAATTATTGATGTTTTAATGATTAAAATGATTACTTTTCTGTGTAATATCTAATTTAATTATTATTATTAAATATTTATCAAACTGGGAAGTTCGTCGTGTGGACCTCAAGGGTCGCACTTTAGTCCTAATAAACGACCCACCTCACGGCTTGTTTAATTTGGTTTAATAAAATTTATTATAACTTTGGTATATAAGTTTGTCGTGGCTAATTAGATAATTGGTGTAGAATCCAGTAATCCCTAGCTATATTTAAAAAAAGTGTAAATTTTCTTCTCGATTATTTAAAGTAGATTTAGAAAAGATTAACTAAGGAAATTCCTACGGCCACAAAAGTTACACTATAAGAGAGTGATAAATGATGATTGAAGGAAGAATTAAAATTTTTTTTCCAGTGGCAGTAAATATAATAATATGCAAATATTTTAACTTGGTATTGCATTTTATTGATCTTATTGCCACTGGAAAAATTTTTTTATTCTTCCTTCAATCATCATCAATATTATGTATCGCAATTTTGCTCTACACCAGCTAGAGGCAATTAACCGAAGAGTGAGAAATAATCTGCATCTACCTATTTTATTTCCACTCGTTTTGTGAAGAATATTTTTTATCCGTCTTTAATAAAGCATCAAGCATGTTTGTTTTATATTTAGGATTGGAATAATAAAAATTAAAAAGTCAATTTTTTTTACACTTCCTGTCGTCTGTTAAACAGTTGCGGTCATTTCATTAAAACTTAAATTCGAATGTGGCCCCTTAGCCTGAAAAGGTTGCCGACCCCTGACATAATAGAATCTGTTATCATTAGATCAATTTTCATGTCAGATTATTTTAGCATTAAAAGTAAAAATGACATGAAAATTGATAATTGTAAGCAATATTATGATAGACCATAAATGGATTCTTTTACGGTGCATTTTAGTTTTTATGACAGGAAAAATTCAAGGTAACAGTGACAACAATCATATATTTAATATTTGTTTAAAGTCTATTGTTAAATTTAAATTGCTTAAGGAAATGTAAGGTCTTTTTATGTGATAGACAGTATCTAATAATAATTGTCAAGGACGACAAACTGTATCCGAAGTTAAAACTTATATATTATTATTATTAATTCATCGTTGTAGTTGTACTTATAGTAAAATTAAAAATATGTATCTCTAGTTAATTTATTAAACTGCACGATTTTATAATATTGTTTGTGTCAGCCGTGGATAACCTCCATTTTAAGGAGCACACTAGCTCGTCGCATTGTTTCAAATCCCAAATGAGGTTGAAAAAAATTAAAAAATTAATTAAGATATCAGTATTACTGTTTCCTATTAGATAGATTGTAGATTATAGACGCTCAAGTTTCCTTTTTTCCATATGTCGCAGGCCTCCCATTTATTTATAACAGGGTGTCCAAGACTTGCGTTGTCGGCCGATATATTGATTTTGGGTGAAGATGAAAAAGAAGTTTAAATACAAAAGTTGTATAAATTTTAATGGTGTATAACCTAAAAATATTTTCAATTATACAGCCTGTCCCATTTAAGCGTGGCAGATCAAAGTTATGTTTTTTTTAACCTAACAACCTGTTTTTATTTGTTTTTTCAATTCTGCAACAAAATGTGAATAGAAATTGTAAGGGAAGCCATGCTCGAAAATTCAGTAATTTTGGAGTTATTCAAGTTTTTTAGAAATTTTTGACACATGCAGACCTTTACCTAACATTCGACATAGCCAAAAGAGAAACCTTTATCAAACTGAAATTTTGAGGATCACTAGATAATAGACGGACAAATCAATGTCTGTCCTAAGAAAATGAATTTATTATACAGGGTGTTTAAAATAATGCACTTCTTTTACCTAACTTCAATCACGTGTAACTTTTGATTGTTAAAATTTAACAATCAAAAGTTACACGTAAAAGTTACAGGTAAAAGAAGTCCATTATTTTGAACACCCTGTATAATAAATTCATTTTTTTCACATTTTATTCACATTTGGTGCAGAATTGAAAAAACAAATAAAAACAGGGTGCTAGGTTAAAAATAACATAACTTTGATCTGCCACGCTTAAATGGGAGAGGCTGTATATTTGAAAATATTTTTTAGGTCATACACCATTAAAATTTATACAACTTTTGTATTTAAACTTCTTTTCTATCTTCACCCAAAATCAATATATCGGCCGACAACATAAGTCTTGGACAATATATGTACCTATTAAGATGAAATAATTAATGAGATTTTTGGAAAAAAAACTTTTATTAAAATCAGCCGAACTACTGAACCGATTTAAGTAAAATTTATATGGGACCACCCCGAAGGTATGCCCTATTAAATAAAACAATAATCATCAAAATCGATTCACAATCGGCGAAGATACCGCGTAACATACACAAAAAAAAAGAAACATGTTGAAGTGAGAACCTCTTTTTTTTGAAGTCGGTTAAAAATCGTTTCGTTTCCTACTATTATAAAGGTTTCCAATGCCTAGTAGTATAATAATTTTATTTTAATGATTTTACAATGATATATTATCATAGATAGCTACTATAGCTAGTAATGACTTCAACGATATTCATCCTTGAATTTAAAATTACAATATGCGGCTTCAGTACTTTTTTTGATGATAAAATCATTTGATTCATTTACATAAAAAAGTTGATTTATAGCGACGTCACATGAAATAATAGTTCTAAAAGAAATGCGTATATTGATATCGATATTAAGGCATGACATGATAGCCTGGGAATTTCTTAATTTAGTAAAGGTTACATTTTATGTGCATTTTTTATACAGGACATCCCAGACATGAGTCCCCAGACCTGTATATCTCGTATACGGTATAATCTTGACAATAACCCCATCAAAGCCTATATATTTGTAAATGGGATGAAATTCTCTACATTCTACAAGATGACGGCAAATCATCGACGATATCTTTATACAAATCAGAGAGGCAACTGTCAACTATTTTTACTTCCCACCTCTACTATGGTAGGGAAGTAATGGATTTAGTCCGAAAAAAATATTTCGAGATTTTAACAGATCTTCACGTTTTGAGACCCTAGCGATCGTTTAAGATCATTTTCTGACTGATGTCTGTATGTGTGTGTGTGTGTATGTGGTCAATTTTTCGCCTTCGATATCGTAAAAACGGAACAACGTACGGCCATGCCGATTGTTCTATTGTCTTTATCAGCCTTTAACTTAGATCTGATTAGATTTTGAGTCAAATCGGTTCAGTGGATCCCGAGATATTAAAAAAAACGTTCTCAATGTCACGTATTAACATAGGTACAAAAATATAAATGAATTCTAGATGTTATAATATGAAAAAAATGTAAATATTTTTTTCTTTGTTGTTGTTGTCGAGCGTCTATAATTCACAATTCTAAAATGTATAGTTTTCGAGAAAAAAATATTTTACTAAAAAAAGAAAATTGTACGTAAATCAAGGTAACCATGATTTTTGCTATATTACTAGCCATCAGTAGATCACCAAACAAAAAAGAGGGCCATGCTTTTTTTCAAAGAATAAAAAAAGAGTGTTTATTTTTTGCAAATATTTACTAGGTGGGAAGCTCGGTGGGAAGTATAGGACTGGTCATCAGTCAAATTTTTTCTTAAATAGGACCATAGGTATTTTTTCTCTATTCTGAGAGAACTTTTTATTCCCTTTTCAGCCATGTAACATAATGCCAACCTTACATTATAAAATTTTCGAGATAAAGGCAATTCAACTTTACATACAACACAATACAATAATGCACCTATGTTTCGTACGAACTACAATCTTTTGTTTAAGAGTCAAAATTTTCCTCTCAGATGCCATTTTCGAAAAATATGTATAAGTGAATATGTATGTACATTGTACAATACGCAAATAACCGCACACCACGTAAACACATACCCGACAAAATGAAACAAGCATTCAGATTTCAGAAGAAGATATTACGTATCTTACATCGCTTAAATCGGTCGCCGATCGTGTACTTTTAGTAATTTAGGGAATCCTCGAAATTCGCCACATCGAACTATGCCGTGTTGTCAGCAAAGCCTCAGACACTGGTTAAGTTAGGTTAGGTGTCCGTACAAGAGACCATATTGTCGTCAAAATGTTAAAAAAAAAGTGTCCGCGTCCGCTTAAAGGAACGTCCGTTCAAGGGAAAGTTATGATAATGCTATTCTTATGGACAGCTGCCGGGACCAACCGAAAGTGTCCGTATAAAGAGGGTGTCCGTTAGGGGAGATTTCACTGTATATAAATCCCAATAGCCAGAGATCCTATCATAAAAAATTCGACTGATGACCAGTCCTATACTTCCCACCTAGTAAATATTTGCAAAAAATAAACACTCTTTTTTTTATTCTTTGACTAGGCCCAAATAACCTTAGCTGTTGGTGGTCTTTAAAACACAATTTAATTTTTATTCTTTGAAAAAAGCATGGCCCTCTTTTTTGTTTGGTGATCTACTGATGGCTAGCTTTGATATATTAAAAATCATGGTTACCTTGATTTACGCACAATTTTCTTTTTTTAGTAAAATATTTTTTTTCTCGAAAACTATACATTTTAGAGAAAAAAAATATTTACATTTTTTTCATATTATAACATCTAGAATTCATTTATATTTTTTTTTACCTATGTTAATACGTGACATTGAGAACGTTTTTTTGAATATCTCAGGATCCACTGAACCGATTTGACTCAAAATCTAATCAGATCTAAGTTAAAGGCTGATAAACACAATAGAACAATCGGCATGCCCGTATGTTGTTCCGTTCTTAAGATATCGAAGGCGAAAAATTGACCACATACACACACACATACACACATACACACACACACACACACACACACACACACACACACACACACACACACACATACAGACATCAGTCAGAAAATGATCTTAAACGATTGCTAGGGTCTCAAAACGTGAAGATCTGTTAAAATCTCGAAATATTTTTTTCGGACTAAATCCATTACTTCCCTACCATAGTAGAGGTGGGAAGTAAAAATTAAAAAAAAAATACTGGATACATGAAACTATTAAAAGAAAAAAAATTAGACTGATGACCAGTCCTATACTTCTCACTTAGTAAATATTTGCAAAAAATAAACACTTTTTTTATTCTTTGAAAAAAAGCATGGCCCCTCTTTTTTGTTTAATGATCTACTGATGGCTAGCTTAATATAGCAAAAATCATGGTTACCTTGATTGACGTACAATTTTTATTTTTTTTTAGTAAAATATTTTTTTTCTCGAGAACTGTACATTTTAGAGAAAAAAAATATTTACATTTTTTTCATATTATAACACCTAGAATTCATTTATATTTTTTACTTCCCACCTCTACTATGGTAGGGAAGTAATGGATTCAGTCCGAAAACAATATTTCGAGATTTTAACAGATTTTCACGTTTTGAGACCCTAGCAATCGTTTAAGATCATTTTCTGACTGATGTCTGTATGTGTGTGTGTGTGTGTGTGTATGTGTGTGTGTGTGTATGTGTGTGTATGTGGTCAATTTTTCGCCTTCGATATCTTAAGAACGGAACAACATACGGGCATGCCGATTGTTCTATTGTGTTTATCAGCCTTTAACTTAGATCTGATTAGATTTTGAGTCAAATCGGTTCAGTGGATCCTGAGATATTCAAAAAAACGTCCTCAATGTCACGTATTAACATAGGTAAAAAAAAATATAAATGAATTCTAGATGTTATAGCATGAAAAAAATGTAAATATTTTTTTTCTCTAAAATGTATAGTTTTCGAGAAAAAAAATATTTTACTAAAAAAAATAAAAATTGTACGTAAATCAAGGTAACCATGATTTTTGCTATATTAAGTTAGCCATCAGTAGATCACCAAACAAAAAAGAGGGCCATGCTTTTTTCAAAGAATAAAAATTAAATTGTGTTTTAAAGACCACCAATAGCTAAGGTTATTTGGGCCTAGTCAAAGAATAAAAAAAAGAGTGTTTATTTTTTGCAAATATTTACTAGGTGGGAAGTATAGGACTGGTCATCAGTCGAATTTTTACTTCCCACCTCTACTATGGTAGGGAAGTAATGGATTCAGTCCGAAAACAATATTTCGAGATTTTAACAGATTTTCACGTTTTGAGACCCTAGCAATCGTTTAAGATCATTTTCTGACTGATGTCTGTATGTGTGATGTGTATGTGTGTATGTGTGTATGTGTGTGTGTGTGTATGTGGTCAATTTTTCGCCTTCGATATCTTAAGAACGGAACAACATACGGGCATGCCGATTGTTCTATTGTGTTTATCAGCCTTTAACTTAGATCTGATTAGATTTTTAGTCAAATCGGTTCAGTGGATCCTGAGATATTCAAAAAAACGTCCTCAATGTCACGTATTAACATAGGTAAAAAAAAATATAAATGAATTCTAGATGTTATAATATGAAAAAAATGTAAATATTTTTTTTCTCTAAAATGTATAGTTTTCGAGAAAAAAAATATTTTACTAAAAAAAATAAAAATTGTACGTAAATCAAGGTAACCATGATTTTTGCTATATTAAGCTAGCCATCAATAGATCACCAAACAAAAAAGAGGGCCATGCTTTTTTCAAAGAATAAAAATTAAATTGTGTTTTAAAGACCACCAACAGCTAAGGTTATTTGGGCCTAGTCAAAGAATAAAAAAAAGAGTGTTTATTTTTTGCAAATATTTACTAGGTGGGAAGTATAGGACTGGTCATCAGTCGAATTTTTTTACCTATGTTAAAACGTGACATTGAGAACGTTTTTTTGAATATCTCAGGATCCACTAAACCGATTTGACTCAAAATCTAATCAGATCTAAGTTAAAGGCTGATAAACACAATAGAACAATCGGCATGGCCGTATGTTGTTCCGTTTTTAAGATATCGAAGGCGAAAAATTGACCAGACACACACACACACACACACACACACACACACACACACACACACACACACACACACACACACACACACACACACACACACACACACACACATACACACATACAGACATCAGTCAGAAAATGATCTTAAACGATTGCTACGGTCTCAAAACGTGAAGATCTGTTAAAATCTCGAAATATTTTTTTCGGACTAAATCCATTACTTCCCTACCATAGTAGAGGTGGGAAGTAAAAATAAGGCACGGTAGCTCGTTAAAAATTTAAATAATGGTTCACAGACAATCACACTCGTATAGCATTTACCTAAAAGGAAATCGTAAATTAATTTAAAATGTCACGTGACTTATATAAGATAACTGAATCAGAAGAAATCTTTTGTGTGTGTGCAATATGGACGAGAAAAGAGCAACCGACATTTTAAGTCCGAAAAAAGAGAGAGCGATGCAGCCATAAATCATAAACGACCCGCATGCACATAATCGTTCGCGAGAAATCATCTTTCTCACGCTGCAACTCTGTCCAATCATTAATTGCGCTCATCTTCAACATCTTTTTTTTCTTCGTTGGTACCAAACAGGGTTGGCCAAGTTACTAATAATTATTATCAATGCTTACATTTTTCCATAAGTACCTACCTACCTACTGACGTTCTACAGTCAAAGTTGTTATTATTATTATTATACACGCAATCAATATCGGATGTGTAATCTCCAAACGTTTTGAAAGCATCATGTGGGGCACAGTAAATTATTACACAAGCATACCAATAATAAGCAAATAAAAAAAATCTGTAAATCGGTTGACCCTGCAGGCCATCCCTGGAACTTCCCGCTATTTTCAAGCTCTTTGAGTTTGAAGCACTTGATGATATACCCAAAAATCTGAACATTGCTGATAACACTATTTTAATTTTTGAAAAGCTATAACTGTTGAACGCGTTTTTCGATTTTGATCTTTAAAACGGTATTCGACGCAGTTTTTCAAGCTCTAAAAATATTGTAAGAGGTACAAAATCGATTGGTTGAGAAATCTCGAAGTTATTTTGAAAAAACGCTTTTTTCGAAATCTGTTGACTACGATATCTCTCGAACGGATTAACCGATTTTGATCCGCTTAGCGGCATTCGACACAGTTTTCTGAGGAGAAGAGCTGATTAGAATATGAAATCAATCGGTATAATATTCTAGAAGTTATTTTGAAAAAACATGGTTTTAACAACTTTTTTTTCCGGTTTTTTTGAAATTTCTCAAAATCTATTAGGCCGAATCGGTTCAAATTTTCAGGAAATCTAAGTTCAGTGGAATCGTTTCGAATGCCGCAAATCGTGATTCGATCGGTCAAGTCGTTCAAAAGTTATGAGAGGTTTACATAAGTACATACATACACACATACATAAATACATACACACACACACATATATATACACACACACATACATACAGACATACTGACATCATCGTAAAAATAGTCAGAATAGCTTCCTAGGATCACAAAACGTCGAGATCTGATGAAAACTCGATTTTCGAAAATCGGGGTGAAATCAATAACTTCCCTATTTTTGAAAATTTTCAATTTTCTTAGCGGGAAGTTAAAAGATATTTTTGAAAAAATAAATAACCGCGCTTATATCATCGCCCTAAAAAGTAGAAAATAAATTTCTTTCCCTTTCATAACTTTTAAAACCATAGCGCACTCAATGAATTAAAGAGAAAGAAACTTATTTCCCACTTTTTAGTACGTTGATGTAAGCGAATTTTTTTATTTTCTTTTAATATTTTTTATTTTGAAATTTTTAGTCATTATAATATAATTATATTTAAATTTTAAACGACTGGAGACACGTTTTCCCACCATGAACACCGTCACACCCACCACATATTTTATATCGATGATTTTTTTTAATTGTTATATAAATATTGTCTGTACTGTCCGTAGGCGATCGATCTGAGACACCCTATATATATTAGATACCTAAGTCAAATTTATAAAAAAAATGGAAAAATAACGGAAAAAGTGGTAAATTGGTACAAATGGCATTTTTGAGAGGGTTACTTATTTAGGTCTAGTACCGATTCATATTTTCAATGTATTATTATATTTTTATTAACAAACTGAACTGACACTTTCACCACTTCTTAGATTAGAACCTTGTAATAATTGGGGGTTTGGTATTGACATTATTTTTATAACCTATATTTTAGCCATCCTTAACGATGCGCTTAACCTGTGTAAATATTTATACATGACATGATGTAACTTAAATGATTTCCATTAAAACAAAGATAGGAAATATGCATGCACATCAAAATAAACCGCATTGCTCTTTTCATTCTTTGCCCCCGAGCTATATCTCCATAATGATATTGTAAAGGCCAAAAGCAATAAACTTCGCGAAGCATAGCAAAATCACAAACATTTTATTGAAAGTGAAGAGCATTGACCATCCTTTGCCAGACGTCCTAATTTTTGCGGGACGTCGATTTCTTAGCTAAAATTAAATGTCCCGCGTGGGACAGCTAATTTAAAGAGAAGAAAGAAACTATCCAAGAGGTAAAGTCATCAGCCAACTCCAGAAATGTAGACTAATTCGTCGAAAAATAAATACCCAGGCACTTGTTTAATTTTATTATTTTCCCGCTATTTTCAAGCGCTTTGAGCACTTGTTAATATACCCAAAAGTAGATTTTTGAGCTCTTCGAGCTCAAAAATCTGAACATTGCTGATAACAACACTATTTTAATTTTTGAAAAGCTATAACTGTGAACGCGTTGTTTGATTTTGATCTTTAAAACGGCATTCGACGCAGTTTTTTAAGCTCTAAAAATATTGTAAGAGGTACAAAATCGATTGGTTGAGAAATCTCGAAGTTATTTTGAAAAAACACTTTTTTCGAAATCTGTTGACTACGATATCTCTCGAACGGATTAACCGATTTTGATCCGCTTAGCGGCATTCGACGCAGTTTTCTGAGGAGAAGAGCTGATTGGATTATGAAATCAATCGGTACAATATTCTAGAAGTTATTTTGAAAAAACATCGTTTTAACAACTTTTTTTTCAATTTTTTTAGAATTTCTCAAAATCTATTGGGCCGAATCGGTTCAAATTTTCAGGAAGTCTAAGTTTAGTGGAACCCTTTCGAATGCCGTAAATCGCGGTTCGATCGGTCAATCCGTTCAAAAGTTATGAGAGGATTACATACATACACACACACACACATACAGACATACTGACATTATCGTAAAAATAGTCAGAATAGCTAGGATCAGAAAACGTCGAGATCTGATTAAAACTCGATTTTCGAAAATCGGGGTGAAATCAATAACTTCCCTATTTTTGAAAATTTTCAATTTTTTTTTCTTAAATTGTGAGTGCAAAGCATTCGCTGGTTTTTATGTTTATATGTAAACATCTTTATAAATGGCTGATTCTTATATCTAGGTTTGATTTTGTAAATGCTTCATACACAAAGTGGAGTTAAAACAATCTGTGGTAAGATATAGAAATATTATATTATAACACATAGATTACGAGAAATTTTTCAAAAGCGGTTGTGTCTTTTGAGCACGGAATTATGTAATAGATAATCTTACACCTAATGACTAAAACAATCGTACACAGTGACGTATAAACAAATGAAAAACAAAACAAAAAGATACTAATTAGTCCTGTAAACAAGTGAGAGCCTCAATAGGAAGTTGAATTTTATATTATGCATTCGTTACACAAACTGACAGCTAATCTATCGATTATTACACGTTCAAATTAATACTAATTATGTACTTAATCAATGCGCCGCCTACTAACATGCAACAAGACTTTTTTTTATTTATTTAGCAATCGTTTGAAAATAATATTATACAGTTGAACAGCACGTAATAATATACCTTAAAATAAGACGTGATACATTGTGATCCTGTTCGCACAGACTATACTACTATACTTATTACTCAATACTGGTATACATTCGCGTTTTTTGATACAGCCGACTCTCTCTAAAAATACTCATATGTTACCGATACGTCGTATTATATAAAGAATCCTTCGGCCTTCCACTTATCTACAAAATTTAAGGACTTATTTATTGAAGGCAAATAATAAACTGCAGAATGTGTGCAGTAGGGATGTTACGGAGGTGGTTATATCGGAACCGAAGTCGGAGTCGGAGTTTTTAAATTTGGTTTTTCGGAGTCGGAACCGGAATCGGAGTCGGAGATCATGGTGGCAGAAGAAAGATGTGTTAAGGGCAGGCAATAAAATAAAATAGTACAAACACTACAAACATTAATCAGTCAGCCTCTTTAATTTCAATTAAAAAATAATAAACCTCTATAATATAATAATAATAATAGGTGTCACAAATAAAAAAGTAATAAACAAAATAATCACATTTTTATAACATTTAGCAAATTAAAACCTCCGATTTAAAAGTATCGGAACCGAAGTCGAAACCGGAGATGTAAAATCAATCGGAAGTTCCGACATATCGGAGTCGGAGTCGAAGCTCCGTAACATCCCTAGTGTGCAGTGAGGGTTAAAGTACTTCATGTAAGCTTGCAATCTTTAGAGAATTGAGACGAACATCGATCTTAATGAATGTGTTTTTAGAGACCCGAGTGTTTAGAGAAGATCAACGTATCAATTAATTATGATATCGAGCGAACGAACGAGGCGAATGAGTAAGTATTAATAACTATAAATTAGATTGTATGAGTATAACGTATTAATTAATTATAATATCGATTGAAGCGAGTGAGTAACGTATTGATTAATCAAAAATTCGAGCGAACGAGCGAAGTGTATTGTATTAATTTGAAAATGAAGTGAAATCCCGCAATAAGAACTTTTTAATGGGATATTTTTTAGATAACTAAAATTAAATCTATACGGGTGAAGCCGCACCGACCAGCTAGTAAGATGTGTGGTTTTAATTGAATGTTCAACTGTAGGTATTTGTTAAAAAAAACATAGTTTTAAGCACAGAGAGTGTAGACTGCAGAGTTCGTAAAAGTTGTATTTTTATATTGCATAAAACAGGATATGGTATTGATATAATATAAGTAATATACTACAAGCGTGTATAAAATTTCGATGAATGCAATGACAGTTTTACTGACGAATGCAAGGCATGATTTATATGTATAAACTAAAGCGAATTAGTTTTTATTTTTTCGAAAACTGTTGATTTTCGTTATAAAACCGTAGCCACGTTTGCAAATTATTCTTCATTAAAATTTTCTGAATATTTACTATAAAACAGATATGTGACAAAATTTCTCATAGTTCCGAGTGCGTGCAAATCTGTAGGTCTCCTCTAATTATTTGGAATTAGGATAATCTAAGAACAGAACACTCTAAGGACAAGGATTTCTGTGAAAAAAGAAGGTATTTTAATTATTTGTCATAATATAAAAATAAAAATACATTTTGTACAAAAGTTGAACGTATAGTCCCGAATAATAATGATTAAATGCATGGGTTTACTCAACCTCAGGGATGACTCCGATAACTATAATCAATCGACCCTAATTTCACGACTTATTTCATAAACTAAACATATTATGTCGCTGACACGGACGAGTCACTCTGTTAGTTCTAATAGTATATGCATTACAAAACACTGAACTGAAAAATGATAACTCTCTTATTTCCGGTTTTATTTTTGCTTCCCGAGAGTTCTCATATTAATATTTCCTGACGCAAGTGTTTCCTGAATAGAAATATGATTCCTATCCACACAAGTGCACAAATTACGCCGATAACACGAATGGAACATTTTAAAGTTTCAGACTTCAAAATGGTCGTTGATAATCTATTTTTTTGATTGTAGTTTCTTTCGGCCGATTCACTCGCGTGAACATTAATTTTTTCTGAATATTTATTCGCGTTAATGCTAGTTTTGACCAGGAATCCTTTTAAACGCATAAAGAATTTATTGTCCTGTACTTAATCTCTGTTTTAGTACCAATTATTAATATAGATGCAGATGACCTCAGCTGTTGAGCGTCTATGATCTACAATCTGTCTATGTACCAATTATTAATAGTGTATCAAGTTTAATCAAAATCTGACTAGCTGCAGTTTTTTAAATGATGCCAGTACATTTAGAAAAAAATCGACTGGATAGCCAGCCCTATACTTCCCACCTATAGTACACAATTATATCGCAATTCGCACGTAACTGAAAATATTCCCAACAAAACAATTATCTTTTGCAATTCCCTTCTTAGCTAAATTCACAGACATCTTCATTAGGGAAATAAAAAATTATTTTCGCGAAATTTGTTGTTTAGAAAACATTTTTTTTCGAAATATACACATTTTAGAGAAAAAAAACAACAAGATTTTATTTATATTTTAACTGCAGCTACACTGCATTTATATTTTTGTTTAGATAGGTACCTATTATGTTAGTACGTGACACTGTGAACATATTGTTTTGAATATCTAGGAACCAAATCAAAATCTAATCAGATCTAAGTTAAGTGCTGACAAGTACAACAAATCAAACCACATGATCCTATATCGTTCCGTTTTTGAGATATCACACACACACACATCTGTCAGAAAATGGTCTCAAATGATTCCTAAGGGTGTCAAAACGTGAAGATCTATCAATATCCCAAAAAAATTTCGGATTGAATCCAATACTTCCTTAGCTTTAGTAGAATAGTAGAGGTGGAAATAAAAAACCTGATTTTACCATCTATCCCGAAAACCCGCTAGTATAAACGCTACGGGACTAATTTTAATCAAACGTGACCAGATTTTAAATTTGAAAATTTAAGCACGATGATACCTTGGCAACATATGTTTCGCAACCATTTCTTAAAAAAAAAATGGTGGTTAGTATCGCAAATTTGCTTGATCTGCTGATAGTGTTATTGAAAAATAGCAGGAATGAAGACTTTTGAGAAGCAGTGTACCAGACGCTAATGACCTCTGTTGTCGAGCGTCTATAATCCATAATTCATTCAGTATGTAATCAAAAAGGCATAAAAAACAGCAATTCATTCCAATTTTTTAAAATTAATATCCATAATTCCCTGGCATGTATATTTTTGCATTTCTGTATTAATTTGACCGTATCTATCCGTCATCGTCGGAAATCATCTCACATGCTCTTCTAATCAGATGTAATTATTATGTAGATTGTAAGCATAGTTAGACAATGATGAGAGATTCCTGCAGCGCAGTCAGCTGATAGCGATCACGAGACAACGCAGTTTACCGTAATAATTTGACCGCATCTACGTCAGCACGGTATACGAGTTGCATTATTTACGTCTTATAATATTTTTATATAAGTCGACTCCTCGAGTCTTTCGCTTAAAACGTAATCAACATCATAACCTGACTCCTGAGTAAAAGCATTCATAAAAGTTTTTTAAAGGAAGTGTGCTTTACCAGATGATTATAAAAATTGCCTATAATATCTATACTAATATAATTAACGCTGAAGAGTCGTATATGTTTGTTTGTTTGTGGGTTTGTGTGTATGTACGTTTGAATGCGCTAATCTCAGGAACTAGAAGTCCGATTTGAAAATGTATTTTTGTTAGATAGTACGTTTACTGAGGAAGGTTATCTAGGCTATTCGAGTTTTTTTAAGTTCAATCCCAAAGGCTATAACTATCTATTTTGAAGGTAATTTTGGCATTTTCATATCAAATTTCTGCCGTTACAAAGCATGCAAAATTAATTTTGTTTAATGATTTACATGCAGAATTTTATGTTCTAAAACTCTTATTCGAAGATATTTTTCCTAAAATAATTAGGGAAGCAGGAAATCAGAAAGTTTGATTTTACGGGTTAAATCCCTATTACCCGCAAAGCAATTCAGCATCCTTTATATGGTATTTTTTGTCGCAGCCTCTATAAAATATCTGCTTTTCACTTCATTTTCAGTATTTTCAAAAATTTAAGTTACCCAGTGCAGGCCTGTATACATGCATGTAACGTAGCCATTTTATAGTGGGTATGAGATGACAATTGACAAAAAAAGTGTATTTTACAACCGGTCGCGGACACAGTGTACAACATAGTAATGCAGGTCTGTCTCACTGCTATGTAACTCTCTTGTAACTAACGTAATACAACACGACTTAACCTCCGGCAAATAATTCAATCGTAACTATATAAAAATCATAATGCATAAATCCAGGTCAAACACTTTCACTCTCAGCTTTGCACGATGCCAGTGCAGAATGAAGCACGCATGCGTCGTATACAATAACCAACACGTGGAGCTTTGAACTTTATTTACACTATGTGCGATATGACAAAAAATGAACGGCAAACTTTTGTCACTCTACTCTTAAGGCCAGTGTTCAGATGCTGGAAACTATTTCTATTCTTAACCGACTTAAAAAAGAGGGTAATTTCTATTCGACCTATTATAGGTATATTTTTTTAGTTTGTTCAGTCATAACTTCTCAAAGGGGTTAACCAATTTGAATAATTTCGACACCGTTGGGTTCAGAATGTTTAATGAATGGTCCCATATAATTTTTATTTTATTATTAAATCAATTTAGTTAATTAAAGTTTGGACGTGGCTAACTGTTCTACGTAACAAAGGCCAACAAATCATATATTAAAAAAAAAAAAAAAAAATCAATTTAGTAGTTTTTCTTTTTTTAGTTTAGTAATCATGTATGTTACTTATTTGGTATATGATAAAATCAATCGATTTAAAACCCCTTATATCCACACCATATTATTCACATAACAATTAGAGGTGAAAATAATAAATATCTCAGACAGCTAGGCTGCCATGATTTTTGAGCTATATCTAAGAAAAAATCAAATGACCACTGTCGGGACTTGAACCCGAAACCCCCAGTTTCCGGCTAGGAGAGTTACCGATTTCTCCACAGTGCCCGAGAGTGGAAACCGATCTCTTCTTATAATATATAGCAATTTCACGTTGAAAACACACTACATGCGAGAGTCGACTATTTAAATAAACTGCAAAGCATAGTACCTACAGCTGTTAAACAGTCGAATCATTATACATGCGAGAGTTAACATTTTATAAGTTTTATCAACTTAATAAACTCGTTAGGCCTGGAAGCCTTAGGTTTTACCTATAGATAAACAACGTTTTGAGTTTCTGTGGACAGTAATTAATTGGTATATGATAAAATCAATCGATTTACTTATGTATCTACATAATATTATGTTACCTCATATCTCCTGCATTTATTTATCGGTTTTGATGATTCTTGTTTTATTTAATAGAGCATACCTTCAGGGTGATCCTACGTAGATAAATCGGTTTAGTAGTTTTTTTTTTAGTTTAGTACCAAATACTATTCAAATATCAAGAAAAAAGTTGATTACAATAACGTGCAAACTACGTACCTATTGCAAAGCCACTTAAAAGTAAAAAATAAAAAACTTTTTATAAAAAAAATGTTTAAGAATGCCACTAAATGACGAAAATAATACAATTTTGAGGTCGGTGCCAATTTAACAAAAGTAGAAACATAAAAAGTTTTAATAATTAAATTGGCGCCGACCTGAAAATTGTATTATTTTTTATCTTTTTAATGGATTTTTTGTTTTTTCAAAGGGAAATGTTTGAACTTTGAACGCATCTAAATTGTTGAAGATGCTTAGAAATGAGCCACTAAATGAATTAAACTTCAAAATAATCTTTTCAAAATATTACGACGCAGCCGCTGTATCATAAAGTTTGAGCGCTAAAAGGAATGATTCAGGAACAAACCCCTGGATTGATTGACTTACAAATCAAAAAATATCGAATAATCTGATTGATTTTTCAAATCGGAAGATGACCCGCTTTATCCCAAAAAAATGAAACAAAAATTTAACAGCCCTGTAAATCGTAAATTCTAACAGTAATCATACGAACAG
Organism: Mongoloraphidia duomilia; assembly: GCA_039654895.1. Lineage (NCBI taxonomy): Eukaryota > Metazoa > Arthropoda > Insecta > Raphidioptera > Raphidiidae > Mongoloraphidia > Mongoloraphidia duomilia. Next base: position 23,237,622 of record CM077525.1, on the reverse strand, counting down.
AATAGCACCATGAAAAGGTTATTCACGTTACCCCTATCTAAGAGCTAATGTGTAGGTACATGATTTTCCTAAATCTAATTAGGTACTGATTCATTGTACCCAAAATAATCATAAAACGAAAACCTTTAAAATTGATCCGCTTCACCTTGACGCTATTTACTCAAATCTGTATTTTAATATTACAATTGAATGCAGGATTGGTTAAATTATTGGTAATTATAATTGTCATGGTCGTTATTATTTTCTGAATAAAAACTATAATAAAGCTGTGACATAATAATTTACTCTTCAAATTGTCTACCTTGTCTGTCCGCGAAGCTGTCTCTGATTTGATTCGATATAATCTACAATTATTTGGAAAGTGTTGTTGTCACATAATAATAACATGAATTAACGACCTTACGTTTAAACGTTACCCAAGGGCACATTTTGTATGATCGAAAATGTCACAGTTCTACTCGGGATAAATACATCATTATAGGTATAATATGCAATAGTTACATATTATATTACCTTATGTTTTATTTATTTCATTTCTAAAATTTTAGGTGTATTATCATTCAAGTACAGTACCTTGTAATGAATACACACTTTCGTTAAAAGTAAAATCACTTGCCAGGTAACGAACTCTAATATTCATGCCATCAAATACTATTGAATTTTAAATACTTACATTGTACAACTATGGCCTAAAATCGGCAACAAGCAACAATAGATATAGCACCGCGCGCGGCTTGGGAGTTAGGATGCTAAAAAAGTTTTGACATATTGTCAAATAATATACACTGACCGGCAAAAAAACCGGCCACCCTGAAATATATCGCAAAAGTACTGAAATATTGAATAATTTTACTAGATATTGATATGAAAGGTAAAGAATCATTTGTTGTTAATACGGCATGCATAAATTAGATGAAAAGAGACTACAAATAAACACAAAAAAAATTAATTCAAACAAGTAACAGAAACAATGCATATACTTACGATTTTTGTAATATATCGCAAATATACCGCAAAAGTACTGAAATATTGAATAATTTTACTAGATATTGATATGAAAGGTAAAGAATCATTTGTTGTTAATACGGCATGCATAAATTAGATGAAAAGAGACTACAAATAAACACAAAAAAAATTAATTCAAACAAGTAACAGAAACAATGCATATACTTACGATTTTTGTCTTAGTTGTCAAAAATTAAGGTGGGATAGGTTTTTAATAGAGTCCAGTAATTTTTAATAACGTGTATGTCCTCTTCGAACTCAAATTACATCGTTGAGCCATCGTGGCATCAATAATATGGTTGAAAATGATTTTAACCTGTTCAAATTAAAACTAAAGTAACTAACGAAAATACACATCTAAAAGTATTATCAACGAAGAAAAAACAGCTGAGCTCCTTTTATGAAAATAAAATATGCGGTTAGGGGAACATTTAAAAAAAAAATGCAGGTTGGCCCGTTTTTTTTGCCAGTCAACCTAGAAACAAACGCTGCAGGACGAAAATGTATAGCAGGATAATTAATGAGCATATTACATTCGCGAGAACCCTTACACAGAGTGTTTAAAGTTAGGTCTGCACTACTGCTTTAACTTGATTAATTTTTATTGCAGCTACGACTTTGATTAAATGAGCATTTTTCTAAAGTATTTTTATGTAGATTACGGTGGTGAAAACAAAAATAATTGAGCATTAGGTTTTTGAACTATTCACAAAACTAACATTTTTTAAATGGAAAATCCTGTATATTTTTTAATTTTTCGAAAAAGAAAAAACTTTGGACAAAAAAGTTATAAAGTTTCTTTATTATCGACGTAAACTATAAATTGAATTGCCTACAATGTAGGTACCTAGACCTAATACTATTTAAGACAGACCAAGCGTTATTTTCAACTTTAGGTACTGATGAAATAAAATTTTTATTCAAATTTTATTCCCTTAAAAAATGCAAAATTATACATCCGTTTAAAAAAAGTTAATTTTACGAATAACTCATTGACCTGATGTTTAATTATTTTCCTATTTTCAGGATTTTTAAGATGTACTGGTTCACAACGAAGCATTCTTTATAAATAATAACTAAATTATAATTTTATATATTGTTTAGTATGATATTTTATTATTTTTGTGCCTAACATAGTTCTAGAAAACGTTAGAAACGTACATTTATGACTTATACATAAAGTAGATATTAAAATATTTATGCTGAGTTGTAGGTAGATTATGAATGATCATATTAAAATATCCTAAACACATTGTGAATTATCTGATCGACACTTGATATCGTATTGTGGATGTTACAAGCCTCGTACGGTGATGGGCAGTAATTTTAACTGATGAATATTGTATAAGTTTTGTTATTTACAATCTAAATATAATATGAATGTAAACAAAAACAAAAAAAGACTATACATTTCCTGTTTGGAAAACGTGCAAGCAAATTTAAAATAGGCTTATAACTATATACTTAACCCTCAGTAAACAGTATTTATTTGTTTATTTATAACCCCTGACGCGGTGTGGGTGTGTGCATGTTTGTCTATGGCATCGTAGGTTATTAACGGATGGTTCGATGTTGGTGCGATTTTTTGTTTGATTGCGAGATGGTTCTTAAACATGTCTGATTAAATATCAAAAGTTAATATTAAATTGATTTGAATGATCTTAATAGAGATATAGAATGAGTGATCTATTTAATACTCGACTGCGACGGAACCCAAATGAGGGTTATTTTAAATTCTATTTAATACTTATGCTATACCTGGTCTCCCTATAACAATAACTGCTTCTTGATGCACTATTTCTATACAGTTTAGTTTAAATTAAAAATTTAGAAAAACCTCAACCCGAAACGACTAAGTACCTAATCGGTGATTTAAAAATTACCTAAGTATGTAATAATTGAATATATTTAAGAAAGTAGGATATTGTGGGTTGAATAATACAATGAATAATAACTAGAAATAGTTGCCCTTTTCCCACATTATGAATGACCACTGTGGAGTAATTGAGAACTCAACCGGCGCGAGACTGGGAGTTTCGAGTTTGAATCCTGACGGTGGCTTGTGTATAAAATAATTTTTTTCCCATATAGCAGTACAGTTGACCCCCGGTAATCCGACAAACGTTTTGCAGGGCGGTGTCGGACTATCGAATTTGTCGGATTATAGAGTACTGCCACGCAGACCCCCTATAGTCCGAACTTTTTTGAAAAAGAGTACCTTGTAATCCGACAAATTACAAATCAAAGTGGAATTTAGTAAATTAAACAGCGCAATAGAGAGCTTACGTTTTATTATAAAATTAATGCTATAGAACTTACAAAAAATAATACTAATAATTAAACTATGAATACAAAGGATAATATGAACCAATCAAGCATGAAAATATTCATCATGTACTAGTGAAGTTTTGCCGAAATAAATTTTATGTATGTACAGTGATAGGCATGTCGGATTACAGGGGGCGCCGGATTAGACAGGGGTCGGATTACCGGGGGTCCACTGTATATTGTTACGACATCTAATTGTTCATAATTTTTCATATTCTTTAGTGAATTCATAATCTGGGAAAAGGGCAACCTCGAGGGCAACTATTTCTAGTTATTATTCATTGTATTAATTTAATATTTTTACTTCCCACCTCTACTATGGTAGGGAAGTAATGGATTTAGTCCGAACAAAATATTTCGAGATTTTAACAGATTTTCACGTTTTGAGACCCTAGCAATCGTTTAAGATCATTTTCTGACTGATGTCTGTATGTGTGTGTGTGTATGTGTGTGTTGTGTGTGTGTGTATGTGGTCAATTTTTCGCCTTCGATATCTTAAAAACGGGACAACATACGGCCATGCCGATTATTCTATTGTGTTTATCAGCCTTTAACTTAGATCTGATTAGATTTTGAGTCAAATCGGTTCAGTGGATCCTGAGATATTAAAAAAAACGTTCTCAATGTTACGTATTAACATAGGTAAAAAAAAAATATAAATGAATTCTAGATGTTATAATATGAAAAAAATGTAAATATATTTTTTTTCTCTAAAATGTACAGTTTTCGAGAAAACTAATATTTTACTAAAATAAATAAAAATTGTACGTAAATCAAGGTAACCATGATTTTTGCTATGTTAAGCTAACCATCAGTAGATCACTAAACAAAAAAGAGGGCCATGCTTTTTTTCAAAGAATAAAAAAAGAGTGTTTATTTTTTGCAAATATTTACTAGGTGGGAAGTATAGGACTGTCGAATTTTTTCTTCTATGGTGGAACGAAAGAGAATTTTTAAAAATGTATTCCATTTAAGATTGTCTCAAATGAAGAAGTTTTTTATTATCATGGTTTCGATTTTTATAAGTAAAGGCAGTTGTTGCGATGCACGCTATAGTAATTGTTTTTTTTTTTAATTAGGAACTCTGGTTAGAAATCAACTGAGAAACATATTCTTCGTAAGGCAGGCGGAAAAGATTTCCGGGATCCAAGGGCTAGGGACCCCCTGAAATAGCATAGATATAATAGTCCGAAATCGGAAGACAAATCCTGGGACTGAATCTGATCCGATTGCTTTGGCAATGATCAATTCTTATTCTTATATGAAAATGTGTCTCCGAGAATTAAATTGCTTCTCGGTGGCCCTGAGTCTTCAGAATTAAAAATATAAAATTGATACAGTTTTTATTGAACCGGTAATGAATAAAATACACAGGAAGTAATCAGCAAAATATATTTTATTGATCTGCAGTTGATTATTATGTTTTCTCTACAGATAGGTGGGTGCAATATTTTGCCACACATAAATAACTCTAAATCGGAAAGCATGATAATTAAAGTCAGGTACAACAACATAAAGCAGTTTAATTTATAAACAGCACTCTGCATTGATTGATGGCACATACTATAGGCAACTATAATAATAATATTATGTGTTCATTCTAATAAGCATACGATGTGTTCAAATGAAATCGTCTCAGACGTTAATTAGAATTTAGTAGATACGAGCACAAGCTTTAAAAAAATTTACCCATTACCGTTTTTTTACAACTTTACAATTTACAATTTAGAACTTGATACACTATCAATTGGTATCCAAACTTTAAGAATAAAGTTGTATTTTTTATTCGACTAGCTCCGGTTAAGGATAGAGCTCCTGTCAAAACTGACATTAACGCGAACAAAGTTAATGCTAGTACTACTTATATAATTGCATTGGTCTTGTAACATTTGAACGCTAATAAAAAACAGCTTTTTGCGAATGATCAAATGAAAAATCATGAACTACAGATTTGGTTGAAATTCTGTTCATCTTGTCATTCATATTGCAAGATTACTCTTGCATGAAGTCCACTAGTTTAAAGTAATTTTAAATAATGATCGGAATACCAAACTAAATTCAACAGTAAAAATAACAATGGGTAAAAAAAGTTTAGATGTGTCACTAGTTGAAGATTGTTTTTGGATTGGAACTGTGTAATCTTTTATTGTAATTTCGAATCGCTCATAGTTTTACTTGAGCAGTCTGTACAAATATATACAGATTATTTTTAACACAATATATAAAAATGTGAAACATTCATAAGCAGGCTATTGAACTGAAAGTGAAACAATATTTATGAATATTATATAAATGAAATTGTTGTAAAAAACGATGTAATATATTATACTTAATACATAATTGATTATTTTAAGATCGGAAATATTATATCAAATATTGAAGAAAAGCCAATATTTTCTCTATCAATTTTCTTTTATTATGTATAGTTATATTATTGGCAACGTTTAAATATATAAATTGTAAATCTTCATCAGGCCAAAATAATAAATTAGGTAATTATCTAATAATAATAATCAAAAACATTTTTTATATTATTATAATAAACTAGCGGCCCGTTCCGGTTTCGCCCGGGTGGTATGAAATTATGATTTAATAGCGGTCACCCATTGCTCCGCTCACCTATATTTAGTATATTTTTAATGTGATATCCCCCCGCGAGAATCTTCCCCTGCGTAGCTTTCTCTTAATGAAAGAATTTTTAGAATCGGTCTCGGAATCGGTTTAGTAGTTCCAGAGATAAGAATTTATGATTTATCAGCCCCCCGCAAGAATTTAACCCCCTGCCCCCCGCGAGAATCTCTCCCCCTGCGTAGCTTTCTATTAGTGAAAGAATTTTTAGAATCGGTTTAATAGCTCCAGAAATAAGAATTTATGATTTATTATTCTCGCGCAAGAATTTCTCCCCCTGCCCCCCGCGAGAATCTGTCCCCTTGCGTAGCTTTCAATTAGTGATAGAATTTTTAGAATAGGTTCAGTATAGTTCCAGAGATAAAGAATTTATAATTTATTACCCCCACCTGCGCGAGATTCAAAATAAAATATTGCCCATATCACTCAGGGATAGTGTAGCTTTGTATTAGTGAAAGAATTTTTAGAATCGGTTCAGTAGTTTCAGAGATTACTTTTCACTCGGGCGAAGCCGGGTTTTTTTGGGACAAAAAGTAGCCTATGTCCTTCCTCAGGATGCAATCTATCTCCTTGCTAAATTTTATCTAAATCTGTTCACCGGTTTAGGCGTGAAAAGGTAACAGACTGACAGACAGAGTGACAGACAGAAAGAGTTACTTTCGCATTGATAATATTAGTAAGGATGTCTTAAAGTTATTTTAGGAAAAAATTTTGTCCTAAAATAGTTTTCGACATTAATTATTATACTTAAATGTAAAAAATGTTTTTGATTATTATTAGAATGATAATTACCAAATTTATTATTTTGGCCTGATGAAGATATACAAATATATTGAAACGTTGCCAATATTATAACTATAGAAAATTGATCGAGAAAAAGGCTTTTATTCAATACTTAATGCAATATATTATAATGTTATTATTTAAATTGTCGAACAAGTTAACAGATGACACAAACCCCGACTTTTAATATTGTACTGCACTTACAGGGGAGCATTAATCTACCTTGAAAATCGTAATATGAATCGAATATTTAAATTGTTTGTTTTATTATTTTGATTTCTAACCAAATGTTTATAATTTCACAAAAAATACTAAGTTGAAAAATAGTTGCATTTATGTGTAGGCTTTCACGACCGGTATCTTCTAACGAATAGATATGCAAGTTTTGTGGTCGTCGTCTAGAGGTCCTTCATCGAAGGTCTGACGTTGTGATCATCAACGTGGTGGACATCTTCAGATGCGATGCGATAGTTGACGAAGTCGGCCTTGTCGGCTTGTACTTACCACAATGATGGACGAAACAACGTCTGTCCTTCAATCAAGGACATCTAGACCGCACGACCACTCAACGTTAAATCAGCATCGCATTCGTAAAATATTAGTGCTTTAGAAGTACTAACTTGATATTGATCGAAATACTGTCCATTAAGTACCTACATGAAATTATTAATAATATTACTAATATCATGTAAAGAAATATCAGGACATCAGTCTATAATTTCGTTTTGTCACGAGTTTTTTGGTTTTTAGGGTAGGTACCTATATTTTTGTATGATACCGAGATAAGAACACGCATTTCCACAATGTTTTTCTTTATGTCCGTTCCTTAAGTATTGCTGACGTATGTTTGAAGAAAGGTACCCAAATGTAAACATAAGTGTGCTTTTTGTTCGCCTAGGCTAAAGTTCCCACCATAATCGACATTAACGCGACCGAAGTCACATCAGAGGTCTTAAGCGTCTGGGTCACGGGTAAAAGCTAATTTATTCACATAATATTACGACTCTATACGAGTATATTTGTCTATCCAGCCAATTGTGTGTAGTACTCGGTTATGTAAAAGATGAAAATACCTATGTGAACTGATTCTATAAAAAAACATACATTGGGAAGAGTCTATAATAAAGACAAATGGGGTATGTATATCTGTCGGGTCGCGTGTGTGTACGTCCCGACGACCTAGAAAGTAGAAATTCAGATTTATCATAGAGAAACACTTAAATCTATCCAAAAGAATCATTTTTTCAAGAAAAGTGTATACCTATATAAAATAATGTTTTTCTTCAGATAATTGTTTTATATGCCATTAGATAGATTATCAATTTAAAATAATTGTAGTACTATTGATAGTTTGCTGACTCCGTTAACGGTGGCACAGGGCCGTAGCTAGGGGGGGCATTAAGGGGCAATGCCCTACCTTAAAACATCCAGTGCCCTACTTTAAGGAATTATAAACAAGCCGCAAAGACTGTCACGACAGAATGACAGACTTGATCTATCTGGCATTTGGAAAAACAAGATTAAATTCGTTGGACTAAATGAAGTTTTTCGGAAATTTGATAACATGGCAAGTTCTGTATTTTTTTTTTTTTTTTGAATAAATTGTCATTTACCGTTTTCTTGCTTTTGTAATTTGATATCACCAGATGAGGTGGGCAATCCAATTAAAAAATTGTAGTCTTTTGCTTCAGCCCTACTTCACACTTTCAGTGCCCTTGAATTTAGCTCTAGCTACGGCCCTGCGGTGGCAACTCTCATTATTTGCATTATTGCAATTCTTTCTGTATCCTCGTTTTTTCTGTTCGGTTGGTAAGTTCTTGATTAAATTTTCTAAACCAAAGTTTATAAAACTATCAATTCAAGTTGAGTTTTAATTTCACCTTCATTTTATTCTCGGACACAGTAAGTGAAGAGGCCACAAGGATGAATACTAAACAGTTGTGTAATATTTGTTTTGGTTGTTGACATTGCTTGACCATTGGTCACAGCTGTAATTCCGCGAAAAGATCAAAAACAGATGACAATAACTGCTGATGACGTAAATTAACACTAGAGTGTTGCTAGTTCAACTGCTAAATGGGAAAATAATCGATTTTTCTCACAAAGAGTTCCATGAAGTATTTAAATAAAACAATGAAGACACATAAATTTTTTTGATATACAGGGTGTCCTCAGAGACACTTAACACACGCCTACCACATGTTCCTGAGACCAAAATAAGCCGATTTAAGCAAACTTACCTTCTTACAAAATTTCTTAGTTTTGGCGCTATACGGCCCTGAAGTTACAATTTTGAAATCGTTTTTTTGTTATAAATTTAAAACGATTTGTGCAATTTTGCCAAAAATTTGGCACGTTGACATAGTTTTATGGAACAAAAAAACCCATATCAAAATTATGATTAATATTAATTCATAGGCGTAGAACTCGGGTTTTTTAATACTTGAACGTTTCAAATTTCTACGCCAATGGAAGAAAAGGGATTTAAGTATAAAATTTAGATTCACTAACTTATTTGCTACAAAAAAGCTACTCTTAATAAAACCTGATTACTCTCTTGGTTTTTGAGAAATTTGTATTTTAATAATTCGCAGTAATTTTTACAAAATGAAGTAAAGCTACTAAAACATGAATAGAAATAAATATATATCTATGTCATAAAAAGTGGTCAAAGTGTCCACCATTTTTACGCATACAAAGATTTATACGACGAAGAAAATTAATTTACTCTTTGCATAACTTCTTCATTATCTCCAGTTTTATTCTTAGAAAAAGGCATGGCCATCTTATTTGTTTATTGATCAACTTACTATTATCAACGTATTATTATTGATCAACTTATTATTAAAATACAAATTTCTCAAAAACCATGAGAGTAATCGAGTCTTATTAAGAGTAGCTTTTTTGTATCAAACAAGTTACTGAATCTAAATTTTATACTTAAACTCCTTTTCTTCCATTGGCGTAGAAATTTGAAACATTCAAATATTAAAAAACCCGAGTTCTACGCCTATGGATTAATATTAATCATAATTGTGATATGTTTTTTTTTGTTCCATAAAACTATGTCAACGTGCCAAATTTTAGCAAAATCGCACAAGCCATTTTAAATTTATAACAAAAAAATGATTTCAAAATTGTAACTTCAGGGCCGTATAGCGCCCAAACGTGAGAAGGTAAGTTTACTTAAATCGGCTTAGTTTGGTCTCAGGAACATGTGGTAGGCGTGTGTTAAGTGTCTTTGAGGACACCCTGTATGTAAATTTTGTTTTATAAGCAACATTTTCAGTTAGAATGCCGCGTAAATTTCTAAAAAAAAATATATCTGTTATCTATGTGTAACACAACTAAATGAATGATACCAATAAAAAATGATCATTATAATGAAATGACATAGTATTAATCTCGGTATTAATTATCTAATTAGTTAATTTTTATTTCTAAATAAGTATAGAATAATTAATAATAATAATTTTGTTGTAGGACGAAGATGAGCATATCGGTGAAATTTATCAAGACGAAGCAAATGAGGCAGCCATTTTGTTAAGAAGAGATAAAGAAACTGGCAGTTTTTTAGTGGTAAGTAAAACAGATTTTTAAAAAACATACCTGTATCTACAAGGCCATATAAGAGAAATACTTTACTTAATAATTCTAGAAAAATCGCTCTTTCCCATGGGGAGCGTTTTACCATATTAGTGCCTATTTCAAATGATCTAGAAAAAAAACAGTTATTTATAGACAATTTTTTAAATTGTATATATAAAAAAATCACTTGTCAAACAAACAGAAAAGAAGATTACAAATGACTTTTTTTATCATCAGAGGTACTTGGATATCCAACGCTAATGACCTCTGTTGTCGAGCGTCTATAATCCACAATAATCTTCTTGGATATTCAATTTGACAGACTCGTTAGTAATTTACTTGAACCCATGTACACCCAATGACGATAGCAAAAATTTCATGATCGAGATAGAATAAAGTGACCGCTAATTACCGTAAAAGGTGTAATATTTTTAGCTTCCTGTATTTATTGTTTAAAAATGAAAAATGCACTAATTTGTAAGTTTTATGTAAAGCGAAACATTTGTAGAGTTTACTGGCAAAAAGTATTGTGCATGAAGTTAACGAAACAACTTCAACGGATCGAATTCCGAATAGGTGACTAATTTTATTTTGAAAATTAAAATTTTGCTGCTTTTCTCTTAAAAAAATGATGTTTCGCTATATGAAGTTAGCGAAATATCAAATTTTTTTAAAAAGAAAGAAATGGCAAATTTTTAATTACCACGAATAATAAACGGCAAAAAAGCAGCAAATATTTAATTACCACGAATAATTAGCAGCAAATTTTCCCCATTTCATTTTCTAATTAGATAGTACCATACCTAGTGCTTCGCTAACTTCATATAAAGTGAAAGAAACATCAAATTTAAAAAATAAATAAATAAAAGAGCGGTAAAATTTTAATTTTCACGAATAATTAGCGGCAAAAAAGCCGAAAATTAGTCACCTATTTAACAATCGATCCGTTAAAGTGGCTTCGTTAACTTCATGCACATCAAAAAGTGCTTGCCGACAGTAAAGTGTCCACGTGTAAGTTATAATTCAAGCTCACTTTCCACTTGACGGCAAGCGGATAGTAAAGTTGAAGTACCTAGGTATACCATACTTACTACCGGCTAGTTTAGTGGTGGAAAGTACTTTCCGCCATTAAACTCTCCAAATGTATAAACTCCGCTTAAGCGAAGTGCCCTTGATCTGAACGTGGACTAAAAATAACAATATATCAATTTCGATAAACGAATTTGACAGAATGAAAATTTAGAAGTGCGGTAACAATTTATAATATCTAGAATTTGCTTATTCATTTCCAACGTTGCTATTTACCATAGCAAGTTAACAACATACAAAATTACCCCCCCTCTCTAGAGAAAAGTACACAAAAAATGAATGATAATTGCGTTAAATTTACTCTCCTTAAACACAACGTCTGGTTTTTATTTGCCAAGCTTATGCAAACATAAATGCAGACAAACATAACCTTTATTAAGTAATTATTACGTATTGCAGTCATCACTTTTTTAACAATAAACAACAAACAAAACAGTTGCATTGTCGATCAGCATGGCGCACAAATGTGATTGAAAGCGATGCAGAGTGAAGCACGGAGTGTTCGTTAAATGCATGGACAACTTATTCTATGAACGCGATTGTTAATTAGAAGACCGTAACGCCGCGCAAGCTGGGTCTCTTACATAAGACTTATTAGGTATTAGTTTACTGCTGAAGCCTGCAGGCATTCTTTATAAAGTTATACCAACCATGCCAGGACGTAGGAATTAGTTGTTGAGGTCATAGAAGTTTTAGGGAATATTTACTAGAGATATTGTAAATTATAGACGCTCGGCAATAAAGGTCAAAAGCATCACGCTGTCATTCATTAGATACTTGCTATGCAAGCAGGTATACTAATGCTGGGTTTATCGTACAATTTTAACAGGCTGTTTTTTTAATCACGCTGTTAAATTTTGATTGCTACGTGTTCATTGGCTGCTGCGTTTTCATTTTGACAAATTGTTGATCGTTACCATCGCAACCGTCATTTAACAGCGTGATTAAAAAATAAAATTGCACGATGAACCCAGCATAAGCGTCATAAAAATACCCAAAAACCCGTGAAACAAATCACAAAGAGGTGCCGTCTAAAAAAACTCAAATCTATGTTTAGATTACACTCGATAAGATTTCTATTTCGACTTTTCAAAAATCGCTGTAGACCGTGAAATACCAAGTAAAAAACCATTTTATTATTGCTTGTAACTGTTTTATCCTTGTTTTAATGGCAGTTTTGTTAATTGTTATGTTCTTTACGTAATCGATTGTGCAAAATAAAGCAATGCGAAAAATTATTACCTACCCAGTATTCAATTGAGAACAGCAATTTATTAATAAATAGTAAACGATGAGCATGCGCTTATCTTTTATGATCTCTTACACATTGAAATTACCGGTTAAGAGTTTTGTAAATTGTAAAATCATGTGTTCACAAGGCAAAGTTGCTTATGTCGCATTTTTGGTCATTTCGGATAGCATTTTTTAGAACAATGAAAATTTTCCATCCAGTTACCCAGTATTTATAATTTAATAATGAAAAATACACTAATTTCTAAGGTTCGTTAATAACAAAAAAATTAATGTCACTGTCGGAACTTCAATATAAAACTCCTAATGAAAATACAGATTATCTGTGAGAATCCAGGTATGCAAAATTTCACGGCCGGCATTGTTCCAAATCTTCATGGTTTCCGGGCTTGTAGGCCGTGGTCCGGTGGTATTTCTACCTGACGTTTCGTCTACAACTGCGGTAGACACTCTCAAAGGCGATGTGGCAGCGGTCGAAGTGTCCTCCTTGGCGGCTCACAGGACACTTCGAGCGCTGCCACATCGCCTTTGAGAATGTCTATCGTAGTTGTAGATGAAACGTCAGGTAGAAATACCACCAGACCACGGCCTACAAGCCCGGAAACCATGAAGATATCTGTGTGAAATTACGGTATCATTATACCTACCATATTGATTATTAGTAATTTTCATTGTTACCTAACAAAACTCATAGTTTCGCGCTGGTCTGGGTGAGCTATCAATCGCCAACAGCCACTCCACGTAGACCCAAATGGACATACTTTCTTTCTTATTATCAGCTGAGAGTAGTTTCCATTGTGGGTGCTGTAAAGGAACAATTTTTCCAACGCGAAATTGGACATTTTTGCAGATTCAAGTCTCGACAGTGATTTTCAGTTTTTACCATCCCAACTTTTCACAATTTTACAATATTTTTCGTTTCGAGGACCCCCAAGTCTAAAGACAAAAAAGTCTGTTCGCCAGCTTGTCTGTCAGCACGATACAGGTCAAACGGCTCAGTGGATCGATTCCAAATTTTTGTATATAGGCTGTATACGAAGAGCCCTATTGTTTTTTTTTGGGAAAAATCGGCGCATGCGCGAAGAAGAAATATGTACTGAAACTTTGTTTTTTCTATTAGTTTTGAAAATTATTTTTTTGTTCTTCATTTTACAAGCTTTTATTTAACTTCACCTGTTAGTTAGTTTGTGTGTTAGTATGTTTGGAACTTCCACGTATTTGATCGATTTGAAATTTTATACACATAATATTATGACGTATTTCCGATGACAATACATTAATAAATCGTTTTTAGAATTAAATTCAACCCCTAAGGGGTTCAAACGGGGGTGTAGGGTTTTTTTGACTATTAACCAACGCCCAGGCCAAATCGCTGAAGCGAGAAACTTGAAATTTGGATATTAGGTTCCTTTTTTGACGTAAACATCCTCTAAGAAGGGATTTTTCGAAATTCAATCCCTACGGGGGTCAAAAGGGGATAAAATCTTGAAAGACTAAAGCGAACAAAACAAAATACATAGTAAAACAAATTTTTAAGAGACAAGCTTCTATTGAAATGTAGGTAGGTAGGTACCTACTAAAAAGGAAAAAATAATTATTATTAATTTTGTTTCATACTTAATTTATTATAAAAGCGGGGATTGCGGCTAATAAACTATCGTAGAGTTACAACCCCCGCTTTTATAATAATATTATGAACCTAAATTATAAAAAATATTATTTTTTCCTTTCTAAAACATTTCAATAAAAGCTTACGTCTCTAAAATGTTTTTTTTTACAAATATTTTTTTAGAGTTGGAATGGTCCTGCCATTCAATTGTGCAGGCTGTAAACAACTCTCTGTTGGTGGCCTTAAAATAAAACGTTTTTATAATTCAATCTCAATCTTATTTTAAATTGTGTTTTAAAGACCACCAACAGCTAAGGTTATTTGGGCCTAGCACCAATTCATATTTTCAATTTATTATTTTTTTTTTAATAATAAATTGAAAATTCAATTGACACTTTTACCAGCTCTCGGGTTAGAACCCGGGAACTGGGGACTTGTAATAGAGGAACCATAGCAACGCCATGTAAACAACAGCATTGATACACGCTCGACCATTATCAAGCCCCAATCTTATTTTACCACAAATCTGTCACTATAAGAATTTGTCTTGTGACCGGAGAATAATAATATTTTCAGTAGGTATAGTAATCGCATAAAAGTATAAATATTTATGAGTATGACCTGTTAACTATTAGCATTGATACTACTTAACATAACGAAGAAATAATTCATCGATACGCGGCATAAAACAAGTTCCAAACCTATATTATTATCAACATAAAATTATTATATAATGTGGATATTTTTTATACTAAAAATGTTGCTAAATATCGGTATTACTACAAGTTTACTGAACAAAACAATTTCCGCATTTTGCGCACGCCGATCGAACCATGCAGGCGTTATTCATTTTTTTACACAACTTTCTATTTTTTTTTGTCTGTCCATGCGCGTGGAGTGATTATGCTAATTATTTGATATATACAGATATAATATATTTATTTGTAGGTGTACTTTATTGGAAATGACTTAGCCGTAATTTTTTCTGTAAAAAAATTGTGTGTCGTGACACTCAGAGGAAGTATAACTTCTTATCCAATACTCAAAGGTTACACAGTAAAATTCAGTTTACTTATAATACCGTGTAGTTTACACTACACACTACAGAAGTGAAACTTACGCAAATTCTACATACGTCCGGCAAACAGTGATTCCAGTCAGCGATCTGGAATAGCAGTTTGTAACTTGGCGAAGTTATACAGTTCGGCCGGCGACAATATTACAGACAGAAATCCCCCCAGGGGGGATATTGGGATGTAGTTGCTATCGCAATTGCATTCCAATGTTCTTTGGGAATTGGCGCTCCCAGGGACACGGGCTCGTACCAGTCGGTTTGTGTATGCCGGCTGGCGGATTTTAATACACAGATGTGTTATATTTTGTTGTGTTGAAGACGCTAATGACCTGAGTTGTCGACGCGTCTATAATCTACAATAAATAAAATAAATACAGACAGAAATTCAATTATTATTTCAAACTTATGCATATTAACTTCCCATTGGAAGTTATTGTAATGGGTCCGAAAATCGAAATCATAAAGGAAAAAAAAATTTTATGTTTCAAGGTCACTACACTATTTTTACACTACTTTTAGAAAGATGTCTGTGTGTGTGTGTGTGTGTGTACGTATGTACGTACGTACGTACGTACGTACGTACGTATGTATGTGTCCATTTCTTTCTAAGACGAAATCTCGAGAACGAAAAATGATATCGACTACGTTGGGGTGCCAATCGACGCGTATTAACGTATATATGATCTGAAAGGAATTTTTTTTAAATCGGTTCAGCCGTTCTTTTTTCTTAACCAAATAACCTCCAAAAAAGTAGATTTTACACAATATCTCGCGAATAAAAAATTATATCGACTTCGTAAGGGTGTCAATCGAGGCGTGTTAACGTCATTTTGATTCGACATAAATTTTATAAAAATCGGTTCAGCCGTTTTTTTTTTTTTTTTTTTTTTTTAATTATTGATGTTTTAATAATTAAAATGATTACTTTTCTGTGTAATATCTAATTTAATTATTATTATTAAATATTTATCAAACTGGGAAGTTCGTCGTGTGGACCTCAAGGGTCGCACTTTAGTCCTAATAAACGACCCACCTCACGGCTTGTTTGATTAAATATTGAACTGACTACCAATATGTTGAAATAACCTAAGGATACGCATTTTGTATCGATATTACATTTTATAAAAAAAATCTTAAAAAACTTTCAAAAAAGCCACAAAAAAGAGGAGAATAATAAAATTTTGAGGTCGGCGTTAATTTAATTGCTAAAACTTTTTATATAGCTACTTTTATTTTATTAAATTGGCGCTAGCTTCAAAATTTTATTATGTTCCTCTTTTTTAGTGGCTTTTTTGAAGGAGGCTTTTTTTAAGTTTTTTATTTTTTACTTTTTAGTGACTTTACAATACCTACGTAGTTTGCACGTTATTAACCGACTTCTGTCTTGATATTTGATTACTGAACTAAAAAAAGAAAACCCCTAAAACGCTTTTAGTAAAATTTATATGGAACCACCCTGAAGGTATGCCCTATATAAAACAAGAATCATGAAAATCAGTTCACAAATGCGGGAGACGTACTTACATAAAAAAATACATAATAAAAACAATCAGTTGAACTACTGAACCGATTTAAATAAAATTTATATTTGACCATCCTGAAGGTATGTCCTAGTAAATAAAACAATAATCATCAAAATGGGTTCACAAATGCAGAAGAAATCGGTGTACATACATAAAAAATAAAAATAAGCATACGCGCCGAATTGAGAACATCCTCCTTATTTTGAAGTCGGAATGTATGTCAATTCGTATTGAAAAAATAAAAAAGAAATATAGTCAATCTTCCGAACCCGCTACGAAAAAAAGGAAAATTATCCCAGCAGACAAAGAAGAATGATTAAAATGCAACGCGTACAAAATTACTTGATTATAATAATTAGAGGAATGCACATTCCCACAATTACGGGTTTCTATATTATAGAGAGAATGTCAGTAAGTTCTCAAATTATCGTCAAATTATTAATGTTCAGTCACACATTAAATTGTCAACACAAACTGATAATGTACCTACTGTACAATCAAAACAATTAATACAGTGAAACCTGCGTTTCCGATGTATCTTTATGTATTCCATAAAAAAAGTTATTACATCATATCCTACGGTTTGTAAGAACAATGCGCTGCTCACAACTCGTAGTCAGTCGAGCGCTGCTGACATGCGTTGTAACATACAGCTAGGTACTTATTATATAAATGCGGTTTCTTAAATCTACAGACACTCACGAGGTTAATAATAATTTGTGAATCAACTTGAATCTGATTTAAACACAGTCAACCCCTCGGTAGAGTTTGAAATTGTTTGCGAATTTAAAAGACAGAGCTCCATATGCAATTTCGTCAAAATCAGTTGTACATTTTTCGAGTTATGGAAGCCGTGACAGACGGGCGGACATGACGGAATTATAATGGTTCCTAATGGCTAGGGAGCACTAAAAATGACAGTATTTTATAGCAATGTAGAATAATATACTAAATACCATTTTTTGTTATAAAAATGTTAGCGCACATATTAACATCAGCAGAGTTCGACTGACTATTATAGTTTTATTTCAAGAAAAAGTTCATGTGATGTAGAATTGTTAACTGAGGTAATATATTACAATTTAAAAAAAGTAAAAAACACGCTTTAATGAACTAAAAAGTAAAAAATAATTAATTTTATTGTAAAAAAGCGTGGGGTGCTTTGTACCATATTTTCATACTACCCCACGCTTTTTTACAATCAAATTAATTATTTTTTACTTTTTAGTTCATATAGCGTGTTTTTTATCTTTTTTAAATTATAATTTATTTTTATTTTATTAGTCCTGGAGCTCCTAGTCAGGATAATGGGACAAACTTATGGAATTATTGTATTGTAATCGGTTTTTGATAAGTGTGCAAAGTTTCAGTTCAATCTGAAGTTTTCTGCTTTTTTTTAGTCTTGGAAATCCTGGTCAGGATAATGGGACAAACTTATTGATTTATTGTATTGTCATCGGTCCTTGATAGGTGTGCAAAGTTTCAGTTCAATCTGAAGTTTTGAAGTGAGTGAAAATCGCGTTCAGACTCCGTCACTTACATACATACATACATACATACATACATACATACATACATACATACATACATACATACATACGGAACTAACAAAAGCGTGTTAAAAAAACTTAATTTTAAGTGTTTTAAGTATCTGAATCACATATTATATTTTCCTTCTTCCTTTCCCTACCTTTTTTTGTCTGAAGAAGTATCTAGGACTAGCTGTTTCTTTAAAAAAACAAATAAGTGTTCCGCTTATTCGCTAGACTCGCCAGAGGGTGGTCTTTAACAACTCTGGCTGTTTGCACGAATATGACCTGTCTTAATGTTTTCTTTTTTTTTTTAATTAAAGTAGTAGTGGCCTATATTAATTAACAATCATGAGTGACAATATTTCACACATATTATAGTTTACGTTATAAGATTTTATCTCGATTTTGTTCGAACTCTTTAACTGAGCTTGTTCAAGAGTTAAGATGGGGGGAGACACATAGACGTGCACTGTATAATCTATTTCTAAATTATAATATTATATAGGCCTCTAAATATGTATTTCCTATTAGTCATATTTTTTGAGTCAAAAATGTCTATTTTTTTATCGCGAATACCTATACATCAAATTGAAAACAAGAGTTTGTATAATAATCAAATTAATACCATACGGAGTGTAATTTTAGTCTGGAATAATTCACATAAAAAACCCCAGATCATCTACGGTCAAAATCCTCGGATACGTCGATTTTGCTTTTTAAACGCGCATCTTTTGAAAGTCGTCTTTTTTCACCCCACCTCTTTCCCCAATGAAGTCATCGCCTTTTTTTTTAATTGCACTCCCGCAATTTTTTGCAGATTTGGTTAGCTCCAGAGATATTTAAATTGTTAAAAGTGAATACAAAGATTCGAATTGTGTTTTAAAGACCACCAACTGCTAAGGTTATTTGGGCCTAGCACCAATTCATATTTTCAATTCATTATTATTTTTTTTAATAATAAATTAAAAATTCAATTGACACTTTTACCAGCTCTCGGGTTAGAAACTTAGAACCCGGGAACTGGGGACTTGTAATAGAGGAACCATAGCAACGCCATGTAAAGACAGCATTGCTACACGCCCGGCCATTCTCAAGCCCTACAAAGATTCGAGATATATAGTGGAATAGATCTGGAGAAAAACATAAGTGAAATTGTGACGACCCGATTTTAAAAAAAATTCACATCGATAAATTGTCAGTTCCAGGTGGGGGAGGGGGCTAAAAAAAGACCACTATCAAAAAAGATGTGCGTTTAAAAAGTAAAATCGACGAGTCCGAGGATTTTGGCCGCAGAATATGAACTGGGATTTTTTTATGTGGGTTGTTCCATACTAAATTTGCACACTGTATACAGTGTGTCCCACCGTAACTGAGACATAGCATTTTAACATGGTGTTACGATAATTTGTTAATATTTGCTCCCCGTTAACTGTTTTTCTTATTTTTATTTTACGATCTGGTTCTAAATGTCCCCATTAATGATGTGGTAGGTTTATTTTTATTTAAATCTATTTAAAAATTAATAAAATCGCATTTTTCAAAAATAAAACACAATCTTTGCTTTGTATACCAGTTCAATGGACAATTGCTCAATGTCTCAAATAGCTTAGCGGCTAACGCGTTGACCAACATCAGTTACCTTCACGTCAAGCCCAGGTTCGAGTCCCGAGAGCTCATAATTAATTTTTTTTTAAATAATGAAAATCTCGATGAAAATACATTGGAGAACAATTAATAATGCTTATTATTTACAAATAAAAGTATAGCGATTTTATTAATTATTTTCATTAAAACTAATACGTACAACCATCGTACAACTCTGTTTTAATGAAAATAATTAATAAAATCGTTATACTTTTATTTGTAAATAAGCATTATTAATTGTTCTCCAATGTATTTTCATTATTTAAAAAAAAAATTAATTATGAGCTCTCGGGATTCGAACCTAGGCTTGGCATGAAGGCAACTGATGTTGGTCAACGCGCTAGCCGACTAGGCTATTTGCGACATTGAGCACTTGTCCATTGAACTGGTATACAAAGCAAAGATTGTGTTATATTTTTTTTAAATGTGATTTTATTAATTTTTAAAGAGATTTAAGTAAAAATAAGTCTACAAAATCATTACTGGGGACACTTAGAGCCAGATCGTAAAATAAAAATAACAAAAACAGTTAACGGGGAAAATATTAACAAAATATCGTAACTCCATGTTAAAATGCTATGTCTCAGTTACGGTGGGACACACTATATATAATGTTATTGAATATAAATATGCAGTCTTAAGTATTTTTAATAGATTCATTAAAAATTCATCATTAACACAGACTTGCAATAATATAATAACTTTCGCGATTTTATGAATAAATAAATTAGGTAAATTTACGAAAAAATTTAAATTTGATATTTAAAAAACTATTGCATAAAACGTTTGTCAATACCTCATTGACTTTATAATAATTTGTCTAATGAACTTAGCTGATGATGGTATATTTGCATCAATTAAATATAATAATTGTAAATATATTTTAATTTGCTATTTTTAATATATTACTAGACAATAATAATTACTTAAATAGCTAAAATTTAAGGTTATAATGAAGAGATGTAACAATAATTCTGTCGCCCACGGACAGTTTAATTACAGAAAAGGTTACCGTTTGCCTTTGTGAAATTGTTAAAGATTACGCCATTGTCGATACAAAAACCCAGGTCTTACAGATCCCTGCCCGCCGTAACCATATCCAGTGTTAAGTTAAAAATCTCCAAAAATTTTAAATAGGTACATAGTTACATTTCGAGGTTACCGCATGGTTTCTCTATTGTTGTTCTACACCTTTGTTCCATAACCACACGTAATAGTAAGACGATGGAAAGTTGCCGTACGCGGGTTTAAGACCAGATGAAGTTCGACCATTTTGAAAATTATTTACATTTTTCAGTTACCGTGTCAAATTTAATGATAGAGTGTACAAGCGCTTATCCTACTAGTAGAGCTTCTGAGAGTACTTTTGTACAGATGTCCAGCTAGAAGGATAAATTTCCGCTCATAAGCGTGTCCTTCAAGCAGGACTATTTCGTCCTGCTGGCAGTGTACAGACACACGATCTCCTACACGTACCATTTTGCGTTGCCTTTGCTTACAAAATACACACACAAGATTTTACAAGTATAAATTCTTGTATCAACTCAACAAATAACATAGTAGGTACAGTCTTGCCTAATGTTTGCGCTTATAATTCATAAGTTTATGAACATATCTACCCATAAAATTGTCCTACTATCAGTTCTGAAAGCACAACAATATGACGATTTTGTACGTCCGCAAGTGTACAGTCGCGGACTTAAAAAAGTTTACACCTGTATCATCTAGTTACCGGTTTTTTTAATTTTTGCATATTGTAATTTGGCTTTTGATAGTAATATATCAATTACTAAGGTTACATCCTAAAAATTCAATAAAAAATTAATATCAAAACACCTCAGTTGTTTATTATACAATCCAAATTACTCAATATTATTCAATTAAAACATAAAAAGATTTGATAATATTTGATACTAGCAAATTCCTTCCTCCAATCTTGCAATAATTCTTCTTTTTTGTTCATCGTTTTAACAATTTCGAGGCAGTTAAACGACAATTATTTCTTTTAATTTTTGACATTTACATTTACCTATTAAAAACTAAATTTGTTGCTAAGCTACTGACTTTTTGTGAACTTACACTGAAAAACTCAAGTGTAAACTTTATTATAAGTCCGCGACTGTACACTCTATAAATAATGGCCCCTTTGTAAAAAACCAAGTACCAATTTTAAGACTTGATTCTGTTGCCGGTTTAGATTTTAAGACTCATTTTGTCGGTGACGAAAAATTGCAAAAAAATGGTATAGGCACTAGTTCCGAAATAAGTGCGGAAGTTTTGAAACTTTAGAAGTTTGTAGTCTGTGCGATCGTAACGTGTTCAAGGGTCTGGCTTTTGATTCTTTTTGTACCGTTATTGCATTTTGCAAATTACAATATTAATAGTTAATTTGCACACAAATCAATTCCAAGGTTCTTCCCATGCGTGCTCAATTAAATATGCATTGGCAGATGTCACAGATACTCTCTTGTTTATTTACATATGTGTTGGTCGGTGAAACAGGTGGTTATGCAATATATAAAGATGCTAATAAATAATAATAATAAAAATACTGGTTGCTGTTTTAGTAGATATTACCACTGACATTACAGTAGGTACCTATATGTACCTGCTATATAGAGTGGGTTAATGAAAACAGTCCGGGCAAGTTGTAGCCACTTAACACCAATTTTGCGAAAAAAGCTCGCACACGTCAATTTTAGAATCAAGGGGGACATCTAAATCGATTAGTATTATTTATGTAACTTAAACCCTGAGAGCAGGGTGAATTACACCCCAAAAATTTTTTAATGGAAAGGGGTGTCAAACGATTCGCAGTTCGAAAGGCCTCTCAATTCTTTTTACAACAGTCTTTTTGTTTTTTAAATCCGATCATTAATTGCGGAGAAACTCCATTAATTGTCTGAATGAATAAAAACAATAATAATTATTAACATACATTTGCTCTTATATTTAAAACTAGCGGTCCCCGTCCGGCTTCGCCCGGATGCTATGAATTTATAACTTATTATCCCCCCGCGAGAAATTCTCCCCCTGCGAAGCGAAGTCGCCTGTTGTGTGTGTGTGTGTGTGTGTGTGTGTGTGTGTTTTAAAGACCACCAACAGCTTAGGTTTACAATAATTTTAGAGTTAGTTAATAGAATACAAATTTAAAAAAAGCTCGGGTCGCAGTGCCAAACCCTGTCGACAATATAGTATATTTGCTCAATTATGATGCGTTAGGGTTTTATTCTGTAAAGTAAGGTTTTTTTTGGACAAAATAAAAATTTAACCCCTTAACACGTTGAAGCTGACACAAAGCATCAAAGCGTCACGAGAAGATTCAACACAACGCTGTACGTCGTCACCAGTTTCACTGATCGATTTGACTGCATGCACGGATGAATCAGTATTGGGTGACACTACTATGGCACGCCGTTTTACTATTTAATCGTAAAATATTTTTACAAAATATATGAAAATATTTAACACTTTCAATTTCAGAAAAAAATTTTTGAGTGAATATTTTTTATGTACTGACATAATAAAAATACAATTTTATTATGTCCTGACATAAAATTAAATGCTTAAATAATATTATATACATAATTTTATTTCTTGAATTTTTATTCTCGATTTAAAATTATGTACATAATTTTAATTCTCCATCTCTTTCTACAGTATGTTACACTACGCTGTAGAAAGAGATGCAGAATTAAAATTATGTAGGTACATAATTTTAATTCAACAATAAAAATTCAAGAAATAATATTATGTATATAATATTATTTAAGCATTTAATTTTATGTCAGGACATAATAAAATTGTATTTTTTTTATGTCAGTACATAAAAAATATTCACTCAAAATTTTTTTTCTGAAATTGAAAGTGTTAAATATTTTCCGAGATATTTTCATATATTTTGTAAAAATATTTTACGATTAAATAGTAAAACGGCGTGCCATACACTACGATGCTTTGGTTTGTACGTTTTGTGACAGTAAGAATTTGGCTACTACTATTTTCTATAGAAAACAAGACGCCGTCCTGCGTTCAGTCAAACTGATCAGTAAAAGTGGTTACGCCGCACGGTGTTGTGTCAAATTTTTTGTATTCTTACGTGACGCCATGCGGCGTTAGTGTCCTTCAATGTATTAATACATCCCCAAAAATAATAATTTTTTTTAAATAATTTTCAGTAGGTATTTGACATGAATTTTATCAGTACCTACTACAACATTTTCACCAAATTATACACCCTTCATATTGTAACTGGTGTTTTCATAAAATTTGTAACTTTATTAAAATTTTACCAGCACATTTTAATTTTTACTAAAGCGTAAAATTTCATTTTTGAAACAATTCTGAGAATTTGTTCAGTAAAAACACCTTCCAACCACTAAAAACAACCCTGAACGTATTCCAATTGGGCCGATTTTAAATAGGCTTCGTGCGAAAATAGATTTCAACATGTGTACCAAATTTCGTTGAAATCACTTGATTCTTTCGTAAAAACAGTGCGGATATGCATAGATGTAAAGAAAAAATGAATTTAGGCTAATTATAGTTCACGATCGAAAAATATTTTTATAAATTGTTTCAAAATTAATAACAATATTTCACAAGTGTAGCATGATCAATGATTGTAGATATAAAACACGTAGTTATAATGATATTAAATTACAAAACGGATAGCAATTACACTTTAAACTATCCGATTCGTGACCATCATCTATTTCATTGACATTTATATTATGAAAATATTGTGTAGATAATCTTATCAGACTCACGCTAACTTTAATGTGTTTATATTTGGATTGTCTACCGTCATTAGGACTGGGGAACTTTCTAAAAAATACAGTAAATTATTGATCAGAACGTTATAAAAAATCAAAACGAAATGAAAAATCTTATTTTGGAGTTTTGTGTTTTTTTTAAAGACCACCAACAGCTAAGGTTATTTGGGCCTAGCACCATTTCATATTTTCAATTCATTATTTTTTTTTTAATAATAAATTGAAAATCCAATTGACACTTTTTACCAGCTCTCGGACTAGAGCCGCCGAGAGTGTAGCAATGCTGTTGTTTACATGGCGTTTCTAGCCCGAGAGCTGGTAAAAGTGTCAATTGGATTTTCAATGTATTATTAAAAAAAAAATAATGATTTGAAAATATGAATTGGTGCTAGGCCCAAATAACCTTAGCTGTTGGTGGTCTTTAAAAACACAAAAAATCGGGTTAGAACCCGGGAACTGGGGACTTGTAATAGAGGAACCATAGCAACGTCTTATTTTGGAAGTCATGATATTTTCCATTTTTTTTAAATGTTGACATGTTTGAATCTATTGTAAAAATAATTCGATAGATCACCACAAAATATCTGCCAATCGTATGTTTTTTAAATAACATTTAATATCTACAGGGTAGTGATTCGGGCTATCGCGATCATATTATAGAACTTTAAAAAATGGCCAAGTGCGTGTCGGACCACGCACAGTGAGGGGTTCCGTAGTCGGCCCATATCTCTAAAATTACACAACATATCTTATTCAAACCAATTTTCGTTGAAAGTTAAGTTCTACGTCCTTAAATTTTTTCAGAATTTTCCAACCCATAGTTGAAAAGTTAGAGGAGGGGACACACTATTTACGACTTTAGAAGCGCATATCTCACCAACTATTGACAAATAAAAAAGTCATTTTGAAACTTCTACATCATTTTTGAAGACCTATCTAAAGATAGGTAGATACCCCAACATGCTTATGTGCACTGGAAATTTTTTTTCATCCCTCATTTATACATGTATGGAGTGCCACCCTTAATTTTTTTTCGTAATTTCACTTCACCATTGTATAGCGGTTCATAAGAATACACCTATAGCTTCCAAATTTCATCTATATAGTGTCAATAGTCTCCGAGTAAAATAGCTGTGACATACGGACAGGACAAAATTATAAGGATTTCATCTTTGCCATTTGGCAATAATGATCTATACAGTATACATGATCTATAAATCATTATTGCTCAAAAAGGGTCTCTTATAATAGACCGAAACGTAGTATTTAAAAATAAAGTTGGACAGCTATAGCCAGTTTCTGTGTGTTTTATTTAAATAATTTTACTGTTTTCGATATACATAAGAAGTCTGACTGTGGGCTTTCCTTATATTATATAAATGAGCAATATAAAATTCTCTGTTTAGTTTTTACAAACTTCCCTTTGTCTGTCAAGTCAAACCCAGCCCACCAGGTAATCAATCAATGAGTTTAAGCATTGGACTATGTTACAATTTATTGTGTACAATATCACATCACGTTTGACACGTGAATATCATAAAGGTCACCGGTGCATGAAGTGTCGAAATGGAAAGACAAATATCGTTCTTACTCTCGCCTTCACACTCGACACGTTCGTCGTTTGTTTTGAATTGTTTTTGTGCCGTCGCATTGTTGCGCCAGTCACCTGACACGTCGATGAACTACACCGTTCACAAATTGAATCAATTGCGTCATGAAGTGCGTTCAATAAGTTTTGTTGTTTGTTTACTTTTTTACACGCTTATATTATTAGCTTCATTTTACGTTGCATGTTCTATTAGACCGAGAGCTAGTGACAATTTTTTGGTGTTATTTATTCAACGCCTTATTTTTGTGAAGATGTTCAGGGGACATATTAAAGTGCTCTGAGTAAGGGATTTTGCTAGATAGCGGTATGGGAGGGATGCAGACCGCCCCCAACATGTAACAAAAAAAATGGTCACAATTATTATTGCTTCAAGGCTGAAATTGTTTGTATAGCTTGTCGGTGACCCAATAATGCCATTATAATATTTGCAAATCGATTGGTCGGTATTAAAGGGGTGGCAGATCACCCTAAACGTGTCATGTACCCGACGAAATTTATATTATTAGTTCAAGGTTCAAATTTTAATATGTTGTTACGGCAACTGTTTTAAGCATATATTTCAATTTGCAGAACAAAATGTCGTAATTTGTAATTTATCAACGTTTTCTTTTGGTTCAATTGGTTACAACAAATAGTTTTAAAATTAAGGACCAATATTTATTTGTGTTAAGAATTTGTTTTAATTAAAAAACAGAAAATGTGGTGATCCTGATGATATTAGAGATAAAACGACTCAAATGTGGCTTAAGGGTCCAATTAAGAAGCAAACACTGTTTTAATGCATTTATTGGCTAACGTTTCGTAAAATATGTTTACATCTTCAGAGCTCTGTATAAACGATAATTGTAAAATTAAATTAATTTGGTAAAATTCCAAATTAATTTAATTTTACTACTAGGTATTGTTTATACAGAGCTCTGAAGAATTGGATCCTTAAGCCACATTTGAGTCGTTTTATCTCTAATAGTTATTTGATTATAGGGACGTTAAATCAATGTCAAGTCAATAAGTCTGTAGTTAGTAGTTACTGTTTGGGTAATATTACAAACACTGTAAACGCTCAATGCTCAGATAATATGTAAGATAGGTAGTTAATATTATTGTCAGAATTAAACAGATATCAAAATCCCTGATCAAAAACATTTATGATTAATCAACCAAAATATGTACCTAATTTATAAAACAAAATGATTTGTCCTGGCATCGGACACAAATGCATTTAAATTCAATATAAGATGATATCTCTATTTCTAAGGCAGATAAAAGTTGCATTTTATTATTAGTATATTTATTTTACTTCGCCATGTTGTATTCATAAAACATCACACAGTCGCATCAAAACTTTCAATTGTTTTATTTTTATTATTATGATTAAAACAATTTAATTCAATATTCACTTTTAAATGTATGGGAAAAGAACACGATGCTAATTTAAATAATTTTACATAAGTGCTATTGGCATTAAAAATAGAATAAAACAATAGTCAATAGACAAAATTCTAATTTGATGTTGATTGTAATCTGAACTCTGATTTTATATATTTGGAGGTTAATTTTATCACTGCACATTGTAATTAGTTGTATTGTAGATTTACATAAACTCATAGAATTAAATTGTCTTAGATTAGTTCTGTTTTTTGAGTGTATGTTCACGTTCTTTAGAAATCGACGTAGAGAACTAAACCTATCTGCAAAATTATTATAGGTGAATTTTTTTAAGAAAATGGAAAATGTTTTTTTAGATCTTCGATTAAAGTTTAACAAGTTCTTTAGAATTAGAATTAAAAGATAGGGGCCAGAAGATGTACACTGCGATCAATAAGGTCTATTGTGCTCCCCTGTAACATCACTATACTTTGGTAACTTTGAGGTTGATCCACACTCCACAGCCTTGCAGGGACGTAACTAGGCTAAATACCACCCGGGGAAATACCTCACTTTAGCGCCCCCCCCCCCTAAGCTTGAACGAAGAATGGCTAACCATGACCAATGAAACGAAAACCCTCCTAAACAACACTCCTGAAGTTTTTTTTATTTTATTTTCGGGTAATTTCGGTTATAGTTTTTCTGATCCAAAATATGGTGCCCCCGAAGATTTGGCGCCCTACGCTATAGCCTACTTAGCCTAGTGGTAAATCCGCCTCTGCACGTATATGTTTATTTTATTACGTATATAAGTTGATTTAAGACACACACCTTATGGCGAAATATTTCAAATCTTTGGCGCTCCAGTTTAAAATTTTATTAATATTATTTATTTATTTAATTATTTTTATCTTCCAGTTGTATTTTTTGGAAAACGACAATTGCCATTTCGGCGCCCCTAAAAACCGACGCCCGGGGCACAAGCCCCGTCAGCCCCCCCCCCTAGTTACGTCCCTGCAGCCTTGCACTTACAGAGTATCATGTTAACAGCGGTTTCTTCCA
The DNA here is from genome assembly GCA_039654895.1 of Mongoloraphidia duomilia. Lineage (NCBI taxonomy): Eukaryota > Metazoa > Arthropoda > Insecta > Raphidioptera > Raphidiidae > Mongoloraphidia > Mongoloraphidia duomilia. Next base: position 23,208,756 of record CM077525.1, on the reverse strand, counting down.
CTTCTTTACACTTGCTGTAAAAGTGCATTGTTGGAAGTGCCCAGCCTGTGCAGGCGTTTATTAAGATGACAGTGTCCTGTTAATATCCCAGCCACCGTTTGTAAATTGTTCCTACTGAGCTGAGCTTTAGAGCTTAGACTTTAGTGCTACTATATAGTTCTTTTCCTTAAAGGTTTTTGGATGAATGCCTTTGAGTGTGCTAGCGCTGGGATTTTAATCCAGTACAGTTTACGCTGTTCCATGAGCCAATTAGCAACAAGTTCCTTGCTCAACATGATTTTTTTTTAATTTTAAATCGCAGTACTGTGGTTGGTACAACCGTATTTGAGAAAGTCATGGCCCATCACGCAGAAGTTTAACAGCCACTGAAAAAACAGAATCCACATATTTTTTTATGTGTGAACATCTTTACTGGCGCCTAATTACGCCCTCCCCCATTTTTGCTGAAATGTCGCAAAAATGACCTAAAGCTATACTGCCAGAGTGTCAGCTATACCTTGGTCAACTGGAATAAAATTTTGAGCTTATATGAGGCTGTCACCGTATTCGAATCTAAAATATGTTTACACATTTCTTGAGAGTGAATTGACTGATTTTTTTTGCAAAAAATGTCGGAGTTTTTACCAGGCTAGACAGATTATTGACGAAATTATATACCTCTGGAAAATAAGTAGAAAACTGGAAGTTTAAACATTCTTTCCCTAGTTCGGAATTCACACTAAAACTGCAATTCGCTTCTGAATATTTTCACTATAAACGTTAATTAAACCAGGAAAATTTAAGGATTAAACGGTTTCAGACATCGTATACGCGTATACGTAGTAAGTCATATTGATAAGTTTCTTTCCCTGCGATCTTTAATTTGAAAAACAATACTAAATCGAGACAGTTGCCTGCGTAGGTATATTAATTATTGAGACAGAAAATATAATCACTGAAAATACCGACATTGAAGGGCAATTATTTATTTTTCAACTTTTTTAATTGCACGTCATAACAATCATCTCACAGCATAAGATGGATTTACATCTTCAATTTGTTTTGAACATCTGCCATCATATAAATTACTGTAATTTCTAATTCTCAAAATATTTTATATGTATAATTTTTAATCCAATAAAGACAATTATTTGAATTTTGTTCCTAATAAAAAAAAAAAAACTTTTGGGCTTGAGAATAGCCGAGAGTGTAGCGGCGCTGTTGTTTATATGGCGTTGCTATGGTTCCTCTATTACAAGTCCCCAGTTCCCGAGTTCTAGCCCGAGAGCTGGTAAAAGTATCAATTGGATTTTCAATTTATTATTAAAAAAAAAAAAATAATAATGAATTGAAAATATGAATTGATGCTAGGCCCAAATAACCTTAGCTGTTGGTGGTCTTTAAAATACAATTAAAAAAACTTTTTTTTTCGTTACGTAGAACAAAATTAAAATATATAATCAGTACTGAACCTAATAAAGCTTAAAAGCGGTTTTTTAACATGTTTATTAATACTCACAAGTTGATTAAATATCGTATTATAATATTATATACACATGTTGGTAGACTTCAATGCTGCGTAAGGAAACGAACTTTTAGATAAATGCCAATGCAACAACAATATTGTTTCCGGTTACATTATTCTGTGTTTGTATCGTATAAATTATAATGTTTGAAAGAAAATCAAACTTTAATATAGTATAGGTTACACAAGTATAAAGAAAGTCATACATGACAGGGAAATTAATGAATATGAACTTGATTCTAATTTTAATATAATTAACTATACCTAGGTATAGATACTACTAACATAAAGTAACAAAAGCAGATAACGGCTAACCTATTTTTATTTCATATAAACCATAGGTACCTATATGTCGCAAATAATTAGATTTTATATAGAGTAGCTAGTTCTCTTAAATAAAATAAAAGTAGATAAAACGAATACTATAATTTTAACGCTAAAATGTCAATGAGTTAAAAAAACTTAATGATAACTGTGTTCGTGTTTTGATGCTAATCTGCTAAAGTGATTCGGTGAAATGTCTCGGAAGTAACGCAAAGCTCGACGGTCAATTATATATATCTGTCAATGACTTTTATTTGTAATTTTTAATTGTATTCATCTTGTTATCCTCTATGTATTTGACATATCCTATACATTTATAATGTACAGACAGGAATAATAAATATATTATTATTATTATTATTATTATTATTGGACCCTCCTTGATCAGCTGCCTAATTTTTTACGTTATATGGAGATGTCACCTTATTCGAGACTTTTAATGTTTACACATCTGTTGAGAGTACCGGGGACTCACTGTTTTTTTATTCCAGGGTAACTTATTTGTTTATTGTATAGATTATAGACGCGTCGACAACTTAGGTCATTAGCGTCTTAAATTATTACATTAAATAACAACTAACTTAAAACTAAATAACATCAGAAAACATCCATGAGCGCAGGTGGGACTCGAACTCACGACAGTCTAGTCTAGAGGCTGGTACCAAATTCGCTATCCGCACTGGGCTACACTGCCCTCCTCCAGGGTAACTATGTATTATAGACGAACATACTATAAATTGTTTTCCTTGATCATAAATAGGCATTAGTGGCGATATTACCGATTCTGATGGCGAAAGTTATCAATCACTGTCCAGTTGTATTAGTGTATGGCCACTCTCTCTACAACAACGTATTGACTTTTTCGGTGAAAAAGGATCAAAATATCGTGAATACTAAGAGACAAATTATTTTTGGAATCATCACAGATATAAAAAAAATATAATAGATACTAACCTTACTAATTATCGCTACATATAATACCAAACATATCATATTTTTATCAAAATGTAAAATGTTGGTACTTGCCTTATGAATTGTATATTTATAAGTGCTAATAACCCTAGGGTTGAAGCACATACTGTCTGTTTTTGTTTTGTTTACCAAATAAAAAGAAACAAGCCGTGAGGTGGGTCGTTTATTAGGACTAAAGTGCGACCCTTGAGGTCCACACGACGAACTTCCCAGTTTGATAAATATTTAATAATAATAATTAAATTAGATATTACACAGAAAAGTAATCATTTCAATCATTAAAACATCAATAATTAAAAAAAAACGGCTGAACCGATTTTTATAAAATTTATGTCGGATCAAAATGACGTTAACACGCCTCGATTGACACCCTTACGAAGTCGATATAATTTTTTATTCGCGAGATATTGTGTAAAATCTACTTTTTTGGAGGTTATTTGGTTAAGAAAAAAGAACGGCTGAACCGATTTTGAAAAAATTTCTTTCAGATCATATTTACGTTAATACGCGTCGATTGGCACCCTAACGTAGTCGATATCATTTTTCGTTCTCGAGATTTCGTCTTTGAAAGAAATGTACACATACGTACGTACACACACACACACACACACACACACACACACACAGACATCTTTCTAAAAGTAGTGTAAAAATAGTGTAGTGACCTTGAAACATAAAAATTTTTTTTCCTTTTTGATTTCGATTTTCGGACCCATTACAATAACTTCCAGTGGGAAGTTAAAAAAACGTGTTTTTACGTAATAGTCGTGAACGTCTATAGAAATTTAAATCTTCACAACGAAATATGTTCAAGTTTTTTTTTTTATTTCAAGTTATGACCATTGAACTAACTTTATTCTAGTTTTGTAAAAGACGTAAATATTGAAATAAAAGCAATTAACCGTAATTATCTGTACATTTTTAATTAGCTTTAGCATTTCACTAAGAAAAAAGAAAATAATTACATTCACTTAAATACTCTTATTAAGTTATTTAACGTTCTTAGTCATTTTTGAACGTGTTGGTGTGTTAGCAAGCATAGCAATTAGTACTCAATTAAAACACTAAATACGTTATAACGCAACATCCTTAATACTTATACGTCTACACATAACTTACAACAATAACAGAGCTGAATAATTATTGCTATAATGTCCAGGGTCATGATATAATACCTCGTTAAACGTTCATGATTGTTACCAGTTAATTATTAACTTTTTAACCGGTTTCAAAAAAGGAGAAAGATTCTCAAGTCGATGAGTATATATATTTTTTTTAGCATAACTTTTTACAGAATAGTCCGATTTTGATGATTCTTGTTTTATTAGATAATCGGTTCTGTAATTCGGCTGATTTTAATAAAAGTGAGTAACGGCATCTGATTCCTTTAAGGTAAATGTCACATTTTGACACATCACACAGCGTAAGAAGTCGGTTAAATTTGTAGAAGTGAATCTATTGGTAAGCGACTAAACTACGTATTGTAAATCTACTAAAAAGTAAAAAATAAAAAACTTTTTAACAAAAAAAATCTCCTTTAAAAAGCCTCTTAAAAGAGGAAAATAATAAAACTTTGATGTCTGCGCCAATTTAATAAAATATGAAGTCGGTTAAAAAGAAGATATTAATTAAAATGGCACTTTTTAACCGACTTCATATTTTATTAAATTGGCGCAGACCTCAAAGTTTTATTATTTTCCTCTTTTTAGTGGCTTTTTGAAGGAGGTTTTTTTTAGTTTTAAATAACGGTCATCGACTGTTAGATTAACAGCTATTTTTTTTCAAAACAATTAACGTTTAACCGTCTGCTTTATTTCGCGAGAGAGAGAGAGAGAGAGAGAGAGAGAGAGAGAGCGAGAAAAATTGTAGATTATAGACGCTCAATAACTGAGATCATTACCGTCTAACGGTCTATGCTTTATTTAGCAACTTGCCAGTAGGATTTATGAATGTTTTTTGTAGGTAATTGCGAAAAAACGAAGTGATAAAGCAAATGCGCTTACGTTGAATTTTTGGCAATTTTTTGAAGTTATACTTCTTTAATGAGTGTAATGAATTGGAATGACGTCGAGTCAAAAAATGCCGACATAAAAATCCGACTCAAAAATTATTCAAACGCTGACAGGGATAAAACGGCTCTAACGATTTGCATGAAAATTACTGAAGAAGGGACAAAAATCGATCTAGCTAGGTCTCATCCCAGGAAAATTCGTTTTCTTATAGATTTTATAATTTTAAAAATCAAGTTTTTGACGTTTTAAATTAGTGTACCTAAGCAGGCTTTGAATACGTATGTTTCCGCATGGATTAAGGGAAATTAAAATGTATGAAGTATAACTTCGACCGTGAGCTTATGTGGGTGAGGCATAGAATCCATATTTCTTCCTGATGTATTCAACTTCATTATGTGTAGCATTCTGTAAAAAATCACATCTTCACAGAATATCTAAATTTAGACTGCTTTTCAAAATGGCTTATTAACACCGCAGTCGGGGGCGTCTGGGTCATCAAGAGTTTATATTTTCCACGCAACAATGAACGAGACAGCACCATATGTCGATCACGTGAGCATCTACTAGTCGAATTAATTCACCAACCCACGTTTTAAATCTAAAATTATTCTCCTGAAAACGGCGAGGATAATAGAAGTGACTCGAGACATGGAATCGTTAGTACGTCTCTTTCTGGTACTGGGAAAATTACAGAACTGGATCATTAAATGAACTGAATCAACTGTCATTAACCTTATAAAAATTCAACAGAAGCAGTTTTTCTTTCTAACCACAGATTGTGTGGTCAAATTGTTTCATTCATAACTAACTAATAAATTATTGTCATTTTTTCATTTATTATTTTATTACTTAGTTTGATTAATGCGTTTTCTCCACCGCACTCTCTTGTGCCCAGGGCCGAATTTAGGGAAGGGCAACCGGGGCTACAGCCCCGGGGCCTCCACAAAAGAGAGGGTCCCACAATAGAGACTTCGAAAAAAAAATTCTCGGTTATTAAATTTTGTCGTTGAAAATATGCTAAATCGCGTTAATAATTTTAATAAGTAATCATGAGGAAATGTTTTTTGACTTCCACTGCACAATAATTACGTGGTTTTGACATTTCAGATAATTCTTGTTTCCGATTATATTTATATGTTTGTTAAATAATAAAAGAATCTATAGGTACAATTGGTTTCACAATAAATTATTTGTTGGAAAACTCGACTGAAAAAAATTGTCCAATTTATTTGGAAAATAATTTGGGGCCAGGGGGCCTCCACTTCTTTGTTTCCCCGGAGCCTCCAGACCTCTAAATTCGGCATTGCTTGTGCCCATGAAATCTTGAAAGACTGTTCTCCCATGTGTGGAAATTCCCGAGCTTACGATTTCGAACTTCGCGTTGTTAGGTTATTATTACTATTAAGAAAATTGTAATTGTGTTTTAAAGACCACCAACAGTTAAGGTTATTTGGGCCTAGCACCAATTCATATTTTCAATTCATTATTATAATTTTTTTTTTTAATATTAAATTGAAAATCCAATTGACACTTTTACCAGCTCTCGGGCTAGAACCCGAGAACTGGGGACTTGTAATAGAGGAACCATAGCAACTCCATGTAAACAACAGCGCCGCTACACTCTCAGCTATTCTCAAGCCAGCTAACATCATTAATTTTTATAAGTACCTATAAGTATTTGTTATTCTTTTTAAAGTGAAACTTTATTAGCCTCGTTTTTTCCCGTTCGGTTACGCATGTCGAGGATCACGTCACGTCAAATCCTATATTGTATGACTGCATACAAGTGTGATGGCAGTCGATCAGACCAGTACTCAACGAAAAGCAGCGACGTTATATTCATAACTATATTGTACGTCTACATAACTATAATATCGTAGTCGTACGAATTCAGTCGAGCAGCACATCATTAACCACCACGATGGAATCGGAATTCTTATACGTTCGACGTCTCTATACTGATTAGGGTTCAAATTATGTTAATATCAAAACCACGTTAACAAAATAATACTTTCGTTGATTTCGGGTTAAAAGCGTTTAGGGTTATGGCAATAAAGTTTCTCTTGCACCGTGGTTTCATAAAACCGCAACCTAGTTTTATTACTTATTTAAATTGATGTGTGTCGAGACTTCAGCATTGCCCTGCCAGAAAGGACCTATTTGACTCAGTTATCCCGTCGCGGTCGGCCTCAGAGGAAGTTTTAGATACAGACCCATGACTCAATTAAAAGTCACATAACATTTATTTTGCACCGAAATGTGATATTTGAAAAAACTTAACTTTTTAAAAGTAATAATGTATTGCGTACATATACATGCAACAAAGTCTGTTTTTTAGCCACTCCCTTAAATTTACCCCTTATTTAGATTCGGGTCTTACAGACGTAAGCTTAGATCCGCCCGCAGAGAACATTAAGATCTACACTAAAATACAGTACAAAGTATTTCGCTACTGTTTTTAGAATACGTACAATACATAGGCGTACCCATGGTGTGTATTATATATTGCAAAAACTCGGCCAAGGTTTAGCAGTCGAGTAACCGATAAAGAACAACAATGGATTAGACAGAGCAAAAAAGACATGCTTGCACTCCTCCCACAAGTGTCTGTCTATGCGCGTTCGTGTCTATTCATTCTTGGACAAAGATACAGAATTACAGAAATCGAAACAGTGATTTCTGAACGTTAGATCTTTGAACTTTTAAGTAGACTTCGCGGTAGAGTAATCAGATCTGCAACATGTAGTACCTATAAGTACTAAATTAAAACTTAGATATTTCTCGTTATAATATATTTGATAGCTTAAATCATTAATGTTAAAATTAACAGTGTTGTTTTTGTCACTTTCTGTTTCGTCAAATGTTGTGCAATGGTGAACGAAAAATTTTAATTTTTTATTATATTGGCCTCTTAAATTTGATTTCCTTAGTAATGTTTAGCTGAAGGTGCGTGCATGTTCTTCCATCAGTAAATTTATAGGTCGAATAAGAAACAAGTTTTATAAATAATTTATATTACCAGTACTACAGGAATTTAAAGGAAATGTTGAATACTTGAAATTAACTAAAATAATTAGATTGTTTTGTAGATTTTTGCCACTGCAAATTTTCAATTTCGGCATCTTTAACCATGTGATTGTTAAAGCGTCAAAAATTTTGTCAAATTGCCTTAATTTTTTTCAAAAGAATAAAATATTTCAAGAATTGTTAAACGATAAAAACTTCAGCAATCTTTTTTATAATACGTATAATTCTTTTAAATAAGGTAGGTATCGATTTAATACCGTGTGTGGCTTAGAAAAAGTTACATACAGAGAAAATAGCATTGAGAACATTTACAATTTGAGCTCTCGCTCAATATGTTACGAATCAATTATTATATAATTGGCTGTTTTCCAACGAAAAATTTAAAATTTTGTAGTAAGCTATGGTCCATAAGACCTAATGTAAATATGTAGTAGATGCATTAATTTTTTTTTAGTCAGCCGTTGCTATGGAAATTTTTTTAAAAATTCACTGCTATTTTTTCTATGTAATCCACTAGATATTTACATTGGATCTTATGACCCATTGCCTACTACAAAATTGTAAATGTTCTCAATATTACATTCCCTATGTTACCTTTCCTAAGCCACACCCTATATATGTTTTTTAATATTTTATATTTTTGGGGAAAAAGGTGTCACTTTACAATAATGTAGGATCTACACAAATTATACTTTAAATGGCAAGAAAATTCCTTTTTTTAAATGCTTCGCTATTATTGACTTTATAGGAACATTTAGAACTATTAGAAAAAACAATAAATTGAATTAAACTATAATATAGTAAAAAGTGTTATATATATCTCTTCTTCGTGAGAGAGTATCGGTATGGAGAACCCATACATGACTTCAAAGTTCCATAATAATTTTTAATATAAAAAATGTCAGTGGAATTTGCCAGAAACCCTTATACGATACTTGATATTGTTATACTTTAGTACAAAATATGCAAAAAACTGCGAATATTTCCAAAACCACTGATCCGATTGGTACCAAAATCAATAGGCGAGGAGTTCTTATTCTAAGTACTATGAGTACTATCAGTACATGTGATCGAAAAAAACTCCACAGAGACAAACAAGACACACACATAATATATTATACAGCCGACATGCGCAAAATCACATTTCTGTACGTTTTGACGGTTTTACATTCAGAATCTGACTTTGTCTCGGGCACGATTGTTTTTACGGAACATGTACTTAAAACGTTAGGGCTAAATTCCTTGAATGATAGTCGGTGGCCTTAAAGAAAGAAACATGACTTATGTGCAACAGTTTCAGCACCACTGGCGCTATAGGTGTGCACGCACCGCTGATGCAATACCGATGCATACATTAACTGGAGAGTTCAGAGTAGTGTAGAGATACAGAAACATGTGCCCTGCCTATTCATTGTTGTCATTATAATATTACACAGCGAGTATTATATTATAATATTGTTCTCTCAAACCATTGTTATAGGCTGCGTTTGATACTTAGGTATATAATATTACACAGGTGTCTCCGAATATCTGAACTTATTTTCAGATAATTTATCCACGTGGAGAAACTAATGAAAATATGTAGCCCAGTTCGCGAATCAAATGAACAGTAGAACCTCGGATATCCGCCATGACTCATGAACGGCACTTAGCAAAACATGAATAATGACAGTTACTGTCTTGAAACTCTGAAAAATATACAGTTTTAAAGTACACGTATAGATTCAGAATAGCTTGTTGCATGCAAATACCTAGGGAATGCAATCTCGATCTCGCGAGATCTCGAGCCATTTTTCGAGATTTAATCTCGTGGGCAGGCAACCTCGTTTTTGAAATCTCGTTCGAGATCTCGAACCGATATGGTCGAGATCTCGAACGAGATTTCAAGAACGAAAAAAAAATTATAACTTACACGTAATAGTTTTTGACAGTTGCGCTAATTGATTCTGTTTGTTTCTCTGCATATATTGTTTTAATTATTGTCTTCTTGAGTAAAATGGACAGTTATAACAAGCATTAGATGCCTAACAAATTACAAAGTTAAGTGAATATTGAATATGTCTAAGAACAATTCAAACCAAATGTTCGTAAACGTTACTATTAGTAACTTACCCTATGCTTCATAACTCGTAAGAAGATATTTCCAAAATAATTAATTGACAATATAGTGTGCTGTGTGAGTTGGGGTACTGCTGTTATATTTTGAAAATAAAACAAAACATTAATTGAATCTTGGAACAAAAAAATAAACGTTTATTTAAGGAAAGTAATGAATAGTAATCATCTGCACAGTGCACTACGCAATAAATCACACACGTACACAGTCACACTGTCCCAAGTAAGTAGTTTTGATTAAATTTTAGATACAAAATAATACGCTCTTTTTAAAAGTAGGCGAAATCTCGATATTGTCGAGATTTCTCGAAATCTCGCGAGATCTCGAATTGCCAATCTCGAACCCAGACTGATCTCTCGAGATCTCGAATTGCCAATCTCGGCTCGAGATTGCATTCACTACAAATACCTATTAAGTATACTGTGTAGGTGCAAAATACATACGAAATAAATAAAGCTTGATTTATAGCAGGAGGCGAAAGATGAAAATTCGTGTTCGGGACTGGATTGTAAAAATGTAAAATAACTTTTTTCCCGTTAGAGATATCGATGCATGGAGTTTTCCGAACTTATTTTATTTTTGTCTTTAAAATTAATAGTAGGTACTTAAGACATAAACATTGCTTGGACACAAAAGACTTATTTACTATAATTGTTGACAATTGTCACATACTTTGCGTGTTGCTCTTTTTTTGGTGTAAAAAAGATTTAACCAATAACGCAGTTCGGCAATTAACAATGCAGTTTATAATTCAGTTGCTTCACGTTGTCAAGTTTGCCTCGCAGCTGGGCGATGGATTTTTGAACATGTGTTTTAAGTACTTAAATAAAGTTAAGGCATTTTTTCTTTCTGTGCAACCGTTACCTACAGAGATTAATTAAAGTTTTCGTATGGCATACTATTAGTTTTTTTATGAAAATTAAACTTACATCTTTAAAAGTTCTAACTCGATATCTTCAAAACAAAAGGCCGATCGAAAAAAAATTCATTTTATATTTTATTCTTTCAATCCAAACCTGACCATGAATTTTCATTTTTCGCCTCCTAGTGGAAATTACTCTGCATAAGACGTAAGTAGGTACCTACTGTTACGTAACGCTCGCCTAGTTTGCACGATCGGAAGCTCGAGTGCCCTAATCATAGATAAGGAACAATACTAATAGAGGTGCAGAGCAACAACAAATTAACACTAAAGGGGCTTCGTTAAGTTAGCTCTCCCCAGCGCATTTTTTCAAATTTGAAATATGTCATAATTTTGCTCTAATAATGCACCATTTTGCTCCGTTAACAAAAATGTTTGCTCCACATTAGCATGTTCACACTCGCTGACCGTCAACTTCTCAACAACACTGCAACACGTTGTGTTGCCAGCAACACAGAAACACGTTGCTGCAACAGTGCTTAACCATGAATACAGGGCTTAAGAAAGATATTTGGAAAACTAAATGGGAGGGGCTCACTTAAAGACGCCCCCCCCCACTCAACAATTACGTGTTTCCATTATGGATTTCGATTCGTTATATTTTCCTCCACAAAGTAAAATTTTTGCTCCAGTAGTGGGAAAGAAATAGGAAGCCTAAAAACGTCTAATCGCCCCTTTCCAAGACTTTTTTCGACCTTTTTTTGTACCATTTGATTTGCTATATTTTGCACCATTTTGCTCCATAGCTACTAGATTTTGCACTGGTCGCCCTACTAAAGAGTAAACCCCCAAAAAATCTCTAATAGAGATTTGGGGGGCTTCCTATTTCTCTCCCACTATTGGAGCAAAAATTTTTCATTGTGGAGCAAAATATAACGAAACGGAATCCATAATGAAAAACACTTAATTGTTGAGTGGGGGGGGCGTCGTTAAGTTAGCCCCTCCCATTTTGTTTTCCAAATATCTTTGTTGCTAATGCGGAGCTAATGCGGAGCAAAAAACTCCTGTAGGGTGCTACCTTAACGAAACCCACTAAAGGGGTGCCAGATATAGATAGATAGATAGATAGATAGTTTATTTAGTCATATTGGAGATACAAGTATCTATATGACGGTGTGTGGGAAATTTATTATCTTTGACAATGCCGATGTGCTGTGTTTACCAATGTTCAAATCATAGAGGTTTTGTATTTCCAAAGGATCCGGAACTGAAAAAAGTTGTTGCATGCTATTTTGAAAGGATAGGTAGAACCCGATTACTCTAAGAATGATACCGCTACGTCATTGACAGAAAACGCCTATGTATCTGGACGTCTCCTACCTTACCCAGTGGCGTAATGTGCAAAGGGTTACTGAAAAAAATGAAAAAAACAAAACAAAAAAAGTTTTTTTTTTGTTTTTTTCTCTTTTTCGATGGCCTTTTGATGATTCAAGCCAATACATTGATGACGTATCGGTACCATTCTAAGAGTAACTGGAGTCTACTTAACTTCGCGGCAGCACCAGTACTATTTACCATAATTTTATTAAAGGTAACTATGGTAACAGCACCGGCATCATCGCGAAGTCATGTGTCCTTCCTTTCAAAAGACAAGCAATCATGGGATTCATGGTACACTGTCTGAGCTCACAGTTTAATTATGCTGAAATAACATTATAATATTCGGAATGAAAGAAACCTAAATGAAAACCCATTAGTTAAAATTATTTATTAGGCAAGCTTTATATAGTCTCTTTTAATTTTTCATTTGAAAGAGTCACTTTTTTCTCTTTTAACTTGCCTTTTTGTATAAAAAATAAAAAATTAGGAATTCTGTTCTGTCTATATATTATGTAACTTCTTTTAGATTGCACTGTATGCATTCTCAGCCAGATATTCAAGAAAAAGATTACGGTTTTGTTTTTCGCAGTCAACTGTCATTGCGATACACAAACTTGAACTATACTAACAGCTATAGGTTATTTTTGGTCGACCAGCTACACTCAGGTTAAGATAGGGTTTTGGTCAAAATCAACATTAACTTAAGCGAACCTGCAGGCAAAAATGACGTTCACGCGAGTGAAACCACAAACAAAAGATAGTTATTAATTATATAATAATAGGAATTTGTGCTATAGGTCAAGATGATCCTAATCTTAAATTAACTGTGTATTTACTAAATTTGTTGATAATCAATCAATCTGTGTTGTCCGTCGTGATTATGGTCATAATTTGCCGCGGTTTGTTTTCTCAACATTCTGACAAATTGACATTTTGTGGTTGAATGAAGTGCTTTAAAAAGTTAGGAACGCTTGTGTATCGGGATCTATTAAATTCGTGTAGCATACACTGCATTATAAATTGTCTAACTGAACTATAATCCCCAGTTTTAAATACTCTGTTTCTATTGGAAAATTATAAAAAAAATATGCAGATTTCCCTATTAGTCAAAATACGCACTAAACTGATATCAATGTTAATAAAAATAACAAACCCACAAAAAAAGTCTGCAGAAATCAGTTTGTAGCGCATGATCACCGATCAAGCATACAAATTGCTACCGTTATGCTTTATCAAACGCGTGCACACCATTAACAATCGCTTGTTTTATGTGCAGTCATTTGTTTTTTGCGCAAGGTACACTTAATAATGGCCGATAATTCGTAAATTACTATGTTTGATTACAGCAATATACTATGTTGCAAATTGCGGTTTTGAAATTAATTATTCTACATAGGTTTAGGTAATTTATTTTTTATTTTTATTGTTCTGCGATTACTTGTTGATTACTGTTGTACACAGTTTACGATCTTGAAACAGCACAAAATATTGATAACATACAGGGCGTCTGTAAAGACACTTAACACACTCCTACCACATGTTCCTGAGACCAAAATAAGCCGATTTAAGCAAACTTACCTTCTTACAAAATTGCTTAGTTTGGGCGCTATACGGCCCTGAAGTTACAATTTTGAAATCGTTTTTTTGTTATAAATTTAAAACGGCTTGTGCGATTTTGCTAAAATTTGGCACGTTGGCATAGTTTTATGGAGCAAAAAAACCCATATTAAAATTATGATCAATATTAATCCATAGGCGTAGAACTCGGGATTTTTAATATTTGAACGTTTCAAATTTCTACGCCAATGGAAGAAAAGGGGTTTAAATATAAAATTTAGAATCAGTAACTTATTTGCTACAAAAAAGCTACTGTTAATAAGACTCGATTACTCTCATGGTTTTTGAGAAATTCCACCACTTCAGGACCGTATAGCGCCCAAACTAAGCAATTTTGTAAGAAGGTAAGTTTGCTTAAATAAGCTTATTTTGGTCTCAGCAACATGTGTTAGGAGTGTGTTAAGTGTCTTTACAGACACCCTGTATATTACAGAAAATTGAAAACAATAATTTTCTTTAATAGAAAAATTCTTTTCCAGAAGAGAGTATTCAAATTTATCTCACGTAGAAACCTGCAATAGAACTATGAAATAGGTTTATGTTCATGGGCGTACGCGGGGGGGGGGGCAGGGAAGAGCAGCTGCTCCCCTAGGATCTGGAATAAGTGTGAAAATAGATGAAGCTTACTTCATACTAATCAGTAATCCCTTTTATTTCGCGTTATTGAAATTTGGCGCTTAAAAATTCCCCAAACTGTATTTAGAACGTTCGGCCTAGGTATCGTTTATGACCTAATTGCAGGACTTATGACAACCGGATTTTCCATGTTTACACTCACATAACTCTTACCCTACTCCCCAACAAAATTCTGCGTACGCCTTTAGTTGTGTTATTGAAAACACAACCCTAAATTTCATGATTCTAAAATCTAATCGCCAACGCAGTGGCGGCAGAACTAAATAAGGCCCCCGGTCTGCTTAGAAATTGATGTATTTGCAGTATAAATTTCGTAAAAAATGAATAATATAGATGTAATGGCTGACAAAAAAATCAAATATTCATAATAAATGACCTACCTGCGTTTATATTTTGTATACGTACGGGGCCTCCAACTCCAAGCTGCCTCTTACTTACTAAACATATTTTAGCCTTGTTTGGGATTTGATTAAGGACTTCTCGGGATTTGGAGGCCTCCCAGGATCAGAGGCCCAGGGCGAGCCGACCCCTCCGCCCCGCCCCCCCTAGTCCGCCACTGCGCCAACGGCTCCCTTATTAATTTCAAATTACATACTATATCTACCGTTCCCGTTCATAATACAATCAACAGTGCAACAAAAAAAGAAAATGTGGAGAAAAGAATGGATGTAAGTACGTTGTGGAGTGTAAGAATTCAATTTAATTTACAAAAACACTTCGCAGTGTCGTTTGAATTTCAAGAGTGAAAAAATCGTCAGTTTGGAAATGCCCTGTGACCAAAAAGCGGAATTTTAATTAACTAAAACAGAATACACAGTCACTATGAGAGATTCATCCTTTCAAAAAACGTTAATCAAAACTGATTTACATACCCGTTCAAAATCAAAAGGTATTGAACGTCAAACTTATATTAAAATTTGGTGTTTCACTTTTTTGTCCGTCTATTTAAAAAGACTTTGTCCATTGTTATTTTAAATTTCATCAATACTAACAATCCAATATTTAAATTGCAGGAGGGCAGTATAGGCAAGGACTTAGTGATAAAGCCGTTGCCAAAATATTTGCGACAGAACAAGCCACCGCCGCCGCCGAATTATTCAGACGACGAGATGTTCCTCAACGAGGACGATCTCGAATCAGAAGTGTCGATAGACACAGGACTGCCGATCAAGCGATCTAAGCGCGACACGGTTAAGTTGTCGCACCACGTCATCTACAAGAGAAAACTCAACAATGATGATTATTTAGGGGATTACGGTAAGCCATATCTATCTATTTTAGGTTTCCTTAATTTTTATTAACGATAGAGTTTTTCACTCGCGTTATTTTATAGAACATTCAATATTTTTGGTATTTGTGGCAACATTAATACATTGCCATAACAAAAACAATCTAAAATTAGCTTCGACATCGTTATAGTTCATCTAAAAAAAAATAATAATGTTCTACTTAACGAACTCCAAACAATGATACTTTATTCCTAAATGGAAAAAACGAGGGAAAGAATGACCCCCCTTTTAATGTGTTGGCCAGGGCCCTTTCGTGCCGGGTATCAAAGGGGCGGCGCACACAGGCGCCAAATAGGCGCCGAGAAAAAATAACAAAATTTATAATAAAAAATTAATGTGAAGGAAACTTAAAATTTCATAAACCTAATTTTTGTAATATGGATTATCTGGAGGAAAGCAATTTATCAAAAAATAATGATATAGGTAATAGGTATTCTAATAGATGTTTAAAAAATTCTGATTGTTAGTTAGGCTAAGTTAGGCAGTATTACGAAATGGTGGCAGAGTTTCATATTATTATCACATACATATTATATAATTTTTAATTTACTATACAACTATAGAATAGAAATTATCTGGAGTGGGAGGGGTGCGCCCAATTGCAATCTTGCACAAGGGTACTGACTACCCTAGGAATGACCTTGGTGTTTGCCCCCTCAGAACTTATCCCATTTACGAGCTAGAAGCCTCTGACAAACAGAGTAACAATAAGACTCCGTTGGTGTTCTTGAAAGAACCATTTTTAAGTTTATTTAGGTTTAAAATGTAGATCATGAATAATTTCTTTTTTCTCGTCGTTCACAGCGCCAGTGTTAAATGTAGTACCCACCTCCTTCTAGTGTCCATAATAAAAAAATATGCAATTAGATATAGTTTTATTTAATTTACGCGTGCTCTCAGCACTGTAGGCTTCAGTCAGCTCTGTTCGCATTGTCAATAGGTGTGCAATTTCTATACACAAGCGTCTAGGTCTGCAGTCAGGGTCCTTCTGATTAGTCGAATACTCCATCTTGATTTCATTTGACACACATACACACACACCTAACCGAGTGTAACAACTAACTAGTGAACTCTGTATACTAATATGGATAGTTAGATAGCAATTAAAAAATGGGTTTTGTATGAGGAGAATGTTCAAACACACATTCTTCAAGACAGGCATTAATGTTTATAAAATTAGAATGAAAAATTCAGATAGGGCTTGTAATATAATTATTTCTATAAAAGTCGATCAATTTTCTGACATTTCAAAATAAAACTTAATTAAAATTTATTTTTCCATTCCAATTTCTCAAGAACACTGTTATGTACCGTATAAATTTTGGACATCCTAATATCTCAAATAATAATATTAGATTAAGTTTTATTTTGAAATGTCAGAAAATTGATCGACTTTTATAGAAAGAATTAAGTTACAAGCCTTATCTGAAGTTTTCATTCTAATTTTGTGAACATTAATGTCTGTCTGGAAGAATATGTGTTTGAACATTCTCCACATACAAAACCCATTTTTCAATCGCTATCAACCTCGCTATCAACTATCCATATTAGTATACAGAGTTCACTAGTTAGTTGTTACGTTCGTTTAGGTGTGTGTCAAACGACATCAAGATGGGGTATTCGACCAATCAGAATGGACCCTGACTGCAGGGCCTAGTCGCTTGTTTTCTATACAGTGTAGTGCACTACACTGGCAACCAATGTCAATGTAATGACGTCATTGAGATTTGAGATATTATCAATCCATTGCAATGGTTCAATCCCAGAGTCTAGACTCTGGACTAACAACATAGTCAAAGCTATCAATTTTATTAAAAATTAGAGATTAATCACTTTAGACAGGGCCGCATTAACCATTAGGCAGAGTAGGCAACTGCCTAGGGGCCCCGCATCGGCTAGGGGCCCTGCGCGCGCACAAAAGAAATTGAAAATGTTTCATAGAATGAAAATTTAATTGGAAAATTTGTATGCTCAATGACAATAGGTATTATTACTTTTTTCGACGCATGCTGTCAGTTGATGAAATACTTCATACTTACAGAACAGAACCATCCAGTATCGAGTAGTAGAACTAATAATATGGATGCGTTACGTAGCGTATTGTGTGAATCATACAATACGCTACCTTCATCAACTTGAAAAGAGCTGATCATCTTTGAACGGCTGAAAAGGGGCCCCGACATGGTTAATCCGGCCCTGACTTTAGACAGAAATATTTATATCTATTCTTATTTTATACTGCAACCCATGATTTAGCATCGTCGATGTAATTGCGTCGAAATGTATATTCAATAATAAAATTGTTGTGGTTAAGAAGTGAGTAGATTGTTGCTTTTTTTCTCTATTGTACTGCAATTATCTTATACAAAGTTAATTAATAATATAATATATTATCACCGTTTGAAATCGGTATAGTAAATACCTACTATTTAATTATTTTCGTTTTTCCACAGCTCTTATGGAACCCGACCACTTGTCCAAACGATATAGACGCAGCACCCTGCTGGATGACGAAACGTCCGACCAACAGAAGAATCGACGGTCAAAACGCGAGGCGCCTTACGTCATATATCCAGAAATTCTCGTCATAGTTGACTACGATGGCTACCGGTTGCATGGCGGGGACAATGTGCAAATCAAACGCTACTTTGTATCATTCTGGAACGGTGTCGATCTTAGATACAAGCTGCTCAAAGGACCCAAGGTCAGGATATCTATCGCCGGAATTATTATAAGCAGGGTAAGTAAAAAAAAGTACCTTTTATAATTAATCGTATTTGATTTATTGGTTGAGATTCTATTTCTTGTGTTGGAGAAAGATTAAATAATAAATATGCACTGCTATGGAAATTTTGAAGTCGGCGAGACGCAATGGAATCGTTAGGTCAGCTAAAATGCTTCAAATGGGTGTTAGAAGATAAGAATTTATAGGTCTATTGTAAGTAGCTGTAAATACTTACCTACTTTCAAATATCTACGAATATTTACATTTTACGCTAAAGAGTTATACCTATAGTAATTTGTGGCCAAAGTTCCATATTTACAGAATGTAACTTTAGCCGCAAATTGACACAGCAACAAAATGTAAAAAAATCATAATAACTTTTCCAAAAATATTTTATTCAGACCTAAAAAAATCTCTTAACGCCAAAATTACTTATAAAGTGATATGAATTTTATTTTTAATAACGCAAATATTATTTGATTAGGTATTTCAAATGTAAAGATTAAAAAAACTAATACTTCTTGAGTATGTATCAAAAATAAAAATCAATCATGGCTGCTATTACCGCATTTACATTGATTGATTTTCAAATTATCTTAACAAACTTCAACGCGACATTTATTGAAAAACCGTTAAAGTACAAAAATTCATCACATAAAAATCACATTGTTTTCAAATTAATTTCGATCAATTTCACTTCTTTTGATCAACTTTTCAACACAAACACCAAAAATACAGTAACCAATCAATAACAATATTTATCACTTAGCCAATAGAAAATCCAGCATCTTCATCTGTTTCTAATCCGATTTCCTCCAACAGTTCCTTTTTGGACTTAGGATATCCCTCAAGCACCGCATTTATTACATCCATACACATCCTCTTTCTTTTCCTATACTCTTTTGAATATTTCTCATGATCCTTAAACGTTTTGTCTTTTTCATCAGCACTTATAACAATATTATTAGATTTCAGATCGTTCAGTTTTCTCTCCAGTTTCTCAATATTCGCTTCCATTTCGCCTTTCTTTTCCTTAGCTTCTTCAGTCGTCAGACTTCCTACCAGTTTTTTAAGTTCTTCTTCACAATTCTTGCACTCATTGTTAGTAGTTTTGAGTTCCTCACAAATTTCTTCACACTTTTTATCCATCTCCTGAATTTCCTTATTCATTTGTTCAGGGTCGCAGTCTTTGTCTTGCATTACGCAATAGACTTTTTGCTTACCATAAACTTTCTCTTGTATTTTCTCATCGGATACTAACTGATCTAAAGCTTTCTGGATAGCCGTTTTACCGTATTCTTTGTGCAAGTTTTGAGTGACGTCGTTGGCTGAATACGGTCTGTTTTGATTTTTTAAATATTTATATACAGCTTCAGTTGCCATTTTGTAATTTTTTTGTTAGAAATGTCTGTAACAAAAATATACTTGTATCATACATGCCAACAAAACATTAATACAAATAAAAATCATCTGCTAACGTAAACACATTGGTATATGAATATAACTGACACTTGGATAAATTCTACAACGTTGTAGTAGAACTTATCCAAGTGTCAGCGTTATTCATGTATCATTTAATTATGTTCTACCAAGTGCCAAGCGAAGAACCGCTTCATACTATAATAATATGGTACTGGATTTATCACAAGCTGTTTAACTTAGCATGCGCAAAAAGCTGAGGTGACACAGAAGCACGTTGTTATTTCTTAATTATTTTAAAGTCGAGTAATTTCAAGTACAAAATGATATATCAAGAAGATATCTCTAATAATCTCTACTATTATAAATGCAAAAGTTTGTGTGTGTGTGTGTGTTGTATAATAGTTACCACTCAGCTTCATAACGTCTGAACGGATTTTCATAAAATTTGGTATATAGTTACTTTAGATCCTGGAATAGGACATAGGGTACTTTTCATCCCGGAAAAATGTGTAGTTACTATGGGATACTAACAAAACGTAACTGCAATTTTTTTGCATTTTAGTGTATTGGCGGAATCCTATTAATATTATAAACACCACCAGCCAGGTTTCACTTCGTAGGGGGAGAATTTCTCGTGGGGGGGTGATAAAAATGTATACTGTGGGAGAGTAACTGCAATTTCTTTGCATTTTAGCGTATTGGAGGAACCCTACTAATATTATAAACACCACCAACCCGGCTTCGCTTCGCAGGGGGAGAATTTCTCGCGCGGGGGATAATAAATCATAGATTCATAACACCCGGGCGAAGCCGGACCGGACCGCTAGTTATGTATATTATTATGAAATATTTTGTGTTCACAATTTTTCTTTAGCGAATTTAAAATACATTTTTTAATGTTTTTTTCATAGGGACGTGATGCTACGCCGTATCTGGAGAGGAACAGGGTCGGAAGGGACGCCATAGACTCAGCCGCCGCCCTTACAGACATGGGCAAGTACTTGTTCCGGGAGAGGCGACTTCCTGTCTATGATATCGCCGTTGCAATTACCAAGTAAGAAACGATGCTGCACATTTTATTCATTCAAAAATGACAGTCTGAAGAACAATCCACTCCGAAGTTAAATAATTCAAACCAATTTTACTATAACGATTCAACATTTTATTGAATTTTAACGCTTCCTAGACTTTCCAGAAAGATGAATATCCAGAATAACAAAGAAATCGTACAGTTCTATCTTTACATTCAAAGTGAAAGTAAATTAGTTCCAATTTATTGTAACATTGAAGGACTTTGTGGCGGTACCGGTGCTGTTACCATAATTTTATTAATGGTAACAGGTAACAGCATCAGTACCGTCGCGAAGTGACGTATCTGTTCTTTTAAAAGACGGGCATAAATGTGCTATTAAAAATTCCTCTAATACACATTCCCAGTTCTCCAGTCCTGATCTAACTGCTAAAGTGTCGAAGATAATAATGAATTGAAAATATGAAATGATATAACGATACTAAATTAATGTTTTTGCAACATTTGCATCAAAAGTACAATTTTAGATAGCTGTGTACCGTTTAAAAAGTGATTCTTTATGGAAGCTTCTGATGCGTTCAAACGGTAGTGTTTAAAGTAAACTTTAACACATTCCGTTCTATAAAGTAATACTTTTTTGTTTTACTTTATAACACACGTGCGTAATAAAGTACTTTATAGATTACTTTTCTATAATGTCACTAATAAAATATTTATCCAAATTGCGTTTTATTTGCTTACAATTGAACTTTTGAAGCAGTTGTTGCACAAAATATTGTATTTAACGCGTGTCTAACGTGACGAATCTGACAGTCGCGATTTTACAATACTCTCAGGTTATGGTTGCATTTATACCAGAACTCGTGTGATTACCGCACTCGCCTTCGGCTCACGCGGAAACACATACTCGTTTAGGGGTGCATTCCACTTGGCGATCGCAACGCTTGCAACGACCAAACGTAATGAACGCGGCCATAAGGCGCGAGCGTAGTGGGCGAAATGGTCGCCAAGTGGAATGCACCCCTGGTATAAATGCAACATAACCTTAGACTCGTATCGCAAAATCGCCACTGTCATATAATCCGTCACTTCAGCCACTAGTTGCATAAATTACTATTAATGAGTAACGACAGTCTATTTGATAAGCGTTTACCACGACAATTTTTTAGTGTATGAAGACCGAAATATATGTTTATGTTTCACAAACTTAATTTATTTTAGGTCAATCATTGGATTTTACTGGATATTAGTTGCATATTAATACGTACAAAAAGTGTTTTCTAGGTGTATTTAATGACGTCAAATTATTATAATTCAAGGTACGACATGTGCCGCCGCAGGAAGGGTGGACGCTGTACCAAAGGAACAGCGGGTAAATAAAACACAGTTTCGTGTGTGACAGGGTTTATGATTAATGCGCCTGTGTAAATACAATGCTTTTATGTTTTGAATGCCTATTACGTCACCATGGACACAATTTATGTGTGGCTTGACAACTGACGTCAAGTGATTTGAATGGAATTTGTATATAAAATAAATTCCTTCTGTGAAATATTTACAGCGCAAAGTCGAAATTTTATTGTGAGGCGATAAAGCTGTACCACAATTTCATTCCGAAAATGTCAGTTTACAGAGCTGTAAATACCTTAGGGCTTAGAGAACAGCACGATTAAATCAAAATAATTTGGAACCGCTAAGTTAATTGTCCCGGAGCAATAGACGCACGGCTAGGACCTTAGAAACTATTACAAAAACAAAAAAAATATTTTTAACATTTCAAAGTCACGTTGGATTTGGGAGTCTCCAAATGCTCAATCCACTACCGACTGTTCCTCATAGCAAAATTAAATAGTTTGTAATTAATACTGTTTTCTTTTCTCGCCGAAAACTCGTTCGTTGTTGTTTTGACCAAGAAAAGGATTTACTGTAAAGAAAACTAAATAAAGATTTCATTTTAAAAACTTAGAAGCTCACTCTATCGTTTGAGATAACGTTTAGGTATGTTTTAAATTATTATTGATATGCAGATTTCATTCAAACATGGTTATGGGAAACCTAACAATATACAATATAGGTACAAAAAAAAACATTTCGACTTTTACCATAAAACATTTAGGGAAATTCCCAACACTGACGTCAAGGAGCAGGAAAAAATACGATCAACAGACAACTGACTTGTTTCCGCAGGAAGACCCGTGAAAACAGAAAACAAGTGAAATGAGAATAAAACAAAACAATAACACTCCATTCTTTTGTTTTTTTTCTATTATGATTACAGACTAGACATGTGCAGAAGGCAGTTTGCTAATGATGTGTGCAACAGAGGTACTGCAGGTAAAAAAAATTATAAAAAATAATGAAAATCGCACTTTTTACATCGCACATCACTCAAATTTTGTTTTTGTTTTTGTTTTTTTTTTTTATTTTCACGCATCAATCACCGTGTTCCTTCCTCTACACGCACGCGTATTTTGTTTCACGTTTGTTTTGTTTTTGTTTCTACAGCACGCGAATTTTTGTTTCACGTTTCGTTGTTTGTTTCTTTAGCACGCG
Source organism: Mongoloraphidia duomilia (assembly GCA_039654895.1). Classification (NCBI taxonomy): domain Eukaryota; kingdom Metazoa; phylum Arthropoda; class Insecta; order Raphidioptera; family Raphidiidae; genus Mongoloraphidia; species Mongoloraphidia duomilia. The sequence goes on along the minus strand of CM077525.1, from coordinate 23,185,287 downwards.
TATTTGTTTTTCACTTTTGTTCACTTTATCACTCGTTTGTTTTAAACATTTTTCAGCAAATTTTTCGTAAACTTGTTTTACTTTTTTGTTTTTCATTCTCCTCATAGAGATTTATTTTTTAAAACCTAATTAATTCTATTAATTTTACGTACTTTTTGTGACAATTAACATTTATTTTCAATTCATTGTTTTTCAGCATCTTATTCAAGAGTATTTCTCATATTTAACTTCATCATTTATTTTTGAGTTGCTATTTTTATAACAATTGACTGTATATCAGACAATGACTGACTTTATTTTACGTAAGATTATGGACACCATAAGGTAAGAGTTTACAAAATTGTGGTGTTTTGACGGAAAATGTTACAAAACTTAAAAAAGTTTTACTGACATGCTTGTTTTTGCTAACTTTAAAAAAATAGATTTTTGTTTTCATACTAATCAGCTTTTTTTTAACATCATATTGTGCTTGTGTCTTGATATCTTTCTTTTTTTACAATGGAAGTGTCTTCTAGTGTTAATTGAATGTATGCTCTGAATCTATTTAACTTTTTTATGTTAATCGTATTATGACTATCATTTTTATATTATTTTATTATTGTTTGTTACGTTTTTTTCCAAAGAATATACACTTAAAAGAATGGTTTATAAGGATGACATAATGAATACCATTATATTATTATTGCCTTATTAAATATAAAAAGAATGAAAAAACGTTATTTAATTACTAAATTAACAAAATAGCTTAAATAAAAACCAATGCAAATATACTTATATTTCTATTTAAATTATATCTAAATCAGGCGCGGATCCAAGAGGGAGGGGCAATGCCCCCCCCCCTGATCCATAGTTATTTAATATTTTACCCAATTTTTGGTTTCATACACACAAATCACAAAATCAGAACGAATCTCCTGGAAGATAGGTAACTCTCATAAAAATTGCCCCTCCCCACGAGCGAAAACCTGAATCCGCGCCTGATCTAAATCTATAACAATCTAATTTCTTAATCATCTTCATCAAAATGATTTTCTTATTTAATATAAAATAACAATAATACAGTGCGTACGTTTAGTGTGGAACAATTCATATAAAAAATCCCAGATATTCTGCGGACAAAACCCTTGGCCAAGTTAATCTTAGTTTTTTTGATGCGCATCATTTTTGAAAGCTGTTGTCATTTTTTTACCCCAAACCCGTTATGTTTCAAATAAACGCTGAAAATTCCGTAACAGCTGTCTCGAATTTTTGTTTTCACCTTTAACAATTAATATCTCGGCAACTGTCAGTGCAAATGTCAAATATTGGCATATTGCCGAAATTAGGATTTGATAATCTATCGAAACCTGTAAAAAAAATTGAGCGGGTGTCATTAAAAAAAAAGCGATAACGTCATTCTGAAAATTGATGGGGACAAAGAAGACAACTATCAAAAAAAATGCGCGTTAAAAAATAAAGTTGACCTGGTCACCTGTCCGAGGATTTTGACCACAGATCTGAGATTTGTTTATACACTCTTAGGTACTGTATATTACATTAATATTTTGGTTTCAATAATTTTTACGAAACAATCAACGCGTAATTTCTCTTAATATTAGCTTTGAAAAGTTATTGCGACTTGAATGCTTCGCCTTGAAGCGATTTTCTTTAGAAAAAATCGTTAAACAGAAAATTTTCCATAAACTACGTTAAAAAACGATAACATTTGTATTCAAACTGTTTTTATACAAGTGGTTATGTGAACCAATAGGATTCGCGTACGTCGGCGGCGCTTGCGTGGTCAACAAGAGACTGGAGAAGGTCAACTCCGTTGCAATTATTGAAGATACCGGCGGTTTTTCCGGAATTATTGTTGCCGCCCATGAAGTAGGACATTTGTAAGTATCAAAAATTATGACTGCCACTATAAAAAAGCTTGTCCGAATTTATCCATTCTTGCATATTTTTCATACTGGAAATTGGGGTCCTATTATCCAAGTTCTTTTTTTTTGCTACTGCACAAACCCATTTTTAATACTAAATTTGTAGTCAAAATTATTAATACTGAATACTATTAGAAAAGTTTTCACAAAATACCAAAACACACTTTTTTTTCCGAGTTTTGATCATCGCCAGATAGGGGCGGATAGGCATGATCTGACCGGCCCGAGAAAAAATACAATTATATGTACAATAGCAGTATTTTTCATCGGCCCATTTTCGTCAATGTAAGTAGCGGCCCACCGAGAAATTTCCGGTGTCCTGTCGCCAGATGAAGCATGGTTAGCAAAACGTGCGTCGAGAAAAAAGTGCAGTTCGTGGTCTGTGGTTATTTTTTAATATTCAGTGTCTTCTCACCCTGTTCAAGAGATTCGGTGAAAATTGGTAACACTTAAAATTATTCCGAGTTGCGAATAAAGTTCACTCTAAGCTGCGCGGGTGCGCAGTCGCGCACTAATTTTTCGAAAGTTGCGCAGCCGTTTTTGTATTCTACGCACAATGGGTTTGTTCACCATTTTTTTTATTTCATTTTATAGAAGAAATTGCATCTAAAAATGGCAAAAATCCAAATTTCACAAAAAAAAGTAAAATTTTTTTTAAACGGCCTTTAACATTTAAACGTCAAACGAAATCTCTTTTGACTTCAAACACAGGCACAGGACCCCCCCCCCCCACCTGCACACTTTTACATGCGTTTTGAACATTTTTGCTCCCATATACTTTTGTACCGCGCAGTTAGCGAAAAAATTAGAGGGAAAATTGTACTTACGATTCCGACCAGGATTTCTAAATAGTTTAAGATTGAGATCAGACTGTTCAAAACATTCTAATTTCCCGTCAAAAGTAAAAACATTAAATGTATGGCGAGCGAAAACAATCGGAAAACCTTAACTTAGATTTTCGAATGGTCAAGCCTAAACCTAAAACGTTACAGTTAAATCAAGCAACGGTCAAACAATAAATAAAAAGACGTCTAAATTGTCCGGAAACGAAAAAGGGCGCGAAAGCATGCCGATGAATCGAAGAGAGAGTTTTTTCTTTACTTCTAGCGTGTACTCTTAAGCATAGTATCTTTTTTTGCTAGCATTGCCCACAAAATCCACGTGTTGTTTAACTACACTATTCTCTATTTATTGGTTCAATTTATTAAATTATTATTTTATAGCTGTGTGAATCCTAAGTTCCTCGTAACACGGCGAATTTCAATGTATAGTTATGGCTACATTTTTTGTGATGCATTATTGATCGAACTGATCACCTTTTTAATTCCTTGTAGACTTGGAGCAGTTCACGATGGCAGTCCACCACCGTCATATTTGGGAGGTCCCGGTGCTGAAAAATGCCGTTGGGAAGACGGTTACATCATGTCTGATTTAAGACACACAGAAAGAGGATTTAGATGGTCACCATGCAGTGTGCAAGCGTTCCACCATTTCCTCAAGTGAGTGGAAAATAAATATTTCATTTTATTCAGTCTTAATGTCGACTCTTTGTAATCATTTGCATGATTAACAATAACAAATTAAATGAAATGGGGTGCAACTGCGTTGCCTAGATAGGAAAACATGTTCCCAGATTTTTTCGGTTTATACCAATATCATTCAAAAACGGCTGAATTAATTTTGATGAAACTTTACACACTAGCAATAATTAATTAATTGGTGCCCAGACTTAAAATATAGCTGTGCGTATGAAGGATTCCCATTAATTAACGCGAATGAATCTGCGGGAAAAATTGACACTTACGAGAGCGAATTTCATTACTTGTTTTACAGTGGAGATACAGCTACATGTCTTTTCAATTCACCCCACGAAGATGAGAGTTTGGGACGAGTACTTCCAGGAAAACTACTGACCTTGGACGCACAGTGCCGAAAAGACAGAGGAACCAGCGCCTGTTTTGTAAGTTACTTTATGAATAATTTATTTGTAAAATTAAACTCATACACTTCCTTTTTTTCACAGCGGGCAATAAGTGAAATCGTCAACATGAATGATGTCACATATTCCCATTACATAAAAATAACGAATAGTTTTTTTTGTGTAGATCACAATAAGTAGCTACCATAGCCTAGAGTTGCTCTAGTAAAAGTTAGGACCATGTTAGAACTAAGGCGCCATATTTAGCCAAAACAATGGAAAGGAGTGTAGTGAAAATACGCGCGTATTTTTAAAAACTTTGGAAACGTAACAAAAAATATTTCGCGTTTCACTTTTTTGCACTGACAGCAGCTGAGAAAATTACGCTAGGTACCTAGGAAACAATCATGTGAATGATGCTTTAATGACGTAAATTTAAATTTTGGCTGAAAAAACATGGCGGCTGGAACGAACCATTCAGAAATCGTCACGGCTGTCTTAACTCTTACTAGAGCAACTCTACCATAGCCTAAAGATTACCTTAGTTAAAGCTTAGTAAGAAAGAGACGCATGCGTCTTAATAGAGTAGGTATATTCGTATTATTTTTTATTTTTCATTAACAGAAAATATTGCTACATGATAGTTTAGAATTACGTAAAGTATTTTTTCTGTTTTACTTTTAAAATTTTATCCTGTAAACTAAAAAATACAAATTTTGCAGTTATGCCTCGAAATACGAAATTAACATAATAATGCACTAATTTATCAATGTTCCTTCTGACAAATTTTTGAAACATGTTTATTTTAAATTAAATTAACGAATCGAACATAAATGAAAGTCTACTAATATAACTTTCAATTGTTTTGTAAATTATAGAAAGATGACCGAGTTTGCGCACAACTGTTTTGTTTCGACGCCGGAAGCGGCTACTGCGTCGCTTACAGACCAGCTGCAGAGGGTTCTCCATGCGGGGACGGACAAGTGAGTTACAAACATACAAATTTAAATACCTATGTTTTTAACAATTGATTTTTAAATACATAGGTATAATATTCATGGCCTTTTCACTGTATTGTCATTATCACTGGGAAAGCTGTCAACCGAGGACTACGTTCTAGATATTTTTATTATTTTGGAATAAAATTGGACAATTACCTAGTTATTTCTTTTAAATTTGAAAATAACTTCAAGTAAAAGATTTCCAGTATTGCAGTAGGAGTGAATTGACTCTGGAAATTAAAAATTCATTACTGCAGATTATAAACGGTCGAAAACTAAGACGTATTAAAAAAATCGAATATCTATTCTAGTTTAATTTTGGCAACAAAAGATCGAGCATGTATAGTGTTGCAACCAAAGAAAAGTTCGGTCGAAAAGTTGTTAATGCAAAAGTTCGCTAGTACCGTGGAAAAGTTGGAAATGTTGGAAAAGTTGAGTTTTATGGGATCAATCAGTTTAAGCAGACAAAACTGTATCTGATCTAGTTGAAATAATTACATTATAGTATATTGTGTAACAAGTGTGCTAAATACATCTTTATGCGTCTGCAGGCGCGATGTTTTCAGCACTCGTATTCGGCTCGCGATGCTCACTCGCCAAGGCTCGTGAGCCGCTCTCCTACTACTCGTGCTGAAAACATCGCGCCTGACGCATAAATATTTAGCACACGTGTTGCACACTATACTTTATATAACACATGCATGGTTTTAGACTTCAATTGAATATTATTTAATGTCACTGACAGAAGTACATCTCATAATAAAAACATTGGGCTCGATACAATATTTATTCACTTTGTTACCATAGTAACCATATTTCATTTATAACACCGAAAAGAGGCACCATTAGATAACGGGTTTTTCAAATGTTTCTCCATTATTCATCGAAAAGCGTTTCATAATGGATCATGACGTCACTTGTCAAAAACAGTCATTTAAGGTCCGCAAAACTGATACGAAAAAACACTAAAAGCGTGCATGTGTTATATAAAAACATTTATTGAACAGTTTTTTTACGTCAGTTCATACATAAGAGTCTGCGACTCAACTCAATGGAGATACTTCTTTGTTTACATTGTTGATCTCTTCTCAGTGCCTAAAATTTGTTTGAGTAATAATAATGTTGAATCATTTTTTTTTAAATTATTATGCACACTTTTATTTTGGATTATTTTTCTTCTGCAACTCAAAAAGTATTTTTTGAATAAGCGAAATTCTCATATCGTGTGTATCCATTGTAAAAATATAAAATATATTTCTGATTTAAATGTTTTTTTTAATAAATACACAAACATTTTAAATTATGTTTTACAGTTCTGCACGAACGGACGTTGTGTGGCTGAACACGAAAATATAATCCCAGATTATTCACAAAACACCCCGTCTTACATCAGAAGAGGACAAGAAACGGCCGCTACTGATCTGCAACCAGTCTACGTAAATTATACAACTTACAGGTTTGTCTTTAAAATGCTCTGAAATATATGTTTTATTTAATTATTTAATATAAATTCAAAATCAAACATGGTAAGTGTGAAGTAAAAGGAAAATTATTTATTTTCAACGATATTTGTATTTTTCTATGCAGGTATAATTACAATGAAGATAGTAGCACAACACAAAATCCATATGATTATTACCAACAGCAACATTCTACAAGCACAGAAAATCCCTATAGTTTATATTATCAACAACAAAAGACAACCGAAAGCCCTTATTACACAGCCAGTACTACCAATCCCACAACGAACTATTACCATTACACGACTACCACAACAACAACAACAACGACGACTACCCGTAGTCCCTATAAATACACGTTTACTTCAACTAGAAATCCTTACAATTTCCACGAATATTTCAAATCGACAAGTACGACAAAAAGTCCACACAGTTATTATTCAACGACTAGACATCCTTACGTATCGACCACAACCAAAAATCCTTTTTCAACTAAAAATCCATATTCGACTACTAGAGACACGTTTGGATCATCGACTAAAAACCCCTATGTTGGCGACTACTACAAAAAAATAACATCGACAACGAAAAACCCGTATAATTTTGCTAATTTTGGTCGATCAACGACCACAAACAACCCATACAGTAGTTTTGAAATATCTGATCATCGTAGAATAAATAATAATTATTTGAAACGATCATCTAATTATTTTGGGGCAGCATCAGCCAATATCAGACAGAATAACACAAGACAAAATGGGACTGTACAGTATGGAAAATAACAGAAAAACAGTGTAAAAAATTATGATTTTTTTTGATGATTTTTCTACGGTAAGACTTCACAGAAAACAAAACAACTCTTTCGCTTGACATTTATCATATTTATTACTTGTTTGTGACTCGACTTCTGCCATTTCTACATTTTTATTTTGCTAATAATTTATTATTTTCATTTATATGATTTCTTTACGCATTATTAATATCGTTACTTTACACAACAAGTAGATTTGTTTTTGACATTTTTACTTTTTTTATGATTATGATTTATTTATATAATTTTTTATAATTTTTTTTACACTTTTCAGCTTATGTGATTTCTATCTACTTCAGTTATCATGTTTTTAGTTTATTCATTTAATAATCTTGCTTCACATTAGAATTATCATTTTATGAACGATTTACTGATCATGAAGCATTCTTTTTTTCGATTTTGTTTATTTTTTACCATCAAATTCATTTGTTTAACAAAAAATTGTAAGCATGAGCTCTAATATTGTTATAATGATAGATACTTGCATGGAATTTGTAATCGAATTTTTATTAGACATAATTAAAATATACATAAATTTGAACAAAACTCTAAAATCTGAGGACTCATTGAAACGCAATAATTTACTAAAATTGATTGCTATTTAAATGACATGTGACGTCAATGATAAGTAGGTAGGCCTATAGATAGTAATATGACAACATCAAGAGTGCTTCATTGATAATAACTATAGTTTATTATTGACGTTACATCATTAAAGGGTAAGTTCGGTTTTGCGCTCAGATCGATCCGAGTGCTTTAATGCGTTCGAATTTAACATTTGTATGCTCTGAAAGATTTCTATCCTGCGTTCGGATTTAACATCTACAGGAGTCGAGCACGCTCTATGACCTCCGAGGAAAGCAAGCGAGCAAGCAGATTTAACCATTTTCAAAGCATTCATTTTAAAAATGAGCGGAAACACATGTAAGAATGGATAAATTTCGAAGTTTATTTTTATGCGGTAATTTTTCAATAAGTAAAAGTACACAATATATTATAATATTTATTTAAAGAATTGTAATAACCGCAATGTCTATATTGCACAGAATGATTAAATAAAATATTTACTATAACTATGGGTCGAAAAAATCAACAGCCGGTAATACTATTCGTTCTAGAATAAACGAATAAAATGAAAAAAATCGGTTGACCCTGCAGGCCATCCCTGGAACTTCCCGCTATTTTCAAGCGCTTTGAGTTCGAAGCACTTGATAATATACCTAAAATTGCTAATAACAACACTATTTTAATTTTTGAAAAGCTATAACTTTTGACGCAGTTTGTTTCACGAGAGCTCTAAAAATATTGTAAGAGGTACAAAATCGATTGGTTGAGAAATCTCGAAGTTATTTTGAAAAAAACACTTTTTTCGAAATCTGTTGACTACGTAATCTCTCAAACGGATTAACCGATTTTGATCCGCTTAGCGGCATTCGACGCAGTTTTCTGAGGAGAAGAGCTAATTAGATTATGAAATCAATCGGTACAATATTCTAGAAGTTATTTTGAAAAAACATCGTTTTAACAACTTTTTTTTCGGTTTTTTTTTGGAATTTCTCAAAATCTATTGGGCCGAATCGGTTCAAATTTTCAGGAGATCTAAGTTCAGTGGAACCCTTTCGAATACCGCAAATCGCGATTCAGTCGGTCAAGCCATTCAAAAGTGATGAGAGGTTTACATATACACACACACACACACACATACAGACATCATCGCAAAAATAGTCAGAATAGCTTCCTAGGATCACAAAAAGTCGAGATCTGATGAAAACTCGATTTTCGAAAATCGAGGTGAAATCAATAATTTCCCTATTTTTGAAAATTTTCAATTTTCTTAGCGGGAAGTTAAAAATTATAAATCATGACTTATTATTATAACAATGTTGAATTAAATCAAAAATGGGGTACAATAAAGAATGTACCTAGGTAGGTATATCAGCTTTAGTAATAAGAATTTGATTTACTTGCGCCATTTTATTCTGACGTTTGGAAAAATCTGCTAGATTATATTCGGAATTGTTTAGATGGCTCGAATTGCTTGTTTGTCACCAAAAATCTGCTCGCTCAGCTCAATCAATCGAGTGCAAAACAAAACTTACCCTAAATAGCAAGCAACATTAATAGATTCAACACGGCTCAAGAGTATACAGGGTGAGTTCGACCACCCGTATCAGTCGTTTTTTTCGAAAACGGTTAGTCGTAGAGAGTTGTGTCAAACATTTGTATTATAAAAGCCCTAATAAAGAATCGAATGGTGATAATTTTTTTTCCGGGAAGGTCGGCTTCCCTATTAGTTTGCTCCAGAATGTCCAGAACTCCGGAATTATAAATGTAACGATAGGTCGAAAGTGGTATTGTTGAAAAGATCTTTAAAAAATAAGCAAGTTTTGTAGGAAATTTTTTTTTTTTACTGCCACCGCTGTTAAGTAATATTTGTTTGAAATTACTAAATTAAAATGTCATAATAACGAACTTTTTAAAAGTCCGCATTTAAAATCTAGTTACCTATCTATCGATCATTAAACACTGAAGAAGTACACTCACAGTATAACCAGAAGAGCTCAGTATTATGTATTAAAGAGTAAATGGAAGACAGTTTGAACACTTGTGACAATATCTAAGGCTGCTAGATTTTTAATTCCGACTTCGATCGTTATTATGAAATTTTGATTTAATAATTTCAAACGATTGTTACTTAACAAGGGTGGCAGTAATTAAAAAAATTTTCCTACAAAACTTGCCTATTTTTTAAAGAGCTTTTCAACAGCACCACTTTCAACCTATCGTGCTTTCGAAAATTCCGGAGTTTTGAACATATAATAATTTATATGTATACTTAAAGAAATTTACAGGAGTGGCAGTAATAAAAAAAATTTTCCTACAAAACTTGCTTATTTTTTAAAGATCTTTTCAACAATACCACTTTCGACTTATCGTTACATTTATAATTCCGGAGTTCTGGACATTCTGGAGCAAACTAATAGGGAAGCCGACCTTCCCGGAAAAAAAATTATCACCATTCGATTCTTTATTAGGGCTTTTATAATACAAATTTTTGACACAACTCTCTACGACTAACCGTTTTCGAAAAAAACGACTGATACGGGTGGTCGAACTCACCCTGTATATTCGATCGACTTGAATTACGTTTTACAGAAATAATAAAAAAATTAATTAAATTGCAAAAACAATAGGCCATAGGAAAATGCAGGCGCTTAAAAAGTTTGGGCCCAGGGAAAATCATTCTGTTCCTGTCGTCGGGCCTGCTTCAATGAATATGGTCCAAAGTTTCTCAGGTTTTAGAGATTTGTTCAAACTGACGTACCTATATTTTCGTTTTGCATAATAATGAAATCCCATGCCAATATCCTATCGTTCCGAGCACCGTTAATATAACTAAACAAGCAAATTTATTTTTCAGTGGTCGTCACTAGCTAATTAAAGCAAGATTTCTTGAAAAAACCCAAATCCAGTGAGTGCGTCTACCCTGAAAAAGTTATTCTTCAGAATTCAACAATAAGAACTATCAACATGAACGGCCATTTTAAATGAGATGATAAATTGTGATCAGACGCATAAATATACAATTTTATAAATAAACTGATAAAAAAACAAATTGATACCTATAATGCTCAATAAAATGCAAATCTGAAAACTGCCTGGAGCATTTAGTACCTACTTTGTAATTATAATTTTTTTCAGTTTTAAGCAGAATTGCCTTTAAAATTTTCTCATAATAAATATTTCTAAAAAAAATGTGGTTTCGACAAAATAAACTACTATATTGTGAAACGGGTAAAAATGAAGGAAAGACAAAAGACAAGGAAATACTAAGCATGAAGTGCCAATGATATATTTGTCGTTTTGGTTGTGATTTTTTTCATGTTAGTTAAAAAAAAATTACCAGGTATAATCGATTATTTTTAAAAATAATTCTAAATCGTTTTTGACAAAATATTTTAAATGTGTTTTGTAAATATATGTAAGAAGGACAAACATGAAAACATCTTAATGATAATGGTGTAAAAAGTGCAATTAATGATTTTAAGTACTATTATTTTTTTTTCTTAAGTCGTGAAACTGTAGATAAATTAGTGTAATTTATTTTCCATATCAAAATACCATTTCAGAAATCATATTAGCGTCTATAGAAAAAGTTTTAGCTACAAATGGTACACATTTATCTGTTATTTATACATACTACTGTATTTTTAACAAGTATTTCCTGTCTTAAATGAAAGCAGACCATTGTGCCATGCAGCTGTTATTTTTAACGGACGGACGGACGGACATATGATACTGAAATGATTTTTGCCCAAACACAATTATTGTTTAAAGCAATCGTTTTAACTGTTTGGTTATTTATTTTTAAAGATCTATACTTAATATGGATTAATTAATTTAGATGTTTATATTTCAAAGAGATTTATTTGTGTACGGTAAAAGACTAAATTATACTACATTTCGCAAGTTGATCAGTTAAATTAACTCAAATTAGGAAATTGAAATGTACTTGATTCAAGCTTTACTGTACCAAATAAACACAGAGAAGTCTTTATATTTTGTTGACTTTGGGTTATTTTTTTAACCTTTTTTTATTTTATCTCATAAACTTTCTAGTGTCAAAAGCATAATTCAATGAACAAAAACTATATAAATAATTTATTAGTATTTGTTTTAATTTACTATGTACTATTTCTCTGTTATAAATTTTATTATTAGATATTTTATATCATAAATATAAATTAATGAGTATTATAATTATTTTAATAACATAATTAGACATAAGTGAGTCTGTAAAAAACATTACATTACGTTCCTACCATATCAAATTGAAACGTTTTAGAAAAAAAAGCAACGCTTGATGAAAAATTGTTCATTACAAAATAAATTTATTAAAAATTTTAAATAGTAGTTTGCTTTTATATTATCCTTAATCTTTCTCATGTGATATACAGTAGGGATATTCTGAACTCTTTATCATATTCATTTTGGCGAACACTCGCCAAATTTCAAGTAGGTATTAGTCATTTTCTAAACGAATATGAATCGAATAGTTACAGTCCTTTGTTACTTCGAAAGTAATTGGCAAATAATGATTTTAATAAAAAAAGAAATTAAATTTACAGATGCGAATTTTTACACATATATTCACTTTGTTTTGTTAGCACTCAACGCTCAACAAAAACACTATAGAATAAAAAAAAGCGGCCAAGCGCGTGTTGGGCACGCACATGATAGGGTTCCGTAGTGTTCGTGTGACGTATTTATAAAAAAATTCTCACACTACCTACATACATTACCGTGCAGCAAATTTTATCTTGGATAGGTTCACAGGGTGTTTCTTAGAAAAGGTAACATAAGGAAAATAACATTGAGAACATTTACAATTCTGTAGTAAGCTATGGGCCATAAAACCTAATGTATGTGGATTATAGACGCTCGACAACAAAGGTCATTAGCGAAGATCTAATGTAAATATGTATAGTCCAGTCACGAGAGCTTAAAAAGGTAGGTCCACCTTGCGTTTTGCGCAGCAAATGATTTTATTTTTTTGTGTCCTCAAGCATGTTTAGGAGATGTCAAATCCAAGTTTGCGACCTCTAAAACAGAGCGGTGTAGTTTTGGTGGGCTTAAAACCATGATTTTTTTGCACTTTTTTACGTTTTTTGCTTATAACATAAAAACGGCTTGTCCTATCGAAAAAATGGTTCTATTCAAAATTAAAGAGCACAAAATTAACTTCAAAATGCACTAGTCAAATATGTTTTTGTTCCGATTTTACCGACTCTACAGAACTTAGAAAAACAAAAAAAAAATAAACTCTTTTTTTGTTTGAAGGCGCTAATCTCAGGAACTACCAGTCTGTAAAAGAAGCAAAGTACTAATCAATGAGACCCTATACGAGTTTTTTAAAAATTCAATCCCAAAGAGTGAAAACGGGAGTGTAAGATTTATTGTAATAACAAAAAATCCTACATCCACGTTTTACTCCCTGTGGGATTGATTTAAAAAAAATAATCGAATAGCCTATAACCTTCCTTAATAAACGGGCTATCTAAAAAAAATTTTTTTTCAAATCGGACTGGTAGTTCCTGAGATTAGCGCGTTCAAACAAAAAAAAATAAACTCTTTTTTTGTTTGAACGCGCTAATCTCAGGAACTACGAGTCCAATTTAAAAAAAAAAATTTTTGTTAGATAGCCCGTTTATTGAGGAAGGTTATAGGATATACGAGTTTATTTTAAATTTAACCCCGAAGGGGGTAAAACGTGGGAGTAAGATTTTTTGTAATAACAAAAAATCTTACACCCCCGTTTTACCCCCTTTGGGATTGAATTTAAAAAAACTCGAATTGCCTATAACTTTCCTAAATAAACGGGTTATCTAACAAAAAAAATTTTTTTTTAATCGGACTTGTAGTTCCTGAGATTAGCGAGTTCAAACAAAAAAAGAATTTATTTTTTTTTGTTTGAACGCGCTAATCTCAGGAACTACCAGTCCGATTTGAAATTTTTTTTTTGTTAGATAGCCCGTTTATTAAAGAAGGTTATAGGCTATTCGTGTTTTTCAATAGTTAAAAGCTTGAAAAAATGCCTTTTTTTCATTTTGGTAAATTTTGGCAATTTTCTAAGTTCTGTAGAGCCGGTAAAAATGGGAACATAAACATATTTGACTAGTGCATTTTGAAGTAAATTGTGTGCCCTTTAATTTTGAATAGGACCATTTTTTCGATAGAATCAGCCGTTTCCATACTATAAGAAAGAAATCGAAAAAAGTGCAAAAAAATCGTGGTTTTTAGCCCACCAAAACTCCCCCGCCCTGTTTTAGAGGTCGCAAACTTGGATTTGACATCTCCTAAACATGCTTGAGGACACAAAAAAATAAAATCATTTGCTGCACCAAACGCAAGGTGGACTTCCTCTCGTGACTGGACTAGTAGTAGATGCTTTGATTTTTAGGCGCGATCTTAGCGAAGCTAGAAGCGCCTATATACACTCGCTTTGTCTGTACGTCTGTGAATCTGTTAATCTGTGAATCTGTCAATCTGTCAATCTGTAACGGATTTTTTGTATCAGTCGTACAGCCCAAACGGGTTAACCGATTTTAAAAAACTTTTTTTTGTTCGATTCCTCTCGGGGTCTATTTGATCCTAACGTCGCCCGATTTTTGAATTTTGGCCCCAGAGGGGAGCAAATTAGAAAAAACGGTGTTTTTTGCTTATAGTTTGCTCAATTTAAGTCAGATCGATTCGAAACCTGTCTTAAACGAAAGAGCAGAAAATTTTAGATAGATTTCATGTATAATATTGTGTCAAAACAGTTTTTTTATACAGATTTATATGATTATTAAACTAAATAAATGCGACTTTATCTAATAAATCGCGAACTTGTTTCGGTTGTCCTTGTCTGTTGCACAGTGTGATATGGATATTGGAAAATAGCGTATGCTCTGTCTTATATTGCATTATTTCAATATAGTTATTCAATTTTTTGACTGCTGATGTTTGAATTTAAGTTTAAAAACCCTGGCCTACTGAGTTAAAATGACGTGTAACTAATTATTGACGTCGATCGGATCGGACCAAAATTTCTCGACGTTCATCATACCTTCCCGAACAATTTGACTTTCTCTGTCTCTATGTCCCTTTGTACGCTTATAACTCGAGAACCACTGATCCGATTTACATGATTTTTTTTTCAAGTAAATAACTTCTTATGCGACTGCCAGTTTTAAAATATTCTGGCATCACGCAAAAGCAACCGAACTGATTCTCAAATAAAAACGTATGTTCTGGCATCACGCAAAAATAAGTAGGTAGTAGATGCTTTGTTTTTTAAACGGTGGTTTTATTTAACTTGATCCCGTATATTTGTTACAAATCTTGCGATCGATTGAGTTGAAATTTTGCACACATGTGTAGCTCCGGTGACAATACAATATTATGGTAACTAGCTGACCGGCCCGGCTTTCGTCCGGGTGTAAATCGTACTTCTGAATTTTCACCCACTTCCCGTGATCCGATTGAGTTGAAATTTTGCACACATATGTAGCTCCGGTGATAATACAATATTATGGTAACTAGCTGACCGGCCCGGCTTTCGTCCGGGTGTAAATCGTACTTTTGAATTTTCACCCACTTCCTATGATCCGATTGAGTTGAAATTTTGCACACATGTGTAGCTCCGGTGACAATACAATATTATGGTAACTAGCTGACCGGCCCGGCTTTCGTCCGGGTGTAAATCGTACTTTTGAATTTTTACCCACTTCCCATGATCCGATTGAGTTGAAATTTTGCACACATGTGTAGCTCCGGTGACAATACAATATTATGGTAACCAGCTGACCGGCCCGAGTTTCGTCCGGGTGCAAATCGTACTTTTGAATTTTCACAGGCAAAAGGTCTTTCTCCGGTAACGTTTCGGATAAATGTAATAAAATCAGACTAAGGAAATAAAGCACACTAAAAATTATTAGATCCTTTTGAAAATTAATATTTGAGAGTTTTATAGGACACAAAAAAATAAAATGACGTCAGATTTCAAAATGGCGGCCGTATGTACTTTTTTGTAAAAAATATCCGATCATTTTGAAAATTGACATTTGAGAGTTTCATAGGTCACAAAAAAATAAAATGACGTCAGATTTCAAAATGGCGGCCATATATACTTTTTTGTAAAAATTATCCGATCATTTTGAAAATTGATATTTGAGAGTTTCATAGGTCACAAAAAAATAAAATGACGTCAGATTTCAAAATGGCGGCCATATATACTTTTTTGTAAAAATTATCCGATCCTTTTGAAAATCAGTATTTGAAAGTTTCATAGGACATAAAAAAATAAAATGGCGTCAGATTTCAAAATGGCGGCCATAATATGTGCTTTTTTGTAAAAATTATCCGATCCCTTTGAAAATTGATATATGCGAGTTTTATAGGACACAAAAAATAAAATGACGTCATATTTCAAAATGGCGGAAATATGTAGTACTCCTTTGTAAAAATTATCCGATCCTTTTGAAAATTGATATTTGAGAGTTTCATAAGACACAAAAAAATAAAATGACGTCAGATTTCAAAATGGCGGCCAAATGTACTTTTTTGTAAAAATTATCCGATCTTTTTGAAAATTAATATTTGCAAGTTTTATAGGACACAAAAAAATAAAATGATGTCATATTTCAAAATGGCGGTCATAGGTATTTATTTCTTTGTAAAAATTATCCGATCCTTTTGAAAATTGATATTTGAGAATTTAATAAGACACAAAAAAATAAAATGGCGTCAGATTTCAAAATGGCGATCAAATAATAACTTTTTAATTGTATTATTTATATCTTTGATAAATTCGGTTTTATATACAATGCGTAAAAAGCATAGCTTCTGTCGGGTGTCTTACGAGACATCATGACTTTTTTATTTAGCCGGTTCCGAGTAACGCTTAATAGTCAACCGTTGCTATGGAAAATTGTTTAAAAAATTCACTGTACTATTTTTTCTATGTAATCCAATACATATTTATATTAGGTCTTATGGCTCATAGCCTACTACAAAATTATAAATCTTCTCAGTGTTATTTTCCCCATGTTCAATAAAACCGTTTACACACAGTACCTACATGAATATCGCGCCTTGTAATTCTTGAATTACTTGTATGCTCCAAAATTTTTTTTATTAAGGAGGTTCTGAGTTGCTCTTAATAGTCAACCGTTGCTATAGAAAATTGTTTAAAAAATTCACTGTAGGTACTATTTTTTTATGTAAACAGGTAAGCTGCGCATAGGGAAATTAGCTTTGGGAAAAAATGAATGGATCAGCGTGAGCCATGACTCATAATGCACGTATTTATATAGAGCTGCTATGGTTTTGTCAGTGTTTTTATTTTAGTTTCAATTATTTTTATTTTACTTGACATTTAAACGGCAATTAAAATAAAAATATTTGAAATTAAAATAATAACACTAAAATAACCATAGCAACTCTATATAAATACGTGCATTATGAGTCATGGCTCACTCTGATCCATTCATTTTTTCCCAATGCTAATTTCCCTATGTGCAGCTTACCTGTTTGCATACTGTATGTAATCCACTACATATTTACATTAGGTCTTATGTCCCATAGCTTACTACAAAATTATAAATGTTCTCAACGTTATTTTCCCTATGTCGCCTTTTCTAAGAAACACCCTGTATAAATGAGAAGTTGGGAGGCCTGTGATATACATACAGACAGACTAACGGACGCACGGACTGACTGAAACTATACGGGTTCCTAGTTTCTATGGAACCTTAAAAACAACCTTTACTTTGTCGGGAACGCAAACGTAAATGCGTTCGGATGACAGTTCGAAACAAATGAGACGCCGCCGCCGCCGCAGCCAGCGCGCTGTCATAGAGAAACTTAGTCAAAACTTGCAAGCGAAACAAGATGCGAGCGCACCGTCCGTAGTGACAAGGACTTCTTATTCGTGAATATTGAGGCAAATTATTCGTATTCGCGAATATTGTTTTTTAACTATTCAGAGCATCCCTAACATACAGTAGAACCTCAATTATCCGTTAGGGGTCGGGAATGTTCAAGAGATAATTAAAAAATACATAAATTTCAAAAATTAAGTTTTATTTATTAATTTTTATGACAAAAAACCTTGCAGTTATTATTCCTATTAAAATTTAGACAAAGAATATTGTATAAATGAATAAAATAAAATAATTATGCATCAATATAAATAATTAAACCAACCAATCGGCACATCGGCGCTTTTCGTGTCTTAACTTGAACAAATATTTATATTCGCATTGCTTGATGCGAATACGAATGTTCAAATTGAAGCCAATCTAACCGAAGCAGTCGCCCGCTTACATAATTTCTTTTATATGTTATGTATAGTATTCTTGGCCTTACTTATTTACTGCAGAGTTTTCGATACAATGAACACCCCTTGTATAGTAAATAGTTCCCCGTATACTGCAACCCAGTAATGTTAAGCATCTATAATCTACAATCTGTTGATGCATAAATGTCTAAACCAAAAACACGTTTTCATTTTGTGCTAATCGAAAATACGAGTTCTTTATTATCTAATCTTATTTTATTTATTGCAAATTATAGACGCGTCGACAACTTAGGTCATTAGCGTCTATTATCTAATCAATAATGTAATTAAATCATCAATTGGTCATGTTTTTATTAAAAAGTGATGATTTTTTATATTTTATTGCATTTCCACCGGCCACACTGTAAAAAGCCCAATATTACGTATTTTTTGCAAATGTTTCTTTAAGTACTACCACTACAGTTAATTAATAGTTTCTTCATTTTCATTTATATCTTCTTCTTCAGATTTGTTTTCAGTTGGATGAGCATTTTTATCCTATAAACAAAACAGATCTGGAGATAATTTTGAAGCTCGAAAATGTACAAGAGGGTACCTACTAATAAGGCAATATAAATTACGTTATTTCACCAGTATATTTGACTCACAAAATTATATGCTTAGCTATTTTCTTGTATAAGAAATAATCCAAATTCTAAAATTTAGTTTTTAACAGTATCTCCATTCATTTACTGTAGATACGGGGAATCCATTTTATCATGTAAACCTGCAGTGGGCAATTTTGCAAACCAACTTGCATTTCCAAGACCCTATGTACACATATACTATTTTTTTTATCAAACACGCGCGATTTTGCAATTTAAACGATAATGCATCGCGATTTGATGAATAATCAGCTACTGGAAACTCGTTCGATCAAGCGATTTGCCAACAGCATGCGTCCATTTAGCAATTGATGTGTTTGTTTTCCATTCGAAGCGTATTCGATAATCATTTGGCCATGATACATCAGTTGTGTATTTCAGCAAAGATTACATTGTTAATAGCTACATCAGACGACCTTCAAACTACCGATGTAAAACTACTTTTCATCGCAAAATAGTGTTACAAAAAGTAGCACATATGCATTGGCCCTAAGGTAACTTTGATTATCTTAATGATAGAATATATTTAATGAGCAAACTTTTACAAAGCCCGCGACTACAGAGCTGTAGAATCAATACTCTCCTCAAAAAAAAAAAATCGCTTCACTGCCAATGTGAATACATTCTACTCCTGTCAGCTTATGAGTAAAAAAGATAAATGCATGCAAAAGTAGAAGCCTAGTTAAAAGCAGTAAAAATGTGCTGACTTATCACGCATCAAACTAGCAGAAGGGTAGGTACTGTATTGTCCATAGAAACAAAGATCATAAGTTGTATTAAAAACAAGTTTTGAATGACATTAGAGTAAACCGAAAACTCGAAACATGGGTCAGATTCTTAACTGTTAGAGATAATTATTGGTTTTTAATATAAGCATAGCTTTTTCTTACTCATAGTCATATATTTTCCTAGAAAAAACATCAAACAAGTTGAGTTGCATCATTTATCCCAACGACAATCTGGTCATCTTATTTATACAAATGCTTGTTTTTTACAAGATAAAATAGTAAGAATCAAAATAATGAAGGAAATTAAGATACGGGTTCACAAAACATCTTTCTGATTACAACTTTTATTTTACGCAAATAATAGGTACAAAAAAATCATTACACCACTGTAAGTAAAAAAATTACAACGCAATATACACTAAAGGGAAGTTAAAGTTACATAAAATAAATACTTCCCACATTCTGCACAAGTATTTTTTTAAATAAAGAATGAAGCAGCGATTATATTGACAGAAAATATTTATTACGATAAGTAGAATTCTTTGTATCATAAGATCAAAATAAAGCAATACTGATTGTTAAAATTGCATTACATGTACTGGCGTCCCAACAATATTTTTGTCATCCTCAGATAGCATTTGATACTTACTCCGACGATGACAAAAAAGATTGTCGAAACGTCAGTACAACAAATGCAATTTTAACAATCAGTACCTATTGCTTTATTTTGATCCTATGCTACAAACAATTCTTCTACTACTATAATACTTTCAAGGAGAAAAAAATACTTCAGAAAATATTAGTTTTATGTAGGTAACTGTTGATAAAAATCTTTTACTGGACCTTCTGACTGCTATTGCCGATGACACCGACTTTGATGAGACCGATTCGGATAATCATTGCCGCACTGAGCCCAAATACTAAACCGGCTGGCATGATTTTGCCCGAATTATAAAATCTGTAACCCATAACGCTGGCCAAAACACCACTTGTCGCGAGCTGGAGTGCATAACTCGGTGGGTTTTGTGAAACTTGATACGCTCCATATGTTAATATTGAGCCGAACAACAGACCTGCTCCAAGTGACGGGATTGAACCTTAAAAAGAAATCCTTTGAGCTTATTATAATACTTACAAACGTAATATTAAAAAAGCAGTACATGATTACTGTAGGGCAATGGTTCTTAACCTGGGGTTCACAATGTCCAAAATATTATATGTATGTTCGCAAAAAGCAAAGCAGTTTTTTTTTTTTAAAGGTGTGATTCAATGTGAAATCGGTTCTTCAACTACTCTATAGTCTATTGCGTTGGACAGTTTATTCGTTTAAAAATTTACGAAAAAACTTGGGTGTGGATTCACGAGAATTCGTCAAGGAAATTTAAGTGATTAGAATTTTTGTGATAATCACGGCAGAATAGATATTCTTCAAGTGAATCTGTCCGATATGTGTCGATTTTTAATTTTGAAATAAATAAGACAGGTTAAATAAAAACTTATTTATCTGTCACTTACCTGCTTTGTAATAACCTAACACACCTCCTGCAGCTACTGTTGCTGCATACGCAAAGCCTACTAAATCAACTGGCATTTTGCAATATAACCGTGGAAAACTGAAATTATTCGTCCCTTTTTCCGCGACAGAACTAATGAATATTAATTAACAGTGACAGTTCAAAACAGCAGTGCGTTTTTATTTAATCTAAAATAACTTGATAATAGGTAAACATCGTATAATACATTTCACAATCATGGTCATTGAAAAGAGACCGGTGTATACAATGAAGGCTTGTGATAAACAAAGAAAATATTCACAATGTGCACAATGGTACGAGACACCGCTAAGTCTCAGAACTCCGTATTAACCGTATATTATGTAAAATTTGAAAACCAATAACTTTTCTTTTAATATCAGAACAGATGTAATTTGTGTTCGAATTCAGTTTCAGACTGTTTTTGATAAAATTCGGCATTTTTAAATATTATGGTAATACAGAAAACTTCAGAAAAAGCGCGCGAGTTAGATCAAATGTCATGTCTGTAATCGGAAATATCTGACTTTCAATAAAATTACTGTTAATAAAAATGTATTACCTTGTGTTATACAGCTAGTTCTTCAAAATAGATACATTTGAATATTTGTTAATATTTATTATATCCAACTTTAGTGTTATTTTTTATAAACTTTGACATGTCTACACATCGACGAAAAAATTGCACAATCACACTGCACATGCGCGTATTTACTATTTAGTTACCTACAGTCAATGTAAAAATATTTCACAACTAGAAAAAATTTGCATATCATTTTACAGAGAACATGTAAAATGATCGCATTATGACGTCATTATCTATAATATTTTAGTGTTTTTTGCTGTATAATTGTATAAAATGTCCTTGAATTGATTTGAAAGATTAACATTTTTCAGATAAATAATGAATAGGATAGTCGCTCTGTCTAAGTACTATTACAGATTACTAGACTGAATGTACTGATAGCATACCACCGTTCATAATCGCAGAGCAAGGTTACTAATTTGGATTTTCACACATTTTTAATACAAAATGGAAATAAAATTACCAGAAGATATGAAAAATGTTATTATTAACACTGGAAATATTCTTTCATTGAATGATATCAAAAAGAAACCATCGCAGAATCCAACTGAGGAGGTATGTTTTAATTTACATTGCATTCCTGAGGGAAATTCAAGGGGGAAATAATTTTGAATTTGATTTTCTTTTTCAACTACCTATACCATATAGGTAAGTCTTTGACTTTAACAAATAAATAACGCTACGAAAAAATATATTTCTGAAATTTTATTTGGTAAATAATATTATACCTACTTTGTTACATGGTAGTAGGTACCTACCTAACAATTAAAAAAAAATATTTTGAAAACATTTCTAGGTAAAAAAATCGATACCGCCAAAAATCTAATGTGTACATAAGTAATTAATTTTATTTTTTAATTTAATAGAATAATTTCTTTTACAAAGTTTAATGCTCGGTTTAATGTTAGGTAGATATCCTTGAAATAGGTAGTCTGCGCCAAAAATTATATTTTCTGCTAAAAATATTGTTATTTAAAAAAGAAAAACTGAAAATTATTTTTTTCTGGAATCCACAAATATGTGACTAACTTATTTCTAATAGGTACCGTAAAAATTTTTAATTTTTATGTAAAAAAACGATAATATGTGCTATGTAGTAGCCAGTAGGTATTTATTTTGTCTTAAAAAACTTAATTTTAATTTAAGAGTAGGTATACTTCGTTGTTATGAATTGTGTGTACCTACACGTTCAAATTCAAAAAAAATCCAGCCAATTGGGCGACAACACCATTCCAACTCCAAAAATACTAACATTTGACTTGTGTTAAAATTATTTTACCTTTAAGTTTCTGACGATTTAAACAGATTTAGGTATACTTAGTATTTTTTAAAATGATTTATTATTATTTAGATCGACGTTTCGGCCAATATGGTGACCCATTTCAAGAATTCTACAATGTGTCAAAATAAAATATTTACCTATAGATAAATACAATAAACCAATATTAATTGAAAATTGAATCAGTCTTAATTAAAATATAAAATAAATATTTTCGATTCGCTTAGCCAGCCAATTGACTGGATCGTCTGAATAACCGACGAACAGACTTTTCGCAAAAACTCGTTTTTTGCATTCTGTGGACCCTAAGTACGGAAAATATTGTGAGAAGTGAACGTTAACTTAAATTAGTACCATTCCCCTTGTGGAGTTGAAATGGTAAAATATTAAAATGCTTGCATACTATAGGTACTTATAGGTTCTTCCTTGATGTTTTTAAAAACATGTTTCACCTATTATATAGTCCAGTCAATGGAGCTTTTTACTTCTAAACCCATCATAACAGCTCTAATTTTGATGATTTTTTTGTAAATGTTTGTTACATGATATTATTTGAAATCAGAAACACTCCAGCCCACAAACTAAAAATTTTCATTTTACAATTACAAATTGTCCTACGAATGTCCTTATACGCTAGTGTCGCATATATTTCTCGTTTTACAAATTATTATTCAATCTCGACTAAATTTTGTATGCTTATTTGAAAGGCATTAACCAAACTATTCTGAAATTTTTAGCCTTCCACGTTCAATATTTTCAATTCTAGAGCAGTTTTACCCCGTATTTTCCACGCGTTAGCGGTACACTCATCACAAAGATCGTTTGCTGTGCTAAAAATATTTATTGAATATTGATTTAATTTAGCATAATTGTTCGAAATGCATGTATTTCACAGTGCAAAAACTTTGAGCACGTTATTTTCACTATTTTTCATTTTGCACCAAGTTTTTCTCCTATTTTTCCTATACGCTCGCATCGCGTATAAGATTATAAACGTTTGTCGTTTTACAAATAATTATTGATCAATACTCACTGAATTGTGTGTGCTTATTTGAGACGTATTTACCTAACGATTCTGAAAGTTTTATCCCTCTAAGTTCGTTATTTTCATTTCTAGAGAAGTTTTCCTAGTCCAGTCAATGAAGCGGAAAAATCATCGAAACTTCTAAACCCACCGAAACAGATCCGACTTTGATGATTTTTTTAAATGTTTGTCATATCTAATTATTCAATATAAGAATTGGATACTTATAATAAAATCGGATCTGTTTTCGTAAGTTTAGAAGTTTTCATGATTTTCCCGCTTTTCATTGACGGAACTAATAATTAAATAAAAGCTGTATTCAAAATAATATTTATATTTTGTTCAAGTATATTGGACAGCGGTTTTTCCAATATATTCTATTTATAGAATTAATCACTGATCATATTTCTATTTTATCGACTATTATGTCTCATTATTTATAGTCAGTTCAAAAAACATTTTTTTTTTTCAAAAACCTGATTAATAATTTATTTGATAAAAATAAATCATGAGAATCGAAAACTAAAAAATAGAATATTAATATTGAAAACCGTGTGCATTTTTTAATGTATACAGATATTTTTAGTTGGTTGAAAGTATAAGGATTACATTATCAGAATGGATCAATCAAGAATTGAAAACTGCAACGTTAAGAGAAAAATCAACTATTCAAATAAACAGAAACAATGACGACTTATTAGAGAAAATGGCCGCGCAAGACAGACGAGAGTTAAAAGTCGGCGTTAAAATATTTATTAGCAACGAGAGCATCGAAGGCTTGAATGACTCAATTAATAATGGTAGGTAATAAACTTTTATTTTTTTTTTCAGTTTCAATTTTGTTGAGGATTTCGGTTTTAAAATTTCAGTTTCGTTCCGATTTCGGTTTTTAACAATATACTTTTCAAAGTTAATAAAGTATTAAAAACTCAGTTATAAATAATAATTTTCTATTTATCTTATTTTGAATGAATAACGGAAAAAATAAAAACTGAATACATACATAATAATAAAAATTAATAATTGAAAATAACAAAAAAATTAAACTCGAGTTCACCTGAGTGGCGCGAAAACAAAATCGCTTCTCCGTTTTTATTTTAAAGTGAGAAAACTCCCAGAAATTGCAATTTATTCAAAACTCGGAACTTTTCCACCTTAAAAATAAAATTTTTCGCACGAACCGATTTTAACCGATTCCCAAGATTCATTCGGTTAATTTGGTTTCGGTTTTTTCCTGCTATAATTGGTTTCAGTTACTGAAATCTTTCTGTTGCGGTTACAATCCTTGCTTCTAAGACAACGTATTAGTGTTGGCAATGATTATTTGAGAGTCCAGTCATTGGTTTTCTGAATGACGATTGATGACTTTATGTTCTTTACGCGGCGTTTTCAATATTATTGTGAATTATTCGAGAATAGTCAGTGTGGTACTAACTATATGGATATTTGATATCTCTTAAACAGTCTTGTAAACCTAATAGGCTAATAGCCTAAGATATAAGACTGGGAACTTCTTTTAAAAATGACTTTAATATATCTCTACAAGGGCTGTATAGTCTGTCAGTCCAAACGCTGGGCAAAACTAACCCATATTTTTTTTTGTTCACTCTTGCGAAAAAGTAAGACATGTGAGCTTGACTTGAAATTTGGACAGTTTTTTCTTTATAATTAGTAAAGTCTAGAAAAAAACTGACAGGCTATTTGGACGGGGCTAACACCTTGACAGACGAACATTAACATAAATAAGCACTTTTTTCACTTCGACAAGGGAAGTGACAAAAGCGCGCGCTAAAATCTGACTGTAAGTGTAACCATGGTTACCTGGATTATTGCTACTAAAGTTTAATTTTTTTATATTATGATATAGCTATCTCTCGTACTCTCGCGCTAGCTCTCGCGCCTGCCTATTACCCTGTCTGTTGGACGCACATAAAAATATGTATTTCTTAGTTTTTTTGATGTTAGCCCCGCCAGAATCGTCTGTTCTTCAAGATTAATAATTTATTTAAATATTATTATAAAACTGTTGCTGAAAATGCAGACTTTATAAATAAAATTCAATGCATTTTTCAAAAAATTAAAAATCGTCTGTCAGGGAGTTAACCCCGTCCAAACAGTCTGTCAGTTTTTTTTCTAGACTTCACCAATGATAAAGAAAAACCTGTCCTAATTTCAAGTCTTAAAAACTCACATGAGTCTAACTTTTTCGCAAGAGTGAACAAAAAAAAATATAGGGTGGTTTTGCCCCGCGTTTGGACTGATAGACTATTTACCCCTTGTATAGAGATATATAAAAGTTATCTTTTAAAAAAAGTTCCAAGTCTTATACACAGTGGCGGATTTGATCGTGATGGCACCCTAGGCCCGTACTGATATGCCGCTTTTCTTGTAACGTCAAAGTATATACAGGGTCTTCAAAGTTAAGTCGGCACTATTGCTAACTTCGTTATTTTTGGATCTACAAAATCGGTTAAATTAGCAGACTAGAAGTATTTTTTCCGTTGAATAAAACGATGAAAACAGAAAAACAATTGAAAATCGCGTTTTCGAGTTATTTTTTTTGACAAACGATATAACATTCCATCATATCACATTTTTCTGAATGCATGAAAGGCATTTTTCCCCTCAAAAAACATGAACTGTAAACTGTTTACTAGCAAAACTTCAATTTGACATTTTAATTCTAATGACATTTATAAGACAAACGAATGTTGTTTACGAAATAACAGCTACCTTTAATTTGAATTTCAAAAATCATTATTAACTAAGTCATTTTTGACATAAGAATAGAAGACTATGGGACAATTTTTGTTCAGAATTCAACTGTCTATCGATTGTGAATATTGTATACCAGGTGTCTCATTTAAAAAAATAGAAATTTTTGACATAACTCGAAAACGCGATGTTCAATTGTTTTTCTGTTTTCATCGTTTTATTCAGCGGAAAAAATACTTCTAAGTTGCTAATTTAACCGATTTTGTGGATCCAAAAATAAGGAAGTTAGCAATAGTGCCGACTTAACTTTGAAGACCCTGTATATATTATTACGAAGGCGCCTGAACCTAAACATTTTTCCTGGGCGCTGGAAAGTCAAAATGAATTAAGTTTTCCGTCAACGAATATATTTTTATTTTTTATTATAATTGAAGTAAGTTTGTCATTAATATGTACAAATTGGTGATGTTTACTCTAAAAATCGATTTCGAAACATGTTTCAGCATCGATTTTTAAAGTAAACATCATATGCACCAATTTTGACTTTCCAGCACCTGAAAAAAATGTTTAGGTTCAGACGCCTTCTTAATTTTGCCGCCTCTCAAATGTTGCCGCCCTAGACTCGGGCCTCGCGGGCCTAGGCCTAAATCCGTCACTGCAGTTATACAAACACATTAAAAAAAGTGTTATCAACTCTCAGTCTATAATTTTTAGTCGTACAAAAATCAATTCAGATTGAACCGGCCGCTATTGGTACTTACTTTTACTATTAAGCTATAATATAGTACAACCTCTATAAGGAAACGCTAAAAAATTCGAGTTAAGGAGGTTTCGATTCGTCGAGGGTTTTGAGCTAGATATTACTGGCAAACATTCGATTTCTTTGTACATGGGTTATGTTAAATGAAACTAGAGCTTAGTTCATACCCATGGACAGTAAAGTTTATTGTGAAAAGTGAGAGAGTTAAAAGGGTTAAAATTTCTCGCAACATAATAGCGGCGTTTATTTCGCCGCCTAACAGTGCTAAAAATAACTGGCAGAATTTTTACCACTTCGAATTATAGAAGCTGCAGTGATATAACTTTGATTTACAGAGGTCATTACATGGGTATTAACCACTTTAAGATATAGAGATTGCAATGCCACAAGCTACCAGTATCTTCGGGGTACCAAAGCCATATTTAATTCTAATCGGTCTATGCAAAGTTTGATTTAAATTTTCTGATTTCACGTTCATTATTGATATAATATAGTAAATGTTATCGGGAAAGTGGACAGGTACACAAATCAAACACCTTATTACGTTATACACAGCGTAATAAGGTGTTTGATTTGTGTACCTGTCCACTTTCCCGATAACATTAGCTATATTTGATTTAAATTATAGTAAAGACGCTGAAAACAAGGCACAAGGAACACAGTTATTATTCTAAGATGAAATTAAAGTTAAAACTTATTTTTTTGATTGTACAATAAATAGAATTGGCCTATATTTTAAATAAAGCGTTATCTTTTTTTTTAGTTTTCACATCTTTAAATATTGATACCATTGACAATCTAGTACTAGCATATAATAGTAGTAGCAAGATTCCAAATGCCAACGAAGGAGATAACGATGATGAAAATATTTTGCCAGCAGTTCAGGGATTATGGAAAACGCTCGAATCGTATGTCGTTAACAAGAAAATACAACAGATTGGCTTGGCAGACGTTGACGAAACTCAGTTTCGTACAATTTATGAATGGGCTGAAATAAAACCATCGATAATTCAAATTAACTTAGCCAGTTGTTGCGTTGTGCCGCCTACTTTGCAGGCGTTTTGTAAAGAAAACGACGTTCAACTATTAACACATAGTGATCCAACTGGTAAGTAGGTAAAACATTGAAACGCTCGCGGCGAGTATACCAAGCTCTAGTTGTATTTGCTAGATTGAAATAATATTATTCAACTTTCAAATATTACTAGGCCTACAGCTAGGGTTGCCACCTGCCGCTAGTTGATTAAAGGGTTACCACTATAAAAAATACGGGTTTTAGATATTTTTACGGGAGACAATTAAAACAGCAATGTTTTAATGAAGACAATCTATTTTTATAATTTATATTTATGGTTAGAAGAAACAGCTTTTAAAAGCTCTTCATTTTGCAAATATATAAAAATCTTTGCAAGATAACTTAAAATTACATTTGATTTGTAGCTCCACCTTGACTGTCTCAATATTGAGTTGGTTTCGGCTATCTGTCCATGCATTGCCGCACAAGGAAAATATTCTTTCTACTGGAGCGTTAGAAACGTTAGCGTGTGGTGTCGCTAGCCAGCTCTGGTTTAGTTTGTAAAAAATACGGGAGCTTTATTTACCCCGTATTTTATTTTCGAAATTATGGGTTTTTGTATTATCTTAGCCTGAAAAACGGGGTAACCCGTAAAATACGAGGCATCTAGCAACCCTACCTACAGCTCGAAAGTCACGTATTTTTTGACAGCACCGGCCAGCGCGAGATAACTCATTCTTTCACAACATCATCGAATACAAAAAGTCCCCCACTGCATAATGCATAAGTCAATAGTAAAGAAATACGCGGCGTTCAAAATAATATTACTGAATATACCACTTCTTGACATTTTGGTACATTCCGGCGTAATAATTTTGGTTGCGAAAGAACAAGTTATCTTGCACTTGCAGATGATTTGTGTTCTAAAAAACTTCAAGTGTTTGACCTGCACGCCTATACGGGAAACTGTGAAAATAATAAATATTTTGTTACAGATATTTTACCTAAAGAAGAATTGAAGGATTTGTTCGGTAACAACATTAATTTAGATATTAACTGGGTTCTGAAGTTCCAAGTCCATGTAAAATGTAGGGGAGTGCTCAGTGGCAAAGGGTATATTGTGAATCTAAAAAATAATAATATTTTAAGTAGAACATAATTTGCTGTTAAACAAATAAATAAATTTCGAATAAGCATGGTAGGTACTTAATTGTGTAAATATTTTAAATTACTTTGTTTCAAACATTTTGATATCAAATAATTATGCATTTATTAGTTTATAACATAATATATCCAGATGAAAATCCATGAAATGTAATTTTAAAAAATTAGACAATTATTATATAAATAAAGCTGGCCTTAGAGATGTTTTATAAATCATCAATGTTAAAGAATTGAAATTTACCGTATTTTTTTATTTTTATTGTGAAGTATGTGTAATTTTTTTTTCGGATGTACTTACTAGATAACAAAATAAATATCAAATTGGAAAAATTGCTTTTTATATCCTCTATCTTTTACGTTTTTTTTTTCAGAAAAATTGTTTTTTATTTAAAATTGCGATTGCTCAATTTTAATCAATACTATTATACAAAATTACAACGAGACCTCAATCTATAAAATCGTTTTTTGTGAGGTTTTTGGATATTTTGTACGAGCGAGAGTTGGACAGGAAAACGGTTGGATCTATAGTAAATAAACTTAATGATTAATTAAACATCTATGCTTACCGATACAAAAAAAACTACTAAATACATAAAATAGCCACAGAATGATGTGTGTGAAGTTAGCTCCGCCATTTTTTTTTTTTAGAAAAAAAAATGTTGTGCTGCAATGTGCCCAAGATGTGCTATTATGTGCCGTAAAGGAAAAAAAATAATCTCAAAAATTGCGATTTTTATAAGCAACATCATTTTTTGGCGTGAAGTTAGCTCCGCCATTTTTTTTTTTTTGAAAAAGGAAGGGTGTGCTGTAATGTGCCCAAAATGTGCTATTATGTGCCGTAAAGGAAAAAAAATAATCTCAAAAATTTCGATTTTTTTGAGTCAAAAATTTTTTTTTTTAAAGTCAGTTTCGCCTTTTAATTGTGCTATAATGTGCTCGATGTGTGCTACTATGTGCCGAAATAAAAAAAAAATGTCTTTAAAAATGTAATTTTTATTAGCAAAAATATATTTTTGGCGTGAAGTTAGCTCCGCCATTTTTTTTTTTTTTTTAAAAGGAAGGGTGTGCTGTAATGTGCCCAAAATGTGCTATTATGTGCCGTAAAGGAAAAAAAATAATCTCAAAAATTTCGATTTTTTTGTCAAAAATTTTTTTTTTTAAAAGTCAGTCCCGCCTTTTTAATTGTGCCATAATGTGCCCGATGTGTGCTACTATGTGCCGAAATAAAAAAAAATTTCTTTAAAAATGTAATTTTTATAAGCAAAAATATATTTTTGGCGTGAAGTTAGCTCCGCCATTTTTTTTTTTTTTTGAAAAAGGAAAGGTGTGCTGTAATGTGCCCAAAATGTGCTATTATGTGCCGTAAAGGAAAAAAAATAATCTCAAAAATTTCGATTTTTTTGAGTCAAAAATTTTTTTTTTAAAAAGTCAGTCCCGCCTTTTTAATTGTGCTATAATGTGCCCGATGTGTGCTACTATGTGCCGAAATAAAAAAAAAATTTCTTTAAAAATGTAATTTTTATAAGCAAAAATATATTTTTGGCGTGAAGTTAGCTCCGCCATTTTTTTTTTTTTTGAAAAAGGAAGAGTGTGCTGTAATGTGCCCAAGATGTGCTATTATGTGCCGTAAAGGAAAAAAAATAATCTCAAAAATTTCGATTTTTTTGAGTCAAAAATTTTTTTTTTTTAAAAGTCAGTCCCGCCTTTTTAATTGTGCTATAATGTGCCCGATGTGTGCCACGATGTGCCGAAATAAAAAAAAATTCTTTAAAAATGTAATTTTTATAAGCAAAAATATATTTTTGGCGTGAAGTTAGCTCCGCCATTTTTTTTTTTTTTGAAAAAGGAAGAGTGTGCTGTAATGTGCCCAAGATGTGCTATTATGTGCCGTAAAGGAAAAAAAATAATCTCAAAAATTTCGATTTTTTTGAGTCGATGTATGTTTTGCCCATTTCAAATATGGCGGTCCTGCCTCACTTTTAAACAACTAGTCAGGTATCCAGAAGTACCATGATATAAATATATATATATATATAAACATTTTCAAAAATGATGGCAAATTGTTCAGGAGGGTAATTTTGGTCCGACCCCTAGGTCCCGCCATCCGACCGACGCCAATAGTGTATGTGCCATATTCTATGGCAAATACACTAATGCCGTAAAGAATAAAAGACAATTCCTGCTAATAATAATAGCCCGACCCTCACGGAAAAAAATATAATCCGAAATATAATTTATAAATATACCGCGTATATTTTTGGCAAATATCGTATATTCCAAATATATTCCATTTACATTTTAGTGATATATTTTTTAAGAAGTATCCTAAAAATATACTTACTTTATATTAATTATATATTTTGGTACGCCAAAAATATATTTTTGCTTATAAAAATTACAATTTTAAAGAATTTTTTTTTTTATTTCGGCACATAGTAGCACATATCGGGCACATTATAGCACAATTAAAAAGGCGGGACTGACTTTTTAAAAAAAAAAATTTTTGACTCAAAAAAATCGAAATTTTTGAGATTATTTTTTTTCCTTTACGGCACATAATAGCACATTTTGGGCACATTACAGCACACCCTTCCTTTTTCAAAAAAAAATAAATGGCGGAGCTAACTTCACGCCAAAAATATATTTTTGCTTATAAAAATTACATTTTTAAAGAAATTTTTTTTTTATTTCGGCACATAGTAGCACACATCGGGCACATTATAGCACAATTAAAACGGCGGGACTGACTTTTTAAAAAAAAAATTTTTGACTCAAAAAAATCGAAATTTTTGAGATTATTTTTTTTCCTTTACGGCACATAATAGCACATTTTGGGCACATTACAGCACACCCTTCCTTTTTCAAAAAAAAAAAATGGCGGAGCTAACTTCACGCCAAAAATATATTTTTGCTTATAAAAATTACATTTTTAAAGAAATTTTTTTTTATTTCGGCACATAGTAGCACACATCGGGCACATTATAGCACAATTAAAACGGCGGGACTGACTTTTTAAAAAAAAAAATTTTTGACTCAAAAAAATCGAAATTTTTGAGAATATTTTTTTTCCTTTACGGCACATAATAGCACATTTTGGGCACATTACAGCACACCCTTCCTTTTTCAAAAAAAAAAAAATGGCGGAGCTAACTTCACGCCAAAAATATATTTTTGCTTATAAAAATTACATTTTTAAAGAATTTTTTTTTTTATTTCGGCACATAGTAGCACACATCGGGCACATTATAGCACAATTAAAAAGGCGGGACTGACTTTTTAAAAAAAAATTTTTTTGACTCAAAAAAATCGAAATTTTTGAGATTATTTTTTTTCCTTTACGGCACATCATAGCACATCTTGGGCACATTACAGCACACCCTTTCTTTTTCAAAAAAAAAAAAATGGCGGACTAACTTCACGCCAAAAAATGATGTTGCTTATAAAAATCGCGATTTTTGAGATTAATTTTTTTCCTTTACGGCACATAATAGCACATCTTGGGCACATTGCGGCACAACATTTTTTTTTCTAAAAAAAAAAAATGGCGGAGCTAACTTCACACACATCACAGAATGGCTGTCTATAGTTTCGTTTTCTTGCGGGTTTTTGGAAATTTTGTATGACATTTAGGCAAGAATTTCATGTTTTAAGATTTTTTTATCTGTCTGTGCCTCTTATAAATATACAGTGCGTCTCACGGCGAGGTATACATACGATATACGTATTTTAACATTGAATAGGGTACATTCCAGTGGGCAGTGATCAAAATAAAACTTTGTTATAATGAAAGTTTATACTCTAAAATATTTATTAGAATTTTTATTTTTATTAATTAAGTTTCGTAAACATACTTCGTCGGGTTAAAACAGAACTATCTTAAGTCCAAAAACAGCGTTTTTGAGTTATATACACCATTAGACTAGATTTTCATCAATATTTTTACTGCAGAAGTAACATAATTCTACAAAAATTGTAGTACCTAGGCATGGCATAGGTACGAAATAGCTTATGTTCATGCTTGTATCCATATGTAAAACAGAACTATTTTAAGTGCATTTAAAACTACATAAGATACTTCTACATTGAAATTATTTGCGTACAATTAAATTACGTTAGGACATAAGATATTGCGTCATTGTTTATTTACCGGTGTGTTTTTAAGTTTGGTGCTTAAATTTTGGTTTTTATGTGTGCTATCGTATAAAAAACATTAATTTTTAATAAAATGGCATCTAGAGGCAAATATCTCGTAAAACTAGCTCTTGAACAGAGCAAAAATAAATTTACACCAGCTAATAATAATCAACTACAATCAGTGTCTAACAATATTTCTAATGAAAATGATGCTACGAACACTGAACATGAGATGAAAATTAAGATTCGTTCGAATGAAAACCCAAATAATAATATTATGAACAGTGAAAGTGATGTTAGTCATCAGAGCGAATTTGTATTAAATTATAATGATGGTGAAATAAAAATTAACAATCCTATGAATGAAAACCTAGAAACATTGAACTTCTCAGATAATATGAGTAGGAAAAGTAATGATAATCCTCAGAACGACTTGGTGTTACATAATGATGATGATGTGAAAATTAACAATCCTTCGAATGGAAACCTAGAAATGTTAAACTTTTGTGATAACATGAGCAAGGAAAGTGATGGTGATCCTCCAAATGACTCTGTGTTACAAACTGATGAGAGTGATAATGACCCTTTTGAAACAGATGGAAGTGATACTGATTATAGACCCTCTAGTGAGAATGATGTAACCGATATAGGTAAGTATGTTTTTTAATTTTGAACTTAAATAATTTAATTACGGGCAATTTGTGATTAAACTCCACAATTATTGTAACGGTGCTAGGTAGACTACATTTTGATTTTTTAAATATATAAAATTACTGCACAAACAGTTATGTAAAACTTTTCTGTATAAACTGATAACATTACTTTAAGTGTATTCTATTTTGTAATTATTGGCAATGTTTTTTATCAATACAAACTTTATTTTACAGAATATGTTGCTAAACAAATAGAAGACAACTTGGAAGGTAATATTCAAGGAAAACCTGAGAAAACAAGAAAAAGAAAGCGAAATGAAAAGTGCTGGAAGAGAAATAAAATAAAGACCCTAAGAAATTCTGGAAAACAGTATTTAAGTTGGACAGGAAAAGAAACTGCAAGTCGAAAATTAAAAAAGGGTTGCAGTAACTGTAGACAGAAATGTTCTCAGAGATTTTCGGAAGAGCAAAGAAAAACTATATTTGAATCGTACTGGAACTTGGGTGACATAAATCGACAAAGGGATTTCATTGCTAAATTTGTCAAGTTTGTTCCAAAATTACGCTCAAGGAAAAAATGCGAGGAAAACATAGTCAAGGAAGATAACAAATCCAGGAATCGAACATTAACTTATTTTTATCATTTACCGATTCAAGGTAAGGTACAAAAAGTATGTCAGAAATTCTTTTTGGATACACTGTCCATTAGTCAGCAAATGGTGAAGACTGTGGCAAATAAATGGAATCCGAATGTTGGAATCGTAACTGAAGACACAAGAGGGAAAGTTCAATGTAACAACCGCTTACCTTTACAAATAAAGCAAAGTGTAAGGGATCACATTAATAGTTTTGACTCTGTAGACAGTCATTATTGTAGAAAAGAATCAAATACCAGATATTTAAAACAATCTTTGAACATATCCAAAATGTACGTTCTATATAAGGAAAAATGTAACGAGAATGGATTCACACCTGCCAAGGAATGCATTTATCGACAAATTTTTAGAACTGAATTTAATATAGCATTCCATATTCCCAAAAAGGATCAATGTGACGTGTGTGAAAAATATAAAAATTCGGATCAACAGGAGAAGGACAATATGACAGATTTGATGGAAGAGCACGAAAGAAACAAAATAAGAGCACGGGAAGAAAAGATGACCGATAAAGAAAAGTCTCAGACAAGTGAGTGGTTTTGTAGTGCTGTGTACGACTTGCAGCAAGTTCTTCAATGTCCACACGCAGAAATCTCACAGTTATATTACAGACGAAAATTGTCTACGTATAATCTTACTGTTTATGATTTGGCAGATAAACAAGGTTTTTGTTACATGTGGAACGAGACAACGGCATCCCGAGGTTCTAGCGAAATTGGTAGCTGCGTTTTGGATTTTATTAAGAACAAAGTTGCGGCCGGAATTTCAGAATTTACTTTCTATTCTGATAATTGTGCCGGACAAAACCGAAACAAATTTATAGCATGTATGTACCTGTTTTGTTCTATGCGTTATAATATTACCATCACTCATAAATTTTTAGAAAAAGGGCACACACAAAATGAGGGTGATTCGGTACATAGCGTAATCGAAAGAGCAGCTAAAAATATACCGATATACATTCCGGCTCAATGGTATGCCGTTGCTCGTTCTGCTTGCAGAAAAAAACCTTACTTTGTAAAGGAAATGGCATCTAATGATTTCATTGACTTGAAGGATCTTGTTCTAAAAACTACAAAAAATTTCATTAAAGATGCAAGTGGAAATACTGTACACTGGCAAAAAATTAGGGTTATTAAGTGCACACCTGAAAATGCTGACATTATCCATTTTAAATACAATTACGATGATGCAGAGTTTCTACATATCAACACAACCGATAAAAAACGAGGTAAAATTCTATTGCCAATTGCTAATTTTCAATTCAAACAGTTGAACATGAACCCTCTACCTTTACCTGTATGCAAGTACAATGATTTGATGTACCTTTGTCGGGAAAAAATAATACCGTCCGAATATCACAATTTTTTCATAAATTTACCATGCGGCGACAAACAGTCAACTGGCAATGAATCTGATGATGATTAAGTCAAATTAATTATTTAATAAAAATTCGTGTAATTTTGATACAATTAAAAATTATGAAATTATGTTATCAATATTGTTCTATTTTTCATGATACATTAAGAAATAAAGTTTTTTTTTTTGAAATACAAACAATTATAAAATTTTGTTTTACTTGTTTTTATTATGAATAAGGAGATTTATTATATCTTATGTCCAGTTAAAAAAAATAATAAATATTATGCAACTATTGTATGTCCATTAATTTTTTTTTCTGAAAGAAATAGATAAAATACTAAATATACATGAAAACTAATTGCAATTTATTAGCAAATAATTTTACAACCACAAAAAAAATTGTAAAGACATATTAAATAATCGTAAAAATGACCTTCTTTTGCGTTTTCTGTAAAACAGTAAATCAGGATATAAGATAGTTCTGTTTTAACCCGACGACTTATTTAAATTAATAAATAAAATCATGATTTTTAATCTATTTATCACGTGACTTAAAACACCGCGTGACGTCAATTCATGTAAAATATTAATGTATCCATAGCAACGGAGCTTAGATTGCTTACATCATGTTTACATAGGTACAAAACGATATTTTTCAACACTCTGTTTCTGGGTCTCTAAATAATATTTGTAGCTAATATAAACGAACTTTCATAAAATTATGACGTCATTTTTGCCTAGAGTAAAAACGATTTTTAGCGGGCGGGGCTAACAAATATTTCAAAAATTATTTTTGAGCTTATTTGAAATCAGAATAAAGTGATTTATGTGTCATTTTGTTTAGAATTTACTGCTCTATTAATATAACACAAAAAAAAATTGTAGTCATCTACCCTATTCTCATAAAAACAAACAGTTCCAGGTTGGCTTTGAAAGGCATATTTTCTGGCAACTAATAGTTTGTAAAGAAAAAGAGGACATGAAGGGGATATACTTATCACTTAATACGTTATTCCCAATACTGCATACAACATCTGAACTAATTTAGATAAATATATATTATATTTTATTTCTGGTTTTTGGTAAAATTTCTAATCTGACAGCCTGTGTTTTTATTACTTCCCACCTCTACTATGGTAGGGAAGTAATGGATTTAGTCCGAAAAAAATATTTCGAGATTTTAACAGATTTTCACGTTTTGAGACCCTAGCAATCGTTTAAGATCATTTTCTGACTGATGTCTGTATGTGTGTGTGTGTGTGGTCAATTTTTCGCCTTTGATATCTTAAGAACGGAACAACATACGGGCATGCCGATTATTCTATTGTGTTTATCAGCCTTTAACTTAGATCTGATTAGATTTTTAATCAAATCGGTTCAGTGGATCCTGAGATATTCAAAAAAACGTCCTCAATGTCACGTATTAACATAGGTAAAAAAAATATAAATGAATTCTAGATGTTATAATATGAAAAAAATGTAAATATTTTTTTTCTCTAAAATGTATAGTTTTCGAGAAAAAAAATATTTTACTAAAAAAAATAAAAATTGTACGTAAATCAAGGTAACCATGATTTTTGCTATATTAAGTTAGTCATCAGTAGATCACCAAACAAAAAAGAGGGCCATGCTTTTTTCAAAGAATAAAAATTAAATTGTGTTTTAAAGACCACCAACAGCTAAGGTTATTTGGGCCTAGTCAAAGAATAAAAAAAAAAAAAGTGTTTATTTTTTGCAAATATTTACTAGGTGGGAAGTATAGGACTGGTCATCAGTCGAATTTTTTTAAAATAAACACATAGACCAAGAGCCGAGCGTAAATATACAAGCCCATTTCTGACAGGATGAAATTTTCAGGGAAAGTAGTATTTATTATGACAAAGAAAAAGCGCTAAGGGTTCCTAGTCAAATCCTGATGCCATGGCCTAGTGATGCGCGGTTACGAGATGTTTTAGTCGATTGTTCAAATATCTCGACGACTCTCAATGGTTGTCACTTGAACTCGACTGAATCGTACAGTACTGCATTACCGATAGGAATTCAATAGTGAAGAGATCACAGAGTACCGACTGAACAGTGAACAAATGAATCGCGTGAACGTCAGTCGACTAGCATATAACCTTGAATCGCGATTATATGTATCCTCATTCGTTGCTATTGAGGGAAGCAAGTAAACTTAATAAAAAGTACCTACTTATTAAAAATGGTTTTATTTGAAAACGTTCAAAACTACCTATAATTTTTCGCTTGACTATATGAATTATTGTAGGGGCGGAAAAATTCAAACACGAGTTTCAAATAACTATTAAAGTCACTTGAGATATCGACGGCTTGCTTTAAGATTGTCGATTTGGAATATTTGTGTTCATGTACCCAGGGCCGGCACGTGCGCCTGGTCTAACAGGCGATCGCCTTTACGGCGCCATATTTTTAGGGCGGCATATTTTTGTAGCAGCGAATTTTTCGTGCGGTATTCTACTTTTTAAAAATGATTATATTGTTCGAGTTTTCACCGATTCTTAGTTCTACCTTCTACTACTAGATAAAAGATATCGCATGTCGTCCAGCCGCTCGGCGCAAATACCATAAGTTGTAAAGGGGGTATTTACAAATTACAGGCAGCCAGGCAGCGTTTATTAGAATTACATTTGTTTTTTATTTGTTAAGTAAATAAAATATATCATCGGTTTATTAATTTTTTTAATATGTGGGGGGGGAGCGGCAAAAGTTGTGTTCGCCTTTAGGCGGCATATTTTGACGCGCCGGCCCTGCATGTACATCTTAAAACGTGGGCCTTACAAGTCAACGTCAAGTGACTTTCGTTTGATTATTTTTTAAATTTTAGGCAACAAGTTATATAGCGGATTTGACATATTTTTTCGAAGAATAATAATTATTTGATAGCAGGACGGTGTAAATTCGTATAGAGTGTGCAAGCATGTTCCAATGTTAAATATTTTAAAATGATAATTATATCCATGCCCCATGGGCTTGTCAGTTAATTTTTTATTTGGGATTATGAAGCAATAGTATATTGTGCGACTAGTGGGAGAAAGAGGAGATTCCTCGAGTGTGGATTTTGCCGCACGAGCGTAGCGAGTGCGGTAAAACATACGAGTGGAATCTCCTCTTTCTCCCACTAGTCGCACAATATACTATTGCTTCATAATCCCAAATAAAAAACACACAATATCTTGTTCAACTACCGCAAGAAATATGTCATTTCGTGGTTCTGCTGAGCGTGGGCGATTTAATGGGTGATCTGATTGATTGACGAAATTATCAACACTTGCGTAAACGTTCCCCGTAATGAGCGTGGGCGAAATGCTATTTCGCCCACTAGTGGGCGAAGTCGCATTTCGCCCACTCTCTATACGTCTACAGGAGCGTGGGCGAAATACGTCTACAGTCAGAGAATTCATTATTTCGCCCACTCTCAGTATAGCCACGAAATTACATATTTATTGCGGGTGTTGAACAAAATCATTTTTTACCGTATTTTAACGTAAATTGCTGTAAATAACTTCGAAATAAGATTTCATTACTCAATCATATTTAACGGTGCCAAAATGCTTCAAAGTAGAATTTTTTAGTGTAAATCGATTGGAAGTCGCAAAATAAAGCCGATTTGTTAAAAAAAATGTTTTGCATGTCAAAAAAAGATTTTTTTTTAAATGGTTTTTTAAATTTTTAAATTATTAAAATTTTTAACATGATTTTTTCAAGTTTTTAGGATGTTTAAAATCTTTAAAAATTTAAAAATATTCGAAAAAATTTAAAAATATTTTTTTTTTAATTTTTCTAAGTTTTACAAATTCATATATCAAAATAAAAGTTTTTCAATGCAAATTTACATGTCAAACGTAAAAATCATTTTTTTACCGTATTTTAACGTAATTTGCTGTAAATAACTTCTAAATAAGATTTCATTATTGAATAAGGTTTAACGGTGCCAAAATGCTTCAAAGTAGAATTTTTTTGTGTAAATCGATTGGAAATCGCAAAATAAAGCCGATTTGTTGAAAAAAAATATTTTTGCATGTCAAAATGATTTTTTTTAAATGGTTTTTTAAATTTTGTAAATTAAAAAATTTTTAAAATTTTTAACCTGATTTTTTCAACTTTTTAGGATAGGTATTTAAAATCTTTAAAAATTTTAAAAATTTTAAAATTATTTTTTTTAATTTTTCTAAGTCTTAAAAATTCATATATCAAAACAAAACTCTTTCAATGCAAATTTACATATCAAACGTAAAAATCATTTTTTACCGTATTTTAACGTAATTTGCTGTAAATAACTTCGAAATAAGATTTCATTATTGAATCATATTTAACGGTGCCAAAATGCTTCAAAGTAGACTTTTTTAGTGTAAATCGATTGGAAATCGCAAAATAAAGCCGATTAGTTAAAAAAAAAATTTTTTTGCATTTAAAAAAAAAAGTTTTTTTTTCAATGGTTTTTTAAATTTTTAAATTATTACAATTTTTAAAATTTTTAACTTGATTTTTTCAAACTTTTTAGGATGTTTAAAATCTTTGAAAATTTTAAAAATAATTTTTTTTAATTTTTCTAAGTTTTAAAAATTCATATTTTGAAACAAATGTTTTTCAATGCAAATTTACATGTCAAACGTAAAAATCATTTTTTTACCGTATTTTAACGTAATTTCCTGTAAATAATATTGCTTTAAAGTAGAATTTTTCAGTGTAAATAAATTGGAAATCGCAAAATATAGACGATTTGTTAAAAATAAAATTTTTTGCATGTCAAAAAAAGATTTTTTTTTAAATGGTTTTTTAAAATCTTTAAAATTTGTAACATGATTTTTTCAACTTTTTAGGATGTTTAAAATCTTTAAAAGTCTAAAAAAATTTAAAAGCATTTTTTTTTAATTTTTCTAAGTTTTAAAAATTTATATATCAAAATGAAAGTTTTTCAATGCAAATTTACATGTCAAACGTAAAAATCATTTTTTTACCGTATTTTAACGTAATTTGCTGTAAATAACTTCGAAATAAGATTTCATTATTGAATAATATTTCACGGTGCCAAAATGCTTTAAAGTAGAATTCTTTAGTGTAAATCGGTTGGAAATCGCAAAATATAGCCGATTTGTAAAAAAAAATTTTTTGCATATCAAAAAAAATTTGTTTTTTTTAATAGTTCTTTTAAATTATTAAATTATTAAAATTATTAACATGATTTTTTCAACTATTTAGGATGGTAAAAATCTTATAAAATTTAAAAAATTTTAAAATAATTTTTTTTTAATTTTTCTAAGTCTTAAAAATTCATATATCAAAACAAAAGTTTTTCAATTCAAAATTACATGTCAAACGTAAAAATCATTTTTTTACCGTATTTTAACGTAATTTGCTGTAAATAGCTTCGAAATAAGATTTCAATATTGAACCATATTTAACGGTGCCAAAATGATTCAAAGTAGAATTTTTTAGTGTAAATCAATTGGAAATCGCAAAATAAAGCCGATTTGTTAAAAAAAAATTTTTTGCGTGTCAAAAAAAAATTTTTTTTTTTAATGGTTTTTTAAATTTTTAAATTATTACAATTTTTAAAATTTTTAACGTGATTTTTTCAACTTTTTAGGATGTTTAAAATCTTTAAAAATCTAAAAAAATTTAAAAGAATTTTTTTTAATTTTTCTAAGTTTTAAAAATTTATATATCAAAACAAAAGTTTTTCAATGCAAATTTACATGTCAAACGTAAAAATCAGTTTTTTACCGTATTTTAACGTAATTTGCAGTAAATAACTTTGAAATAAGATTTCATTATTGAATAATATTTCACGGTGCCAAAATGCTTTAAAGTAGAATTCTTTAGTGTAAATCGGTTGGAAATCACAAAATATAGCCGATTTGTTAAAAAAAAATTTTTTGCATGTCAAAAAAAAATTTGTTTTTTTTTAATAGTTCTTTTGAATTTTTAAATTATTAAAATTTTTAACATGATTTTTTCAACTATTTAGGATGTTAAAAATCCTATAAAATTTAAAAAATTTTAAAATAATTTTTTTTTTAATTTTTCTAAGTCTTAAAAATTCATATATCAAAACAAAAGTTTTCCAATTCAAAATTACATGTCAAACGTAAAAATCATTTTTTTACCGTATTTTAACGTAATTTGCTGTAAATAGCTTCGAAATAAGATTTCAATATTGAACCATATTTAACGGTGCCAAAATGATTCAAAGTAGAATTTTTTAGTGTAAATCAAATGGAAATCGCAAAATAAAGCCGATTTGTTAAAAAAAAATTTTTTGCGTGTCAAAAAAAAATTTTTTTTTTAATGGTTTTTTAAATTTTTAAATTATTACAATTTTTAAAATTTTTAACATGATTTTTTCAACTTTTTAGGATGTTTAAAATCTTTGAAAATTTTAAAAATAATTATTTTTAATTTTTCTAAGTTTTAAAAATTCATATATCAAAACAAAAGTTTTTAAATGCAAATTTACATGTCAAACGTAGAAATCATTTTTTTACCGTATTTTAACGTAATTTGCTGTAAATAACTTCGAAATAAGATTTCATTTTTGAAT
Organism: Mongoloraphidia duomilia; assembly: GCA_039654895.1. Classification (NCBI taxonomy): domain Eukaryota; kingdom Metazoa; phylum Arthropoda; class Insecta; order Raphidioptera; family Raphidiidae; genus Mongoloraphidia; species Mongoloraphidia duomilia. Next base: position 23,142,518 of record CM077525.1, on the reverse strand, counting down.
CATATTTAACGGTGCCAAAATGCTTCAATGTAGAATTTTTTAGTGTAAATCGATTGGAAATCGCAAAATAAAGTTGATTTGTTAAAAAAAAATTTTTTGCATTTCAAAAAAAAAAATTTTTTTAAATTGACTTAAAATACTTAAATTATTAAAATTTTTAACATGATTTTTTTAAATTTTTAGGATGTTTAAAATCTTTAAAAAATTTTAAAAATATTTTTTTTTAATTTTTCAAAGTTTTTAAAATTCATATAGGTATCAAAAAAAAAGTTTTTTAATGCAAATTTACATGTCCAACGTAAAAATCATTTTTTTACCGTATTTTAACGTAATTTGCTGTAAATAACTTTGTAATAAGATTTTATTATTGAATCATATTTAACGGTTCCAAAATGCTTCAAAGTAGAATTTGTTAGTGTAAATCGATTGGAAATCGCAAAATAAAGCCGATTTGTTAAAAAAAAATTTTTTTGCATTTCAAAAAAAAAATTTTTTTTTAAATGGTTTTTTTAAATTTTTAAGTTATTAAAATTATTAACATGATTTTTTTAACTTTTTAGGATGTTTAAAATCTTTAAAAATTTTAAAAATATTTTTTTTAATATTTCTAAATTTTAAAAATTCATATATCAAAACAAAAGTTTTTCAATGTAAATTTACATGTCAAACGTAAAAATCATTTTTTTACCGTAATTTAACGTAATTTGCTGTAAATAACTTCGAAATAAGATTTCATTATTGAATCATATTAATTAACAGTGCTAAAATGCTTCAAAGTAGAATTTTTTAGTGTAAATCGAATGAAAATCGCAAAATAAAGCCAATTTGTTAAAAAAATATTTTTTGCATGTCAAAAAAAATTTATTTTTTAAATGATTTTTTTAAATTTTTAAATTATGAAAATTTTTAACATGATTTTTTAACTTTTTAGGATGTTTAAAATCTTTAAAGATTTTAAAAATAATTTTTTTCAATATTTCTAAGTTTTAAAAATTTATATATCAAAACAAAAGTTTTTCAATGCAAATTTACAAGTCAAACGTAAATAGTATATTGTGCGACTAGTGGGAGAAAGAGGAGATTCCACTCGTGTGTTTTTCCGCACTCGCTACGCTCGGGCGGCAAAATCCACACTCGAGGAATGTCCTCTTTCGACCAATAGTCGCACACAATGTTGTTCAACTACCGCAAGAAATATGTCATTTCGTGGCTCTGCTGAGCGTGGGCGATTTAATGGGTGATCTGATTGATTGACGAAACTATCAACACTTGCGTAAACGTTCCCCGTAATGAGCGTGGGCGAAATGCTATTTCGCCCACTAGTGGGCGAAATCGCATTTCGCCCACTCTCTATACGTCTACAGGAGCGTGGGCGAAATACGTCTACAGTCAGAGAATTCATTATTTCGCCCACTCTCAGTATAGCCATCCTAACAACCATCTGCAATATCTACATCCCACCAAATCAAAAGTTTTCATCTCAAAGCATAATTCACCTAATTTCCCAGCTCCCAAAGCCATTCATAATCACTGGAGATTTCAACTGCCACCATACACTATGGGGGTCGAACCACTCCAATTCAAAAGGAAGAATCATAGCCGACATTATTGAGACAGAAGTATCAACATCGTCAACAATGGCAGCCCAACATATTTAAGCTCGACGTGGGGAACCTTTAGTGCAGAAGACCTCACACTTTGCCATCCAAGACTAACAGCACAACTAAATTGGGAAGTACTAGAACACCAATACGGAAGTGATCATTTCCCAATTAAAATCTGTCTCCCCGAAGAACATCCTCAACAACAACAAACAAATCAAACTAAGTGGAACCTCAACACAGCAGTTTGGGAAACCTTTGGTAAACTCGCAATACCTGAAACATTAGAAATAGTCGAAACGGACGATATCAACAAACTTATACAAGAATTAACAAACTGCATTACACTAGCCGCCGAGAAAACAATAAGAAAAAAGAAAACTGTTACAGGAAAAAAAATAGTTCCCTGGTGGAACAAAAATTGCGACACAGCCATTAAAGAATACAAGCAAGCACTCAATAAATATAAGAAAAACAAAACATTAGAAAACCTTATCGCACTTAAAAAAAATAGAGCTAAATCACATAGAATAATCACTGAAAGCAAGAAACAATCATGGGAAAACTACATAGGGACTATAAAAAATGACACCCCATTAAGCGAAGTATGGGAGAAAATTAACAGAATTAAAGGAAATAGAATTCAACAAATAACAGCATTAAATAGTAGCGACAAAATATATACCACCCCTCACGAAATAACAAATATACTAGCTAATTCCTTCAGCGACAACTCAAGCGAGGAACAATACAACCAAACTTTTAAAAACTACAAAAAAGCAATAGAAAGCGAACCCATCAAAATAGAAGACAACGACGATGAGAACGATGAATTAAATCTCCCATTTACCGAATGGGAATTAAACACCGTAATTGAAAACCTTCCAAAAAAATTCAAGCCCCGGACCAGACAATATACCAAATACCATGATCAAAACCTACCTCATGTAAGCAAACAATACATCCTCAAACTATATAATCACATGTGGAAAACCAGAACATTCCCAGAAACTTGGCAAAACGCAATAGTCATTCCAATTCCGAAACCGAATAAAACAAAAATTGATCTCAATAACTATAGGCCCATCTCTCTTACCTGCTGCTTATGCAAAGTATTAGAAAAAATGATCAATCACCGACTCGTATGGTACTTAGAATCCAATAAAATAATTATAAGTAACCAAAGTGGATTCAGACCAAATCGTTCAACCACGGACCAAATAATAACACTCGAATCAGAAATCCGACAAGCGTTCAAACAGAAACAACACCTAGCAGCCATCTTCTTCGACTTACATAAAGCATATGATACTTCCTGGAGAAGAAACATAATAGAGAACCTCGAAAATTATGGACTAAAAAGCAACATAATGCATTTTATTGTAAACTACATGAATAAAAGAACATTTCAAGTCAAGACAAACAAATCTTATTCACCAGAAAAACAGCTTCAAAATGGAATTCCACAAGGTTCCCCTTTAAGTTCAACACTGTTCAACGTAGCGATTAACGAAATCTCAAAATATATAGAAAAACCAATCAAGATAATCTTGTTTGCAGACGACATTGTAGTATTTCACAGAGGAAAAAATATACAAACCACTGAAAAATTCCTACAGAAAACAATCGGAAAACTCGAAAAATGGACGAATAAAACGGGGTTTCAATTCTCTGTTACGAAGACGAACTGCATAATCTTCACAACCAAAAAAATGCAACAATCATTAAAACTGAAAATCAACAATCATAGGATAAAAGAAGTCAATGATATAAAATATCTAGGCATGATGTTTGACAAAAAACTAACATGTAAAAATCATTTAACAAACCTTAAAACTGACTGCATTAAAAAACTTAACCTATTAAAAGCACTCAGCCACACAAAATGGGGAGCAGAAAGAGATGTCCTGCTAACACCATACAGAACGCTAATAAGATCCAAAATAGATTATGGTTGCATCATTTATGGCAACGCAAAAAAGTCAATCCTTAAAATAATCGATTCCATTCATCACACATCAATTCGTCTAGCCATAGGTGCTTTTCGTACAAGTCCTATATTAAGTATCTTAGCTGAAGCAGGAGAACCATCCCTCTATATACGCAGAAAACAGCTAACGACCGCCTACACTGCCAAAATAGCCTCACAACCTGAACATCCAGTCTACAAATATATTTTTTCTAAAACTTTAAGAAATCCAAACATACAACAACCCATTCAAACCCAAATACAAACAATATTACAAGAAACAAACTACCTGGAATTTCCCAAAATATATCCTAAAAAAGAAAGCAAAATACCACCATGGTTAATACCAAAACCTGAAATAAACCTATCACTAACGAGATATACAAAAGAACACACACCTGTTGGACTGTGCATTAACGAGTTTAAAGAAATATGTGATATATATACCTAATGACTATGTGCAAATATATACGGACGCGTCAAAGACTCAAAACAGTGATACGGTAGGTGCGGCTTTTGTACACGACAACGTATCCACATCGTACAGTATACCATACGAAAGTAGCATCTACACGGGAGAATTATTTAGTATCCTACAAGCAATAAGGTATTTCGAAAACCTACAACAAACCAAAGCCATCTTTATATCCGATTCCTTAAGTGCCCTTCTATCACTCAATACCACCTCATCTAAGAATATAATAGTTACCGAAATTCACGAAATGCTAAACAAAATAAAACTACGTCAGAAAGAAATCAAGTTTTTATGGATTCCATCTCATATAGGAATTCACGGAAATGAAAAAGCTGACGAAGCAGCTAAACAAGCGACAAACAGTACCCACATACTGAATATATAACCAACCAAGATGCCAAAGCACTCTTCAAAAACAAAATCAAAATGATTTGGCAGGTAAAGTGGACCAACACGACCAACAACAAACTGAGACAAATAAAAAACACAATAGAAAAATGGAACAATATTGGGAATCGCAGAGAAGAAACAGCTATAACCAGGATACGAAGAGGACACACCTTAATAACCCACGGACATCTATTAGAGAGAAAAGATCAACCAATATGTACCACACGCCACGAGCCCCTCACAGTAATTCACATAATATTAGATTATATAAAATACTTACCAGAGAGAATAAGCTACAACATTCCGAACACCATGAAGGAAGCCTTGGACAACGACCATCATCACATCACGAACCTCTTGAAATACCTAAAAAAAGAGAATTATTAAATAAAATATAAAATATTAAACATCAACCAAAAATAACAATGAAAATACTTACCGTCACATATATACACTATACTCACACAAACAAATCGCAAAACAAGTGTAATCACAATCAATTGTTGTAACATACTACCTATGTATTTCTGAATTGTACAAACCAACAGTGGTGTAATGACCATGCAGTCGAACACCTTTTATTAAATAAAAAAAAAAAATAATAATAATAATTATTAAAATTTTTAACATGATTTTTTCAACTATTTAGGCTGTTTAAAATCTTTAAAAATTTTAGAAATATTTTTTTCTATTTTTTCTAAGTTTTAAAAATTCATATATCAAAACAAAAGTTTTTCAATGCAAATTTACATGTCAAACGTAAAAATCATTTTTTTACCGTATTTTAACGTAATTTGCTGTAAACAACTTCGAAACAAGATTTCATTATTGAATCATATTTAACGGTGCCAAAATGCTTCAAAGTAGAATTTTTTAGTGTAAATCGATTGGAAATCGTAAAATAAAGCCGATTTCTTAAAAAAAAATGTTTGCATGTCAAAAAAAAATTTTTTTTTTAATAGTTTTTTAAATTTTTAAATAAATTATTAAAATTTTTAACATGATTTTTTCAACTATTTAGGCTGTTTAAAATCTTTAAAAATTTTAGAAATATTTTTTTCTATTTTTTCTAAGTTTTAAAAATTCATATATCAAAACAAAAGTTTTTCAATGCAAATTTACATGTCAAAAGTAAAAATCATTTTTTTACCGTATTTTAATTTGCTGTAAATAACTTCCAAATAAGATTTCATTATTGAATCATATTTGACGGTGCCAAAATGCTACAAAGTAGAATTTTTTAGTGTAAATCGATTGGAAATCGCAAAATAAAGCCGATTTGTTAAAAAAAAATTTTTTTGCATGTCAAAAAATGATTTTTTTTTTAAATGGTTTTTTTAAATTTTTAAATTATTAAAATTTTTAAAATTTTTGACAATATTTTGTCAACTATTTAGGATGTTTAAAAGCTTTAAAAATTTTAAAAATATTTTTTTTTATTTTTTCTAAGTTTTAAAAATTCATATATCAAAACAAAAGTTTTTCAATGCAAATTTACATGTCAAAAGTAAAAATCATTTTTTTACCGTATTTTAACGTAATTTGCTGTAAATAACTTCGAAATAAGATTTCATTATTGAATCATATTTGACGGTGCCAAAATGCTACAAAGTAGAATTTTTTAGTGTAAATCGATTGGAAATCGCAAAATAAAGCCGATTTGTTAAAAAAAAATTTTTTTGCATGTCAAAAAATGATTTTTTTTAAATGGTTTTTTTAAATTTTTAAATTATTAAAATTTTTGACAATATTTTGTCAACTATTTAGGATGTTTAAAATCTTTAAAAATTTTAAAAATATTTTTTTTTATTTTTTCTAAGTTTTAAAAATTCATATATCAAAACAAAAGTTTTTCAATGCAAATTTACATGTCAAACGTAAAAATCATTTTTTTACCGTATTTTAACGTAATTTGCTGTAAATAACTTCGAAATAAGATTTAATTATTAAATCATATTTAACGGTGCCAAAATGCTTCAAAGTAGAATTTTTTAGTGTAAATCGATTGGAAATTGCAAAATAAAGCCGATTTGTTAAAAAAAAGTTTTTTGCATGTCAAAAAAAGATTTTTTTTAAATGGTTTTTTTAAATTTTTAAATTATTAAAATTTTTAACATGATTTTTTCAACTTTTTAGGATGTTTAAAATCTTTAATAATCTAAAAAATTTTAAAAATATTTTTTTTTAATTTTTCCAAGTTTTAAAAAGTCATATATCAAAATAAAAGTTTTTCATTGCAAATTTACATGTCAAACGTCAAAATCATTTTTTAACGTATTTTAACGTAATTTGCTGTAAATAACTTCGAAATAAGATTTCATTATTGATTCATATTTCACGGTGCCAAAATTCTTCAAAGTAGAATTTTTAGTGTAAATCGATTGGAAATCGAAAAATAAACCGGTTTGTTAAAAAAAAATTTTTTTGCATGTCAAAAAAAATTTTTTTTAAATGGTTTTTAAATTATTAAAATTTTTAAAATTTTTAACATGATTTTTTCGAATTTTTAGGATGTTTAAAATCTTTAAAAATTTTAAAAATATTTTTTTTAATTTTTCTAAGTCTTAAAAATTCATATATCAATACAAAAGTCTGCCAATGCAAATTTACATGTCAAACGAAAAAAACATTTTTTTACCGTATTTTAACGTAATTTGCTGTAAATAACTTCGAAATAAGATTTCATTATTGAATCATATTTCACGGTGCCACAATGCTCGAAAGTAGAATTTTTTAGTGTAAATCGATTCGAAATCGAAAAATAAAGCCGATTTGTTAAAAAAAAAATTTCTTTCATGTCAAAAAAAGTTTTTTTTTCAAATGGTTTTTTTAAATTTTTAAATTATTAAAATTTTTAACATGATTTTTTCAACTTTTTAAAATGTTTAAAATCTTTAAAAATTTTAAAAACATTTTTTTTTAAATTTTTCTAAGGCTTAAAAATTCATTATATTAGGCTAATTTTAGTCGTAGTTAGGGGGGCAATTAGCCCTTTAGCACATCTAGTAGATAGCGGCATTTTTTTTAACTTAAATGCAATTAATGTTGTTATCATTACTTCTGGAGGTAATTAGGACCCCACTGTATTGATATGATGACGTCAGTGGTGACTGGCCAGCGTCTGCGAACGAGGCGTACAAACTAGAACAGAGAAGAACATGACTGGCGGAATATGATGTCTATAAGTGCGTGAGATGAGAGTGTGTTTTTTTGATGTATAAAAGAGAAAACGCAAATCGTTCTGCGAAGAAAGATACGGATTATTTGTGTACACTTTTGCACGTCGAGACGAGATAGAGCCGCCGTCTGATACACATCGAGCGGTTAAACAATCAAGAATTAATGATTGAATATTCTGGCGAATAAAATACTTTTATTTTTAGGATTTTGGATTTTAATTTGTACTTTTCGTGTTGGAGCTGTATTGTCCTAGTCTTGTATTTTGGATTCGGCGTTGTTCTATCCTTCGATTCCTGTATTGGTCGACCTGCGTAATTTTCCGAATTCCCAAAAATTGATTTATTTTCCATATTTCCATTGTTGGATCGTTGTTATTTGATATAGTTAACTTACCGTGCAAACAATAAACCATAAAGAAGCCAAGCGGTTTCTCCTCGTTTAGGGATTATAGGTTGCTGCTTTTGGATTTCCGTGTGGTTGTGTTGATTCTGGAATACGGGAATAATTTAATTTATTCCGGAAATTTCGAAGATTTTGCAATGATCCCGAAATTTTTAATATTCGCTATCATAAGTGACGACGCATAAAGTATCCCAGAATATTATCAAGTGTCTATCCCAGTGGTATAGATATGGTACTACAATATATCCCGAAAATATTAAAGGATAACATCTAATATTTTATGAACATTTTACATTTCTGAATGTCGACCACTTTGCGTAGTACTGGGTCAATTTAGATATTTACGTCAGAATTAAAATGATAAATAGTGCGTCGATTGTATTCCTGTAGGATTTTTTGCACTACATTGGGAATTTTCTAGAATATTTTGAATCTTATTACGAATTAAGTTTGAATTCCACGTCGCCAGTCTCGCGATTTTTAAGTGTTTATGTCCCGAGTCCTATGCAAAATAAAGCCGATTTGTTAAAAAAAAATTTTTGCATGCTCAAAAGGAGATTTCTGTACACTTCCCACTGGAAGTTATTGTGATGGGTCCGAAAATCGAAATCAAAAAGGAAAAAATATTTGAATGTTTCAAGGTCACGTACACGTATTTCTTACACTACTTTTAGAAAGATGTCTGTGTGTGTGTGTGTACGCTACGTACGTACGTATGTGTCCATTTCTTTCTAAGACGAAATCTCGAGAACGAAAAATGATATCGACTACGTTAGGGTGCCAATCGACGCGTATTAACGTAATATGATCTGAAAGGAATTTTTTAAAATCGGTTCAGCCGTTCTTTTTTCTTAACCAATAACCTCCAAAAAAGTAGATTTTACACAATATCTCGCGAATAAAAAATTATATCGACTTCGTAAGGGTGTCAATCGAGGCGTGTAACGTCATTTTGATCCGACATAAATTTTATAAAAATCGGTTCAGCCGTTTTTTTTTTTTTTTTTTTTTAATTATTGATGTTTTAATGATTAAAATGATTACTTTTCTGTGTAATATCTAATTTAATTATTATTATTAAATATTTATCAAACTGGGAAGTTCGTCGTGTGGACCTCAAGGGTCGCACTTTAATCCTAATAAACGACCCACCTCACGGCTTGTTTTAAATGGTTTTTAAAACTTTTAAATTATTAAAATTTTTAACCTGATTTTTCAACTTTTTATGATGTTTAAAATCTTTAAAAATTTTAAAAATATTTGTTTTAAATTTTCTAAGTCTTAAAAATTCATATATCAAAACAAAAGTCTTTCAATGCAAATTTACATGTCAAACGAAAAAATCATTTTTCTTCCGTATTTTAACGTAATTTGCTGTAAATAACTTCGAAATAAGATTTCATTATTGAATCATATTTAACGGTGCCAAAATGCTTTAAAATAGAATTTTTTAGTGTAAATAAATTGGAAATCGCAAAATAAAGCCGAATTGTTAAAAATAATTTTTTGCATGTCAAAAAAAGATTGTTTTTTTAAATGGTTTTTTAAATTTTTAAATTATTAAAATTTGTAAAATTGACTGTTTTTCAACTGGTATTTAGGATGTTTAAAATCTTTAAAATTTAAAAATTTTAAGATAATTTTTGTTTAATTTTTCTAGGTCTTAAAAATTCATATTCAAAATAAAAGTTTTTCAATGCAAATTTACATGTCAAACGTAAAGATCATTTTTTAACCGTATTTTAACGTAATTTGCTGTAAATAACTTCGAAATAAGATTTCATTATTGAATCATATTTAACGGTGCCAAAATGCTTCAAAATAGAATTTTTTTGTGTAAATCGATTGGAAATCGCAAAATAAAGCCGAATTGTTAAAAATAAAATTTTTTGCATGTCAAAAAAAGATTGTTTTTTTAAATGGTTTTTTTAAATTTTTAAATTATTAAAATTTTTAACATGATTTTTTAACTTTTTAGGATGTTTAAAATGTTTAAAAATCTAAAAATTTTAAAAGCATTTTTTTTTAATTTTTCTAAGATTAAAAAGTTCAAATATCAAAACAACAGTTTTTCAATGCAAATTTACATGTCAAACGTAAAAATCATTTTTTTACCGTATTTTAACGTAATTTAGCTGTAAATATCTTCGAAATAAGATTTCATTATTGAATCATATTTAACGGTGTCAAAATGCTTCAAAGTAGAATTTTTTAGTGTTAATCGATTGGAAATCGTAAAATAAAGCCGATTTGTAAAAAAAAATTTTTTAGCATGTCAAAAAAAGATTTTTTTTTAAATGGTTTTTTAAATTTTTAAAATTTTTAACATGATTTTTTCAACTTTTTAGGATGTTTAAAATCTTTAAAAATTTTAAAAATATTTTTTCTTAATTTTTCTATGTTTTAAATGTTCATATATCAAAACAAAAGTTTTTCAATGCAAATTTACATGTCAAACGTAAAAATCATTTTTTACCGTATTTTAACGTAATTTGCTGTAAATAACTACGAAATAAGATTTCATTATTGAATCTTGTTTAACGGTGCCAAAATGCTTCAAAGTAGAATTTTTTTGTGTAAATCGATTGGAAATCGCAAAATAAAGCCGATTTGTTAAAAAAAAATTTTTGCATGTCAAAAAAAGATTTTTTTTTAATGGTTTTTTTAAATTTTTAAATTAAAAATTTTTAAAATTTTTAACATGATTTTTTCAACTTTTTAGGATGATTAAAATCTTTAAAAATCTAAAAAATTTTAAAAGCATTTTTTTTAATTTTTCTAAGTCTTAAAAATTCATATATCAAAACAAAAGTCTTTCAATGCAAATTTACATGTCAAACGTAAAAATCATTTTTTTACCGTATTTTAACGTAATTTGCTGTAAATAACCTCGAAATAAGATTTCATTATTAAATCATATTTAACGGTGCCAAAATGCTTCAAAGTAGAATTTTTTAGTGTAAATCGATTGGAAATCGCAAAATAAAGCCGATTTGTTAAAAAAAAATTTTTTGCATGTCAAAAAAAGATTTTTTTTTTAAATGGTTTTTTAAATTATTATATTTTTAAAATTTTTAACATGATTTTTTCAACTTTTTAGGATGTTTAAAACCTTTAAAAATTTTAAAAATATTTTTTTTTAATTTTTCTAGGTTTTAAAAATTCATATATCAAAACAAAAGTTTTTCAATGCAAATTTACATGTCAAACGTAAAAATCATTTTTTTACCGTATTTTAACGTAATTTGCTGTAAATAACTTCGAAATAAGATTTCATTATTGAATCATATTTAACGGTGCCAAAATGCTTCAAAGTTGAATTTTTTAGTGTAAATCGATTGGAAATCGCAAAATAAAGCCGATTTGTTAAAAAAAAATTTTTTGCATGTCAAAAAAAATTTTTTTTTAAATGGTTTTTTAAATATTTAACTAATTAAAATTTTTAACCATGATTTTTTCAACTTTTTAGGATGTTTAAAATCTTTAAAAATTTTAAAAATAATTTTTTTTTAATTTTTCTAATTTTTAAAAATTCATATATCAAAACAAAAGTTTTTCAATGCAAATTTACATGTCAAACGTAAAAATCATTTTTTTACCGTATTTTAACGTAATTTGCTGTAAATAACTTCGAAATAAGATTTCATTATTGAATCATATTTCACGGTGCCAAAATGCTTCAAAGTAGAATTTTTAAGTGTAAATCGCTTGGAAATCGCAAAATAAAGCCGATTTGTTAAGAAAAAACTTTTTTTGCATGTCAAAAAAAAGATTTTTTTTTGAATGGTTTTTTAAATTTTTAAATTATTAAAATATTTAAAATTTTTTACCTGATTTTTTCAAATTTTTAGGATGTTTAAAATCCTTAAAAATTTTAAAAATTTTAAAAATATTTTTTTAATTTTTCTAAGTCTTTAAAAATTCATATATCAATACCAAAAGTCTTTCAATGCAAATTTACATGTCAAACGTAAAAATCATTTTTTTACCGTATTTTAACGTAATTTGCTGTAAATAACTTCGAAATAAGATTTCATTATTGAATCATATTTCACAGTGCCAAAATGCTCGAAAGTAGAATTTTTTAGTGTAAATCGAATCGAAATCGCAAAATAAAGCCGATTTGTTAAAAAAAAATTTTCTTGCATGTCAAAAAAAGATTTTTTTTTTTAATGGTTTTTTTAAAATTTTAAATTATTAAAATAAATTTTAACATGATTTTTTCAACTTTTTAAAATGTTTAAAATCTTTAAAAATTTTAAAAAATTTTAAAAATATTTTTTTTAACTTTTTCTTAGGCTTAAAAATTCATATATCAAAACAAGAGTCTTTCAATGCTAAATTACATGTCAAACGTAAAAATCAATTTTGTACCGTATTTTAACGTAATTTGCTGTAAATAACTTCGAAATAAGATTTCATTATTGAATCATGTTTAACGGTGCCAAAATGCTTCAAAGTAGAATTTTTTAGTGTAAATCGATTGGAAATCGAAAATAAAACCGATTTATTAAAAAAAATTTTTTGCATGTCAAAAAAAGATTTCTTTTAAATGGTTTTTTAAATTTTTAAATTATTAAAATTTTTAAAGTGATTTTTTCAACTTTTTAGGATGTTTAAAGTCTTTAAAAATTTAAAAAGTTTTAAAAATATTTTTTCTAATTTTTCTAAGTTTTAAAAATTCATATATCAAAACAAAAGTCTTTCAGTGCAAATTTACATGTCAAACGAAAAAATCATTTTTTTCCCGTAATTTGCTGTAAATAACTTTGAAATAAGATTTCATTATTGAATAATATATAACGGTGCCAAAATGCTTCAAGGTATAATTTTTTAGTGTAAATCGATTGGAAATCGCAAAATAAAGCCGATTTGTTAAGAAAAAAATTTTTTGCATGTCAAAAAAAGAATTTTTTTAAGGGTTTTTTTAAATTTTTAAAATTTTTAAAAGTTTTAACATGATTTTATTAACTTTTTAGTATGTTTAAAATCTTTAAAAATTATAAAAATATTTTTTTTTTAATTTTTCTAAGCTTTAAAAATTCATATATTAAAACAAAAGTTTTTCAATGCAAATTTACATATCAAACGTAAAAATCATTTTTTACCGTATTTTAACGTAATTTGCTGTAAATAACTTCGAAAAAATATTTCATTATTGAATCATATTTAACGGTGCCAAAATGCTTCAAAGTAGAATTTTTTTGTGTAAATCAACTGGAAATCGCAAAATAAAGCCGATTTGTTAAAAAAAAATTTTTTGCATCTCACAAAAAAAGTTTTTTTTAAATGGTTTTTTTAAATTTTTAAATTATTGCAATTTTTAAAATTTTTAACATGATTTTTTCAACTTTTCAGGATGTTTAAAAAATCTTTGAAAACTTAAAAAATTTTAAAAATAATTTTTTTTAATTTTTCTAAGTTTTAAAATCTTTAAAAATCTAAAAAATTTTAAAACATTTTTTTTAATTTTTCTAATATTAAAAAATTCATATATCAAAACAAAAGTTTTTCAATGCAAATTTACATGTCAAACGTAAAAATCATTTTTTTACCGTATTTTAACGTGATTTGCTGTAAATATCTTCGAAATAAGATTTCATTATTGAAACATATTTAACGGTGCCAAAATGCTTCAAAGTAGAATTTTTTAGTGTATATCGACTGGAAATCGCAAAATAAAGCCGATTTGTTAAAAAAAAATTTTTTGCATGTCAAAAAATGATTTTTTTTTTAAATGGTTTTTTTAAATTTTTAAATTATTAAAATTTTTAAAATTTTTGACAATATTTTGTCAACTATTTAGGATGTTTAAAATCTTTAAAAATTTTAAAAATATTTTTTTTTAATTTTTCTAAGTTTTAAAAATTCATATATCAAAACAAAAGTTTTTCAATGCAAATTTACATGTCAAACGTAAAAATCATTTTTTTACCGTATTTTAACGTAATTTGCTGTAAATAACTTCGAAATAAGATTTCATTATTGAATCATATTTAACGGTGCCAAAATGCTTCAAAGTAGAATTTTTTAGTGTAAATCGATTGGAAATCGCAAAATAAAGCCGATTTGTTAAAAAAAAATTTTTTTGCATGTCAAAAAATGATTTTTTTTTAAATGGTTTTTTTAAATTTTTAAATTATTAAAATTTTTAACAATGATTTTTTCAACTTTTTAGGATGTTTAAAATCTTTAAAAATTTTAAAAATATTTTTTTTTAATTTTTCAAAGTTTTAAAAATTCGTGTATCAAAACAAAAGTTTTTCAATGCAAATTTACATGTCAAACGTAAAAATCATTTTTTTACCGTATTTTAACGTAATTTGCTGTAAATAACTTTGAAATAAGATTTCATTTTTGAATCATATTTAACGGTGCCAAAATGTTTCAATGTAGAATTTTTTAGTGTAAATCGATTGGAAATCGCAAAATAAAGCCGATTTGTTAAAAAAAAATTTTTTTGCATTTCAAAAAAAATTTTTTTTTTTAAATGGTGTTTTTAAATTTTTAAATTATTAAAATTTTTAACATGATTTTTTCAACTTTTTAGGATGTTTAAAATCTTTAAAAATTTAAAAAATTTTAAAAATATTTTGTTTAATTTTTCTAAGTTTTAAAAATTCATATATCAAAACAAAAGTTTTTCAATGCAAATTTACATGTCAAACGTAAAAATCATTTTTTTACCGTATTTTAACGTAATTTGCTGTAAATAACTTCGAAATAAAATTTCATTATTGAATCATATTTAACGGTGCCAAAATGCTTCAAAGTAGAATTTTTTAGTGTAAATCGATTGGAAATCGCAAAATAAAGCCGATTTGTTAAAAAAAATATTTTTTGCATGTCAAAAAAAATTTTTTTTTAAATGATTTTTTAAATTTTTAAATTATGAAAGTTTTTAAAATTTTTAACATGATTTTTTCAACTTTTTAGGATGTTTAAAATCTTTAAAAATTTTAAAAATATTTTTTTTAATTTTTCTAAGTTTTAAAAATTCATATATCAAAACAAAAGTTGTTCAATGCAAATTTACATGTCAAACGTAAATAGTATATTGTGCGACTAGTGGGAGAAAGAGGAGATCCACTAGTGTGTTTTACCGCACTCGCTACGCTCGTGCGGCAAAATCCACACTCGAGGAATCTCCTCTTTCGACCAATAGTCGCACACAATATTGTTCAACTACCGCAAGAAATATGTCATTTCTTGGCTCTGCTGAGCGTGGGCGATTTAATGGGTGACCTGATTGATTGACGAAACTATCAACACTTGCGTAAACGTTCCCCGTAATGAATGTGGGCGAAATTCTATTTCGCCCACTAGTGGGCGAAATACGTCTACAGTCAGAGAATTCATTATTTCGCCTACTCTCAGTGTAGCCACGAAATTACATATTTCTTGCGGGTGTTGAACAAAATATTATGTTAATATAGTTTGCATGTATAGTTGTAATTTGTAAAGCCAACTTGGTTGCGTTGCCTGTATTATTATTAGTAGATTTAGGGGCTGTGGGTACCTGAGTAAGAAAGTGGTTGGTCAGTTGTTTTGTAATTAATTTTTTTTAGAGCGTCTTTTACACACCATTGTACATGTATGTTTCACAAGTCCATATTGTATACTATTGACACCACTGAACAAAAAAAAGAAAAGAATTAACATAGAAAAAGTAATATTGTTAATTGCATTGGCGGGTGTTCCACTCAAGAATCAGAATAGTTCCAATGCCCCGTCATTCGAGAACGACTCAGTCGATTTTGATGAAATTTTCATACACTGTCTATTGTTACCAAGGGCGGATCCAGGATTTATTTGAGGTGAGAGGGGGGATGCAAAATCATTTGAACTAGTCTAACTAACCTAAAAGAAGCAAGAGGCTTATTTGATTAACCACAAAGTAATTGTATTTTAAAGACCACCAACAGCTAAGGTTATTTGGGCCTAGCACCAATTCATATTTTCAATTCATTATTATTATTTTTTTTTTTTTAATAATAAATTGAAAATCCAATTGACACTTTTACCGGCGACATTAGCGTTACCCCATGTGCACCGCGGTCCGCGGGAAGATTACACGCTCGGATTTTGCACATCATGGCCCTAAAAATGGCCGATTTAAGAACTTAATGTGTATTTTTTCTAGATGAGGGGGGTGCGCGCCCCCCCCCCCCGCGCCCACACCTGAATCCCTTCTAGATTGGTACCTAAACTTAAAGCTTAGGTAGGGAACTTTTTACCCGACTACGATGTCAAAGCAGACATTTATGCGAGCGAAGTCTCGGGTAAAGGCTAATTTATCATAATTAATTATAATTAATTAATAATTAATCATACGCATCTTTTAAAAAAATTAAACAGAATGGGAATTAGAGGAATACCAAATTCTATAATACAAAGCTACTTAGCTAATCGTTCAATGTTTGTCATTATTAATGAATCTAATTCAGAAACATGTCACGTAACAGTGGGTGTTCCTCAGGGAAGTAACCTAGGACCACTGTTTTTCATTTGTTACACAAACGATTTAAGCGAGCATATATATTCAGGTAAACTCATTATGTACGCTGATGATATCACGGTATTAATAGCAGCCTCATCTTATTATGAAGCTCAGGAAAAAGCTAATAGTGTCATTGATCAGTTGTCTGGTTGGTGTTTTAAAAATCAACTTATTATAAATTTAGAGAAAACAAAGTACATAAATTTCAAGATTAAAACAACACCCAATGCAGACATAAATTACATAACATCTGTTCAAAAAACAAACCTAATACAATTTTTGGGCATCAAATTTGATGAAAACTTAAAATGGTACGAACATGTTAACGCTATCTGTAAAAAATTAAATACGTGTCATTATCAGTTGAAGCTGTTAAAAAATTATTTTGATCAAAATAGTCTAATCTGTGTATATTATGCGTTTGTATTTTCAATAATTAAATATGGTATCACAATTTGGGGACACTCTCCTGATTGTAATAGAATCTTTATATTGCAAAAACGAATAATTAGAACAATTTTCAATATGGAGTACACACAAACATGTAGAGACATTTTTCGTGAGAAAAAAATATTAACATTCTTTGCAATATATATGCATATGAGTTATTAAGCCATATGCACAGATTAGATTATTTTGATCAAAATGTTAGCAAACATTATCACACCAGAAAAAATGAATTTTCAATTAAACACAAAACAACATTTTTTGAAAAAAGTTCTGTGTACACTGGTCATAAAATGTACCTAAAGTTACATGAAAATTTGAAAAAGATAAAGAACACAAAAAAATTCAAAAATGAATTAAAAATATACTTAATTTCTAAAGTTCCATATCATTTCAATGATCTATTGTAAAGAATTCTGTATTTTGACGTTTTGTATACCGGTTGGTCGCTGCAAATAAAATTCTATTATTATTATTATTATTATTATTATTATTATTATTATTATTATTATTATTATTATTATTATTATTATTATTATTATTATTATACTTAAGAAAAAGAAATAGTCCCACCGTACAAACAGACCAATGGACAACATTACTAAAATTTTATTAGTGAATTTAACGGATAATGTGATGGAAAACATCAAATTGGTGGCAGACGGTAATTCGATTTTTTTTTCGTTTTTTATTGTCAGTAGGTATCTTGTATAGTACTGCTCACCACTACTTGACGAAATGTATATAGATTGTAGAGAAATATCATTTATTTACAATAATTTACAATATCTAGATACCTAGGTATCCGACTTCCAATTTTTTTAGGTTTCGTATTATAAAAAATTATATTAGCAGGAGTATTAAATTGTGGAAACTGGTCAAAACGCGATGTTACTGAAAAGTCAGAAATCGACCGAAGGAAGCTGGTTTGATGGCACGTAGACCTGTGCGAGTTCCTGGGCTATAACTAGAGACTACAAAATTGCTTATCTCGTTTACACATAAACATGTTCAGTGGCAACTTCGGCACTGGACAGTGGACATCCGTTTATTCACTGATGAGTCGTGGTCCACTCTAATTGTTTGAGATCGCCGTGTACGAGTCTATAGACGTCCTGGTGAACGATACGTTGCAGCCACTGTTCAGAAAATGGACAGATTCGGAGGCGGATCTGCAATGGTTTGGGCCTTGGGGTGGCATAAATATTAGGGTGGGTCAAAAATATCGATTATTTTTTTTTACAAGTGACACGGAAAAATAGGTTGCTAGACACCTTAAAAAAATTCTCACCAAATATGAGCTCTTAATTTTAATAGGAAGATCCTCCGCATCACAGTTTTTTATTTTTTTCTCAGTCTAATAGAAAAAAAATCATACCTCATCATTAATTGATTGTACAGAAAAATGTTTTATGAGAATTTTGTAGGAAATTTAATGTTCTACAAAAAAGGTATCTTATATTTTTTCCGCAAACCTCACCATCTGAAAGATATTGAAGATTTAAGTTTGATTATTTTAAGACAAATTTCATTTTTGTTTATGAATTTTATAACTCGACAGTAAATGACTATTATAAATCTTCAATATCTTTCAAATGGTGAGGTTTTGCGGAAAAAATATAAGATACCTTTTTTGTAGAGCATTAAAATTCCTACAAAATTCTCTTAAAACATTTTTCTGTACAATCAATCAATGATGAGGTATGAATTTTTTTCTATTGGACTGAGAAAAAAATAAAAAACTGTGATGCGGAGGATCTTTCTATTAAAATTAAGAGCTCATATTTGGTGAGAATTTGGTGTCTAGCAACCCATTTTTCCGTGTCATTTGTAAAAAAAATAATTGATTTTTTTAACCCACCCTAATAAGTATAGATGGCCGCATCGACTTTGTAGTCGTTCCTCAACACCTAAATGCAGAAATATACGATGATACCATTTTGCAAGAGCATATTTTACCATTTGCCAACAATTTCAGTGATGAATTCCTCCTACAACAAGACAAATGCAGTGTTCACACGACGCAACTTACGAGAAACTTCCTCCAGGAGCACGGAATTCCGGTCATGGAGTGGCCGGATATGAGTCCCTCTCTTATCCGATTGAACACGCATCAGACATGTAACTTGGACAGACGTGTTAGAAATCGTCTTGTTGCGCCTATTACTCTTTAACAACTATCGGAGACCCTTGTAGAAAAACGGACGAGTCTACCTCAAAAATTTCTAAGAAACCTCATTCGGAGCATGCCTCGAAGTTGCCGAGCCATTCGATGCTAATGGAGGATACACGCGTTATTGAGACTCAATATTCTTAACGCAAATGATCTTTCTTAATAATGGAAATGATCACTGCACTTTGAGTTCGTGAAATTTTGTACATTTAGTCTTATACATACGAACTGAGTAGATTTAGAACAAATGTTTTGTTTGCTGTTTAAAGAGGAATGTTTAATGAATAAATCCCCACAAGAAGGAAATTGATCGGTCATTCAATAAAAAAATGGGGGCTTTCAAAAAAGCGCTCCGCTAATTTTTTTTGAGCAGTGTAATTAATAAATAATACAAAAGTAAGAAATTAAAACACATTTTAATTTTTAGAATGAGTAGGTACACATTATAGTACAGTAAATAGAGACACAAAAATCGCGTTTACTAAAAAAAAATACTTAATGGCTGAAATTTTGAGGAGGTGTTCGGGGGCATGTCCTGAGTCTAAAACCGAGTTTTCGTATTCGAGGGGGTGGGGAAAGTTACATCCCCCGGTTAATATAGGGGTAAGTTTGTTTTAATTTTTTATCTTCGTTGCTGTTGCCCGTACAGTCAAGTCCAAGAGATCAAACTTGTAGGAAATGAAATTATCTATCCAATGATAATAAAATCAAGGTCATAGGTCGATCAGGTCAATCACAATGGCCGGTAAAAGGTCAAAAGTGAGGGGTAGTTTTATTTATTAATGTTCACAAAATTAGAATGAAAACTTCAGATAAGGCTTGTAATCTAATTCTTTCTATAAAAGTCGATCAATTTTTAGACATTTCAAAATAAAACTTAATAAAAATTTATTTTTGTATTCCAATTTCTCAAGAACACTGTTATTGTATAAATTTTGGACATCCTAATATCTCAAATAATAATATTAAACTAGGTTTTATTTTGAAATGTCAGAAAATTGATCGACTTTTATAGAAAGAATTAGATTACAAGCCTTATCTGAAGTTTTCATTCTAATTTTGTGAACATTAATAAATAAAACTACCCCTCACTTTTGACCTTTTACCGGCCATTGTGATTGACCTGATCGACCTATGACCTTGATTTTATTATCATTGGATAGATAATTTCATTTCCTACAAGTTTGATCTCTTAGACTTGACTGTACGGGCAATAGCAGCGAAAATAAAAAACTAAAACAAACTTAGGACTCAGGACATTCCCCCGAACACCCCCTCAAAATTTCAGCCATTAAGTATTTTTTTTTTAGTAAAATATACCGTTTTACTGTACTATTATGGTAACTTCAATATTCTCATTTTTATGTATTTTTCCATAATTTTGGTAAACTCGGACATTTTTCAAATCCGAACAGAAACCCGGGCAGAGTCTCAGAATCCAGACGGTCCAGGCGAAATCTGAACATAGGTACCTATAATATGACAGGTTAACTGATAAATTTAGTTAAATTCAAAAACAAAATTCAAATCACTATACACAGAGTAGGTATGGTTTACCAAACACAATAATTAATTTCGTATTCAAAATATCACACCATTAATAAATTAATAATTCCGTTTTTGTATTTTTCCAACAAGTTATGTTTTCTTTCCATTTTTTGTCATGTTAATTTTTATGAAAGAAGACGTGACATGCTTGCATGTTGCTTTATTTCTTAGAACTCAAATAATATGAACATTCACCAAAATCTCCCAACTGCTCGTGTAAATATGATTTTATTTTTATTAATTATTAGCGGTTGCATACGGCTTCGCCCGGGTGCTAAGAATTTATGATGTATTACCCCCACCCCGCGAGAAATTCTCCTCCTGCGAAGCGAAGTCGGACTGGTGGTGTTTATAATATTAGTAGGAATCCGCCGATACGCTAAAATGCAAAAGAATGTCAAAGTTACGATTTGTTACTATTCCACAGGAATTATCCTTCCCCCCCCCCCCGTGAGAAATTTATCAAAATAAAATATAGCTTATATATCACTCAGGGATAGTGTAGGTAGTTTTCTATTAGTGAAAGAATTTTAAGAACCGGTTCATTAGTTGCAGAGATTACCTACCTCCTACATACAAACAAAGAAGACTTTTAATGGAACCCTTGGTATATTTTTGTATTTTTGAAAGGGAAAAAGATTCTGGTAGCAAGACATGTCAAATACAAACAAATAGTTCATATTTAATCAATGGAAAAGTGTTTTCGAAGAGCAGAAAGAAGAAAAACGTGAATGTTGATAACTGTACCTTCTTTCTGCTTTGAAATTTTATCCAAACGGTGCAATATCAACTTGAACGCGTTATAGAAGCGGGCTTTCGGCCCCGTACGAGTAAACTGCGCAAATCCATTGAAACTCTAACTGACATGTGTTTAAAAGACAATAATTTAAGTAAAACTCAAAATGAATACTGAACAATTTATATAATAGTTTGATATAAAGTTCAATAAACACGGCCGACAGGTTCAGCACGCGTTTGTTTAATTCCTTTGTTTTCGATTGACTCGAAACAATATCACGTCGCGAGTCGTAAAGCAACCTAGCACACGACAGTGTTGTGTTTATATGAAGTGACGTCATCGCGGTTATCGTCAGTCATTTGATTTCTTCGTAGCCACACTCTGATGGCACGTGCCAACAATGCTCAACCGCTAAACAATACAATGCCTCGAAATGTTTAAAGAAATGCGCGGTTACCATTGAATCAGAATTTCATATAATATATTATCATGTTATCGATTGATTTTATTGACACATGTGGTCAGTCCTTCGGTAATTTGGGATGTTTTCACACGTGCTTGTCAGTTTCGCAATTCAATAAACTATACTGAAAACTATTTTCAAACATATTTTAAGTATAGTATAACAAAAATAAAACATTCTTTTAGCTTAATTTTTAATTATCTATATGTATTTGACTATTTACAGTTTTGCTTTCAATGGTTTATTGGGGGCCTGGCGTATTTAATAATATTCGAATAATATTATATTGTAATAGATCGAAAAGCGCCGTTTGAAATCTGCAAACATTATGAAATGTTTGATCGCGCAGTCTTGATAGCCAGTGGAATATTCTGACGTGTTAATAATGAGGAAAGCTCCACCTTTGACTTTAGAAGGCTATATACAGGGTGACAATTTGAAAACTTACAATGGCTATATCTGAGGAACAAAAAAAAATTTAAAAAATCGCTGAAAACAATTTCTATAATAGGGAGGGGGAACCAAAATTATGTAATAACTAACCTGTTTTCACTTACCCCCTTACCCCCAGCCACCCCAACTAAATAATCTTTAATGGCAACCCCCTACTTGTGATACCTTATCTGAAAGCTCTTAAAAAATGCTTTTCAATGGTGCCCTCCTACAAAGCTACATTCGATGTAATAGTTTTTGGTTTATTAAATAAAACATTATTTAAATCAATTAAAATTGTATTTTTCATTATTGTACACCATTATTGCAGATAAAAAATGCTGTTTTTCGTTTTGAACGTATCGAAAGTCAAATGTTCATAAAATAACAATTCTAATAAAAAGTAAAAGTAGCAATAAAAACCTCTCAAAACCGAATATTTAAAACACCACTTTTTTAGACTTGTCAATTTTTTCAGGTAAAAGTTCCGTAGCAACGAATAAATAAAAAATAATCCAGGCCTAAAATGTTTAAGAGTTTATTATACATTTCAATGGTTTTATTTTGAAAAGCTGACAATTTATTACATCAAATGTTAGCTTGTAGGGTACCATTGAAAAGCATTTTTAAGAGCTTTCAGATAAGGTATCACAAGTAGGGGGTTGCCATTAAAGATTATTTAGTTGGGGTGGCTGGGGGAGAGAGATATAGTGGACATAAGTGAAAGATAAATAGCAGCGATAAATAACAGTAACTCATAACAGTTATTTATAATAGTCACAAATAACAGTTATAAATTAACAGAGACAAATAAATTGACGAATTGATAAACGATAATAAAATATTATTGTTAAGAGTTGTGTTGGTTTGTTAATGTACCGTTGCCCTGCGTTGAAACTTGAAATAAACACGCGCGGGCAAAACATGTACCTACTTCGAATAATTCCTCTCACACATTTAAAAAATTCACAAAAATCGCCCAACAGTCTGGGAACAAAAATATTTAATAAATTTCGAAAAACATTTAAAACTATTTTTAATTGAACATACTTTCTATAAAATAGATGATTTTTTTAACATGAGTGTCTGATTCATTCAATATTTAAGGGCAATTGGTATCCATATCAATGGCTAAACAAATAAAAATCATTATTATTAAAATAAAGAAAAGATTTTTAAATGAAGTTATTATAGCAGTTTTGCTACAATATAATATTTCTGAATTTAATATTTCAACTGTTAATTGTTATGTTTGACAATGGTAATAACAAATTGGTATGATAGCCAAAACGTTTTTAGTGAATTATTTGTTGAATTTATAACGACGTTTAGTTTACATTGTAGGTAAGCATTCCTCAGATTATAATTAAAATGCCAGAATAAATAATAATTGGCATCTTTTTAAACCTCAACCCGAGCCTCAACCTAAATGACTTCTATAGGGATTGACCCGTGTGCCAACATCTTATTCCCTAAAATACAAAAACAAAGATAAATAATTATTATAACCTGAAGATGCTTGGACTGTAAACGAAACGTCATTATAATAATTTTCAATAAATAATTTAAAAATTAGAATTTCCGTGTTTTTTCAAATTCAAATAATTTACCATTAATACCTTCATCATGCAATATATTTTAAAATATGTAGGTAAGTACCAACCTATGTCAATATTAAGCAAAAAAAAATGGACTGTTTTCAATTAGTTGATTTTTTTCAAAATTGGGGTTTCAAATACTCACATATTTTCATTAGTTTAATCGATTTCCTGAAATTGAATCCACCCCTATATTCTCTTGTGATTTAAAACATAACTGGCATTCAAAACAGAATTTCTGAATCAAGTTGAATTACACATAAATTAAGTAAATTATAATAAAAACTGAAAATACAAAATGTAAATTGTAATAAAACTGTTTAAAATTTCATTCAAAAAATATTATTTTCCAACAGTTAAAAAATTATAAACATTAAACTTTCCACGTAAGACATAATATTTCTGTTAGATACATTGTCCCAGAACTGTTAGTATATAAAAAAAGTACCAATGGCAGGCATACTTACGTTGTTTTGTCAATAATTAATTCGTTCATTTTTGCATGAACTATGTTTTCTTATCTTTGAACAGTCAGATAAACAATGGCCAAGTGACTTTGATATAATCAAGATGCTAACCACTAGTTCAATTTATACTGACATTTTTAGGACAGGATTATTAAGTCGTTTTGCAACGAATTATTAAAAATCTATTAGTCCGACATCGCACCGTACAAGGGTGTCTACTGGAAAACATTACTAAAATTTTAATAAGATATATAATACGGTGGAAAGCCTCAAAATCGGTGGCAGATTAATTTAATTTGTTTTTTTATCATTTTTATTGTCAGTATCTCGTATAGTGCTCAACACTACTTAATGAAATTTATACAGAGTATAAAGAAATATCAATTATTTACGGTTACCATTGTCTTCTTAAAGTTTTTTTTGCATACCAGGTAGACCTCATACAAAAAAATTATCCATTTAGGGAGAAGTCTGCCAGGTATGCAAAGAAAAATTTCAAAGCAGACAATGATAATCGTTAAATTCACTATTAAAATTTTAATAGTGTTGTCCAGTAGATTTTTATACGGTGGGAGCTTGAGCTTTATGTAGAGTAGTAGGTACCTACCTACCAAAAATAAAATTAATTGTCATCATCAATAAGCGTCTCTACAAAATTAAACAGCAGCTTATTCTCTTGTCATACTTAGACAAAAAAAGCAGAGTCTTCAACGATTATTTCACTAGAACACTAGTGTCGTTAATAGTCATTTGTTTAGTTTAAATTAATCATAAGGATTGCACTTTCATTCAAAATGTCCGTTTACATTATCAAATTCATTCCGTGCCAAATTAGTCTACATATAAGTTAATCCATTCTTCCATGCCCAATTTCAGATCTGTAAACGTATCAGATGTATCCTTGGCCATTTCGTATGGGGTTTGTGAATTTTGTGATTCGTGTTTTGATGTTATGTTCAAAAGCGCTGCTGCTAATTCTTGCACTGATGTCATATTATTTTCTGTCGAGTACCCTGAAGTTTGGGTCGTATAATGCGACATTAATTGTGTCATGTATTGTGGAATTTGTCCCATGTCATTTGGAGTTTTTACCTTATATTTCTGAGTTTGTACTCTATATTTCGGAGTGTCTCTATATTCTAGTGTTTGTGGCCTATATGTCGGAGCTTTTACCCCACATTCCGAATACTGTGCCTTATATTCCGGAGTTTGTCCTCTGTATTCCAAAGTTTGTGCCTTATATTCCGGAATTTCTTTCCTATACTCCAAAGTTTGTGCCTTATATCCCGGAGTTTGTTCCCTATATTCCAAAGTTTGTGCGTTACATTCCGGAGTTTGTTCCCTATATTCAAAAGTTTGTGCGTTATATTCCGGTGTTTGTTCCATATATTGCCACATTAGAGGCCTGCATTGTGGAAGCTCTGTCGAGTTATCAAATATTTTCTCCCTATATTCCGACATTCGTGTCCCGCCTTGTGGAAGCTCTGCCATTATATCCAAAGTTTGTCCTCTAAATTCCGACGTTCGTGGTATACACTGTGGAATCTCTGCCGCGTCGTAAGAAGTTTGTCGCATATATTCCGACATTCGTATCCAATCCTGAGAATTCTGTGCCGCCATTTCTGGAGTTTGTACCATAAAGTCAAATATAGGTTCAGTCCTATGTTGTGAAATATGTGCCGCATTATTCAGTGTCTGTATTCTACAATCGGACATATTTTGTGTCTTGCATTGTGGAATCTGAGCCGCAATATTATCTAGACTTTGCATCTTAAAATCCGACATTTTTGTCTTGCATTGCGGAATCTGTTCTGGCGTGTAATCTGACATTTTTGTCATGTTATTCGGCATTCGTGTCATAATATAATCCGAAAATTTTGTAAAGTACTGCGACATTTGTGTACTGTTTTGTGACGTTTGTGTTTTGAATTTATCTGTCTCTTGTGTCGTATTATTTGAGAAACGTTTGAGCTGTGATGATTCAATTTTTGTTTCATGCTGTGAAACTGATGTTTGAAAAGCGTTCAAAGATATTTTTTCAGACTTTGTAATCAAATTATTTTCATCTACAATATAAGCGTATTTAAGAGGAGCACGCCTAACAGAATCGTTCTGTTCACATTGTAACGACTGTTCTTTAAAATAATGTGTTGGGACGGGTGAAATAGACAGTATTTGATTACCCTGTATTAAAAATATTTTGTCGAATATTATTTGATCACCAAATTTCCTTACACAATTTTCGAGGGACAAATTGTATTTTTTATCGTACTCTAAAAGTGTTCCATATAGTGTCCATTTATGACAAATCACCATGACTTGTTTACAAAGGTACTTTTCTAGTATTTTGTTAATTTGCTATAAAAAATTGAAATACAAATTACAAATCATACAGTTTAAAACTACGATTTTTGCGCTAAAGTTTATTTTAATTTAATAGTTAAAGATACCTATAATTTGGAGTGGTAAAATACTTTTTGTTTCACACTTAGGTTTTTTGGTAAATTTTTGGACGAACCAACTATGCCCATTGCTATAGAAAAGTAAAAAACAGATTTCCTTTTGAAACACAGCTTTAAAAAAGTTCTCACTAAAATTTTACCAAAAGCCTAGGTGTATAACAACAGGTTGAATTTTACCGTTGCAGTTAATAAAGAACTATAATATCACGTATAAATACTGATTTGGTCAAATGTTTCGTATTATTCAAGATGCACTAGTAGGATATATAGAAACAAGGGCGTACGCATAAATTTGTTAAAGGGTGAGCAAGCGTTATCAGAGTAAACATGGACATTGGACATCCGCTTGAGTATTGCAATTAGTAGGTCATACCTAAGTGATAGTTTAAACATTCTAAATGCAATTCGGGGAATTTTCAGACGCCAAAGTTCAATTAGGGGAAACAAGAGGGATTAGTGTGATTTATTCCATTATCTAAATCCCAGGGGGAAGCTCCCCTCCTTGCGTTCGCTCATTTGTAGAAGAATAGAATAGAATAGAATTTATTTCTTTCAAATTACAATAGCACTGTACATTTTATAACAAAAAAATATATGTTTGAAAGATATAGGCTCCTTCTAAGGTAGAAATTAAATTAAGCAAACTCAAATAGTATTTAAATATGTGCGAATTTTCTCTTTAATATTTTATTTATTGTAGATTATAGATGCGTCGACATCTCAGGTCATTAGCGTCTTTCAACTACACTAAATAACAGCTATCTTAAAACTAAATAACATCACAAAACATCCATGAGCGCAGGTGGGATTCGAACCTACGGCAGTCCAGTCCAGAGGTTGCGGCACTAAGCACGCTAACCACTAGGCTATACTGCCCTCTTTCTCTTTAATATTTAAATTAATACTATCAGTACAGTTGTCAGGAATTTTGCTTAGGAAAAAATACGGAACTAGAATTTTTGTTAAAGCTGTAGATTGTTTAAAATTTAAAAAGCATGACCTCAACTTATTTCCTCCTTAGAGAAGGAGAAGGTAGTGGTTTCTTAGACAATGGGCAACAATTTTAGAATAGAAAAAAAGATTAATTCACTATTTTTTCTCTATCGATTTATCTTGTTGACATGCGTGTTATAATTAATATTATACGTCACCACGAATTCAATATGGCGGATGATAAACGCAAATAATTGACTACGGAAAAAAGAAAATATAGAAATGAACATCGTGTAGGGTATCGAATGAAACAGATTGTCGAGTGAATTCCAAAACTAAAAATTCGACTGATGACCAGTCCTATACTTCCCACCTAGTAAATATTTGCAAAAAATAAACACTCTTTTTTTGTTTTTTTTATTCTTTGACTAGGCCCAAATAACCTTAGCTGTTGGTGGTCTTTAAAACACAATTTAATTTTTATTCTTTGAAAAAAGCATGGCCCTCTTTTTTGTTTGGTGATCTACTGATGGCTAGCTTAATATAGCAAAAATCATGGTTACCTTGATTTACGTACAATTTTTATTTTTTTTAGTAAAATATTTTTTTTCTCGAAAACTATACATTTTAGAGAAAAAAAATATTTACATTTTTTTCATATTATAACATCTAGAATTCACTTATATTTTTTACTTCCCACCTCTACTATGGTAGGGAAGTAATGGATTCAGTCCGAAAACAATATTTCGAGATTTTAACAGATTTTCACGTTTTGAGACCCTAGCAATCGTTTAAGATCATTTTCTGACTGATGTCTGTATGTGTGTGTGTGTGTGTGTATGTGTGTGTGTGTATGTGTGTGTGTGTGTGGTCAATTTTTCGCCTTCGATATCTTAAGAACGGAACAACATACGGGCATGCCGATTGTTCTATTGTGTTTATCAGCCTTTAACTTAGATCTGATTAGATTTTGAGTCAAATCGGTTCAGTGGATCCTGAGATATTCAAAAAAACGTTCTCAATGTCACGTATTAACATAGGTAAAAAAAAATATAAATGGATTCTAGATGTTATAATATGAAAAAAATGTAAATATTTTTTTTCTCTAAAATGTATAGTTTTCGAGAAAAAAAATATTTTACTAAAAAAAGAAAATTGTACGTAAATCAAGGTAACCATGATTTTTACTATATTAAGCTACATCAGTAGATCACCAAACAAAAAAGAGGGCCATGCTTTTTTCAAAGAATAAAAATTAAATTGTGTTTTAAAGACCACCAACAGCTAAGGTTATTTGGGCCTAGTCAAAGAATAAAAAAAAAAGAGTGTTTATTTTTTGCAAATATTTACTAGGTGGGAAGTATAGGACTGGTCATCAGTCGAATTTTTTTTACCTATGTTAATACGTGACATTGAGAACGTTTTTTTGAATATCTCAGGATCCACTGAACCGATTTGACTCAAAATCTAATCAGATCTAAGTTAAAGGCTGATAAACACAATAGAACAATCGGCATGCCCGTATGTTGGTCCGTTCTTAAGATATCGAAGGCGAAAAATTGACCACACACACACACACACACATACAGACATCAGTCAGAAAATGATCTTAAACGATTGCTAGGGTCTCAAAACGTGAAATCTGTTAAAATCTCGAAATATTTTTTTCGGACTAAATCCATTACTTCCTTACCATAGTAGAGGTGGGAAGTAAAAAGTTCTAAATAAAAACAAAAGTTTAAAAAACTAAAACTCTACTACTAAAAAGTAAAAACGAGCTTCCAATATGAAAAGTAGTCGGGCAACTAAAACTACAATCTTTTTACCCCGAGAACTTTTCATATGGGAAGCTTGTTTTCTACTTTTCTTAATCGGGTTTTAATATTTTAAACTTTTATTTTTTTACTAGAGACGACTGGGTCACATGATACATGTATATACATTAAACTAGTCAAAATTTTTACTTACCGTACTTGCTTTTCTCTTCATATTAAATTTATATATTTTAAAATTTTCTACTAATTTAGATATTCGCTCGTGGTATATTTTGTGATAAAACAGTCGAATAATTCATAAGATAAGGTTAGATTTTATCACACGAATTTGCTATTTGTCCTTTAATATTGCATAATTTATATCTAAAACTAAAAAGCAATGTCGCAATAAATTATGACCGATTTTGAGTAATTTATACTCAGATAATTTTATCATTTCAACTTCACAAGTGGGGAGTGGTTTTAATTTAGGTAAAAATTCACTTTTCAAAATTTTACAATATTCATTCTTTTGAGGTTCTCTGAATCTAAAAAACATATTTTTGAAAAAAATCTCTTCGTCTGTTAGTTTGTGAGCACGATAGGTACAGATCAAGCGGCTGAGCGGATCGAAACAAAATTTTGGTAGGTTGTTTAACATATAGGTAAATAGGAAAAGCCCTATTGTTTTTGGGGAAAATTGGCGCATGCGCAGAAGAGATGTGTGCTATAACGTTCTTTCTATTGTATTTTTTATTTATTGTGAATTATAGACGCGTCGACAACGTAGGTCATTAGCGTCTTTCTTTCTATTGTAACGGTATGATTTTCATAAAGATTAATTATTATTCTATTCATTTTTTAAGAAAGTTTTGTAAAAAAATGTTTTTCTAAGCCTTATAGTTTCTTATCATGTTCTGAAGTAATTGATCTGTTAAAAAGAATTGAGTTAACTGACAAGTATGTGGTTAATTTTTACATGTGAAATCATAATTATTTATTAGTAGCCTTTACCCGCGTCATCGCAAGCATTAACTGAAACTTTATTTTATTTGTTGTAAGTAATTTTATGTCAAATGCCAGTATTTTTGGAGTTGGAATGATCCCGTCGTCCAATTTGCTGAATTTTTTTTACAGTATTTTGTACAAACTAATAATTTATTGTGCAAAACGTTTTATCTCTGCATAGGTAAATAATTATTAAGTTTTATTAAGGAAAAGAGCAGGAATGCAAGAGAGAAAGGAGACTATAATGCATATTTCGCCGTTGTCTAAAAAGTAAAGGAAAATAAGGGTTTCTATTCCAGCGATAGAGGCGCTGAAGCTATAAGACTCCAAGCACAAAATAGAAATAAACTGATTTGAAAAATAATCGTAAACACCAGTCACCACGTTGCCGTGAATTCGTTCATAGAATCATGGAGACTAACTCCATGGCCATGCAGAAGGGTGCAACAATGCACGAGACCCGGGGCCTCATAGCTATAGCGCCGCGTGTAAAACTTTCCGAACCCTTACCGTCGTCGACTTTCGAGACATGCGCTTCGCATTGCGACCTGCCGAGATCAATCTTCTATCTCTGTATCCTTGATGAAAAAGGGTTTCAGCTTGTATTATTTTATTTTTCAGCTTATTACCCCTTCAGTGATAGTTTAGATTCCCCAATTGATTTTTTTTTAAATCAAATAAAAATTAACCGCATCGCAAAAAACATGTCACAAGGTAATTTACTACATTTTAAGCCCATTTCAAGTTTATTAAGAATTATTGTCTTTTTTCATCGCAGCAAAAATGTAGAACCGAATTTTATTAAATTAACTGAATGATTAAATTGTCAACAATATTATTTTATTAAAATTTCGACATAAGCGGTTTAGCTTTGTGACCACAGTTTTTTTTACAGATTTTCCAATTAAATATTTTGAATATTTGAAAAAATTTTCGCATTTAAATTTTTTGCAGAATCGTGCTCAAGATAAAGCACTCATCATAAAAATGCATGTTGTAGCCAGCCGGTAACCTGCTGCGATAGTGTTTGAACCATTGAACAATTCACCGAGCAATTCACTCAATTTCAAATTTTAAAAAATTTATTAGGTACTCGAAAACTATTGACTTTACAATAAAAAGTTGTTGAACATTTATTGTTTTAATTGAACTAAAGAATAAAAAAAATATTTTCGAAGTAAAAATAATCAACACGTTGCTCAATAATTGTTTAACCAATGTCGATTCAAACACTACCGCACCATTCAGCAGGGTACCGGCCGGCAACATGCATTTTTATGATGAACATGATTCTGTTAAAAAATGAATGCGAAAAATTTTTCAAACGAGAGTGTTGATTCCGCCTGGACTAATAATTTGTTCTTAATAATTTATAGTTTCGGAAAAAACAGTTGTTCCAAATCTTAATAGTTTCCGGGCTTGTAGACCGCTGCCACATCGCCTTTAAAAATGTCTACCGCAGTTGTAGACGAAACGTCAGGTAGAAATACCATCGGATTACGGCCTACGAGCCCGAAAAATATGAAGATTTAGAAAAACGCCGACCGTGAAAACTTGTTGTTCTTTTTTTTAATTAGTGGTCACAAAGTACAATGGTTTATGTCAAACTTTTGATATATTTTATAGATATTTTTTCCTCCCACATTTAAGCTAGGGCCGATTTTGCGTTTTGAGCACGCATGCAAAATTTAACAAAATCAATCCAATGGTTTGGACTTTATAGGAGCGACCACATATAGACAGATAGACTGCAGACGGACATTATTTAATAACAGCTTTTTTAGATTCAGGCGATTTGAAAACCAGTGTAAATTCACCAAAAACTGAAAATCGAATTTTTACACGATCACAAGACGTATCCTAGTACTCCATAAACGAGAAAGTAAAAAGATTTAAAGCATTTCGTTGCAGTGACAACCGTATCACTGCAGTAATACTGTAATATTTTGCATAAGCCATTAGTGACTAGAGGGGTTAAACTGTCATTAACTTGATTTTATAAAAAATTTTGGTCACAGAAATGATTATTGAAAATCAAATTTACAATTTTTAAATTATAAAATACAATTTTTATTATGAAATATTTTCGTTAACACCTTTATAAAGAATTATATAGGTGGTAATGTGGTAGAAAACCAGTCGCTTCTTAACCACAATAATTATTTTATTAATGGATGTACACTTCGGAAGCTATACTCACATCTTCCCCAAAAACTGAACTATTTTTATTAGCTTAATTTTTTCTGAAGATGGAAGCATAGTTCCCGAAATGTACATCCAATAATAATTTATTTATTGTTGTGGTTAAGAACTAAGAAGCGACTAAATTGTTGTTTTTGTATCTTTATAAATATTAAATTCTATATTTATGATAGATGGTGTCCAGGAAATCTTCCGTGAGACTTTAACCTGTGACAGGTCTGGGCATGTGCTATCAAAATAACAAAACATGACTTCAATAAAAAAAACTCGGGGTTATTGGCATATTTAAACTTTAAAAAAACGCTTGTCCCCCGCCATAAAATTAAAGATAATGCATATAAAGTACAATTCTCAAAAATGAGACCGCATGTTCAACTAAAACAACAATATATTAATTTATTCCAAAAAATAATTTAGGTGTTTTATACCATTATGGAATCTGTATGAAATAAGAATGTTTTTGAGACTGGGCACAGAAAGTTTAAATATATTATTGAGAACTGTGAGGTTTTTACTGGGGGTAATGGTCATGTTTTGTTATTTTAATAACACATGACCAGACAGGTTAAAGTTTTTCTTGAACACCCTGCTTAAGTCTATTAATTAGGACATTCAATCTCATTTTTTCCGTCGTCTAATTTATAACAATTTTAACAGAAAAACTATAGCAAAGCGCTTTGCAAGTCAAAACAGTATAGTCAAAATTAGAGTATTTTACAAATATTGTTAGGGAACCATATTTTCGATAAAATACAGGATTGTTTTCGACGTATTCTATAGATTTTCTGCCTACGTGTTGTCGGCATATTCTGTAATTTGTCTGCCGAGATGTTGAGTAAATTTTCTACCGACGTATTCCTGTCAGCAATGTCAGCATGTAGGGTTTTCTGTCAATATTTACTACGGCATTCTTTTCCATATCCTTTGCAGATTTCCTGTCGAAACGACATTTCTGTCAGCATATCCTCCTGATTTCCTAACGAAATACGTGTCATTCCTGTCGAAATGTTCTGTAGATTTCCTGTAGACTTTCTTGTGGAATTAATATTCTGTACATTTCTTGCCATCGGATTATGTGACATATTGTCTCTAATTCTTTCCAGCATGTTTTCTCCTGCTGACATGCCCGGAGTTCCTCTCAGCATATTATATAGACTCCCTGATGACATGTCCGGAGTTCCTATCAGCATATTTTGTATACTTTTTGCTGACATGTTCTGAGTTCTTCTCAGCATATTATTGTGTAGACTTTCTGCTGACATGTCCGGATTTCCTGTTGGCATATTTTGTAGTTTTCCTACCGACATGTGCGGAATTCTTGTAGGTATACTGTGTTGCGCTCCTATAGACGAATTATACATCATTTCCATTGACATATTATGCATCTCTGTCGTTGGAATGTTATACGGTATATTTCTCCGTGAACTTTTTCTATTATGCCACTGTATTTTTGTAGGACTATTTATATTTTGTGACATTTCCCTAGACAAAATATTGATTTCATCAGATATAGTGTTTTTCTGTGATGTTGTTACTTTATCAGTAGAGAAAACATAACTCTTTAGTGAAGAAGCGATATTTTCATTTGAAACGTTACAAGTTTTTGCCGAAACTAAATTTGTAGATCTGACACCTGAAGTTTGTGCGTTTCGTGTAATGAAATTTTGATTTAGATAAGGAAAACTATGATTTGGAAGTGCTAAAATCCGGTGCGGAGCCGTTGAATTTTCAGTTAAGACATCCGAAATTTCGCTCGGTATAAATAAATGTTTGCCTGTCGTAGCATTATTATCGTTTGGCGAAGCAGAATATGTAAAAAGATCTGTTGAACTTTCTTCTAAAAAGTCAGATTTGTCGTTCAAATCTGATGGATTTGATGTCGAAGAAATGTCAGTAGTTTTACTACTTTTGTGGGATACCTTAAGCTCAGGGGGTATACAATTTTTAAGCAGAGAATTTTCAAACGATATTGACACAATGTTTTGACCCCGTATTAAAAGCATCCCTTCTCCAGGTCTAGCTCTTATTATTGGGTTTTTTGATCTTTTTTTCGTTACAATGTACTCGTCCCATCGAGATAATAGCAAATTCAAATTTGTATCAAAAGCTAAAAGACATCCAATCACCAATGCGCCATCGGCCATAATTACTTTAATTCGTTCATTAATATACATTTTCATAAGATTTTTGTTTTCGGCAGGCTAGAAGCAGAATTGCAAATTATTTAAGTTCACATGATGTAGGTATAGGTACTTATACCGTGCGAGTTTTTTCAAAGCGTACATAGACTGTTTCACAATTTAAAATTGTGGTATAGACATTGTTGGTATCTATCTGGTCTGGCTGCAAAACTGCACACTAAATAACGCAGAGACTTGCCGACAACTATTTCCAGCAGAACACAAATTGTACATAAGAACCTTTTCTTCCACTGTGTACATTTTTTATAGCAAAAATTATAAATAAATCTCTGAACTTATAAAATTTATTATCACAACTCAATAATAATAAATATTGTAAATAAAAACATTCGTTTCCATAGTTTCTAACAATATCTATACCACGATTTATACCACGATTCAAATTGTGAAACAGCCTATGTACGTTTTCAAAAAACTCGCACGGTATAAATCAATAATTTAATTACTTACCATATTCATACAATATTCTTATCCGTCAATTAACATAAAATAGCTTCACTGTAATATCAACTTATGTGTAGTTAGAATTTAGAAATATTTGTCAAAGTTAATTTACACAGTCAAAAATTATTAGTATTTATCTTTAAAAAAATATTGAGCACTGTTTTATAAAACCATTGACAATAATCATTGCTTAGATTGCATAACGATTGACGAACAGCTTGTCTTAAATTACCAAATGAAAAAAAAACAGGCGCCAAATTTCAAAATATTTTTTCTGATGTTTTCGTGGTTTTATTTTTAACCGACAACTTTAAAAATAGTAAAACCATTTTCAATAAAAATTGAAACCAGTTTCACGGTGTTCGGTAATTCTCTACGAAGGTTACTATGATAGGTCATTAAGATTGTTTAAATTACCTACCTTTCATTATTTACGGAAAGGAAATATTTGGACCCAAAAATTGTAATTTAATTTTTCTTTCTTTTTTGTATTTTTTTTTCTGTGGCTTGTTATTAGGATTTTCCTGTTGACTGCATTACATAAATAAATTAAATAAACCGCTGCAATAGAAACGTTAACTAAGTATAAAAAATAGAATAAAACACAAGTGCACTAAAAAGTATGAGAGGAAAATTATTTGAAAACATTATTTACTTTAGTTTTGCAATCACCTTCCCTATCTACATTCAGTTTTAATATAATTAAGAATGAAGATCAGTGACGTTAAATAATTAAATTGAAAAAAGCCTCTTCTTTATACAAACAAAATTGTTCAATTATTAGGGCGACGTTTCGACAATATATTTTGTCTTCTTCAGGCCCAATTATTATAAAATACTTATTACATTAACTATTAAATTACACATTAGTAATTATAAAAATTATTAATAAAAAATTTAATGAATTAATAACTGAACATTAGCTTTGTTCGGATCAGGAAGAGGCTTTTTTCAATGTAATTATTCAGTTTTAAGGTGGCGCATGCGTGGTGCCTTATATGGTTGTTTCCCAATATTAATGCTCCCATGTGCTCGATTTTTTTTAAATATTTTTTTTAATTATAAGGTACGGAATCCTAAATATGTAGGTACTTATTAGTGTATTTGCCATATGGCACATACACTATTGGCGTCGGTCGGATGGCGGAACCTAGGGTCGGACCAAAATTTCTCGACGTTTCATAGCCTCCTGAACACTTGGCACCATTTTTGGAAATGTCTGTATATATATATATATATGTGTGTGTGTGTGCGGGCTATAACTTTCGAAAGAGTAAATTGATTTTGACGAAATTTGGTAGGCACGTTGAAATCTATCACCGCATGGGCCCAATCGGACTATTTTAAGGGTGATTTTTAGGGGTTGAAAAATGTTTTTAGGCCCAAAAATGCCGAAAAAATTCTCAGAATCATTTGAAAATTGAAATTTAACCCTTTAGTAACGATGAAAATGTACTGCTAAAATTTTAATAAAATCGGCCCGACAGGACCGGACTTACAAGTTTTATGAAAACACTAGTTTGCGGATAGTGCTTTACTTACTGAAGGGTGTATTTAATTTGGTACCGAGGTTGCAGTGATAAAAATATTGAAATTAAGAAAAAAAATATTATTTTAAGGGATGTATTAAGGGGTTAAATTTTTATTTTGTCCAAAAACACACTTAAGTTCACATAATAAAGCCACAATGCCAGTATTAATAATACACTATATTGTCGGCAGGGTTTTGGCACTGCGACTCGAGTTTTTTTCAAAATTTCAGGTCACTATCTCCATTGTAACCTTTGCCCCAAAGCCTTGGAATTTTCTACATTTATATAAAATAGGTATGATTTTTGGAATTTTGCGGTTATTTTTTTTTTCTACAAACAAATTTACTTTAAAAAATCTGATAAATGTTTTACATACAATATAAAAATACAATAGTAAAAAAATTTAGAGATTTTTAACGATATAATTAATATAATAATTAAAATTATATCGTTAAAAATCTCTAAAATTTTTCTTAAATAGGACCTAATAAATATATACTACCAAATAAAAAGGGAAAAATCATTTTATCCTAGAGGTACTTATTTTGATTCCTTTATTGAAATCGGTTCAAATTTTTTTTAATCAATAAAGGTGACAATTTGTACACTTTTCATGTGACCGAGTATTGTTAATTAGTATTCAGAATAAACGGTTATGTCTTAATTAAGTCTTTTTCATTCTTGATTTATTATTCACGCC
The DNA here is from genome assembly GCA_039654895.1 of Mongoloraphidia duomilia. NCBI lineage: Eukaryota > Metazoa > Arthropoda > Insecta > Raphidioptera > Raphidiidae > Mongoloraphidia > Mongoloraphidia duomilia. Next base: position 23,104,898 of record CM077525.1, on the reverse strand, counting down.
AGAGATCGCTTACTTTTCATTATTGTTTTACGGTTTATTATTTTGAAATTGTTCAGTTATTAAATCTTCCAGTCGTATTATGAACTGTCAAACCAATAAACATAAAATTCGCAAATAAAATAAGTTGATAATAACCATTAACATGATTATGAAACAGCTGACCTCGAATCAACAAGTACATATTCTTTAGCAACATTAACAATACAGTAAAATTCTAGAAACCGGTCAAGTGCACGTCAGACACACATAAATTAGGGCTCCGCGCCTGCGCTTCTAATAATAGAAAATTTTCAAATTAACAAAAATTTTGTTGCATTTCTCCAAAACTTATTTATCCCAACGAAAGTACTTATACTAAATGCTTTACAATCATAATATTTTTTTTTCAGATTTTGTTAATAAATGCAGGCTGGAAAGTTATAGGGGGAGGGGCACACTGCAAACGACCATCATGTATGCTCATTGCTCATAGTTCCTTTAGTGGGACTCCAAAATAAAATTACATGCCAGTACGTCTTGTAGCATGTTAAAAGACTATCCAACAATATTTCCCTCATTGAGATACCTACGTGATTTTTTGTATTCTAATTTTTAACTTCTCGCTAAGAAAATTGAAAATTTTCAAAAATAGGGAAGTTGTTGATTTCACCCCGATTTTCGAAAATCGAGTTTTCATCAGATCTCGACGTTTTGTAATCCTAGGAAGTTATTCTGACTATTTTTACGATGATGTCAGTATGTCTGTATGTATATGTTAGTGTGTGTGTGTATGTAAACCTCTCATAACTTTTGAACGGCTTGGCCAATCGAATCGCGATTTGCTTTATTCGAAAGGGTTCCTCTGAACTTAGATTTTCTGAAAATTTGAACCGATTCGGCCTAATAGATTTTGAGAAATTTCAAAAAAAACCGAAAAAAAGTTGTTAAAACGATATTTTTTCAAAATAACTTCTAGAATATTGTACCGATTGATTTCATAATCTAATCAGCTCTTCTCCTCAGAAAACTGCGTCGAATGCCGCTAAGTGGGTCAAAATCAGTTAATCCGTTCGAGAGATATCGTAGTCAACCGATTTCGAAAAAAGTGTTTTTTCAAAATAACTTCGAGATTTCTCAACCAATCGATTTTGTACCTCTTACAATATTTTTAGAGCTTAAAAACTGCGTCATATGCCGTTTTAAAGATCAAAATCGACCAACGCGTTCAAATTTATAGTCGTTTAAAAATTCCAAAAAAAATGTTTTTGAAGATAACTGCAACATTTTTCAACTGCGCGATTTTTTTTTATTTGTTAGTTTTTGTGTTAAAAAAGCCGCATTGAATAACGTTTGAAAAATCAAAATTAAACGGCGCGTTCAAAAGTTACAGCTTTTCAAAAATTAAAATAGTGTTGTTATCAGCAATTAACAGATTTTTGGGCTCTACTTTTGGGTATATTATCAAGTGCTTCGAACTCAAAGCGCTTGAAAATATCGGGAAGTTCCAGGGATGGTCTGTAGGGTCAACCGATTTACAGATTTTTTTTTATAGTGACCGTAATTTTTTTTTCTTTTTTTTTGGTATTGCGAATACAAAATTATGAACTGTCATCAAAATCGGTTGCGAAATAATTTTAGGAGCTATGGAGCTGTGATAGACGGATGGACGAACATGGCGAAATTATAAAGTTTCCTAGTAGTTACGGAACCCTGAAAACTGTCAGTCAAAACAGACAGTATACCTACATCACGAATCGACACTATGTGGATTTTGTGAAATGGAAGACGAAACAGTCACCTATTTCTTATTCGAATGCAAGGGCTTAGCCTATACAGAAGAAAAACCATCTTTGGGCACGTAGATGAGGACGGAGTAATTCCACAGGAAAATCTAGTCGTCAATCTTATGGAGCTCATAAGAAGATCCAGATTACTGAAGAACTAGGTAAAAGGAGGAGCACGAAAATCTTTACAGGATCCAATCATTCATTCATGCTTTCATGCAAAAGGGGCTGTTACAGAGGTGGCTAACTGATTAGGTTTTACTGTATGAGCATTTAGTAAACACGCATGACTCTACGTTACGAGTCTAATATGGGAAAACACCGAATTGTAAGTCACTCAGGTCCCATCATTACTGTAAATCGTCCACGTGCCATAAGTGTGAATCCGTCACCTAATTATTTCGACCGTTGCGGCGACGTTGTTGGGGCCTATCGATATACTATAATATATAATATGTATACGATTGTATTTTCCGACGCGATGACGCTCCAACAATACGCATACACTAAAACGCATAACACTAAAAGATGGCGCGCGCGTTCTTCTCTTCTGCGACACCACGTCAAATGCCTGCACAACATCACCGGTGTATACATGGAGCTTAAAGTACGACGTCGATTGAATATTCAATAACGAACTTTTTAGTGGTACGTTTATACTGGCGGCGGCGGCGGCGGAATTACTGTACGTCGATCACTTAGGCTGATTTTCCAGTCACGCTGACCGTCGGCGCTTATCTATCAGGCCAGTCTCGTGCCGATCTCCAATATCACTACTGTACTACTCATCGGAATGTGTCGGCGTGACACTGAAATGCTCAACTGGCGGAGCCCGTAGGGACGTCAGCGCCACACGGTCAGCGGCGTCGACGCGCGGCGCTGAACAATCAGTGTTACTAGGAAACGCTACATGGTGATAATAATATTATATTCACCGATCAACGCCGGCGGCCAGCGTGACTGGAAAATCAGCCTTTAATGTCACTTCAACGTTATTGAGGTGGGGTTTCACATTTTTTGGTATATACCTACAGGGTGAGTTCGACCACCCGTATCAGTAGTTTTTTCCGAAAACGGTTAGTCGTAGAGAGTTGTGTCAAAAATTTGTATTATAAAAGCCCTAATAAAGAATCGAATGGTGATAATTTTTTTTCGGGGAAGGTCGGCTTCACTATTAGTTTGCTCCAGAATGCCCAGAACTCCGGAATTATAAATGTAACGATAGGTCAAAAGTGGTATTGTTGAAAAGATCTTTAAAAAATACGCAAGTTTTGTAAGAACAGTTTTTTTATTACTATCACCCCTGTAAATTTCTATAAGTATAAATATAAATTATTATATGTTCAAAACTCCGGAATTTTAGAAAACACGATAGGTTGAAAGTGGTGCTGTTGAAAAGCTCTTTAAAAAAATAAGCAAGTTTTGTAGGAAAAATTATTTAATTACTGCCACCCCTGTTAAGTAACAATCGTTTGAAATTATTAAATCAAAATTTCATAATAACGATCGAAGTCGGCATTTAAAATCTAGCAACCTTAGACATTGTCACTAGTGTTCAAACTGTCTTCCATTTACTCTTAATACATACTACTGAGCTCTTCTGGTTATACTGTGAGTGTACTTCTTCAGTGTTTAATGAACATAGATAGATAACTAGATTTTAAATGCGGACTTTTAAAAAGTTCGTTATTATGACATTTTAATTTAGTAATTTCAAACAAATATTACTTAACAGGGGTGGCAGTAATAAAAAAAAATCCGTACAAAACTTGCTAATTTTTTAAAGATCTTTTCAACAATACCATTTTTGACCTATCGTTACATTTATAAATCCGGAGTTCTGGACATCCTGGAGCAAACTAATAGGGAAATCGACCTTCCCAGAAAAAAATTATCACCATTTGATTCTTTATTAGGGCTTTTATAATACAAATTTTTGACACAACTCTCTACGACTAACAGTTTTCGAAAAAAACGACTAATACGGGTGGTCGAACTCAGCCTGTATAGGGTAGAGTAATCCATATCAAATCGCCTCTCAAATTGAACTGCTATATTTTTGAAACTTCTTAAAGCATTCGTTCCTCCACCGTAAAATCTAGCTGAAAGAGCGTATGTATTTGCTTTTGCTTTTGCTTACGTCATTGTACTGTTAACGGAAGGTTTTTCAAGCGCGTGCATGGTTACAGTGCAACATCGGATGCATCTGTCTAAGGAAATACTGATCTTCGTTTAAAGGAACACTAATGATCTCAGTTGTCGAGCGTCTATAATCTACAATCTAATCTAATTTTTTAAAGGTAAGAAACAGTTTTTAAGTGCCACTGAAGAGACCATCTTTGGACCATGGGGAACATCAATTACGAATATTTGACATTTATTCGGTTAAAATAATTGTAATTTTGCAACGTAAGTCACAAACAGTTATCTAAATTTAACCGGTGTTTATACACCGCAAATGCGTGGAAGTTATCATAAGTTGATTATTTTTGAAGACGCATTTACGTTGGTTGTATGTGATTTTTTAAGATTTTATTTTTATGTTACCTATTGTATTTAATACTAGCGGCCCCGTCCGGTTTCGCCTGGGCGCTAAATACACTACTCACTCGCTTCGCTCGTTCTCTTGAATATTATAATTACAATACTCACTCGCTTCGCTCGTTCGCTATATACTATTATATATAAACCTTCCGTGAAAAATTATCTAACTGATGGTGAAAACCGCATCAAAATCCGTTGCGTGGTTTAGGAATTACATTACTTACTCGTTTCGCTCGTTCGCTATATGTATAAACCTTTCGGGAACAATTCCGTCATACATGATTTTTGCGTAACGTTAACCGTTTACGCAGCGCACGCAACGGAAGCTCTCAACATTTTTCATTGATGCTCCGCTCCTATTGGTCGTAGCGTGATATTATGTCACCTATAGCCTTCCTCGATAAATGAACTATCCAACACAAAAATAATTTTTCAATTCTAACCAGTAGTTCCTGAGATTAGTGCGTTCAACCAACCAAACAAACAAACAAACAAACTCTTCAGCTTTATAATATTGTGCAGACTTGCACCTGATCTTATTTTTGAATGAAAATTTTGTTGTTTTTAACATACTCACATACACTAGATACTTGTTTAAATGGTAGGTTCAATTTGTAGAACAAGGGTTTTTAATTTGGCATCCGGATTTCTATATTTTGAATGCTTTGCAGTTCTCCGTAAGGCAGTAACAGTTCCCGAAACTGCAAATCAAATTTCCACAGCATTTGAAACATCTAGGAATATTTTTTACGAAATCACTGGTATTTTTCTGAAAAATTGTTCGATTTGCGGAACTTTATCCTATATGTGTTATATTAATTATCAATCTCTACAAGGTTCCAGTTCCCAGGTGCTAATCCGAGAATTGGTAAACCACACAGTTTTCTGGTGTATGTTTAATATGTTAAAGGAATATTATTGGCCTGGAAGCCTATTTCGTTTTTTGACGAAACCAGGATAAGTTTGAAACCATGCATAGTCGTAAACGAATATGGCGAAGACCTAGAGAAAGATTTGCTGCCTGTGTAGAGATATTGTAAGCAGCAAATCTTTCTCTAGGTCTTCTCCGTATTCATTCACGATCAAATTATTGATGGTTACAAATTTATCCTTATTCCATCAGAAAACAAAACACGTGTTCAGTTCAATTACATATCCCTTTAACGGCTTTAACACTAAAAATATAGCAGAAAAACCGTGTGGTGTGTTAATTTTGACCAGAATGTCTATTATGTAAAATCTTAAACAATTTTCTTTTTGCAGATTCTTTGCGCATCTCTGAGTATTTTCAGCGATTCCTAAAGAACGAACTCCAAGTTGCGCATTGTTCGATTATAGCTGCCGCCATCCAACCATTAAACGCACTCTCGATGACTATAACGTGGAGAATCCCCCCTCGTTATCAGTCAGTCATGTTAGCGCTGCGCTGTGCCCCGCGCTGTGCCTTGCATATCAATTAACGCCCTGTACGCGAGGCGACGCAATTACATCCGATGTGCGCTACTGTGGTAGGTGGTGTGGTTACATCGATGGTTAAAGGGAAAATAGCCTATGTAGACTTTTTCGAAAAAATGTTTGCATGTTCAATTTTTGAAGTTATACTTCTTTTGGCGTGTTATAAAAAAATGATGAGAGTGAATTTTTACTATTTATCTCTGGCATATATACCGATTTCATCACAAGATCTGTCGTCATTCGTCAAGTTCAACAACGGCCACAGTATGAATATTGGTTCGCGGTTCGTTCCCGAATGAGAGGGCATATGTACTATATCGAGCATCTGGCATGTTCATTGCTCATTGTTCAGGTTAGCTCGGTGTTTTACACTACAAAGCATATTTCTGTGTGTTTAGACATTAAAACTGCGGAACGAGATCAGCCAGCTATCCGCGGACATTCTTAATATCATTTACTTCCTTCAACGCAAAGGTGCTCGTGAAATAGTGGAACGAAATCGTTCCGCGGACATGTCGGATATGTCTTACGGAAACATGTTCACTCAACAAAGGGAAGATTCCATGTTCGTTCCATCTTTAAAACTGTTTTGCGCAAGCCTATCGTTCATAAAAAAATGACAGGTCTAGACCACGTCAGAACTGGAACAAAGCTGTTAATGAAGCATTGGATGCAAGAGATTAGCAACCGAGCGCTTGAAGAACAAAAGGGGCAGAAATGGGTATATAGCGTAAGTTTTACAGCTCAGAAACCTCTTATATTTAAGTAGTCTATTTTTCTCTGCAATGAAAAGATACAAGCCCATTGGTTACAGCGAAATATTTTCGACAACAGGGGAGACATCAACGTCGACGAGTCGTTAAAAAACATTCCTTAACACACATTTTAAATGTAAATAATGTATCCGACCCAACCCATCCCGGTCGTCCTTCTTTCTGTCCATCTTGTTCGTCTAATACCTGCCGAGAATGGCCCGAGGCTAATCTATGCCCTCTATCCTAACATCCCTATATTTCGTCCCTCTTGTGTCCTTGTGATATATGTTGCTTCATATGGTGTCGTTTATGTTCTCGATCAATCAAATTTTCGTTTCAGCCATTAATATCAAAACTATAACCCTAGCTAATTGCTAGTCAAAGGAAAGGCCAATCCGTTAAAAAAATGTAAATAAACTCGCGCAATTTCGAGTCTACTTAGACTAAAATGGTGAATAAATTTCGTTTTTCAGCATTAGCGATGTCCCTGTAATCGGAAGGTACCTCGATGCCTGCGATCTCTTTTCATTACAGCCCGAAATTTATCATTAAATGAAACGGATGATTAAATCCCTATTAATCTTATTTCAGTGAAAATATGTCATAAACCGTTTTGCTTCATAGCGACAGATATGTACCTATGTATAATATTATATGATGTCCGCTGCTCACTGACTGCGCGATGATGACTAACGGTTGAGGACTGCGACGTGCCTTCTTCGTACAAACTATAGAAGAGAACACCGTTCAAGGATACTTGAAAAGTTGGAAAGATTGAACGGGCCGGAAAAAACGACATGTCACGCGCTTCAAAGAAGACATTCCCTAATTCGGGATAAATTACATTTTTGAGAAAAATAATATGAGAAATTTTTCCTTTTTATACGTATTGATTTAAGTTCAAGGAATAGTATATACAGAGGTCACAAACCATGTCTTTTGGAAAATTGACGTTGACGGAGTTTTTCTTCTGGATTGGTTCAATATAAGAATAAGACAGACAAATGTGAATCTGATGATGAGTCTGATTAAAGTTTAAGTTTCGTATAAGTCGCTACGTTTGAAATATAGTAATATATAAGTTGCGTTTGAAGAAATAAAGGCGTTTTAAATCCATCAATATAATAATCTGTGTGCTCATTTTATTACACAACCAATGAAATATCTTCAATTTTCATTACTTTTTATTTCAATTTTTTTTATACGACTAACAAAAAGAATATTATTTAAATCTAAGGGGTTAAAATCATACATTATTAAATTACATTAAATTATTAAATTCCCTGTCCGGCTCATTCGCTCGAATTTATAATTTTTTAATACGTTACACACTCGCTTCGCTCGTTCGCTAGAATTTAAAATTAGTTAATACATCATTCACTCGCTTCGATCGTTCATTTGAATTTATAATTAATTAATACATTACTCACTCGCTTTGCTCGCTCTCCTGAATTCATAATTACCCGCGACTTATTATTTATACTATTATTCGCGTCTGACATTAAGGTCGAAGCCCTCTATTGGGCTTAGTCGCGAACTACCCGAGGAGGTCGTAGCAACGGAACAAAGCGTTGAGTGAAGGTAAAAGTGCACAAAATATATGTTTTTCACGAATGACAGTATACAAATGTAAGCATATTGCAAAAAGATACTGTTCAGTGTTCACTTGAAGTTTTGTAATAAATAATTCTGTCGTAATACGACTTTTGAATGAATTGTGAATTATAGACGCTCGACAACAGAGGTCATTAGCGTCTGGCTGAAAATATCGAAATTAAATTTCACTAAAAATGTTTTGTTATGTCAGCACAAATGTTGCAATAGGAACTTACGACGCGGAAAAAAATCATTGCCGTTAAAATGATTACTGCATGAATGAATGAATTGTAAATTATAGTCAGACGCTAATGACCTCTGTTGTCGAGCGTCTACAATCCACAATCCATCCATCCTGTAAATTATAGACGATCGACAACAGAGGTCATTAGCATCTGAATGATCACTGTACAAAAGAGTGTTTATAAGTCTTATTCCAGTTAAACCCATCTATAGCTTCCTCAATTCACTATTTTCAGGAAATTTGTGATAGGAAAATGCTGTCGAAGTATTTCGGCAACAAGGATTTGAACACATGTAAGGCATTTCTGAAACTATTTAATACAAATCACATGTAAGCTAATGCAAACAAACAACGGTTAAAAGTCGTATTGCGACAGAATTATTTATTACAAAACTTGAAGTGAAAACTGAACAATATCTTTTAGCATTATGCTTACCTTTGTAAACTGTCATTCGTGAAAAACATATATTTTGTGCACTTTTACCTTCATTCAACGCTTTGTTCCGTTGCTACGACCTCCTCGGGTAGTTCGCGACTAAGCCCAATAGAGGGCTTCGACCTTAATGTCAGACGCGAATAGGGTATAATATCTATTATATTTCACACAACTTTTGACACAAACTTGATTTCAATTCAACTTGGAATCAATCCCATTTGCACCCGGGCGAAGCCGGATCGGGCAGCTAGGATAGTCCTAAACCGTTCTCAAAAAATGTACTATCGAATGGTGAAAAGTAAAAAACGATTTCAAATCTGTTCAGTATAGCGGATTCAATGTGATGTTCTCCGGGGCGAAGCCAGACCGGACAATTATTGATATAAAATGTAGTCTATATTATGTTAACGAAGAGTCTAAGTCCTAAGGAACGCATTGGTGAAGGTTTCGTTAAAATCCGTTGAGTATAACTTCTGAGATTAACCCATAGGTACAAATAAACAAATAAATAAAAGAACCATGTTCTTTCTTTATAGTATAGCATTTGCTCGCGGCACATATTTATAGGTAGTAGTCGAAAATGAAAAATAATAAAAAATAAGCGTATGACAATTAACATATCGCAAATTAGCAAAAATAAATCTGGATTTTATGAATGACCCCCCATAATTCATAAATCTTGAATTTTTAGTAATTTTTGTGTACAGGTAAAAAATGAAATATACTTAAAAGTTGTTTGAAAAATATGGATATTTGCTGTGCTGATTACAACGGAATCCTAACACCACACAAAATATCAAAGGTATCGTATAACTCGCCAATAATAGTTTTAATCACCGTGTTTTGTGAGAATTTTCGTTCACATTTTCCAGAAAAATTAGAAAATGAAAGCTGGATAAAAGATCCCTTTTCATCCATTTCGGAAGCTGTGTTGGAGAATTTTTCTGTTCAAGAGAGAGATCAGCTAATAGAAATTTCATGTGATGGAAGCCTAAAAAATGAGTTTAAGAATGAGAGCTTGTGCAATTTTTGGTTCAAGAGAAGAGCTGAATATGAACTTATTTCCGACAAAGCATTAACATTTTTAATGCCTTTCAACACATCATATTTGTGTGAAACTGGATTTTCTGCCATGCTGGGCATTAAAAATAAAGTTAGGACACGATTACAACTGGAGCCCGACTTACGTTTGAAGTTAACGAAGATAAAGCCCGATATATAACGAAGATAATTTCAATGAAACAAGCCCACCCATCACATTAGTATTAAGTAACAGTAAATAATAGTTTGTCTGCAATAATTAATACATTAAAATTATGATTTCTTCACAAAATTGTTTATTTTTATTCTGTTTGTGACCTTATCCATAATAAACCATACGCGCATACTTTTATATTTATTAATTTATTCCACCTATACCTCTAACCTTACGTAATACCTCTAAAAAACCATTTTCTTAGAGGCGCCATGTAACTTTGTTTAAAAAAAAATCGCCTGCGGCGCACTTGGGAAGAAGGAAGATTGCGCTCACATGAATCTTTAGCAGTTTATTTAAGTGGTACAACATTCAAAAAGTTTGAGAACCCCTGCTATATAGGATCTAACAGAACAGAACCACCGCATTTAGAAAATAGAAACTTTTGAATTGTATAAGCCACCGATCTCTATTATATGGATAGTGGACAGTCGACTAGTCCCTATCAACTTCTACAGAAGCCTCGTAGAAACGGATAGAAGGAGTATTACAACTTTGGCGGGAAAATTGAATTATCAAGACAGCTAATGTACGCTAAGTTATAAATATTATATTTGCCCATAATGTTTCGAAAAATGATAGCTTATCCCAACGTTTCAACAATCCGTGCTTAGTTCCGCATCAAAATATTATGGCAATGTATAAGTTGGTTTCATGCTATATCCACCATCCAAAATATATTAAAGATCAGTGGTATAATTCGATACGACCAATCCAGTTTCACCAGAATGAGATACAACTGCCTAAAATAAGTTCTGTCTTTCTGTAAACTTGAGGAACCCTTTTTCCAGAATCACCGTCTTAGTACCTATATTAAATCACCTGTAGATCGGCAAGTTAACCATATTATATATTATTGTAATGTTGAGTCGGCACTAGCAGCAGTAGGTACCAGTACAGATATGGCTTGTACGTATGTAAAAGTAACATAACGCTATATGTCACTGTGAACGTAGATATATGCAGATGTTGCCAAGTGCTTACCGCTTATTATTAGCTGGCAAACGGTTTGCTTAAAAAAGCTTTAAGCTCCCCCCCCCATATACGATCAAACAAATCAACGTGTTGTGCAAATCAGTCAATTTTGTCTTGCCCACACACGATACTATATAACATATTAACCTAGAGCAGTAAATTGTGAGCAAAATGACATCTAATCACTTTATTCTGATTTCAAATAAGCACAAAAATTAAATTTGAAATATTTATGAAAGCCCCGCCCCCTGAAAAGTGTTTTTGCTCCTGACGTCACATCTTACTACGGAGGACGTGCGTTTACATTATCAACAGCTACGATCAAATTTCACAAACTATTAAAATTACAGTTGACAAGGATCTGTTTTTTTGATGTGAAACATCTTATGTCGGGCTGTGAACAGCCGCGTGAGGGGAAATATGCAACGAAATGTTTGGGCCGCTCCTTCGCTGCTGTTCTCTCCACCACTGCAGCACACACTCTCTCTCTCTTTCTTGGCTCAGGCGTGCACTGTAACACACGCGGTGTTACAGTGAAGTATATAGGATTACGTCAGCATACCTAACAGTTAGTTGCTGTTTTTGAAAAAATATATACTACTACATAGAGAATACCACCGAGTTCAATAACGTTTTCTTTGATGTTTCACATCTGTCGGGGGTCCCGAGACCCACACCCTTTTTTTTTTAACAGAAACTGTGGTGATCCTGGTGATATTTTAATAATTTCCTGAGACAGACGACTCAGTGTGTGGCTTAAGGATTCTTAAGTCACACATTGAGTCGTTTGTCTCAGGAAATTATTAAAATTACAAATATAATATGCTTTTCATGTTAGCATTACTATTAAGAAAAATTCGACTGATGACCAGTCCTATACTTTCCACCTAGTAAATATTTGCAAAAAATAAACACTTTTTTTTTTTAGTGTATTTGCCATATGGCACATACACTATTGGCGTCGGACGGATGGCGGGACCTAGGGGTCGGACCAAAATTTCTCGACGTTTCATAACCTCCTGAACACTTTGGCACCATTTTTGGAAATGTCTATTTATATATGTATATATATATATATATATATATATATATTTATATATATGGGTACGGGCTATAACTTTCGAAAGAGTTAATTGATTTTGACGAAATTTGGTAGGCACGTTGGAATCCATCACCGTACGAAGCCTATTTAAAATGGGTCCAATCGGACTATTGTAAGGGTAGTTTTTAGGGGTTGAAAAATGTTTTTGGGCCCAAAAATGCCGAAAAAATTTTCAGAATTGTTTCAAAATTGAAATTTAACCCTTTAGTAACGATTAAAATGTGCTGCTAAAATTTTAATAAAATCGGCCCGACAGGACCGGACTTACAAATTTTATGAAAACACTAGTTTGCGGAAAGTGCTTTACTTACTGAAGGGAGTATTTAATTTGGTACCGAGGTGCATTAATAAAAATATTGAAATTAAGAAAAAAAATATTATTTTAAGGGATGTATTAAGGGGTTAAATTTTTTATTTTGTTCAAAAACAAACTTAAGTTCACATAATAAAGCCACAATTATTAGCAAATACACTATATTGTCGGCAGGGTTTTGGCACTGCGACCCGAGTTTTTTATTCTTTGACTAGGCCCAAATAACCTTAGCTGTTGGTGGTCTTTAAAACACAATTTAATTTTTATTCTTTGAAAAAAGCATGGCCCTCTTTTTTGTTTGGTGATCTACTGATGGCTAACTTAATATAGCAAAAATCATGGTTACCTTGATTTACGTACAATTTTTATTTTTTTTAGTAAAATATTTTTTTTCTCGAAAACTACATTTTAGAGAAAAAAAATATTTACATTTTTTTCATATTATAACATCTAGAATTCATTTATATTTTTTTTACCTATGTTAATACGTGGCATTGAGGACGTTTTTTTAAATATCTCAGGATCCACTGAACCGATTTGACTCAAAATCTAACCAGATCTAAGTTAAAGGCTGATAAACACAATAGAACAATCGGCATGGCCGTATGTTGTTCCGTTCTTAAGATATCGAAGGCGAAAAATTGACCACACACATACACACACACACACACACACATACACACACACATACAGACATCAGTCAGAAAATGATCTTAAACGATTGCTAGGGTCTCAAAACGTGAAGATCTGTTAAAATCTCGAAATATTTATTTCGGACTAAATCCATTACTTCCCTACCATAGTAGAGGTGGGAAGTAATAAAAACACCAATCGAATGACGTAGCGTTACAATACAACACTACAAAGAATCATTTTAAACATGCATCGGTGTCGGGACTCGAACCCGAATTTTCCACTGTCGCGGCGGTTGAGTTATCATTTACTCTACAGTGACTGCTTTATTATAGAAACTGTAGAGTAAATGATAACTCAGCCGCCGCGATAGTGGAAGATTAGAGTTTTTTGTCCCGACAATGACAGGTTGAAATGAATTCTTCTAATATTGCACTGTAACGTTACGTCATTCGATGGGTGTTCCTAACAGTATCTAATGATAACATAAAAAGCATTTATATTTTGTACTAGCGGTACCCGTCCGGCTTCGCCCTGGTGCAATACACTACTCACTCGCTTCGCTCGTTCGCTTGAATATTATAATTACGAACAAATTTGGTTACCATAAAAAAAGTTATAGTGAGCCAACCTTAATAGACATATGCCGTCGCGGACTTTTTTTTAGAACTTTTAAAGGGGACCAATTCCGTCATACATGATTGTTGCGTAACTTTAACCGTTTACGCAGCGGAAGCTCTCAAAAGGAATAATTTTTCCCGTTTTTGCAACATTTTTCATTGATGATCCGCTCCTATTGGTCGTAGCGTGATATTATACAGGGTGTCCAAGTTGACGTTGGCTAACATGGGTAACTTTGTTATTAGTGGAGATAGAAAGTCGGTTAAATGGGCAAAGTAGTGCAGAATTATGTGCTCATTAACGTCCCGTCGAAAAAACAATTGAATTTTGACACACTATGGATTTATTTAGAAAATAGTGAAAATTGCCGTTTCTGAAAACTGGCCATAACTTTTTTATTTATGAAGATATCTGAAAATTTCTTTAACCATTTTTTGATAACTTTTTATGATCTTTTCAGTGGCGTAGGCTTAATTTTTTTATATCCACTACATAATGAGATATTGACATGAACTTTGATTTTTCTTATGGACGCCATTTTGGATTTTTAGATATTCGAATTCTGCTTATTTTTCTTATTAATTTGGTGTATCATATGCTACATTTAAAAAAAATGCAATTAACGTCCCATATTAGAGGCACTATAAAAACAATTGACAGTCAAATTATATTTCAGTTCTGCCAAACTACGATTTATTATTAATTTTACACTTAAAATGTTCGCACTACTTAATTATAACGTGATTGTCAGTTGTTTTTAATGTCTCTTGTATGGGACGTTAATTGCATTTTTTTTAAATGTAGCATATGATACACCAAATTAATCAGAAAAATAAGCAGAATTCGAATATCTAAAAATCCAAAATGGCGTCTATAAGAAAAATCAAAGTTCATGTCAATATCTCATTATGTAGTGGATATAAAAAAATTAAGCCTACGCCACTGAAAAGATCATAAAAAGTTATCAAAAAATGGTTAAAGAAATTTTCAGATATCTTCATAAATAAAAAAGTTATGGTCAGTTTTCAAAAACGGCAATTTTCACTATTTTCTAAATAAATCCATAGTGTGTCAAAATTCAATTGTTTTTTCGACGGGACGTTAATGAGCACATAATTCTGCACTACTTTGCCCATTTAACCGACTTTCTATCTCCACTAATAACAAAGTTACCCATGTTAGCCAACGTCAACTTGGACACCCTGTATAGCCTATAGCCTTCCTCAATAAATGGGCTATCTAACAAAAAAAAATTTTTTTCAAATCGGACTGGTAGTTTCTGAGATTAGCGCGTTCAACCAACCAAACAAACAAACTCTTCAGCTTTATAATATTAGTATAGATTATCAACTACATAATAATATAGGTACCTACATAATATTATACTGTCTAAAAATAACCCAGGCGACAGGTAGTTTTTGATTCGAATAAGTCAAGAAGTTTTAAAAACTTATAGATTCGTAGATTTTTATATCCTGAATGAAATATACTACAAAATGTAAAATCCGATTGTTGCCGCCGGCGCCGCCATATTGGTAAAATGGCGTCAAAAATCGTTTTTTTCGGAATGTTTCGTCTTCAGTGCGTCCTATGACAAAAAAAGTTATTATCAAATTTAAATTAGATAAAATTTGCTACAAATTATGTTCTATAAATTTTTAACCAACTTCAAAAAATAGAGCTTATCAATTCGACATGACGTATATTAGGTACTTATACAGATTTTTGTTCAGCCATAACTTCTCGAGGAGTTGACCGATTTAAATAATTTCGACGCCATTGGGTTCAAAATGTTTACGGAATGGTACCGTATAATTTTCATTTAAATCGGTTCAGTAGTTTCTTTTTTCTAGTAATCAATTTTTTATCCAAGTGTGCAAGCTTTCACGGCCGGCATTGTTCCAAGTCTTCATGGTTTCCGGGCTTGTAGGCCGTGATCCGGTGGTAGTTCTACCTGACGTTTCGTCTACAACTGCGGTAGACATTCTCAAAGGCGATGTGGCAGCGGTCGAAATGTCCTCCTTGGCGGCTCACAGGTCAGTGTGTCCGTGACTGGTGTTCTCCCTTCTTTTATACCTAGTGCCAGTGTGTTCTCTGTTCGGTCGTAGTCCGTCTCTCTGCCATTGTATGGTAGATACGCTGTACCATTTTTCACTTCTTGTTCCTCGTTTTCCGGGATGGCTGCTCTTCTTGGACGTATTGCTCGGTTTATTTCTTGCAGCGTGTATCCGTTGTTTTGCAGTGCTGTTTTCAGGTGTTCTAGTTCCGGTTGGAGGTGTTTCGCTTCACATATTCGTGTTGCTCTGTTTATCAGTGTCTTGATTAGTCCTCTTTTTTGTATCGGGTGGTGATTTGACTCCTTGTTCAAGTATCGGTCTGTATGAGTTGGCTTCCGATAGACAAGCCAACTTAAAACTTCCTGACTTATTCGGATCAAAGCCCCTTACTCTTGTCCTGGCGCCTGGGCTAAAATCATGGATTGAAATCGAGTCAAAATAACGTTCAGGTTTCGGTTTCGACGAATGTTTAGATTTCGTTTACGGTTTCGTTTCAAGAAATTTCGTCGGGTTTCGGTCTCGTTCCGGTTTTTATTTAGGTTTATACTTTTGAAAATTAATAAAGTAGGTATAAAGAAACTTAATTCTAAATATCAATTTTATGTTAGGTAGGCACCTATCTTATTTTTAAAAAACGCAAAAATTAAAATTAATAAATGTAAAAGCAAAAATGCTTCTCCCCTTTTACTATTGTGTTAGAAAAGTCCTATAAATTAAAATTTTCTCGAAACCCGGAATTTTTCCACCATAAAAATGAAGAATAAAAATTTTCATTAAAATCGGTTCTAACCAATTTTCACAATTACTGATTCGGAAACGGCTGTTATAACAATAAGCCGCGTCCTCATTATGCCGATATATGCCAACTGGCAAGGCCAAATGGCAAAGCCAAGAGTGATGTGGACATTTTTGTCGGTTCGTGCCAGTTGACAAAATAGTGCCAGATGGCATGCCAACCCAAACCCAACGAGTGTCGGTCCAAATCGAAGGAAGCCACGTTTCAAGTGTAGTGGAGACGTCCCAATTGGCCTTCGGCGGCCTCAGTTCATTACCGACCGTTGTAGCAAGCACTTATTTAATATACATATTATGGTCCTCGTCGGTATACATTACGACTGAATGCGATTTCCAATATGGACACAGTGAATTGTGTGTGACAGCGGCAACTGGCTTTGCCGTTTGGCCTTGCCACTTGGCATATATCGACATAATGAGGACGCGGCTATAGGTGTGATTTTAGCAATTTCTTTTAACCCTGGACATACATAATTACTCCGCATACATTCGAAAAATTCTCCCGAACGCCCTAAAAAAGAGGAACAATGTCCGGGGAAAATAGGACTGTTGGCAACCTTAGTTTTCGGTGATTTAAGATTTATGCATCTTCCCCATTGTTATTTATAGTCTTCCAAGAAACGGACATCAGGTGGTGAGACAGACTGCAGTGTCCATAAGCCGGAGTTCGGACGTCGCAACCGCATAACACAGAATATAAATATATCAAAATCGATGTGCATATAAACATTCATGCCTGCACACACTGCACCGGCATACACGCACAATATGAACGACAGTAACTGTACGTCCGTGAACATATTATACAGATGATCACAAAGGACCTGGACAAATCTGAGAATCTAGCTTTCACGGCCGCGGTATTGTATCAAATGTTAATGGTTTCCAGACTTGTACGCTGCGGTCCAGTGGAAAAAGATTCAAGGGGGCCTAAGATCCGCCAAGGATACAAGAAACCCATTGGCAACACCTGGAACAACAAAACGAAGCGTTGAAGACACGTGTAACAGAACGTAAGAGACAGAAAAATCTGCCATAGCCGAACACGCAATAACGCAACACGACCGCAAGATCCTCTTTAGAGAAGAGTCCCTATTTGTATACAGAGAAGCCATAGAAATACAGAAACACGTACACACAATTTCAATTGAAAAGATGAAGAACTTGGACACCAGCACTGCGACATACAAAACCATTGAGCAGAAATATCGATCATAGAAAGACGGAATACGACCAAGCAGAAAACACACACGGGTCATAAAAGAAGGTAGGCCAAAAGCCATCGACTCAAATACGTGCAGTAATCCGCCAAGGAGTATACAATTCAACCGCTGCGCTGCCACGTCGCCTTTGAAAATGTCTACTGCAGTTGTAGGCAATTCGACTAAACCACGGTCTATAAGTCCAAACACGATTAATATTTGAAATTTGATAACGATTATTGTTCCTTAAGTGTTCCTTTTTGACAACCTATCAAATCGTCTGATATACTTTAAGAACCTGTTAAGTCATAAGGGTGCAATTTTGGTACGCAAAATTGAAAAATGGCTGCAGAAGCTTTATTCAGTAAGTATTTTTACATACAATGCACCTTTTAATATGATTATATTTATTACTTATGTTAATAAGAATGTCTACCAACATCAAACAACGTGTTATAAGTAAACTTCTAAAGTTCTTGTACAGGAGACTATTTTTTTATATCTTAAAATTTTAAATTCTTTTTGTACTTTCAGTGAACAGAGTTTGTTGATATAAGATTCCTTTTTACATCATTTTTTTTTTTTAATGTACTTGTTAGATAGTACTTGTTAGTTAGTCAAGATTAGACCATCTTGAAATTCAATTTTGATCCAATTCACGTCATATCTGATCAACTTGAAACTTTGCACACATGCGTAGTTCAATGCAATATTTTCATGTCTCCGAAAAATTCTTGTTTAAGATAAATAACCAAAAACTATTTCGCTATTTTTGAGTTTCACCAAAAATTGTGCATTCTTGCTCAGTTTATTTTTCCCAATCATATAAATAAACTCAGTAAAAATGCGCAATTTTTGTGGAAATTCAAAAATTTAAATACTAACGTAAAAATTTCATAAAAATTTGTTGCACATCAAAAAACAAAACGAGGAAATGATTTTGTTTAAAAATAGAAAAAATATCAAAAATTATTTATAATTTTTATAAGACTGGAATTGAATTTTGTCGGAAATTTCGTTTTAACGGATTTGCAGATATTTTGTATAGTTCCTAGACAGGAGAACAGAATGCCTGTCTGTCTGTTTATATGGTGCCACTCGAAAATAATGGAACCGAATTTGATCATACTTAAATACTGTCATTTGGAACCCACACTTATGCCCGTCTTCTGAAAGGACAGGTACCTACTTCATTTCACAACGGTACCAATGATGTTACCATTTATAAAACTATGGTAACAGCACCGACACCATCACGCCCTTTCAGAGAACAGGATTTTATGTAACGCACTTCTTATCTGGTTGCAATCGGGTTCATAAGGATCATTGGCGGCGGAAGGGGGTCTGAGGGAGGAGCCCCCCAAAGTAGCGTTAATACCTCCCCCCAATAATTGTAAACTAGCATTTTTAATACTCTTTACAACGTAAGTTTTCATAAGTGATCTTGGGTCTACAACTCCCCCCCCCCCTACCAAGTCACGGCCAATGATTAGGATTCTCACAAAAGCCGCTGTTAACGCAAGCGAATCTGCATTCTTTGGTAAAATCTTCATTCACAAAGCAAAGCCGCGAGCTAAAACTAGTTAGTTATAATTAGTTGTATAAATAATTTATTCGGTTAAGTTAAAACACTACAGTTTCATACCGTAGCATATTATGTTGTAACAACGCGGCTAGTTCGCGGCACGGCTGTTTGTTTGGGTCCCGGTGGCAAACGGCCGGCCTGGCAGCAGCCAGTGGCTAGTCTGTTGTTAGTTACATTACTACGTAGTCCCTGTCCCTGTGACATCTTACAGAACCCGTACAATGTACATACATGCAGCGGTTATATGTACTGCGCTGTGATTCAGTTCGGCTTCCATTTAAATGTTCGTTTCTTTCTGTATATTATATGCGGGATACATTGGTGCATTACCTATGGTCATATGCAACTGACCTGCGCCCAGACAGGAACGGATTTCATGTACAGATATTTATATATTAAATTCCTTTGGTTCCTTTAGGAACATAAGGCTTCTACAAATGCTCTGAAACGAGGTCTATCGAGAGCGAGTCTCTTAACTTCTTGCCAGGTGACGCCATATTCTCTCATTTCGGCCTCCATAGTGCGTCTCCAAGTACGCTCTAGTGCGCTACGAGTAATATCAGTTTCTTCTTTTCTAAGGGAATGTCCTATCCACTTCCATTTTCTTGATTTTATTGTTCTCCCTACTGGTATTTGTGCTGATCTAGCTAGTAACTCAGCATTTGAAATTCGATGGTACCATTTCAACCCGAGTATCCGTCTCAGACAATTATTTACAAAGACTTGACAAGCGTTCGTGTTCTTTTCAGAGGATTTCCATGTTCATGTACAGAAAATCATTTCTTTTTACACAGGTTTGTTCCTGCAGGCGATCGCGGATTTGTCCCTGATAAGTTCCTGACTTTTGAAGTGAAACTTCTTTACGCACGCGCACGACGATAGAGTGAATTCTTGTAACGTTGCTTGGATGTGTTAGGCTATTCATTTCCAAGATAGGGTAATTTGAAAAAATGCATTCCAACAGTGTGTCACTTACTTACTGCAGCTCCTACAGGTTACAACAAAATAAATAAGTAGATAATAATACGATCTAGTATACTTGTAAAATTTCAAATTCTCCCGACCGACCAATCACAACTCAAGAAACAAAGGGACCACGCACACAGATCACTCTACCTTGAAAATTAATAGAATAACACTGTACAGTCACAGTACAACAGCTATTATACAATATAACGTTTGTAGTTGTGTCTAGAAGTTTCACTTAAAATGATCGATTTTTTTAAGTCCAGCAAAAGCTAGAGTTATTTGAGCCTAACTCGATGCTTGATGCTTAGAGCATTTGCATAAAAACTTGCTACTTATTAAGCACGTAAGCATTATAAATTGCCTAATAAGCAGTCAACAAGCTTATAAAGCGTTTTAGATGCTTAATAAGCAGTTTTAATAAAACATTTAAATGAACCATATTTCGATTATCCTTTTCTTATTTTGATAAATAAAATATATGTTTTGAACTTGAACTTTTGGATTGTAATGTTGGAAGATAAAAAGTTATTTAAAAAATGCTGAACGCTTGATGCTTAAATTTTTCAAACTCTTTAGTGAGTGATTTGCCCAGCTCTGCTACACGATCGACTTCTCCTTATTTATGCTCGACTTTTTTCAAGCCCTTGACTTGAAGCTAAAAATGACCAATTGGAAACTGTTTTCGAACTTGTTTGTTGGAACAGCTGACGCGAATTTACAGTACGCCAAACCTGAAAACGGGTCGTTTAAACTTCCACAACATACTGTCGTGACATTTCAAGGTTAATTCTCTACTAACCTTGGGTGACATAATATCACCAAGTCATTAAAAATTTGGAGAGGTGTATTATTAACTCTAAAAAATAATCTCAGACTGAAAAGTATCGTTGTCTGGAAAACTTCCTGTTTAAGCACGTGATTTTACGAACGGTTTGTGACGTAATAATAGGATCCGTCCCTGTTTACTTAAAACTGACCAATATGGGCATCTGTATGTACGCACTTTATGTGTTCCACTGAATTTGTGTTTAATACTTGCGTCATAGCAATCGCACAGATAACATCTGATACTAATTATATATGCGAACTCTGGTTTAGAACAGTATTGTGTTGCCACAATCATGTAGGATCGACCACGTGTGCAATGTGCATCCAATTCGATATGGACGTGTGTACCACGGCAAAACCAGTCAATTTGAACCAAAGCGAAATATGTATTATAATATGGACAGCAGGTACATAAATAGTAAGTATATTTATTATCAACATATTATCTTCAACTTCTAAGAACTAAAATTGAAAACTCTATTAAGAAAAATTGCAGTGCTCAGATAAATCTAAGAAAAATCTTTCATAATTTCCGTTTCGCAGACTCAAAATTTTGAACTTTGAAAACATATTGTGAATAATTACGTGGTTGGCATTTCTAACACTACTTTTGACTTCTAAGAAAGTTAAAATGCAAAATAAAACCCACTTGAAGTTATCTTCAAGAGTTATTTTGCGAAAAAAGCAAATCAGTTTTAAATTTTAATGATCTTCTGTTGTTTCGATGATTTTTGTTTTTCCCCTGATTTCACCATTATTTTTTATTTTAATATGCCTCATGATGGAATTTGATATTATTGCACACTTAGTTGTAAAAAATTTTGTTAGTTTTCAGGTAGCATATTTTAGAACAAAAAGTATCCTTGTGAATAAAAATCTGTTTGAATCCAGCAGAAATCGTACTCCATATTTTTAATTAAATTTTTAGGGCATCAAAGGGTTGTCTGGGCCTAGTTCCAATTCATATTTTCCATTAAAAAAAACTCGGGTCGCAGTGCCAAACCCTGCCGACAATATAGTGTACTTGCTAATACAGGCCTTGTGGCTTTAATACGTGAACTTAGGTTTGTTTTTGGACAAAATAAAAAATTTAACCCCTTAATACATCCCTTAAAATAATATTTTTTTTCTTAATTTCAATATTATTATCAATGCAACCTCTGTACCAAATTAAATACAACCTTCAGTAAGTAAATCACTATCCGCAAACTAGTGTTTTCATAAAATTTGTAAGTCCGGTCCTGTCGGGCCAATTTTATTAAAATTTTAGCAGCACATTTTGATCTTTACTAAAAGGTTAAATTTCAATTTTGAAACAATGCTGAAAATTTTTTCGGTATTTTCGGGCCCAAAAACTTTTTTCAACCCCTAAAAACTACCCTTAAAATGGTCCGATTGGGCCCACTTTAAATAGGTTCCGTGCGGTGATGGATTGCAACGTGTCTACCAAATTTCGTTCAAATCAATTAAATCTTTCGAGAGTTATGTCGCGAACACACACACACACACACACACACACACACACACATATATATATATATATATATATATATAAAAACATTTCCAAAAATTGTGCCAAATTGTTCAGGAGGCTATGAAACGTCGAGAAATTTTGGTCCGACCCCTAGGTCCCGCCATCCGACCGACGCCAATAGTGTATGTGCCATATGGCAAATACACTAAAAAAAACAAAAATCTAATTGATGCTTTTACCAGTTCTCGAGATACTGAAACATTCTAGATATATTTTTATATCAAATGGCAGACCCCGATCCTGAAACTGCGTCAGTCCAGCTTCAAGAAGGATTAGATCAGATTCCTGAATGGTGCTATAAGTGAAGAATACAACCAAATCCACCCACATAACTTTCACGTTAAATAGACAAACATGCCCTGCTGTCAAACTAAGTGACAGAGAACTATCCCAATCCGACGTGGCAAAGTACCTCGGGATGCATCTTGATCGACATCTGACATTGCAAAATCCCTAGACATCCCCGGACATCTTCAAACTTGTACACCAGACATCCCCAGCGGTTTACCCCTCGGCAAAATCATATCTTGACAAAGATAAAGTAACTGACCATTAAAAATAGAAAATATGGTGGCTTATCGGGAGGAAATCCCAATTACCAATGGAGAATAAGTTGGTGTACGTTACCAATGACACCCTTCACTACGACCTAATAAAGCCAACAGTTAAAGAAAAAATCCGACGTTTCAGCATCACATACCAGGAAAGACTGCAGAAACATCTCAACCAGCTTGCCATAAACTTATTAATAGGCCTACAATATCCAGAGACCAGACTAAAAAAAAACCATGTGCTCGATTTACCAGACATATTTGTAGTGCAATAGCCAGCGAAAGTCATAAACAGTTAAGTGAAGTACGGTGAGTGCCGCCGTTGGGCGACATCTCACTTTTGCCAATACTCATATCATATTAGTTTAGTCTGTATAAAAAAAAGTGTAGCTGATGACATTACCTATATACTGATTATTTATCGTGAATTCCACGTTAATCGGATATTTATAATATAATTACGGTTATCAGACTCAGCAAGCAGTCACTCAAGAAGGTGATTGGGTGTCTGACCGATCACGCTTCTCTCGGAAAACACCTACATATTGTGATGGGAATACATCAGGAATCAACACTATATTGCAGATTCTGCGACAGCCACCCATTTCGTGTTCAAATGTAAGGCCCTAGCCTATAAGCGGACAACTATTTTTAGTTACATAGATGAGGACGGAATTATTCCACAGGATAGTCTAGTGGCCAATCTTCTGGAGCTCGTAAGAAGATCCAGACTATTTGCTGACTAGATCCAGTAAAAATGGGAGGCACAGAAATTCCTATAGGATGTGGTACACCTGTTGGGCCAATCTATGAGTACTCTTAATTGTTTTAATCTTTAGTTACAACGGTTGTCATCATACAAAATTTAAGGTTTCATACACAACAAAAAACTATTAAGTAAATAACGTAAGTTCAATCGGCATTTGTCAACTTTTTCATAAGTTTCCAGTCGGCATTGTTATACTTACTAGAAAATAGTACGGTGACCCACTAAACTGGTCGGTCTCGCTAATTAGGCAGCGCACATTAGACAGGCACAACAATACAAAAGACATTAGAAGAGGATTGAGGAATGAATAATATGAAGAACTCGGAACAACACTAACACACTAGTATACTGCAGAGAGAGAGTGTATAAGAGGCGAGTGACATGAATGCTTATATGGGTCACAGACCCGCGGCACCGGCGGGCTATCAGGCACGGCATAATATCTGGCCTAATGCTATTATAAAGCTCGTTAGAAACACGTGTCATTTTTAAAGACAATAGAAGTGATTCCCTTATTGTATTGGTGCACACGTGCAGGTATATATTATGTATTCACATTCTTATTATGTGTGAAACAGGGATGTCCATAAGACGACTATCAAACAGGCGCAATAAAGGTGTCATACGAAATACCCCCCCCCCAAAGCTTCTAATAAAACGGAATTACAGGTAGAGGTTCCGTGTTCCGTTAAAATTTTATATATTAGCCTAGACAATGTTTCCTAAACTAGGATTCTAAAAAAATTTCTGTTTTGTATTACTGGGGGTCCGTGACAATTTTGCTAATCTGTAAGGCACCGTAGGTGAAAAAGTTTATAGGAAACGCTGGTCTAGAATATTTGTATTGAAAAGTTAAACAAAAAATAGTAGACAAATTAATAAAAAATCCAATCACATTAAATAAATGTGATGCTTAATTGTATACTGAAAAGCGCTTTGAGAGTTTCATTTTTCGTGTGCTCAATTGTGGTGTTTTCGGAGAAAAACATTTTTTATTCAATCACTATGTTTGGTTGAACCATAAATTCAAACTAGCAAAACATGTAAACGAGAAAAGCATAATTTATTTATATCAGAATAAGAAATGCCGCTTAGCACAGTCATGTAATATCTATCTGCAAAAGCTCCCTGGGACTGGAGCGCATGTGTCTCTCTGTGCCGATAGATGCACTACTGTAGTTAGCCAAAGCTTCGATTTTGTTCGACTGCACAACGAACGGACATCACAGACCCGTAACAACATATTATGGGCAAAACAAAAAAGGATATAATTAGGAAGAAACGTTTGAAAAAATCTGGAAATCGGTTGATCCTGTAGGCCAACCCGAAAACTTCCCGCTGTTTTCGAGCTAAAAGAGTGCAAAAACTTTTGAGCTCTACGAACTGAAAAATATTGGTCATGAATCTAATTCTTTTTTTATTATTAAATAAATAGAAAAAAACGTAAAAAAATAATATTTTTGAGCTCTTCGAGCTCAAAACTAATATTTTCTTTATTAATTATGAGAAAATAAAATTTAATTAAAAAAAATTATTTTTGTCGTACGATATCTCGTGAACCAATTTACCGATTTTGATGAATCTTGCGGCAGTTAAAAGAGCTATTCACGACTAAAAAATAATTAGATTTTGAGCCCCATCGCGCGAGTAGTTTTCAAGTCATTCAAAATATAAAATTAAAAGAAAATTATTTTTTTACGTTTTTAACGTATAAAATTTGATAAACCCTTTCGATCATCGTATTAAACGTCCAAATCGATCGTTTCCTTCCAAAGATATCTTATGTTTACACACACACACACACACACACACACACACACACACACGCACACGGACGGACGAACGTCCATTCCAAAATGGTCAAAATAGCTTCCTAGGACCTTAAAACGTCGAGATCTGTTGAAAGCTCGATTTTCGAAAATCGGACTGAAACCAATAACTTTCCGTATTTTTGAAAATCTTATATTTTCAATGCGGGAAGTTAAAAAATAAAATTAAAGAGCAATTAAGTTGTTCAATCTTTCGATCGCCATGCCTATTCTTTGAGGCCGACTGATTCTTGCCAACGCCAAAAATGAAGATTCGTATATGGCCGTTACTGACGAAAAAAAACGTAAAATTTATAACTTTTAATTTGCCCACTTACGGAAAACCGAGTTGTTCTGGGACATCATTCACTGAAGTTCAGTAGATCGGTGTTTCTCAATAGTCCCAGAGCCAACCGTCGGATTTCCTATGGATCAAATACACACACAAATATGTGAGTTGCTTGTGGCAGACAAATAAGGTGCCACAATTATTATTGTTTTTATTCTGGCGAAAATTGAAACATTAGCGTTGCCAAGGGGTTGCGACAGAATGAACTCTGGCACCCCATGATGATATGAAAGTACTCGTTAAGACCAACATAGTGACGTTAATTTTCTTAGACGCTAATGACCCTTGTTGTTGAGCGTCTATATTTCACAATTCAATTCAGTTCAATTTTCTTTAAGAAGACAATCAAAAAACAGGGCCGTCTTAGGCCATGCCGGGGCCCTTGGGCACACAAGAATTTGAGGCCCTTTCGGAAAGTAAAGAAAGTGAATGATACAAACATTTTTCTGCTATGATCTTATGTTTATTATAGTTAATTGATAAAAGTCAAATATACATAGGTATGCTATTAATTAGATAAGTAGGTATGCTGCTGGTTTAAATTGGTTACGATTAAGCTAATGGATTCTTTCAGGATTACTGTTGAGTGAAATCTTTTATTATATCCTCAAAGTCTATTTTTTGAAGGACATCACTTTCTATGCACATAATTGACAAATTAGTTAATCGTTCTTGTAACATTGTGTAATGTAAGCGAATGTATCGACCTTTCGGGGCCCCTGTGAGGATGGGGGCCCTGAGCACGTGCCCCGCGTTCCCTTATGGTAAAGACGGTACTGTCAAAAAAATAACCGGAAGTGACATCAGTATCCTAGACACCTGACAAAAAAAATTGTGACTTCCTATTTGTCTGCCCCAATACTAACTCACACAGACACGACACGAAGTCTGCGAATTCGAATAGGAAATCTGACGGTCGTTCTCCGTCTACAACCTCTATTTGCTCCTAACTTACTTCGTTTACCTCTGTCCCTCTTTTTAAGACTCTGTAGCCACTTGGAATCCTTATAAATTCGCCAATCTGTCTGTCACAGCTCCATAGCTTCTAAAATTTACAGCTAATTTTGATAAAATGTCATAGGGAGATGTCTTTTATATAATCAATAGGTACTAAGTGTTGAGAAATTGCAAAAAAAGTTGAAACACCTCCCCACACGTGACACATGAGAAGTCGTGATTAAAAAAACACATAGGTACATCATAATCATGACTAATGAGATATCATTTAGGTTATTTTTTTTATTTAAAGGCGCAGCACCAGAGCTATATGCGTTATTTAAAAAAAAAAGATAACACCGTATCATAAACTGTTAAAAGATGGATATTTTGATGATAAGATGATGATGAAGTTGAAGTTGAAGGCAGTGAAGATGATAATATTATGCTGATGGCGATGTCTATGGCGAGATTGCGATGGGTAAAGATGAAGATGATGGTGATGGTGATGACTGATGAGGTTATTTAACATGGTACAAAACTGCCTAACATGTAATGTAATTTTTGAGCATACAAAGTCGTTCGAAATGGGTTCGGGACCAGGAAAATTATTAATTTCGTCTCAGTATTACTTGTCTCGTCGAAAAAAAATATCAATTTTGCGTCGTAGCAGTGCGACTTGCCCTCGGCATAATACCAACAACAGATCTACATATCTTTGTGTGTGTGTGTGTGTGTGTTTACGGCGGAATGTGTCTGGTACAGTAAAGATGCATGTCACGTGCCCGCCCGCTGGACACACGGTGGACACTATCAGCTCGCGAGCGCTTGCAGCATGCCCAGACCGAGCGCTATGTGAGCCGCCGACACACAACTCACACACAAACACACATACACACGCGCGACTCGTGCGCCGTCACTACGGAGCGGACAATGACAACAATACAATAAACAAATCAACGCCTACGGATGTTAGTGATAAATAAGTTAACTTAACAGAAGCCCTTTCTTTTAGGGTACGTTCGGTAGATCAAGCGAGCAAATTTTTGGCCACGTAACAAGCGAGCAATTCGAGCCATCTAAACAGTCCCGAACGTAATCTAGCAAATTTTTCCAAATGTCAGAATATTACGCCACCAGTAAATTAGATTCTTATTACTCAAGGCGATATATTATATTGTTTATTGTTCCTCAGTTTTGATTTGTAATAATAAGCCATGATTTATACTTTTTCTTCTTTTATTCGTTTATTTTATAATTAATGGTACTGCAATTTTAAATTGAAACTTTATTAGCCTTGCTCTTTTTCGTTGGTTTACGCATGTCGAGCGTCACGTCACGTTACGTTTACGTCCAATCGAAGCGATCGACCAGGCCAGTACTTATTGAAAAGCAGCGACGTTATGTACATAACTATATATTATACGTCTACATCGTACGAATAATCAGTCGAGCAGCACATCAAATACCTATTGACTACAAACGATAGAATCTGGATTCTTTTTTTAGACCTATAGATTTAATAAATATTTAATGTAATTATATTATAATGTAGCACAACTCTTTTCTAGTGGCGGTAAAAATATTTATTTATCAAAATAAACACAACAAAAAGTCAATTCTAACAAACGGTAATTCTTAAAGAAAACGAAAACACTTAAATGAAACTTAACAGATAAACAACTTAACAATAATTAACTATAACCAAGAGCTATTGATTTCTGATTATTTATATTGTCGGTTATTTATTTCAAATATCGCACTGGTTAGTTCACTTATTAGCTCGCAGTATCAAGAGTGTCCCGTATTTCACACTGCAGTGGTTTATACACTGGAAACCCACCGTTGAAGAGAACCGCCGAGATCTTTCTCGGTATTTCTGGAATGTTCTGTCGCAGATATTATGTTTGTTGAAGTCGTAGTCGAGAACATTCTATAAACAGGATATGCCTTATCTACAGGATGGTTCATTACACTTCCTCCTCTTAGACCTGTCCTGTCCCAGGACAGGTTACTGACACGAAAGAATAGGTCATGTTCCGCTGCGGTAGAAATAGCAGTCCACACTCTTCCCTGGATTGATCAGAGTTTTCGGTCCGAGACTGCATACTATGATATTTACTCCAGTGTCCTTGAAGATGACTTCCAACATGTTTCGCACGACCCTCCATTCCGACCGGTCGAACTCACAGCCCAATTTAGGGATCGCTAATTTCTTGACGCCGTTAGGAAGTAGATTGGCCTTCAACTTCACTAAGGCTTTCTAAAGATTCGCCTAGGTGGGCTTCTAGTGAAATAGTTGTTTCGTCACCAGGTAGTAGATAAAACGCCGCCGATCTGGCAGCCGCAGGAGCCTGTCTCCAGAGTTCTTCTTCATTCATCCGAATCGTCGTCGGACACAGCCGCATCCCCCTGGACTTACGAAGGTCCGCAGAGACACAGTGAGTGAGCGAGTACTTGTCAGGGATACCAAAAAGATCCTTCTGTTCCTCCGTGGGCCTTTTTGGTTCCAGAGAACTCGGCCATAAAACTTTCAAAATTCAGCCGGTGCCCATGAGGTGAGTTCGGTCGATAGTTATTCTGGCGTGTCCAATGTGTCATCTATACGGGGAAGGGGATAGCTATACTTATTGCTTACTTCGTTGAGATGCCGATAGTCCACGCAGAATCGTGTTGACCCGTCCATCTTGCCGACTAGAGCCACTGGTAATGCCCATGGACTGCCTGATGGCTCGATGACGTCCTGTTTCTCCATTTCCGTGATGATTTTCTCGGATTCTTACCGTCTCACCGGTGGAAGACGTCTCGGATGTTTTCGTATCGGCCTGGCATCCCCAGTGTCGATTTTATGACGCACCACATCGGTTCGCCTTCTTTGCAAAGCTGTCCGAATAGCGGTGAATTAGCCTTCGTACTTCTCTTGAATGTGCTTCGTCAAGCTCCTCACACGACCTGTAATCATTGTATCCAATTTCGCAACATTTCTTTCAGCGATGGCCTTTGCACATCGTTTCAGCAGGGTGTTCTTTTTCAGGGTCACCGGCTCCTTGTTAACGTTCATCATTTTCACCGGTACCGTCTCTCCAACCCTGACTAAGTGCCTTTCCCACCAGCACGCCGCCATGAATCTTCTTGTCGCAGACGGGTTCAAATGCTCGCACACATCCTGCCCGGGGATCTCCATCCAGGTCGGCCCGTATGATCACCTAGCTTCCTCCTGGCAAGGTCACATCTTTCTTTAGTCAGACTCTCGCCACCGAGTACTCCATGAGATGTAAGGGGAGTTCTTCATCGCCAACTCTCAAGACACCCCCCTTCAGGTCTAACGCGCTATCATGGTTCAATCTTCCTTAAAAGGACGTTACTGTCGAGTATCTGTGTAGCGATTAATAATGATAGTAGGAAAATGTTTTTTCATTATCCTCGCTGATGCCGCTTCATATTGAAAACATACCGAACTATTATGTGGTATAAAATCAGCAGAGGAAGAGATATTACAGTGCACTACTATACTACTGCATCGGCGTGGACAAGAGAACAAGAAGAAGATGAAGAAGAAGAAGAAGGGGAATTGCAACAAAAATCAGCGGTGAATCGCGGCGGATTCTGCGGGCACGGAACATAACTTACACACTCGCCGAAAAGACGCGCAGCAGCAACTGTCGCAACCGGGCATAGAACCCGAGATACCCTCGAGCCTATGCTGGCTACACACAGGAGGGTAACTCATTTAATTACATTTTAGAAAATACAGTCTGTTCCACAAGAACGTACTTGTAAATATTATGTGCGTACTTTTCAACATAAAAAATTACTTGTATATTACCCTTAAAACATTTTGACAGGAGAAGTTACTCAATTATTACACCCCATGGAGACGCCATATAAACAATGGTAGCGCTACACACCCAGCTATACAAAGCTTTGAATAGCCGAGTGTGTAGAGATGCCATGACATCTACATCTACAATGGGATTTTATTTAACAATAACAAATTTTAAATATTGTTTGATACTAGACCCAAATAAGCCTGGCTGATGGTGGCCTTAAAAATGATCTAATCGCCGCCATTATCGAGGATTGTCTATCTCAGTTTTACGTGCTCTTAATTAGGCTAATTTCAACGTATCCGAAAGATAGACGAAATAATTGAGCAACTGTAAACGTCCGTTTTTCCAACAGGTTTTCCTTTAAAACGCTCCACACATTTTTGATTGAATTAATATTATATCCGTTGACAGGAGATTATTAAGTATGTTATAGATTCCTCTCTCGAAACCATTCCTTTTTCACCAAGTTCTTTTTGCTACTGATAAGCTTCAGATGTTCCATTGTACCTCGCTTTCTCCTTCGAACCATGTCCTATCCAATATTTTCACGAAATCCAAGACGCGTTTTTGTGGAACCGTTTGGAAATGTATTATTTCAAGAAATAATTCAATCACACAAGAGTTTTTAAAATTAATGACCAAGAAACTTTAAGTGTTTTAAGATATTTTCCAGTATGTAAATTTAATATTGGACACCGTTTGCTGCTCAACGCAAATCGTGGGGACGCTACTTTTTTTTAATTTTAGATTTTAAATATAAGTTGCTCTAACAGTCTAACTAAATTGTTTTCATGTTATCATTTACGACAATAGCCCGCCCTAAGCTATATTATAAAGCAGGGGCCAGACTTGCTATATAGTCAAGTTATATTTTTCCGACTCAAGACGGACAACATCTAGCAAATTACATAAGCAAGGAAATCTGCTACATTTAGCTTAAATTTTAGTAACATGTTATATAACTTTGCTATATAGCAATGTTATATAGCAAGTCTGGACGCTACTTTAGAGATAAACCAGCCGGCCAACGCCAATACTGTACGTGGCATAATATTATACTACCTATAGGTATAAGCAAATACACTAATAACTAAACTAAGTCGATTTCAAAACATGGCTGTGATAAGACGTATTTTATCTTGATATTATGATTAAATTAATAGTTGTGTTCAATTTGTCTTATATATTATTACCTATATATTATTAACCGACTTCAAAAAAAGGAGGTGGTTCTCAATTCGGTTGTATTTTTTTTTATGTTTGTTACCTCATAACTCAATCATTTATAAACCGATTTTGAAAATTTTTATTTGAAAGGATATACTTTCAGATTGGTCCCGTAGAAATTTCATCAAAATCGGGTCAGTAGTTCGGCTGATTTTAATAAAAGTGAGTAACGGCGTGTGATTCTTTTATGGTAAATGTCACTTTTTGACACTAAAAAGTAAAAAATAAAAAACTTTTTAACAAAAAAAAAAACCTCCTTCAAAAAACCACTAAAAAGAGGAAAATAATGAAATTTTGAGGTCTGTGCCAATTTAATAAAATATGAAGTTGGTTAAAAAGAAGATATTAATCACTATACTATACTTTTTAACCGACTTCATATTTTATTAAATTGGCACAGACCTCAAAATTTCATTATTTTCTCTTTTTAGTGATTTTTTGAAGGAGGTTTTTTTTTTGTTAAAAAGTTTTTTATAATATAGGCCTTCTCTATTTAATCTTTATAGTATTGTAGTATATATTATAAGTATTGCACAATAATTAATGTATGTAGATTCTGCACATTAGGGAATTATTATTATAATAAACAAAACTGAACTAAAAATAGTTAATTTTGCAACAGGTAAAGATTAATGACGGGAGCCGACTATTCGGATTTCTAATTCGATTTTCCGTTTAAAACAAAACGCACAGCTTCTAAGTGTCTAGCATATTCAAACATGGAAAACGTTTACTTGATATAAT
This sequence comes from Mongoloraphidia duomilia, assembly GCA_039654895.1. Lineage (NCBI taxonomy): Eukaryota > Metazoa > Arthropoda > Insecta > Raphidioptera > Raphidiidae > Mongoloraphidia > Mongoloraphidia duomilia. The sequence continues at coordinate 23,072,022 of CM077525.1, read as the reverse complement.
TTTCGAATGGAAATTTCCAATTTGTGAATGGTCTGGTTCCAACCTAAGAGGTAAAAAGTTTGGAGTATAACTACAAGTAGGTAATTCCAGAATTACAAGGCGCTCCAGGTCACGTTCTTTTGGTAAATCGGCAACTGAGTGTAAGTATATAACAAAGACTTTATAACCAAAAACTTCAGAAATAGTATTATTAGTGTATTTGCCATATGGCACATACACTATTGGCGTCGGTCGGATGGCGGGACCTAGGGGTCGGACCAAAATTTCTCGACGTTTCATAACCTCCTGAACACTTTGGCACCATTTTTAGAAATGTCTATTTATATATGTATATATATATAGATATATATATATATTTATATATATATATATATGTGTACGGGCTATAACTTTCGAAAAAGTTAATTGATTTTGACGAAATTTGGTAGGCACGTTGGAATCCATCACCGCACGAAGCCTATTTAAAATGAGCCCGATCGGACCATTTTAAGGGTGGTTTTTAGGGGTTGAAAAATGTTTTTGGGCCCGAAAATACCGAAAAAAATCTCAGAATTGTTTAAAAATTGGAATTTAACCCTTTAGTAGAGATTAAAATGTGTTGCTAAAATTTCAACAAAATCGGCACGACAGGACCGGACTTACAAATTTTATGAAAACACTAGTTTACGGATAGTGATTTATTTGCTGACGGGTGTATTTAATTTGGTACGGAGGTTGCATTATTGAAATTAGGAAAAAAAATATTATTTTAAGAGATGTATTAAGGGGTTAAATTTTTCATTTCGTCCAAAAACAAACTTAAGTTCACATAATAAAGCCACAAGGCCTGTATTAGCGAATACACTATATTGTCGGCAGGGTTATGGCACTGCGACCCGAGTTTTTTATTAATGTTTTAATACGAAGTTAAAAAAAAATGTATAACCATGTTATTAGCGAGATTAAATTAAATTAAAAACAGATTAAAATGTGTGGTCGAGAAATTAAAAATCTCAAACACTAGAACTGACCCCAAGAAATCACGGTGGTCGGAACTCACCCAATCGGATGTGTCCTGCCACCATTATTATAATTTAAAATTATTTTATTCTAATAGTAATGACTTGAGTCAATATCATCAATACATAATATTATACAGTGTGTACGGTTAACCCGAACATACGGAAAATAACATTGAGAACTTTCACAATTTTGTAGTAGGCGATGGGCTATAATATCTAATGTAAATATGTGGTAGATGCCTTGTTTTTTTTTTTTGGCAGGTTCCGAGTTATTCTTAATAGTCTTATAGGCTTAAATAGTCATTCTTAAAAGTTCCCCGCCGCGTCTGTCTTTTTGTCTGTGCCCGATTTTCTCCGTATAACTACTGAACGGATTTTGTTCCGGTTTTCATGATTAGATAGATTGATTCACGAGAAAGGCTTAGATGTATAATTGAAACCAGCCGGCCCAGATTCGCCCGGGTGAAAATAGGGTAATCTCAGAATACCAATTTCTCCGTAACTACTAACCGGGTTTTGTTCCGGTTTTCACGATTAGATAGATTCATTCACGAGGAAGGCTTAGATGTACAATTGGAACTAGCCAGCCCAGATTCGCCCGGGTGAAAATCGAGGGTAACCTCAGAAGACCAATTTCTCCGTAACTACTGAACGGATTTTGTTCCGGTTGTCACGATTAGATAGATTGATTCACAAGAAAGGCTTAGATGTATAATTGAAACCAGCCGGCCCGGCTTCGTCCGAGTGAAAATCGGAGATAATCTCAGTAGACTTCAAATTTTTTTTTTCGGGCATTGTTCGAATTCGAGTATTGAGCGTAACATATCTATTAATAAATTATACATTCATAGTACCCGGACGAATCCGGACCGAGCCATTAGTAAACTATAATAATATGTAGAGGGTTGTTTTTCTTAAATGTGTCGCCCACATCAATATTATTATACAATACAATTGTATGATATCAGAGCGCGCCGGTGACCACTGGTCAGCACTGGTCCACCACCATGCAAAGCATACCACATGCAGATATATGCATTCTGCAGCAACAAAGAGGAATGCATCTGTAGAAATGTGCGTGTGTGTGTGTGTGTGTGTGTGCTGACTTACACAACTAGTAACCAGCTGGTGTTTGATATTAATAGAATATCAATGATAAATCGAACCATTGCAAAATATAATATCTTAAATAACAGCGGCATCTTGGATACCCGAGTGGAAACGAATACTCGATTTCCTGAAGCATAGAATTAATTGGTGAGAAATCAATAGGGGCCAGGAAAAATTTCCCGCCGCGCTTAGCCTACAAAATTCTTATTGTGCTGTTAGACTGTAAATGTAGGCCTACGTGTAGCAGGAAGTTTTTTCTGCCTCTTAAATCATCACACTGCAACAATATTAAATTATATTAATCTTAATAATTTATGCATTATTTTATTTTCACTTTCAATCTCCTTTAAGGCTGCAACCTATTCACAGTTTCGACCTTACATTTTGTAGAGAGTGCCGTAATTTTTCAAATTAATTCTTTTTCTTGTGACTGGTTGATACGAAGAACAGTCAGTCTCGTCCTTTCTCTTATTCGATTCCCTAAAACTTATCAATAATTAATTTTTCTTTTCATTCAGAATCTATTTATTTTAGTTTGTATTGTACTCTAGATTATCTGTTTATTTTTTTTCTCTTTAGATTAATATTTTTTTGTACCTCGACTAGTCGTGCAAATGTACGATTTTTGGGCCCAGCAACTCTATAATTTTTACTTCCCACCTCTACTATGGTAGGGAAGTATAATGGATTTAGTCCGAAAAAAATATTTCGAGATTTTAACAGATTTTCACGTTTTGAGACCCTAGCAATCGTTTAAGATCATTTTCTGACTGATGTCTGTGTGTGTGTGTGTGTGTGTGTGTGTGTGTGTGTATGTGTGTGTATGTGTGTGGTCAATTTTTCGCCTTCGATATCTTAAGAACGGAACAACATACGGGCATGCCGATTGTTCTATTGTGTTTATCAGCCTTTAACTTAGATCTGATTAGATTTTGAGTCAAATCGGTTCAGTGGATCCTGATATATTCAAAAAAACGTCTTCAATGTCACGTATTAACATAGGTAAAAAAAAATATAAATGAATTCTAGATGTTATAATATGAAAAAAATGTAAATATTTTTTTCTCTAAAATGTATAGTTTTCGAGAAAAAAAATATTTTACTAAAAAAAATAAAAATTGTACGTAAATCAAGGTAACCATGATTTTTGCTATATTAAGCTAGCCATCAGTAGATCACCAAACAAAAAAGAGGGCCATGCTTTTTTCAAAGAATAAAAGTTAAATTGTGTTTTAAAGACCACCAACAGCTAAGGTTATTTGAGCCTAGTCAAAGAATAAAAAAAAAAAAATATTTACTAGGTGGGAAGTATAGGACTGGTCATCAGTCGAATTTTTTTCACATCCGTTTGCTCGTACCACTACTGCAGTCTTCAACGTTACAATACCGAAATTTGAAATTGATATAGCGATAATTTTCCATTACTCGATAATTAGTTATTATGCGATACAGAGTTGGCTATAGGAAATAAGGAATACTATTGTATATAGTTTCCGAATACATTGTCGGTATCCGCTGGCTGTATTCGAATATTTTTCCAATTTTGTATCCGTTATCCGCATTCGATACGAAATCAGTAATGTAGTGTTCGAATATAATAATTAGCCTGTATCCGAGTAAAGTATCCAGCTGGCAACACAATCCTTATGGCACGTTAATATATTTTTCAATTTTCGCATACTTATTCAATAATGAAAATATAAGAAAACAGAACTGTGTTTCCAGGTGCGAATCTACATAGGGACTAATAAGACTTAAGCCCTGGGTCCCCAAGTGTCAAGGGCCCCATAAATTGGATTATTATCATACATTAATACTTCTTCATTAACAATGAGTACTTATAGTATAGTAAAAAATTCGACTGATGACCAGTCCTATACTTCCCACCTAGTAAATATTTGCAAAAAATAAACACTCTTTTTTTTTTATTCTTTGACTAGGCCCAAATAACCTGAGCTGTTGGTGGTCTTTAAAACACAATTTAATTTTTATTCTTTCAAAAAAAGCATGGCCCTCTTTTTTGGTTGGTGATCTACTGATGGCTAGCTTAATATAGCAAAAATCATGGTTGCCTTGATTTACGTACAATTTTCTTTTTTTAGTAAAATATTTTTTTTCTCGAAAACTATACATTTTAGAGAAAAAAAATATTTACATTTTTTTCATATTATAACATCTAGAATTCATTTATATTTTTTTTACCTATGTTAATACGTGACGTTGAGGACGTTTTTTTGAATATCTCAGGATCCACTGAACCGATTTGACTCAAAATCTAATCAGATCTAAGTTAAAGGCTGATAAACACAATAGAGTAATCGGCATGCCCGTATGTTGTTCCGTTCTTAAGATATCGAAGGCGAAAAATTGACCACACACACACACACATACACACCTATACAGGTCGGCAAATATTAGTGGCATCTAGGAAATGCACCCAACTGTGACCTCAAAGGAACGAGACTTACTGGTAGATAGCTAAATGGCGCACCACCATAAATATCTAAATTAAATTTTTATACACTCACTCGTTACCCCTCCACTTCACTTTCTAACTGCATGCATTAACCGAACTTGTGACATGCGATGTCACAAAGATAGATCAACCAGCAAAAATGTATAGTGTGTCACAAATATTATAGAAATCAGGTTGTGTTAAACACGTTTTGTGTGTTACGATGCCACTATTCAACCGGTGTCACAAAGATAGATCAATCAGCAAAAATGTATAGTGTGCCACAAATATTTTAGAAATTAGGTTGTGTTAAACTATATGTGTGTTACGACTTACGATGCCAAATAAAAAAAAAAAACTTCGATAAAGTTGATACTCGGTATGTTAACTTAAAAATAGCCTTGTAATTCTTGAATTACTTGCGTACTTGCACTGGTTTTAACGGAGAAGTTAAAGCCAAATAAAGTGAAAAAATTGAAGATGACAAAGAAGGGTCAAAAGGCAAAGTAATTAGTTAACAAAAAAGGTATTTATCAAAGGAGCCGGTTGAGAAAAAAGGATCTCAAAGGCAAAATAATTTGTTAGCAAAAGACAGTGAATTTTTTAACAGTTCAAATGGTTTTTGTATTTTTTAGGTTTGCAATCATGTGGAAAAGTTAGAGTCAAATAGGTTGAAAAAGCTGTAGATGGAAAAAAGAAATTGAAACATCTAGTACAGAATTAGAACCAAAAGAAAACTTGTCATCTCAAATACTTATCGAAAGTGATTTTTGTTTACAATTTAACTGATTTTCGTATTTTTAGTTTAATAAACACTTGGAGAAGTTGAACCCGAAAAGAGTGGACAATCTGAAGAGTTAAAAACACTTAGAACAGAATAAATAAAAACTAAAGTAGATATAAAAAGAGGGTTGTTTATTTTATAAGAAAAACAGTACCTACATATCTGCTTACCTACTAATTAAACGTGAATTAAAAATTGATTATACATATATTACATTTTATTTTTTTGGTTTATTTATTTGGTAGGTATAAATATACAGGGTGAGTTACTAAGAATGTCTCGGGCGATATTTCATTTATTATGAACATTAGAAAAAAAAGTTTAAAATAAAAGTAGGATTGGAATAAGAGTACTATACTTTAAAATTATTTTTAGCTATACAGGGTGTATGATGTAGTCATGGTACAACTGACTTGTATTTTATAAGTAGAACACCCTGTATATTTTCAGGTCATCTCATTGTCCGTTCAGAGGCCTACATAAAAAGGTGCTATATTTGAAATTCGGTTGGGACTTTGCCAAAATATTCAACTTTTTTGTGAAATTCCACATTTTTGTTATCTACTACTAAAATACACACCAACCACATTTTTCAAGTTGTGTCAATTTTTGCGTGTCCATAGCATGTGCTACCCTCCAAATACTTCAGTGTTAAATTTAATTATACAGGGTGCTAGTTGCAATAGTTGGTAAATGCAAAACTTTAACTTACCTTAAGTCAATTTTTTAAAGTAGCACACCCTGTATACCTTTTGGTAAAAATTGTGTAGAGGAAAGCGAATGAATGAATGAATTGTGAATTATAGACGCTCGACAACAGAGGTCATTACCGTCTGTTAGAGGAAAGCGAGCCCTATTCATATACCTAAAGGTATACAGGGTGTGCTACAGATTCAAGTAGTTATTTAATATTATATTCGAGAAAAAAAATATTTTACTAAAAAAAAATATAAATTGTAAGTAAATCATGGTTACCTTGATTTACGTACAATTTTAGCATCTTCAACAGCTGGCAACACCTGTTTGCGGACACTTTTTCATAGGCAGCCTTATAACGTCATGATCAGAAAAAAATTAGCTTTAATGTGGTATAAAAGTGAATATATGTCATGGACGTATAAATATAACTATATCATACCTGTTTACACCTGGCTGCGATTAGGTTGCGGCCGAGCAGGTAACAGCACCCATAACTTTTCAAACTCTTTACATACATTGCTGTGAATGGATGATATTTTATTTGACTAACAAGTGAACGAAATTTTTTGTGAAAAATCAATTAACGCTATTTTAATTAAAATTAGTTGCGGGCACTTTTTGATCGGCACCTTGTGAAAAGTATCTTATTCTATTCATAAATATATGTAAAAATTAGAGTTTGATTACCTACGCGATGAACGTACTAATTCTGCAGCCGGATCTTAGGCTATAATTATAATAAACCTAAATTATTAAAAATTATTTTTTTCTTCTTAGTCCATTTTAATAATAAAAGCTTGTCTATTAATTAGTATATTGTGTAAAGCGGCCCCTAGATGATCAATATATTGCACAATAATTGATATTGTGCAATACTGCTTCAGTTCTGTGTTAACAGTGTTGAAATTTTTTGAATTTCAGGCGTAACCCTTCTCAAGAGTTCATCAAATTGTACTATCTAGTCGCAAAAAGTTTTGAAAATCACTTGGTTCACTAAATCTTAGTTCACTTAACAGATTTTCATGAGTGTATTTATTTCTTTCTTTAAACCATTCCTTCATCCACTTGCGCTTCTTTTTCTCTTTCTTTTTTGAAGCTACTTATAACTAATACAATGGCCACACAATTGATGTCTTCTTATTATTCCACATGTTGACTGCACGAATATCAGCCGTGAACTAATTTATTGAGCAATAATATTGCATCGTGTGGGTTGGCCAACTAATACTATTGCACAATATATTGACGTAAATATTGATCGTCTAGGGGCTGCTTAACAAATGGGCTAAATACATTTTTATGCGTCATGCGCGATGTTTTAAGCACGGGTAGTAGGCGAGCCCTCACAAGCCTTGACAAGTGAGCATCGCGAGCCGACTACTCGTGCTGAAAACATCGCGCCTGACGCATAAAATGGGATCATTTTGAAGATCCTAAAAATATTTTTTTTTATTTTTTTGATGAGTTTTTCACACTTCTATCTAATCTAACTAATATTATAAATGTGGAAGTTTGGAAGGATGGATGGATGGATGGATGTATGGATCTATGGATGTTTGTTACTCAATCACGCCAGAACGGCTGCACGGATCTGGATGAAATTTGGTACAGAGATAGATTATAGTCTGGAATAGCACATAGGCTACTTTTTATCCCGGAAAAATGTACGGTTCCCGTGAGATAGTTTTGTTTTTGTTTTTCATTGAGCAAGGGATCGACATGATTTTTTGCATAGTGGTAGTTTAGGGGTCAGAGAATGTTATAGGCTAATTTTTATCCCGGAAAAATGTACGGTTCCCGTGGAATAGATTTGTTTTTGTTTTATCTCTGGAACTACTAAACCGATTCTAAAAATTCTTTCACTAATAGAAAGCTACGCAGGGGGGAGAATCTCGAGGGGGGATAACAAATTAGAGGGGAAGATTCTCGCGGGGGGATAATAAATTAGGGGGGAAGATTTTTGCGGGGGATAACAAATTAGGGGTTGAGATTCTCGCGGGGGGATAACAAATTAGGAGGGAGATTCTCGCGGGGTGTTAACAAACTAGGGGGGGGAGATTCTCTCGGGGGAGATAACAAATTAGGGGGGAGAGATTCTCGCGGTGGGATAAAAAATTAGGGGGCGAGATTCTCTCGCTGGGATAAAAACATAGGGGGGGGAGATTCTTGCACTGGGATAACAAATTAGGGGGGGAGAATCTCGCGGTAGGATAACAAAATAGGTGGGGAGATTCTCGCGGTGGGATAACAAATTAGGGGGGAAGGTTCTCGCGGGGGGATAACAAATTAGGGGGAAAATTCTCACGGGGGGGTAACAAATTAGGGGGTAAGTTTCTCGCGGGGGGATAACAAGTTAGTGGGGATTTTTCGCGGTGGGATAACAAATTAGAGGGGAAGGTTCTCGCGGGGGGATAACAAATTTTGCACAGGAGTTCCTTATATAGGTATCGTAGATGAGCAATAATATATTAATAAAATTCGAGCGAACGAGCGAAGTGAGTGAGTCATGTTTCTTAATATTCGAGCGAAGCGAGTGAGTAATGTATTAATAAAATTCGAGCGAACGAGCGAAGCGAGTGTGTAATGTATTAACAACATTCAAGCGAACGAGCGGAGCGAGTGAGTAATATATTAATAAGATTCAAGCGAACGAGCGAAGCGAGTGAGTAATGTATTATTAATATTCGAGCGAACGAGCTAAGTGAGTGAGTAATGTATTTATAAAATTCGAGCGTACGAGCAAAGCGAGTAAGTAATGTATTAATAATATTCAAGTGAACGAGCGAGGCGAGTGAGTATTATATTAATAATATTCAAGCAAATGAGCGAAGCGAGTGAGTAATTTATTAATAAAATCCGAGCGAACGAGTGAGTTATGTATTATAAAATTCGAGCGAATAAACACTACCAGCCTAGCTCCGCTTCGTAGGAAAAGAATTTCTCGCGGGGGGGATAATAAATTCTAAATCGTAAAATACGTGGGCGAAGCCACGGGTAACGGCTAGTTATTATATAAAAATGTACCTAAAATAGGCATTCTCCTTCATTATTTCCTAATGTAAAGAGGTTTAAAATTTTGAAAAAAATCAGGCATATAATTAATATGCTAATAAACATTACACGAAAATTATAGCGAAAGTCAGATTTTTATTATTTTTTAAAATTTGGCGCAAAATAGTTAATTTTGCTAGGTATACACCAGGGGTGTTACGAATATTCGCATCCGCATTCGTAAATGCGGAATATTCGCATTAATTCAGACATCTGCATCCGCATTCACATCCGCATCAATTAATGCGGAGTTTTTACGGATGCAGATTTACATGAACAAGTAACTACATGTAAAGAAAGTGGGTGGAGCCAGAGTGGCACGTGCTAAAAATATGATTAAATAAATAAAAAGTTAAAATTAAATTGATTTTCAGTTATTTATGCACTTAAAATTTAAATAATTATCCTTTTAAAATCCCAAAATCCGCATCCGCATCGCATCCGCATCAAATCCGCATCCGCGGATGTGAACTTTTAATAATCCGCATCCGCTTCTGCATCCGCGGATGTCTAAATTTTTGCATCCGTAACAACCCTGGTATACACTATACTCACTTCATATTTTCTCTTAAATTTAAGTAACAATGATCAATGAAATAATCACTAATAACAATAAGCAATACATTAAGTTATATAGGTAATAATAAATCAAAACGTCGTTGTCTTTTCACAAAAACATTAACATTGTTTGAAATGCAGCTAGAAACAATTTAACTCGCCAAACGAAAGTCGAAACATGAAATGCTAGGTATCACGTGACATGGCCTTGATATTAGTTTTCAATTTTAATCGTGTGTAACATAGAGGGCTATACTATACAGAGATGTCATTATTGGGTTTTATTGTCATATGAATTTAAACCCAATTGTCGCACATAATACACAAATGTAATAAGTCGCTTATCAGTGATTCGTTCAAATTTTGTGGGCGGAACCTATCCAAAACCGCGGTATATTTAAAAAAGAATAATAATAATACTAAAATATTGAAAAATATTGATTTAAATTCAAGTTTAGCTGTGGCATCGCGGTGTAAGATGCCACAACTAAAACAGAGGTAACAGTGCGGCACTATTCACACACATTGTGTCACAGTAAATGCGTAACATACACACACACACACACACACACACACACACACACATACACACACACACACACACACACACACACACACACACACACATACAGACATCAGTCAGAAAATGATCTTAAACGATTGCTAGGGTCTTAAAACGTGAAAATCTGTTAAAATCTCGAAATATTTTTTTCCGACTAAATCCATTACTTCCCTACCATAGTAGAGGTGGGAAGTAAAAAATTCGACTGATGACCAGTCCTATACTTCCCACCTAGTAAATATTTGCAAAAAATAAACATTCTTTTTTTTATTCTTTGACTAGGCCCAAATAACCTTAGCTGTTGGTGGTCTTTGAAAAAAGCATGGCCTCCTTTTTTGTTTGGTGATCTACTGATGACTAGCTTAATATAAAATCATGGTTACCTTGATTTACGTACAATTTTTATTTTTTTTAGTAAAATATTTTTTTTCTCGAAACTATACATTTTAGAGAAAAAAATATTTACATTTGTTTCATATTATAACATCTAGAATTCATTTATATTTTTTTTTACTTATGTTAATACGTGAAATTGAGAACGTTTTTTTGAATATCTCAGGATTCACTGAACCGATTTGACTCAAAATATAATCAGAACTAAGTTAAAGGCTAATAAACACAATAGAACAATCGGCATGCCCGTATGTTGTTCCGTTTTAACGATATCGAAGGCGAAAAATTGACCACATGCACACATACACACACACACACATACAGACATCAGTCAGAAAATGATCTTAAACGATTGCTAGGGTCTCAAAACGTGAAATCTGTCAAAATCTCGAAATATTTGTTTCGGACTAAATCCATTACTTCCCTACCATAGTAGAGGTGGGAAGTAAAAATTCGACTGATGACCAGTCCTATAATACTTCCCACCTAGTAAATATTTGCAAAAAATAAACACTCTTTTTTTATTCTTTGAAAAAAAGCATGGCCCTCTTTTTATTTCCCACCTCTACTATGGTTGGGAAGTAATGGATTTAGTCCGAAAAAAAAATTTCGAGATTTTAACAGATTTCACGTTTTGAGACCCTAGCAATCGTTTAAGATCATTTTCTGACTGATGTCTGTATGTGTGTGTGTGTGTGTATGTGTGTATGTGTGTATGTGGTCAATTTTTCGCCTTCGATATCGTTAAAACGGAACAACATACGGGCATGCCGATTGTTCTATTGTGTTTATTAGCCTTTAACTTAGTTCTGATTAGATTTTGAGTCAAATCGGTTCAGTGAATCCTGAGATATTCAAAAAAACGTTCTCAATGTCACGTATTAACATAAGTAAAAAAAAATATAAATGAATTCTAGATGTTATAATATGAAAAAAATGTAAATATTTTTTTCTCTAAAATGTATAGTTTCGAGGAAAAAAATATTTTACTAAAAAAAATAAAAATTGTACGTAAATCAAGAGTGGATCCTGAGATATTAACAAAAACGTTCTCAGTGTCACGTATTAACATAGGTAAAAAAATATATAAATGAATTCTAGATGTTATAATATGAAAAAAATGTAAATATTTTTTTTCTCTAAAATGTACAGTTTTCGAGAAAAAAAATATTTTAATAAAAAAAATAAAAATACGTAAAACAAGGTAACCATGATTTTTGCTATATTAAGCTAGCCATCAGTAGATCACCAAACAAAAAAGAGAGCCATGTTTTTCAAAGAATAAACAAAAGAGTGTTTATTTTTTGCAAATATTTACTAGGTGGGAAGTATTATAGGACTGATCATCAGTCGAATTTTTTTTTAATGTTTTCTAATACTTTGTAGTAGGTTCTTATGGAAAAAAAAATACGAAAGTTGCGCAGAAAATTAGAAAATTTAAGAAAAACGGCAGAAAAAATGTAAAAATTACCTTAAAAACAGATAGCGACAGCCATTGAACTTAAACAAAATGACGACGTTTTAGCTGTCAGAATAATTTCTAATCATTTTGTTCAAGTTCCATTGCTATCGCTTTCTGTTTTTGAGATAATTTCGACATTTTCGTAGCTGTAAATACCGTTTAACAGCTGCATTTCAAGCGAACGAGTGAAACGAGTGAGTAATGTAATTATAATATTCAAGCGAACGAGCGAAACGAGTGAGTAGTGTATTAATAAAATTCGAGCAATCGAGCGTAGCGAGTGAGAAAGCGAACGAGCGAAGCGAATGAGTAATGTAATCATAATATTCAAGCGAACGAGCGAAGCAAGTGAGTAGTGTATTGCACCCGGAAAATTCCTAGCACCCGGGCTTTCTTATAGCATCCGGGCGAAGCCGAACCGGGCCGCTAGTTTAAAATAAAAATTGCAGATTTTTATTATAATCCGAACTTTATGTTTTTTAGGGTTCCGTACCTTTAAAAGAAAAACAGAACCCTTATAGGATCACTCGTTTGTCCATCCGTCTATCACAGACGAATTTCTCGGGGCGAAATAAATAATCAAGCTGAAATTTGGCTTTGGCATAATTATAAAACTCACACATATTCAAAATCTGAGCGCCCTATTTCTTGACTGTTATATGGGTAACTTCGTTAATAGAGAAAACAAACTAGTTAATAGAGAAAGCAAACTAGTGCAATTTTCCATAAGGAATTCAGTCGTGAAAAGATAATTGATATACCGGGTGTCAGTAAAAAATTATGTGGAAAAAACGAAAATTTCAATATTTTTGTTTTGCCTCGTAGGTCCTTCATTTGAAGAGCTAGAGAAAAATGTTTTAGATGTTTTTTAGACTATTCCATAAGCAGAATGAAGCTACCTGAACAGTTTTTAGATAGCTGTTTGTCATAAATGGTCGTAAATCAAAGGCTTTTTTCCTCTATTCCATGTAATATAATGGACACATTTAATTTGGAAAATTTTGTTATATGGGCATTTTTAAGACTTTTTAAAATATTATTATTATAAACTTGACAACACTTTACTCGCGTATCAATGTCTCTATTATTGTAACTTTAGTTCGGACTTTTCATGACTGAATTCCTTATAAAAAACTGCATTGCCTTGCTAATTTAGCCTATTCTCTATTATTACAAACAACGAAGTTACCTCACATAATAATTAGTCAAGAAATAGAGCACCCTATTTTTTTAAACGGTCATGTGAGGTATCATTTGAAAGAGCATTTCGTAAGAATCTCAAAACCATTTTTTTTTTCAGAATTGTATGTTGCGTAGTTTTAGAGATTTTTCTGAAAACGCACTGATTCCCATCTATTTCCAAAACTAGTTCAGAAAAAATTTCTAAAAAAAACTAGTGAGTAGTGGTATCAGAGATACAAGTATACTATACTTTACTATTGCGATGTTTTCAATGTTTTCTCGAGAAATTAATAATACACGATGACAAACAAACTTAATTATGTGATTGGCGAAATCACTATACTAATTTGTGTTATTATGGATAAGATTTAATTAAATGTAATTTAATTTAATATACCAGGTACATATTTTGTTCGTTTATTAGTTGTACGGAACCCTCGGAGCGCGAATCTTTCGCACTTAATAGTTTTTTTTAATTATCGCTCGTCTTTACATACTGTTATCACTCATCGTAATATTGTCCATTACACATCTAGATATACAATCTACTAATTCTGTACCCCAGAATAAAAGTGTGTTAAGTCCACTTTTTCAAAAAACGGTTCATTTCATTAATTAAAGTAGGTAATATTAAGTCCTCTTTCAAATGCAAGACTGTTTTATCATTTTATGTTCTACCTAACTTTAAAACTTATTTACAGAATTTAGAACAGCGAGTTAAGTCACACAATATTCTGGGATAAAACAATATTATGTGCCTAGCTACAGTTTCCTATTTTATATTAAGTCCAATTATCTAAGGAATATTGAAGACATTTCCTGCAAACACAAACTCGATTTGCTTCTCCTGTAAAATTTGAAAAATGCTACTTAACACACTTTTATTCTGGGGTACAGAACAGCTATTGTCTTCGAAATAAAATCTTGAGGTACGAAAAAAATTGAGCACAAAGAATATGCATACATTAAAACAAAAAGTGAAATAAATAATCAGAACGAATAATGACAAAAAAGAAGAAAAGGGATTATGCATCAAGTGTGTATTTATGTAGATGTTCGACGAAAAAGGGAATGGTCCATGAAGCAAGTCATAAGAAGAAGAAGAGAGACTTTACCAACGAACCTCGCCCAATGTGTGTATAATATCATATATATGATACAAACTGTGAAAGTACATTACCGATCAAAATTTGATTACTGTATCTCAAATTGCAATCTATTCTCCTTTTTAGGGACTTTTAAACATTCAATTGATGAATGGACCATAATATGCTGTTGTTTTGCCACAATCAGTGCAGGCGGATTAACAGAGAAGTACAACAAGCGCATGCTTAAGAGCCCCTATAGTCCCCAGAGGACCCTATCCTACCCAAGACAGATTTTTTCTATTTTTAATAAGTAAAAAAAACATTCTAATACAAATTGAACCGTGTGATTTTAAGTCATTTCAGAAGACAAACTTTAGTCAAGACAAGCGTAATTCTTGTTTGGCAATGCATTGGGACAGACATACTTCGTGAGATATGAAAAAGGCCAAGAAAAAATATTCTAATTCTTTATTAATCACATATTCACTGTACCTATCATCTTTTTTCAACCATTAAAATTTTAATAAACGTTGTATTATTAAAACGGTTTTATTTAGCTTGACCCCGTATATGTGTTTGTTTGTTACTATCTTTGTTTTAAATCTTGCGACCGATTTTTCACCCACTTCCCGTGATCCGATTGAGTTGAAATTTTGCACACATGTGTAGCTCCGCTAACAATACAATATTATGGTAACTAGTTGACCGGCCCGGCTTTCGTCCGGGTGTAAACCATACTTTTGAATTTTCACCCACTTCCCGTGATCCGATTGAGGTGAAATTTTGCACACATGTGTAACTCCGCTGACAATACAATATAATAGTAACTAGCTGACCGGCCCGGAACTTGTCCGGGTGTAAATCGTACTTTTGAATTTTCACCCACTTCCCGTGATGCGATTGAGGTGAAATTTTGCACACATGTGTAGCTCCGGTGACAATACAATCTTATGGTAACTAGCTGACCGACCCGCCTCCCGTCCAGGTGCAAATCGCATTTTTGAATTTTCACAGGCAAAAGGTCTTGCTCCGGTAACGTTTCAGTGGATCGGATAAATGTAATAAAATCAGACTAAGCAAATAAAGCACACTAAAAAATTAAAAATAAAAAAGTAAAGAAACTTTTTTAAGTTAAACGGTTTTATCGTACACGCGATGATGTACTAAAAGCTAGAAAATAATTATGGGTCACCAATTTGGAACTTTGATCAGACTAAAATACAATCGTGGGACGCATTTAGTAGAAAACTTTATTTTGTTGGAGCTTGGACTTTCAGCTGTCGTCTTTGATCTTAATATTGTGGTCAAATCGTTTATTATAGGTACTAAATGCGCCCCACGATTTTATTTTAGTCTGATCAAAGCCCCAGATTGGTGACCCATATTATTATTTTCTAGCTTTTAGTACATCATCGCGTGTACAATAAAACCGTTTAATTTAAAAAGTTTTTTTACCTTTTCTTATCTACTTCCTATCTTTTAAATCAAGGAGCCGGGGGCCCACGAGATGTCTGTCTGTCAAGACCCTTTTTTCAGGAACTGTTAAAAGTATCAAGTTGAAATTAATACATAGCAAATATTAAGGTCTACAACCCCACAATCCCGTAAAAAATTCAAGCTTCTTACTCAATGCAATAAAAAGAGACGGCCTTTCAAAAATCACATATTTTGATACGGAATTACGGACTCACGCATCAAAACTTATAGGGTACTATTTGTTGACCTAAAATCTTAAAATTTGGCACAAGTAAAGGAAAAAAACTGAGAATCAGTAATTTCCAATTCAATCTGGAATTATTACGTGACAAACATAATTTTTATTAAAAAAAATATATATGAGCACTGTGGTTGGAATAAAAACAAAATAAAATATAGTTACTTCTTACCACAACAGTTTTATTGATGGATGTACATTTCGAAAGCTAAGCTTTCATCTTCAGTGAACACTACATCATGTACATCATGATGTATGTTCGCTGAAGATGAAAGCTTAGTTTTCGAAATGTACATCCATCAATAAAACTGTTGTGGTAAGAAGTAACTATATTTTATTTTGTTTTTATAATTTTTATTAAGTTTGTCAAATTATTGTCAAAGTCAACAAAGTTAGTGTCAAATTATTATAACGGTGCGGAACCCTCATGGCACGAGTCCTACTCACACTTTCCCGTTTTTTTCTTACAGAACAAATGATTTTATCGTCGAACCTTATTGTCAATTATTATTGTTAAATTTTGAACGATAGTGTACAAGCACGATAGCAGAAAATCTTTATAGTCTTTTATACATACACAAAACACTATGGAATACAATAATAATATTCATATTGTACGGACGATTAAAAAACGAATAAAAAATAACACATTAAATGTTCCGTCCGGTCGACGGTAACGCCCCTAATTGTACGACAAGGCGTGTGTTCCAAACACATTCATACGGGCTGGATCAAAACCGCTCTTCAAAAATAGGGTCATGTAATGAATATTGATTGTACATTATTATCTTGCTCTTAATTATTATTTATCAATACCTAGCTAATAGCCTTTTTTGACAGAAACCTTTTTTACCTGAGCGTATAGCTATCAAATCTAACATACGACGTTCACAGAAGTACCTATATAAATAGTCTGAAAATATCCATGAAATCTTGCAGCCACTGACTGAAGTACTATACTATTATTTCAGTCATACTCCAGTAATTTAGACATTAAAACGACCCATCTACAGAATAATTTCCAGTTAGCTGAATTTTTTTTATATACCTTCGTTATGGTGTTTTAAAAATCCCCATCGATATCGTGCCGGCGTTGCCAGATATTCGAGGTTCAAGTTCACGATTGACGGTTTTTTGCAAATGTCTCGGTTTCGTTCCATTTTTAGTAAAAAATGGTTATTATCAATCTTGTAGAGGACAAAATTATCTATAACTTTTGTATAAACATTTGTTGTCTATGATTTGTAGTTTTTCTTATTTAAGTGCCCGCGGCGTCCTCCCCCTCGATTTTACATAACGGGATTATGTTGCTTCCCGAGGGCCTAACAAAATTATTTGTAGCTTTATTTTAAATTGAACTTTAAGCTAACGATTAATTATAATTTTTATCGAAATTAATGCAGTAGTTCTCTAGTTATAAGCAAACAAACAAACAAATCGACAGCACTCAAACAGACAGACAGACAGGCAATTTTTTTTTCGAAAATACGATATTTATACTCGACATCAATTATAAAGACCATTCGTAAAGTAATTTTGTAAAAAAAATTTACAAGGGTTGAGAGAGTGCGGATCAAGTACGAGTATGCATTTGTATACCGTATAACACACCCTATAATAATGATTTTTTTTCAGGCTTTCTGTTGTTTTTCAGGTTTTCCAATGAGTTTTAATTTAGTTAGAATAATGTTTTTTAGTTGTTCATTCATAAGCCAAAAAGTGCCAAACCAAAGTTTTTAAAAATAAATGACTGTATTTTTTCCTTTTTTTTTTTTGCCTAATTTAGTGTTCTAAAACCATTGCCCAATTCTTCTGGTTAATAATTGTTAAAATAAAGATAAAATTTCAATTCGTACTTCCCGGGCTTTTGTCATATTTATAATTATGTATAATTTCTAACTTTGAACTATGTTGCATAACTATTATGAGAGTATAAATCTGTTTGCATTTTATAAACTGAACACTGTTCAATTTCTGTTAACTAAACGACGTGCTCGCTAACCTGTTTTTTCAATAAACGAATCATATCAATTGTATAAATTTATTACTGTTTTTCTTCACCGACATTCCACATCATATCCAAATTTATCAGGTTATGGGCCCAGGCACAACTGTAACGTGTGAAAAACAGTATTAAAAGTGAATAGACTTTTTAAGGTTAAGCAAGATTGCCGACCACGTGTTTTCAAGCAAAATGAGTTACAGTAATTTAGTGAGTTCTACTAAAATAGAAATGTTAACGAAAGATAATTACGACTCATGGTGTGTTCAGGCTGAAGCGTTATTAGTCAAAAACGATGGATGGAGTTATGTCAATGGTAAAACTCCGAAACCTGTTTCTACAAATGAACCAGCGACTGCCGCAGAACAAAGTGCTATAGATCAGTGGTTAATTGCTGATAGTAAAGCGAAGGCTGACTTAATCTTGTCTATTACTCCAAGTATTGCTAAACGGGTTGGTAAATTAGAGACTTCTCGAAGCGTTTGGTTGAAGTTGAAAGAAACGTTTGCGTCAACTGGTCCAATAAGGAAAGCTACTCTCTTACATACACTCACTTTATCAAAAATGTCTGAAGGAGATGATGTTCATGAACATTTGAATGTTTTCTTCGATACTGTTTCGAAACTTGAGGCAATGGATATTGACATAAATGAAGAGCTTTTAACAACATTATTACTCAACAGTCTTCCTGACAGTTATGACAATTTTTCTGGTAACATGAGATGTCGTGATAAACTACCAAATCCTGATGAGTGTAAGATAAAAATTCTAGAAGAGTTTGAGAGAAGGAAGTCAAGAACCAAGCGTGATGAACAGGCGATGTTGGCTGCTAAAAGGTATTATTCAATTAAAAATACTAATGATAAGCCTTCTTATAGTCACAATGACGACTCAAAGGGAAAAAGGTTCCCGTTCAGATGTAGTAGATGTGGTGAAGTTGGGCATAAGGCTGCTGATTGTCCACTGCGTCAGGATCAAGGACAAAAAGAAGTGCCGAACCAAACTGAACAACAGTTCAGACGCCAAAATCGAAACAATAATCGAGATAAAGCTAACTTAAGCGAAGAATCATTTCTAGCTGAGGCTGTAAAACTTGAGAGTGCTTTTCAAGTTGAAGATAAAAGACATGTACTAACGAGATGGTGCTTGGATAGTGGCAGTACGTCCCATTTATGTAAAGAGGAATCGTTGTTTACATCATGGGTTCCGACTGATCGAGCTAAGTTGAATTTGGCATGCAATTCATCAGCGGATGTACGGGCGAAGGGAACAGTTCGTCTTCCCGTATCAGACGGACAAAGCTCAAGGTCAATAAATTTAGAGAGCACCTTGTTCGTTCCTGATCTGCGTTTGAATTTGTTGTCTGTAGCAAAGATCACCAACAAAGGATATGAAGTCACGTTCAAACAGAAAGAAGCAGTGGTTAAGGATGATTCGGGTGAAGTAAGCGTAATAGCTGATAGGACAGGCGACCTTTACTACATCAGAGAACCTACTGAGTCAGTCCACGTAGCTACTTGTGTCTCCAAGCAGGATCAAAGTGACATGCAGACATGGCATGAAAAGATGGGACATCTGAATGCAAATGATCTACAAAAGATTGGTGAAAAACTTCCGTTTTGCTCATTCAATTCTGAAGTTGAATTTAAGAAAGCTGTTGGAGGCTCTGAGATTCATGTATGGAAAGAAGCAATTCTTACCGAAATGAAGAGTCTCATAAAAAACAAAGCATGGGAGTTAGTAGTTCCTCCCAAGGACAGAAATATTGTTGGATGTAGGTATGTCCTTACGAAAAAGAATGATCCAGATGGACATTTGCAGAAACGAAAAGCTAGATTGGTCGCTCAAGGCTTTACGCAAGAAGCTCAAGTTGATTACAACGGAACATTTGCGCCAGTTGCTCGACTTGCCTCCATAAGACTACTACTAGCTTTAGCAGTCAAACATGACATGATCGTTGAACAGATTGACATCACAACTGCTTTTCTAAATGGTCCACTGAATGAAGAAATCTACATGAAGAAACCACCTCTAATGAAAGAAACTCTTGAAGAGATTATTAGAAGCGAGCCACCTGATAGCGAGATCAGAAGAATTTCGTGTCAAATGCTGAGGAAAATTTATCAAGATGTTGTATGCATGCTCAAGACTCTCGCGAACTTGGATTAAAAATAATTAAGTAACGTACTCATTGAGGGGGTGTGTTAAAATAAAGATAAAATTTCAATTCGTACTTCCCGGGCTTTTGTCATATTTATAATTATGTATAATTTCTAACTTTGAACTATGTTGCATAACTATTATGAGAGTATAAATCTGTTTGCATTTTATAAACTGAACACTGTTCAATTTCTGTTAACTAAACGACGTGCTCGCTAACCTGTTTTTTCAATAAACGAATCATATCAATTGTATAAATTTATTACTGTTTTTCTTCACCGACATTCCACATCATATCCAAATTTATCAATAATTTATAATGATTTTCACTTTTTTTAGTGTCGAATTTGCCCCGGAAAAATCTAACTTCGATTTCATGTAGAATTAAACATGATGTCGAAGTTACCCCGTACCCGGGGTAACTTCGACACCAAAAAGAAAAATAAAAAAAGGTAGAAGGGAGGTGGGGGAAAAAAATGTTTTGGCTATGAACAGCCAAGGCTTCAATTGTTACGATGACACATAATCCAAGGTTCTAAACAGAATGATTTTTTTCACATAGTACGAAATATAGCTAAAACCTGTCGAAGAAACCCCGTTTTACGGTACCTAATATTGTGATTATTATTTTCAGTTTTGTGGATTATTTTAAAATCACACAAAATGTAGGTTTATTTTGCGTGATTTATAAAAACATTTTTGAATATTTATAAATTTATATAGTAGCGATTTATATTTTATTGATGTTAATATTAATCATGATGCTTTTTATGTTTCAAAAAATTATTGTAAATAGATTCTCGGAAATTTCTGTCCTAAAAAGTACAATATTATGCTCTTTATCTCTGCGACAGGACTTCGAACAAGTATTAATATTCCCTTTAATAGCCAATAATATTTTAAAAGAAAACTCAGGTGTTATACTAAAAAATGTACATTTAGATCCACTGTGTATATGGAGTGGTTCAGATATATAATATGTGAGATGACTTTGTACAGATAATTGTAATTTTAGTTGGGTACAACTTTTTTTATATATAAACATATTTAGCTATAAATATCTTATACAGATTATAGTAATTTGTTTTAGAGTATCTAAATAATTAAATTAAATCATAGGTTATATTTTACATGGGTCACAGATATTTATTTATCAACCTTAAAGCGAATATTAGATCTCTAATATTTGTTTTATGTCGGGAATTGGTTATTTCACCCATTACTGGCGTCGAAAAGTATTGGTCATACTATTATTACACAGATTGGTGACCGCGCGGCTGTCGATCATACGACATTAACATGTAAAATCAAACTTTCGTAATTTCTTGCTTCTCTAATTATTTTAAGCAAAAAAACCTTCAAATAAAAGTTTTAGGGCATAAGATTCTTCATCTAAATCAATAAACCAAATTACTTTTGCATGACTTGTAACGGCAGAAATTAGATATGAAAATGTCTACAATTACCTTTATTTAAGATTTAAGGTTTTAACATTGGAAATGTTTATGTTCGTATATGGGGGCAGAGTTACGAGTTTTCGTTCAAGGCCAAAAGACAACGGTGTCGCGATCAAGTGAGGAGCAATCATGCAAAATTGAACAAGTGCAATTTTTTCGAAATGTGTTTTATATCATGTCTAGTTAATTGAGAGATATTTGCGACGATCTGCGGTGTTATTTTTGAGCAAATGTTAATAAATACTGTAGAAAAATCCATTTAAAAGTTAAGTAATCAAGCAAAAGTGAACGCGTATATAACAGAAGAATAATAGGGTTATTCCTGACAAAACTAAAACAGTGCATTGATAAATATTGTGTGTATAATAAACAGTTAATTATGTTTCATATATGCTGTTATCATTTCCAATGTCCTCGATGGTTGCAATTGGATTGCGAAATCTGTGAATTTTTTAATTTATTTTTTTAATAGTGCCAGCTACTTAATTAAAACTTGCGCACAGTAATAGATAGAGACTACATTTTGCAAGTATTAAATTATTTTTAATTCAACCATGGGCGTAGATGTGGGTAGTCTTCTTAGGATTTTCAATAAAAAATGACACGCCACTAACTTATTTAAAATTTGAAAGCTTTGTCTATTAAAAAATACACAAAAAGTGTCTCTTGGTAATTTTTGATAGAATGAACCGTTTTCGAAAAAATTTCCCAATTTTTAAATTTTTCTGGAAAATTATGCATTTACAGACTCATACGCGTTAAAAACTTAAATCTCTTGTTAGAGAAGTGTGAATAAAACTACACTACGACCATGGTTGAATTAAAAACAATTTAATACTTGCAAAATGTACTCTCTGACTACATTATATTAGTGTGTGCAAAGTTTTAATTAAGTAGCTTGCACCCTTAAAAAATAAATTAAAAAATCTTAAATTTCTTTCAAATTTTAACTCTTTGTATCTGGAAAACAGAGCCATTGTGGGCCCATACTTATGTAAATGTTTTGTCTTAAAATGAATCATAGATTAATTCCTTAAAGTATGTGCACATACTTAATTAATACCCTGTATAGATAACATCTAATATGATCTAATAGAGCTTTTGCCCACGATTTATCATTATTATTGGATATTATATTATATGTTATGCCCGGTACGGCTGCGCCCATGTAGGTAATTTTAATTTTGCTATTTCAAAACTCCCTTTAATGAATCGTAAATTCGAGCGAACGAGGGAAGCAAGTGAGTAATGTATTAATTAATTATAAACTCGATCTAAGGAGCGAGAAGAGTGAATTACGTATTAATTAATTTTAAATTTGAGTAAACGAGCAAAGCGAGTTTGTAATGTATTAAGTTGGTTTAAGGAACGGAGCGAGTGAGCTCTTTCAATTAAATACTTTATTTTATATATTTACTCGCTCGCTATCAAACGGTGAAAACCGCCATCAAATCTGTTCAGTATAGCGGATTCAATTCGATTTGCATCCGAACGACGCTGCGACGGACAATAATTAATAGCCCATGTCCAAAAGGAAAGTATCACCTATCGCACAGTAAAAAAATGGAATTGGTTCAGTAGTTTCTGAGATTAGCTCCGACAAACAAACTCATAAACTTTTCCTCTTTATAATATTAGTGTAGATTAAAACTTATAATTTCCAAATACGAATTTTATCATTAAAATCATACTGCACCGCGAGAGAAGTACAAGGAGGTACGACTACACCCCCCCCCTAGATTAAACAAGAAGGAGAGAGCAATAGAAAATTCGCGAGAGGGAAAGAATATCAGAGTTCAATTATAGGTTAATTTTTTTTTACATCCCTTTGAATTCAATTCTGCCAGCGGCCATGGACTGGACTGATTTCGATGAAACTTAGTACACTATCAATAATATTATGACATAAAATGAAAGTATAGTGTTTTTTACAAGTTTCCTTCAAAATTGACAATAACACGAGCGAATCTGATGGCCAAATCGACATTCATGCGCGAGCAAAGCCACGGGCAGAAGCTAGTTAATAATATATCTAAACAATATGCATTATGCATATCTAACCATGAACTATTAAACGTCAACTTAAAAAAAATTTGCTTGTATAGGCTTTCGGGCAATCATAGGTTAATAAAATTTCACTGTGTATTATAAAATAATCATTAATCAATAATCGCTGTAATATGATCAGTTTAATAATTTAAACTTCACAGACATACAAAAAACGTTTTAACTTGCCACAGCTGACAGATAAATCAAAGTTGGAGTCTGAAAGTCAGCATACGACATACGTGGAATATCTCGGACGACGATATTGTATGTAAACCTTTCTTAACAGAAATCCAACAGCGATCTACATAATATGATAGTCGGTCTGAATTTTTTACATAACTATCATAGCATTACATTGCAATAACACTGATTAATAAATATTCGAATTAATATACTGTCTACTAGGGATGTGCAAATAATGGATTTTCCATTTCCAGTAATGTGTAATAAATTCGAGATTTTTGAGTGGAGTTGTACGGAGCTTTACAAACTAAAAATGGTTTTTAGCATTTGAACCTTTTACCTTTTACTGTTACTCGGCTTGAAAAAATGAAAAGTCAAGTAATTACAAAATGCCGGACTCGAAAAGCAAAATCCTTAATTATGAATAGGTATCTAAGAAGTTTATATTAGAAATCGTGTCCATCGTGATTATAATAAAATTAAGAAAAATCGCAGGATAGTGGACAAATATTTGATTTATTAAATTAAATGTACGACGTTTCGTTTATATATTTAAACTTTTTCAAGTACACAAAAATTTAATTTAATAAATCAAATATTTGTCCACTATCCTGCGATTTTTCTTAATTTTGGTATCTAAGAAGTTCCACTTTTATTGAGTGTGACCACGACACACCTGATCTTTTTACAAGCTTTTATTTAAATTGCAATGTATGTTAGTTTGTTTGTGTGTTTGTTTAGGTCAAATCTTGCATGTCAATTTTAAACGACTTCTACGTATCCGATCGATTTGAAATTTTGTACACGTATTTACATGAATAAATCATTTTTAGAATTAAATTCAACCCCTAAGCCCTAACGGGTTCAAACGAGGGTGTAGGGGTTTTTTTGACTAATCAATGCCCAGGCCAAATCGCTGAAGCTAAAAACTTGAAATTTGGACAGTAGATTCCTTTTTTGACGTAAGGGGGTAAAATTTTGAAAGACTAAATGAACAAAATAAAATATTTTGGTTCATAATTATTATAAAGGCGGGGGTTGCGACTAATAAACTATCATAGAGATTACAACCCCCGCTTTTATAATAATTATGAACCAAAATTATTAAATATTATTTTTTTCCTTTTTAGTACATTTCAATAAAAGCTTGTCTCTAAAAAGTTTTTTTTACTAATATTTTATTTTAAATAATTTTACGAAACTATAGTACAGTTTTTATTACAAGTTCTTTTTATGAAACTCATTTGTTAGGATCAATTAATGTTGTAATCCAATTTTACCCACTTTCTTATATGCGTTAAACTTGAAACTTTGCACACATACACGTAGTTCCGATGACAATATAAAGTTTTTTTATAAGGATCTAATTTGCAACCAGAAATTTCTGTGACTATCCCGTCATTTCAAATATCAGACCTCTAAGCTGCCATAATAATGTTAAGCTACTATATCTAAGAAAAATCAAATGCCATTGCCGGGACCTGAACCCGAAACTCCCAGTTTCCGGCTGAATTTTTACTCGATTAGGCCAAAATCAGGCAGGCTAATATTTATTCGACTGTTAGTACAATCAATCTTTACAGTAGACTTTTCGTTAAGTCAGATCTGTCGGAGAAGAAAACGTTGACTTAACGAACCCATCTTCTGTTTATTTCTTCTTAGTCCAAGCCAAAAAAATACTGTGGTCTGTGAGATCTAATCTTGTCATGGCTTCCAAAAGTGAGGACGGTTGAAAACAGTAAGGCTTGAATTCTTAACATTAGCTTGCATATTCAGTATATGCAATCACAGATTTCCAGGATCGTATGAACAGAGCTTAGAAAAAAAAACCCGACTTCCAAAAAAATATTTTCAATTTCTACAAACATTTTCGATAAATGCGCAATGCGCATGTCTTTTTTTGCGACACAACAGTCGCGTATAAATCATACGAAGGCATAAAATCAAAATTTAATAATCGATTGTAATAACCTAATAACTATAATATCGAAGAAAAACATACAAACCTATTATTATTACGGGCACACGACTCCACGCATAAAGAAATCCTTTTCACTTTTACACACGCGATAGCAGGCAAGCACGACAAGGAGAGAGAATATGTCTTTTTTTCTTGCATGTGCATGAGTGTTAGAGGATTTGATTGCTTTTATTCTGTAATAACAATTTTAAAAAAACTCGGGTCGCAGTGCCAAACCCTGCCGACAATATAGTGTATTTGCTAATACAGGCATTGTGGCATTATTATGTGAACATAAGTTTGTTTTTTGATAAAATAAAAAATTTAACCCCTTAATACAGCCCTTAAAATAATTAAATTTTTCTAAATTTCAATATTAGACATGGATTTTATCAGTACATCTGCACCAAATTAAATACACCCTTCCATAAGTAAATCCGTATCAACAAACTAGTGTTTTCATAAAATTTGAAAGTCCGGTCCTGTCGGGCCGATTTTATTAAAATTTTAGCAGCACATTTTAATCTCTACTAAAGAGTTAAATTTCAATTTTGAAACAATTCTGACAATTTTTTCGGTATGTTTGGGCCCGAAAACTTTTTGGAACCCCTAAATACAACCCTTAAAATGGTCCGATCGGGCCCATTTTAAATAGGCTTCGTGCGGTGATGGATTCCAACGTGCCTACCAAATTTTGTTAAAATCAATTAACACTTTCGAAAGTTATTGCCCGCACATATACAGTGTGTCCACAGACTCATCCTCAACATGGGGATCTCCGTTGTTATGGGAGATAGAGATTTGGTTAAATGAGACAAAATGTGCAGAATCTCCAGTACTACTACCCTGCGTAGTCAAACTTTCCATATTTTGCTTGGTTCGCGACCGACAGTTAAAAAACGAGATTTACCCATTTTCGTTTTTTGTTTATAACTCGCTTATTAAGTAAGTTAGAAAAAAAATATGTTCACTTTCTTAAGGCCCTTTTTTATGAAGATTTCAAATCTCTTTTCATATTTTTATTTACTTTTATAGTTTTAGAGATACTGGTATTAACTTTGTTTTTTTAAATACACGTCAAAGATGGCCATGACACCATTCGAAAGAGATTTTTTTTCTCTTTAATTTGATATGAGGGTTGATGGATTTATTTTCAAAAATAACAGAGTAATACGTAAAACACTGATTTTTAATAGTAGGCTATGCTAAATTCATTGATAAAACAACAGAAGGCTTAGCAAACAGTTGAAATTCGCGTTGGCTTAGTAAACGGCTGTTTTGTTTTAGCTGTCAAAGTGTAGTTTGTTGCTAATTTGTCAGTTTACTAAGTGATTTATTAAATTTACTTTTGTTATCATGGAACCATTTTGTAACAATGAAAAATTTGATATGTTATCTTGTTACATTCTATGTCACAAAAATTCGACCAGTGCTGCAGAAATGTACTTCGATCAGTATCCAGAACGAATACAACCTCATTCGTCTATTTACAGAAACTTACGAGTAAATTTAATAAACTATGGATCATTTAAAAAGCCGTTTACTAAGTCAACGCGAATAAGTGAAGAACACAAAACTACTGTTTTACGATCAATTGTTGAAAATCGCTTATTTTTCATTGTTACAAAATGGTTCCATGATAACAAAAGTAAGTTTAATAAATCACTTAGTAAACTGGCAAATTAGCAACAAACTACACTTTGACAGTTAAAACAAAACTGCCGTTTACTAAGCTAATGCGAATTTCAACTGTTTGCTAAGCCTTCTGTTGTTTTATCAATGAATTTAGCATAGCCTACTATTAAAAATCAGTGTTTTACGTATAACTCTGTTATTTTTGAAAATAAATCCATCAACCCTCATATCAAATTAAAGAGAAAAAAAATCTCTTTCGAATGGTGTCATGGCCATCTTTGACGTGTATTTAAAAAAACAAAGTTAATACCAGTATCTCTAAAACTATAAAAGTAAATAAAAATATGAAAAGAGATTTGAAATCTTCATAAAAAAGAGCCTTAAGAAAGTGAAAATATTTTTTTTCTAACTTACTTAATAAGCGAGTTATAAACAAAAAACGAAAATGGGTAAATGTCGTTTTTCAACTGTCGGTCGCGAACCAAGTAAAATATGGAAAGTTTGACTACTCAGGGTAGTAGTACTTGAGATTCTGCACATTTTGTCTCATTTAACCAAATCTCTATCTCCCATAACAACGGAGATCCCCATGTTGAGGATGAGTCTGTGGACACACTGTATATAAACATTTTCAAAAATGGTGCCAAATTGTTCAGGAGGCTATGAAACGTCGAGAAATTTTGGTCCGACCCCTAGGTCCCGCCATCCGACCGACGCCAATAGTGTATGTGCCATATGGCAAATACACTAATGACTACACTTATTATACGACATGCATGCAAATTTCGATATAGTTTTTTTTTAGTATAGACAATAAACGTATTTAACTTTTACATAAAAAATCATTAAATTTAAATGGAAAAATGGAATAAAAAAAAGAGTGTGTGTGTGTACTTATGTACGCACATCAGAAGTTATACTTCTTTGGCGTAACAAAACAAAAACAACTCCAAAAATTTTATCTTGCGTGCCAGTACTAAACGTTGGTAAAAAAGATGATAAAATAATAAAATAAAGAAATTAAATAAATTAATTTAATTTAATAAATTATTAATTTATTAAATATATTTATTTATTATATTTATATCTAATTATTTATAAAAAAAAGCATGTTTGTGTTGAGATTCGAACCCGAGACCACTTGCGTATGACGCGGCGGAGCTATCCGTTACGCTAAGTAAATCTTCCTTAGCAGTGCTATACAGGGTGTTTCATAATATATGCGCAGGACTTCAGGATGTGTTCTGCAATCCAGCATTAAGCAATTAATAATACGTGCACGATGTAACGTTTTTGATAGTAATTTCGGCATTTTTTTGTAATTTCAGATTTCTTAAAAGAATAGAGTTAAGATGGTGACATCAAAAAAAAATTAAGCATCGGGTTTTTGAGTTATTCGCAAAAACAACTTTTTTTAAATCCACTCAAAAAATTCTGAGCATAAAAATTCTAATGCATCAGTAGATATTTTAAAGTTGAAAATAACAGTGTTTCTTTACTATCAAAGTTAAACTAATTGCCTATATAATGGCTATTATAATATGGATATAGAAAAAAAAATTCGGGTACTAGATTTAAAAAAAGTTTACGAATAACTCAAAAATCCGATGCTCGATTGTTTTTTGTTTTCACCATCGTAATTTACGTAAAAAATAATACAAAAATGCTACTCAACTTTGGACACCTGTATATTATTAGGTCTTTGACCGGTCGACATATTGGTCAAAAATTTATCTAAACACGAACACAATAACTCGCAGCAATTACATGTGTTTCCTACGTAAGACGCAGTAAGACGAACTAAAAAATGTGATAACGCCACAAGTGTAGATAATATTATAATAATTTGGCAGATAAATGCTTGGAAACCGTAAATTCGGTATCGAAGTATCAAGCTTAGATTGTACACAAAAAAAGCGGTCAAGTGCGAGTAGAATTTGCGGCATGAGGGCTCCGTGTCGTTGTAACAATTTAATAACAATTAAGGCCCGTATTCACCGAGCCTAGTTAGTTATTTATTCCGTTGATTTATTCCCCTGGTAACTATTACTCGGAATAAATAGTGATAATTCAAATTACCAAACCCAGTTAAGTTTACTGCAGGTATAAGGCCCGTATTCACCAAACACTGTTAAAGATAGAAGTTACTAACCTTAGAATAAATTTATTCCTTGGAATAAAATAAACTTTCTATTCACCAAGCAATTCATTCGATAGAATAGTAACTGCAGGTAAAAATTTACTATATACTATACGCCTTGCAGATTTTGTCAAATAAAGCACGTTTACCAAAGATCCGACCGATGGCGCATCTATCGAAAATGTAAAATGGTGAATATTGACATATTTTACTGATAAAAACCTTTACCTGTAAGATATGAAATTAATATATACCGGAAAAGGTCGCCAGGCCATAAAGTAATTTATGCATTTCGTGCACACCCTATTTAACTAGGCGGATAAATATTTATACCCTTGAAATTGGACAGAATAGCTATTCTTACGATTTATATCTGCAGTAAACCTAACTATGTTTGGTAATTTGAATTATCACTATTTATTCCGTGTGATAGTTACTAGGGGAATAAATCAACGGAATAAATAACTAACTAGGCTCGGTGAATACGGGCCTTAATTGTTATTAAATTGTTACAACGACACGGAGCCCTCATGCCGCAAATTCTACTCGCACTTGACCGCTTTTTTTGTGTACAATCTAAGCTTGATACTTCGATACCGAATTTACGGTTTCATTAATGGATCCAGCCTCATAAACATGTGTCCACTTTTCGTTTATAAACAAAGATACAAAATATTGACAATTAATATCCGAGAACACGCGTTTGTAAACATATGAAATTGCAGGATTTAAATCTACTATTTTTACATCTAATAATTGATAATTATGATCGGACAGAAATGTGTCACAAACTGAAATATTATACGGTTTACAAATATTGGTAAAAATATTGTCAATGCACGTCGCGGTACGTTCAGTTACTCTTGTAGGTAAATGTACAGTAGCGGTCATATTAAATGACAAGAACAAATTCACTAGTTTTTCTTTTAGTTTTTGCGTTGCGGAATTATTTGATAAAAAGTCGATATTAAAATCACCACACACAATCATAAGCTTTCGGTGATCATAAAGGTCATCTAGAGCTTCAGTGAGATAGTCTATAAAGGTTTGGAAGTCCCCGTTGGGTGCACGATATATCGTCAAAATTAAATTTTTATGATTATTGTAGAGAGTAATTTCGGCAACAGTTAATTCAAAATTATGCTCAACTATTTTAGGGTAATTAATTTTTGAGAAATTCAGACTATTTTTAATATAAATGCAGACACCACCACGCAACATGGATGTCCTACAGAAAGAATTAGTTAATGTGTAATTGTCCAGATTTGTAAAACTTATTTCATTACTGTTCATCCAATGTTCGCATAAACATAATACATCAACATTGAGTTCACTTAACAACACTTCCGAAGATCCAATTTTACTATTCAGGCCTTGTATGTTTAAATGCAATACTTTTAAATGTTCATCCAGTTTTTCGTCGATTTTAGTATGCTGATTTTGTACTTTTGACTTATTGCAAGCTTGTTTTTGAGAGCGTTCATTCATTGTGATGGAGTCGAGGCTATCTTTCGAAAAAAATCCTTGTGTTCAGTCATACTTTTCTTGGAAAAGAAGAACCTATTGATTAGGGTGTCACGTGGCCAAAACGCTGGATCCATTATTATGTCCTTCAAATGCAGTGGAACGCTTACTTTGAAGGATTTAAATCTGTCACTTTTACCAACTGATTCACAGAAGTATTCGGCTTTATGCTGGCTGCTAAGATAATTTTTGATTATTTCAGGTGTTACCGTATTAGATAAACGTGACACAAAAATATGTGCCATTCTTTGTACTGCGCTCAATGACTGAGACTCTAGTTGCTTGTCATCAGCTGTACCATAGATGGCAATAACTTTACGTCTGCGCCTGGACCTTGAAGGGACCGTTTCCCAATCACTTTCTTCATTTGCATCCTGTATCCCTACATCTGCATAAGTTGCCTCATTGGTGTCTTTACCCTCGGCGCCTTTGTTATTGACAGGCTGCATAATTTCATTGAATGCTGTTTGTTTAGCCTCATCCGTTTTTTTAACAACCACGTTTGGTTTATTCTTATTATTTATAGTTTTATTCACAGTCGGAGAGCTTACGTTCTTATTATTTTTGGAAGTTGACGACATCTGTTGATCATTGCTAATTGTACAGGATTTATTTACAGAGATTGATGCAGTATTTATATCATTTTTCGATTTGAGAATTTTAATTTCATTTTTTAACTCAGTGATTTCAGAATCACGGCGATTAATTAATTTACTTTGCAAATTATATTTTACTTTTAACTCATTCATAGATTTTTTCAGAAATATAACAGTGTTTAATATATTTTTTTGCATACTATTTTTATCACATTTAATACAGAACCATGTGCCTGGCTTATCATTTATATTAAGATCAACAAGTTACAAGTTACAAACAAATAAACAAACTTACAGATGGACAGACAGACAGGTTTTTTCGAAAATATTTTATTTCTACTTGACATCAATAAGTAAAGGAATTTGGTGAAAATTCGGAAATGGCAGACAAATATTTCTTGTAACTATTGATGATTTAAAAACACTCTCAAGACGGTCAAAGAGTTCGGTGCAAAAAAAATATTTTTGAAAATATACGCATTTCATATTAATTTCCATACTATACAGTTTGGAAAATGTTTCCTAATTGATATTTTTATACAAGAAAACTGAGATACATTATGATACCTATATTTAAAAATATTTAGATAAATATCTTCTGTTATAAATATACTTTTATTATAATCTAACCTTCCATAAATCAAAATAATTTTATTGAAAAAATATCTATCATCAAAGTACGGAGACTTGATCGACATTATTGGACTATAATTGAAAGCGTCCTTATTTAACATTATTAATAGAGTCGAGATTTGTTTAGACGCTGCTCTAAACTAAACGATCTGAGCGATTCTGCTAATTATAATGGTTAAATTTAAAAGCTATTATTATAGAAGCACATAAACCTGGAGGAATAATCCATATAGACTCTAAACCTACAACATAATAATACTGTTCATAAACTGTTAAAACAAACAAACAGCGGAACATCGCAATAATGTACATCGCATGTGAAATGAATAAACGTCAGCTGTAGAATAACATGGAAAACAAACTTCTGAAATCCTTAAAGCGCGTTTTACAAGTATTTTATATTTTTTTAGGTATCGTCCGATTCATTAATTTTCATAGAACTTATATTTTCACAAATATACCAAAGTTGATCTTTCAGAATTCCATTATTGGTTTTTCACACTACAAATTTGTACATAATCCTTTATCAGGAGAAGAACAACAATTTTTTCATTACAGTAAGTACAGCATCAGCAAATTCTTTACAAAAACTAGTTCCCAAAATTAAAATCAGTTATATGCACTTAATATTTAGAGAAAAAAATAGAACTACTTGGACTTACCTTGACTGTATTATTATCAACTTATTCCGAGTGTAGCCAAATGAAATGTAGTTTAAACTTTAAGTTTGGGTACCAACTGGATAGTGAGTCAAGTTTCACCAAAATCAGTCAAGCCGTTCTCGAGTGACGCTAGCGCAAACAGACAAATAGACAATCAATAATTCTATAAACACCCTTTCCCATCTATGTAGCATACAAAATACCTAAAAACTAAATCACAAGTAACTATTTCGTTTTTATATTTTCAATATTAAATTAGTTTCAATTTCTATCATACGGAAGAAAAAATTCTTATACGTAATACGTCATTTGTTAAGAAACAATTTTAGTCAACGTCTTTCTGAACGAACTATATACGAAAATAGGGGTTTAAACCTATTGTGCTGGATTAAAATCCGTTGTACAAAAATACACAAACTTAGTTTCTATCAGGACATTTTCTTTAAATTTCAGGTTATGAATTTTGATTATGTCAACTGAAAATATGGTACTTTTTATGAGAACAATTCACAGCTACTTTTCAATTGTTTAGGAGAGGCATATCCAACAAATAACTGAGCATCAGCATCAGAAAGAAGCGCACGCGCACTTAACATTTATTTACGTCGCGAAAAGAGGAACTCGGTATCTTGATCCACGTTTTATTGAATATTATTATTAATTATTACATCGTGGGTGGATAATGGACATGGATTTTTCTTGACCAACGTGTACCGGTGTATTAGTATAAGGTTATATCATGTAACCGTAGCTGCAGCGTGCTGTTCTGATTTTATATTTTATAAAACAGAAAAATCGTGAGATTATAATAAATAATTTATTAAGCTGAACATAATAAAAAAATATTTTTTTTGGTTTAAGGTAAATTGAAATCAACAATAGAATTGCTACCTTCGTCTTCAAATTCAATTTATATGTTTACTTTCTTTTAATTATACTGATAATGACAAAGTCACAGCAACGATCAATAATTTAATTTGTTTATTAGGATCCGTCAGATGTGTGGAGCTTAAAAAACATGGCGCATGGGGGGGGGGACATTTCATATACGGGGTATACTTTTGCGTGTGATTTTGTGATTTTCAAAGTGATAAGAAATGATAAAATATATAAGTGCAATTTGTGATTGGGCCGGTACGAATCCTAAACAAAGGAATTTCATTGAAGGAGAACGGATTCTCAAAGCCGAACATATTATCAAATGTCGGAAATATAACGAGAAAAATGCATGAAATATGAACTGTCAAAAGTAGTACAGTTTTTCCACATTTCATTAGAAAATAATTTGCTGTAAAGTAAGTTTTACAAGGCAAGAACTGATAACTGTGCTAACGTGGGTGGAGCCGAAAAGCCACGAAATTTTACCACCTTTTTTCCTTTTTCCGAAATCTCTCAGAAACGGTCGACTTAAGCAATTCTTTCATTATGTAATGTTTTAAAGAGGATTACATTTCCTATAATTTTCATTCCTACAACTTTTCCGTGGTACTAATGGTATAAGCACGCTGCAGCTTCTTGAAAATCACCCGCTCCGCTTTTTGTAATCTTGGTAACCAATGTGTAACATGTGTATTTTCAATTTAAAGTTCGATGAAGAAGAAAATAAATAAAACTATTTAAAAGAACATTACATTTTAACCATTGGTTACCAAGGTTACAAAAAGCGGAGCGGGTGATTTTCAAGAATGAAAATTGTAGGAAATGTAATCCTCTTTAAAACATTACATAATGAAAGAATTGCTTAAGTCGACCGTTTCTGAGAGATTTCGAAAAAAGCAAAAAAGGTGGTAAAATTTCGTGGTTTTTTAGCTCCCCCCACGTTAGCACAGGGTCCTCGAGGTCGAAAACTCAGATTCTACTCCACAGAGTACCCACAAACAACATAGGTACCAAAATATCATTATTTTCGGAATACTTTCCAGGTAAAAAGTACCTGACTGCTGAACTAATGATATTAGAAAACGTCACGAATTCCATTTTCGATAAACTTTTTGTTTATTTTACTTGTTCTATTTTTGTAATAACCCATTTCACGATAAATTTGCACTGTTACTTGTTAGCATGTGAAATTTTCCCTCGTTTTGAGTACAATTTTCTGCCACCAGGTCATATGCTCATTTGACGGATCCCAATAGGAAAACAAAACTCACAATCAAAACTATCGCATAATCAACTAACCAAGGTTGCCAGATGTCTGATATTCACCTGTACAGTTCGGTATTATGTCTTGTCCGGGTGAAAAATAAAAAAGAGACCCGGGTTACAAAGCGTCCAGTATTTGCCAAATTGCAATATTATATACGTATTCAATCTCGCAGAATCACACTAATTCTAGTGTTTCTGTGGCTTAATAAAGATCCCTCTCACCTAGATACATAGGTACCCTTTTTCACTACGACCATGGTGTGCGGAAATTTTTAACGAAATTATCTGGAAATTACCCTGAGCATAAGTCAAGAATTTGAATTCACTATTAATATCCAAACGACAGTGATTACCATCAACCGTGAATTCTACGGAAACAAAAAATGTGCCTTTTGGTCCGGCCACCAAATTCTGTTCAAAATTTTACCAGCTTTAAGATTAAAAATGACGTTTTTTGTCAAAAAATAGATAGTTCTCTAGATTTTTGCAAAAATACATTTTTGGGGGCAGTATCACCCTACTAAATATCTTCAGTTGCCCAGAGGTGACAATTTGTGACATATGCCGTCGCGGACTTTTTTGTAGAAAATTTTATACTCTACAAAATTACTAGTATGCAATTTTGTCCTATCTAGGGTGGTTCTCACACAAATTTGAGTGAGAGTTGAAAAAACACATTTTTAACGATTTTTTTCACCTTGAGAACGCTATTTGGGGAGGTTCCGCCGCAGTTATTTTGAGTAATTTTGGTCCAGAGTATCCTGACCTGATACATTTTCGATAATTTTGCGAAAGAATGAGTTATCTCGAAGTTGCCAGTTGAATAAAAAAATAGAGGTGAATTGCGGGGCTATTTAGCGCGTTCCCGAGCGAGAACCGTTCATAGAACCTACATCTTAAATATACCAATTTGTAGGGAATTGAGTGACGAAAAACTTTCCCATTTAAATGTGCTATCTAATTTGCCGCGAAAATGAGTAAAAAGTCGAAAAAGCTTTTTTCAACCCCTTGCCTTGGGCCTTTTTTGCGGTATTTTTGCACTAAATAACTATTTTACAATAATGCAAAACAACTTATAATATAGGAAATATTATGCTCTACAACTTCCTTTTTGGAAGTTTTGCCGTCAACTAAAAAATACGGGAGTGTTCAATAAATACCAACTCACCCATAAAAATCGCGGGGGTGGAAAACGCACAAACAAATATTTTGGGAATATGGTGTTTTTAGGTTTAATATATTAAAAAGAAAATAATTGCGTCAAAAAATTTAAGGTCGGAATTTTTGTAGGAGAAGGTAGGGAATTTTGAACGGTCTTACTGGGCTAATAAAAAGATTTATTAGTTAAAAAACGTGAAAATTTTCATTATTACAACCCACCTTTTTGGTTCAATACTGATGGGGTCAAAACTATTATTCTTTTTAAGGGGTTTTCACAGAGGCAATTTTCATTGTAATAGAAAAAAACAAACGTAAACACTTTTAAAACAAATTAACCATAGATTCAAAATAAGAAAAGCATTACTAATAAAAATCCGCAAATGTTTCTAGCGTGAATAGAAAACTTTGAATAATATTTTTTCGTCTATTAATAGGTATTATAGCTTGACTGGAATAATAATGCAAAATAAAAAAAGTCATTTTTTAAAATATCTCAATTTAACGGTAAATTAATTTGAAAAATAAGCTAAGTTTTAATAACATATTATGACCTTGAGAAGCTTTCTCAAGGAATGCACCTCGCGTTGGTCGATGATAGAACTAAATTATAGATATCTGTATTCAAATTTACTACTAACGTAACATATAAATTAATGATCTAACCCAATAACGGTGATCAGTCAGAA
This sequence comes from Mongoloraphidia duomilia, assembly GCA_039654895.1. NCBI lineage: Eukaryota > Metazoa > Arthropoda > Insecta > Raphidioptera > Raphidiidae > Mongoloraphidia > Mongoloraphidia duomilia. The sequence continues at coordinate 23,034,970 of CM077525.1, read as the reverse complement.
TATATACTGTACCAGCTGTAGCCTGTAACGTACTTAAAGTAGAAAAAATATTTATGTGCAATCTAGAGAGCGACATACTAGCTTTTAAAGACGCTCGACAATTGAGGTCATCAGCGTTAATATATACCTACTCAAAATTTTGAATTTTAATCAATAGTTATCAAAACGATATCACTTTACGACAGCTCATATATTAAAATGAGCTTTTATAGTTTATATTTAGTAAGTAATATGTATAGAAAAATGAAATTCATGCAAATTCTCTATTATTTTGGCCTACAATCTCAAAACCTATGATTTTCTCTTTATATTTAATAATACATCGACCTGTTGTATATATTTAAAATCTTTCTTTATTCGTAACAGACTGTCCTATCAACTTGACATGTTTTATTTCAAAACATCGATTAATAAAGCAAATAGAACAACAAAAAATAAAAATTGCATTTTAATAAGTGAATATAATTTATCTGATCAAACTGATACGTATCGGAATTTCTTCGTAGAAACAGCGCTTGCACGTACCAAAAACAACAAAAAAGACAAAATCGCATCGCATCCACACACAAACAAATAAACAAAATCGCATCGCGCGCCACAACGGTCAACAACAACTGCACATCGCAGCAGTGACATCCACCAGTCTCGTTCTTCAACTGTTCGTGATTGAAAAGGGGTTTCTGTTACTAATAGCCGGTCCGAAAAAAAACAATACAAACAACTGACTGCCGTGTCCAGTGTCCGTCTGTCTTTTACCAGACCGACACATCAATCAAGGTGGCTTCGGTGACCGACAACCAACTCTAAAAAGACTGAAGAAAAGCGATATTCCACCGCAATATATCGACACATAAAGGCGTTGTCACATCGAATTGCCTGATTTGTTTGAGTAAATCACAAGACTTGTATACAAACTAGTGATGTAACTGACGTGTTATAACGGAAACAGAAACGGAAACGGACATTTCAAATATTTTTAACGGAATTAGAAGCGGAAACAAGTGCGGAAGCAGAAATGGAATTATTCATTGATTTTTTAAAATAAAACACATGTCCAATATTTTACTTTTGGAAAAATCTGATATCAATATTACCAAAACAAAATTTGACAAAGGTAAGTTATATATTTTCAAAAAAAGAAGTTTAGCAGCCTTTTCAGTTTTCACCATGTAGTCTTCTTCGTTTCTCGTCATAATTATATTAATGCTGCTAGAAAAGTTCTGTTGTAAAAATCCGTTAATCCGTTATAAAAATGCAGAATCAGAAGCGGACACAAAAGTAAAAAATATTTCGGAGCTTCCGCAGTAGCGGAGGTCCGTTTTATCACTAATATAAATTGCAAATGTGGTCGCATTACACCGAGAAACAGTGATTTCGAAAATAAAAGACCTTGAAAAATTGATGGCAACAGTAATAATTTAACACTTCGATCAAGTGACGCGGTTCAAGAAAATACCATAGTAGGTATTATGGCACAAGTTTATTATTTATAACCTTTATTAATTTAATATTATAAAGATAAAATATAGTTTAATTATTATTCTGTTCATTTACGGATCAGCCTTGCCTGTCTAGTAGTGAAGTGAATTTATTAAAAAAACTGATTGAGTAACCCAAGTGTTTTATTTTGGTTGCCTAAAGAAAAAACTAATTCTGGCTAATAATAAATTACGGGGTAATGAAAAAATCTGAAAAAGCTTTTTGGTTTAGAATTTTTTCAGCAAGAAAAAATAGACGGTTGTTATAAAGATTACGAAAAATTATTAATTTGATTATGCAACATTATGTTGCAAAATTGACTACGCTCTGCTACCATTATCAGTGGAAGTCGTCGAGACCATAATTTTCCCACCTGGTAAATTAAAAAACGTAGAATACTGGAAGCGTGGAAGATTTCGATCTAACAATAAAATTCGGATAATAATTGTGGGCCTTTTTGATAATATTCGAATTCCAGAGATAGAACGAATTTTAATTGCTGACCGAAACCTTAAAATGCGATAATAAGTTTACATAATGCGGATTACGTTAAGATGCGAACCTTAATAATTAGAAGAACTATCGGTAGTCAATTTTGCAACATATAATATGTCACAAAATCAAATTTATAGTTTTTCGTAATCTTTATAACATCTGTTTATTTTTTCTTGCTGAAAAATTTCTAAACCAAAAATTTCTTCAGATTTTTTCGTTACCCCGTATAATTCATTATTAGCCAGAAATAAAACACTTAGGTAACTCAATCAGTTTTTTTAGTATCAATAAATTGACATCACTAATAGGCAAGGCTAATCCGTAGTGATCAGAATAATAATTAAACTATATTTTATCTTTATATAATATTTATTAAATTAATAAAGGAAGAAATATTAAGTTCCAATACAAGTTATAGAATATAGACCTATTAATGAACTATCGAACTGCATTGAAAAAATTGGGAAATTTGGTTGCGGCCACCCTACAGACACAATTTTTCCAAGGTAGTATTTTTTAAAGGGGAATTGGAACACTAGTTAAAAAGTGTGTTCAGGAAATATTACATTCCCGTATGGAGGTTATAGACCCTATCCATGGGCTATCTAACTGTGTCGAAAAAATTGGAAAATTTGAAAGCAGCAGATATTGGAAAAATTGCTTCTGTAGGGTGGCCTCTTGCAAATATTAAAAAAAATTCGACACAGTCAGATAGCCTACGAATAGGTCTATAACCCTCATATGGGAATTACATATTTTTTGAACACACTTTTTTGCTAGAGCACTTCGCGTCAAGAATTCACATTTTCAAAATAGAATAGACGGACATCTAAAATCAGCTTTTTCGGTTTGGAGGCACCATAAAACGTATAAATCGTTCGAAATCTCGAATTCGATTTTTTTCGCTATTACAAGATTTTCTCCACTCCATGGCCCCTCGAAAGTAGAAAAAGTACGTAAATCTGTTTATTATTAAAAATAGTTGAAGAAAAGTGTAGGTATCTACTTAAAAAATATTTGTAGAATTTTTGGTAGAATGATAGGTACTTACAGTATAAATAGATATTCTGTTTTAAATTATGACACTCTAGTTAGCTCTTTTTTGTTAACCTTAACTGGCTCTACAAGTGGCATAAACAAAAAAATAATACAGGCAATGGTCAACAAGAATTTGCGCAAAAACCAAAGTCGATCGATTGAATTAGTTGGCCGCAAAAAGATGTTTTATACACAATTCCGGCGAAATGGTACACGAAATGCAATTAAAAAGTGCAGCTTACAGTTAAATTCCGATTTTATGTCCACTGCAAAAGGTCAAACCACTCGGAGTTCTGATACGGAATTATAATTTGATTTTTTGTCCAACATAAAAGTGAAATGTCCTTCTTCGAAAGTACGGGTGCGTACCTTCGCAACGGTACCCGCACTATTACCATATACCTACTTAACATTCATAGAACCATGTTAACAGCACCAGTACCATCGCCTACCAGTCAGGTATTTGCTTTTTAAGACGGACATTAGATATTTATGTAGGTACTAGCCGTTATTGTCCTCCCCCGCGAGAAATTCTCCTCCTGGTGGTGTTTATACGCTCAAATTTTATTAATACATTAGAGATTAGATTAGATTTACTCGGGGTGATAAGACACTATATATCTCACAATCACTGCGACCTATAAGATCTTTTGTGAGTCCCCTAATAGTTTATTCCCAGTCGGGTAAAATGCTTTTTATGAACCTTATAACCTTTCTGGGGGCTTCTCTCCATATGTCTTCAGGCTTTAGAAAAGGCCTGTTAAAATGTTGCAGCCTTTTGGAGAACACTGCTTCACATTCACATAGAATGTGTTCGGCAGTTTCTTTTGCTTCTTTACAGAAGCGACAGTTGTCATCCTGGACTTTACCCATTTTTGAGAGATGGTATCTCAAAGGGCAGTGGCCTGTGAGGAGTCCTGTCATTATTCTCAGTTCTGCTTTGCTGAGAATAAGGAGTTCTTTGGTCCTTGTGGTGCTATGCGATATAAATCTCTTTGATTGTTTCAGTCCTGGAGTGGACTTCCAACGAGAGATTTTCTTTTCTTCCTCCCATTTGCGAACCTCTAATTTGATGTGGCTTTTAGAATAGCCACAGAAAGGTTCTGGGCCTATAAAGGTTTTAGTTCCTCCTTCTTTAGCGAGGGAGTCTGCTATTTCATTGCCTTCGATGCCTGTATGCCCTGGAACCCACATTAGGGTTATTCTGTTGTATACACCCAGTTTATCAACAGTATCTAGGCATTCCCAGACCAGTCTTGACTCAATTTTGTGTGAACATAGAGCCATAATAGCTGCTCTGCTATCCGATAGGATAAATATTTTTGCGTTTCTGTAGCCTTTATCCAGACAATTCAGAGCGCAAAGTTGTATAGCATATATTTCTGCCTGGAATACAGTGGCTTTGGAGCCCATGGGAGCTGATATCCTTGTTTTAGGACCAAAAACACCTGCTCCTACTCTATTGTCCATCTTGGATCCGTCTGTATAATATATCAGTGATCCTCTGGGGAATTTTATTTCACCTTCTTTCCAGAATTTGCGACTTTCTATAGTAGCATTGAACCTTCTGTCAAATTTGAATCTGACATCCATCAGATCCACTACTGTACAGGTCATTAGATTAAGATTTCTAAGAATACTTAGGTGGCCTGTTAAGTCTCCAGACTTAAAATTTTTTGTCCGTTGCAATTGAGTTGCAAAAACTGCTGCTTCTTTTTCCAAATAGAGCGGGAGGGGCGGCAGATCAAGTATCACCTCCAAGGCAGCAGTAGGACATGTGCTGGAAGCACCAGTAATCATGAGACATGCTAGTCTCTGTAGTTTGGTAAGTTGGACTTGTGTTCCTTTACTTTCCAGTTTTGGCCACCATACCATAGCGGCATAACTGACCATGGGTCTCACTATAGCCTTATAGACCCAGTCGGTCATTTTAGGCTTTAGTCCCCATTTCTTACCTACCATTTTACTGCAGGTAAATAAAGCTCCTCTAGCTTTGTTATTAACTTGCTCGAGGTGTAAGTTCCATGTGAGTTTTTGATCCAGTGTAACCCCCAGAAACTTGACGCTGTTGGAAAAGTCGATTTGTATCCCTCCCAGACTGGGTGCTTTGATTGTAAGCTTCCTTCTCCTGGTAAAAGGAACAATTGTAGTCTTGTGTGGGTTAATGTTGAGCCCTTCACCAAGGCACCAAGTATTGGCGATCTTTAGGGCATCTTGCATTCGTTCGTAAATCGTCCCGTCATGCTTACCCCTAACTATAATGACGATGTCGTCAGCGTATCCGATGGTTTCAAAACCGTTAGCTGACAGTTTGTTTAACAGGTCGTCGACTACCATTGACCACAACAGGGGCGATAGACATCCTCCCTGTGGACAACCTTTAATGGTTTTCACTGTACTTGACTCATCTCCAAGACAAGCCGTTATTAACCGATTTGTGAGCATGGAGTGTATCCATTTAGCCATCGTAGGGTCCAAGCCCCTATTTATTAAGGCTTTGTGAATGGATGCATGTGAGGTGTTGTCAAACGCACCCTCTATATCCATGAACACGCCTAGTGCAACTTCTCCATGTTCTCTAGCCTTTTCCAGTTTCCTGACGAGGCTATGTAGAGCAGAGATAGTGGATTTACCTGATTGATAGGCAAATTGACTCGCGTTAAGAGGAAATGAAATTAAGTATTCACTTCTTATATACTGGTCAATAATTTTCTCCATCGTCTTTAATAGAAACGATGAAAGACTAATGGGGCGAAAGGATTTGGGGTGGGTTTTAAGGCGTTTCCCTACCTTTGGAATGAACACCACCTTAACGTCCTGCCAAGATTTGGGTATATGTCCCCAAGCAAAGCTGGATCGGAATAATATCAATAGATCCGCTATAATGATCTCTATTCCTTGCTGGAGGAATGCTGGATAGATTCCGTCCCCACCTGGGGATTTGTAGGGTTTGAATGATTTTATAGCCCATTTGACTTTACCCGGGGTAAATATTTTACCAGCCATTTTGTAGGTGTGGGTCTGAGGTCTTTTAGTCCCCTCTGAATAGCCCATACTTGTTGGGTAGTCATTGTGTATCACTTTTGAACCTGGGAAGTGTGTTTCAAGTAAAACTTGAATTGTCTCCCCTTCGGATTCAGTGAGGTTGCCGTCAGTTTTAACTAGCTGACCTATACCATTTGAGTGATCTTTCGCTAGGACTTTATGTAGTCGTGCCGCAGTGTGTGTATTATTAACACCTTCGCAAAACGTTCTCCATGACCTTCTCTTAGATTTCCTCAATTCATTGTTGTACTCTGTAAGCGCTTTTCTGTATTCATCCCAGTTTTGGGTGATTTTAGCCCTATTAAAGAGTTTCCTAGCGTTTTGGCGAAGTAGGCTTAATCCTTTATTCCACCAGGGTACGTCCCTATTCAATCTTGTCTGCTTTAATGGGCAGCTTTCTTCAAAGGCGTTATAAATACGGTCCCTTAGTTTATAAGAGGCATCGTCAAGAGCTTCTAGAGACTCTATTTTACCCGGTTTTATCCTATCCTTGGACTTTAAGATACTACGAAAAGTATCCCAATCGGTAAGTCTAGGATTCCGATGTGCCTCTATTATATGGGTTTTTACTTCCAGATCGAATCTAATATGCATATGGTCCGATAGGGATGCATAGGCAGACACGTGCCAATTTTTAACCCTATCTACGAAAGCAGGGCTAGCCAGTGTTAGGTCAAGAACTTCTTCCCTAATTGCATTAATAAAAGTAGGTTTGCCTCCCTTATTTATAATGTCAATATTACTAGTTAACAAATATTCAAGGAGTTCCTCACCTCTTTTATTGATGTTTGTGCTGCTCCATAGCGTATGATGGGCATTTGCATCGCACCCAATAATGAATTGTAGGTTCATTCTTTTACAGTGAATAATGAAGTCGGCTACCGCCTCTGGAGGTGATGAGTCAGCCTCAGGGAAGTAGGCTGAGGCTATTGCAACCTTAAGCCTTCCTCCCCTAGGTGTTGTATCTATTATCACTGCAGCGATGTCGCGTTGAATAAATCTAGAAAAAGGAGTACAATTTATTCGTTTGTTAATCATTATGGCGGCTCTAGGATTTTCACAGCCGCTGCAATATATTAATTTACTTAACTGGGTCTGTAGACCCCTAACATTGTTGGCTACTAGCCATGGCTCTTGGATTAGTGCCAGGTCCAATTCTTCTCGAATAAACCTCCATGAAAGCACGTCAGATGCAGCTTTCGCATGGTGGAGGTTTATTTGTAGGCACTTAATGATGTCGCCCATCATCAGCCTTCCGATGCCATGGTTTCCCGGTTTTCTAGGTCCATATGGTTCCCACGAGAAGCTAGGGAAATAATCTGTCCACTTCCGTAGAGCCCCGCATACGAAAGTAAGGCTAAGTGCATCCGAAGGTCGCCTGGTATTCGGAGCCATCGTTATCGACTACACTAACGCAGAGCCATTCATCCTTTAGGCACGATGGGTTCCACCTTAGGATTGCGGATTTATTTTCTGGGTTTACTCCCATAGAACCGACATGTTCTGTTAAAACAGGGGCACCTCGAGTAGGGTGCGATTCTTCATCGCGCATGTCGGTCTTGAAAAAGGAGAGGCTGTGGTGGTGAACTAGCACCTCTATATTGCGCTTCACTTTCTCCTGACGCTTGGTCTAAAAGTTGCCTCCCAGACCTCACATCCGCCCCCAATTTAATACATTACTCACTCGCTTCGCTCGTTCGCTCGAATATTATTAATACATTACTCCCTCGGTTCGCTTTTTCGCTCGAATTTTATTAATACATTACTCACTCGATTCGTTCGTTCGCTTGAGTATTATTAATACAATACTCACTAACTTCGCTCATTCGCTCGAATTTTATTAATACATTATTGCTCACCTACGTTACATAAGGAATTCCTGTGCAAAATTTCATGCTTCTAACTTCAAAAATTCGACTGATGACCAGTCCTATACTTCCCACCTAGTAAATATTTGCAAAAAATAAACACTCTTTTTTTTATTCTTTGACTAGGCCCAAATAACCTTAGCTGTTGGTGGTCTTTAAAACACAATTTAATTTTTATTCTTTGAAAAAAGCATGGCCCTCTTTTTTGTTTGGTGATCTATTGATGGCTAGCTTAATATAGCAAAAATCATGGTTACCTTGATTTACGTACAATTTTTATTTTTTTTAGTAAAATATTTTTTTTCTCGAAAACTATACATTTTAGAGAAAAAAAATATTTACATTTTTTTCATATTATAACATCTAGAATTCATTTATATTTTTTTTTACCTATGTTAATACGTGACATTGAGGACGTTTTTTTGAATATCTCAGGATCCACTGAACCGATTTGACTCAAAATCTAATCAGATCTAAGTTAAAGGCTGATAAACACAATAGAACAATCGGCATGCCCGTATGTTGTTCCGTTCTTAAGATATCGAAGGCGAAAAATTGACCACATACACACACACACACATACACACATACACACATACACACATACACACACACATACAGACATCAGTCAGAAAATGATCTTAAACGATTGCTAGGGTCTCAAAACGTGAAAATCTGTTAAAATCTCGAAATATTGTTTTCGGACTGAATCCATTACTTCCCTACCATAGTAGAGGTGGGAAGTAAAAATGACTAGCTTCCATACAAAATTTCATCCCCTATTTAACCCCCTTAGGGAATGAATTTTTAAAAATCCTTTCTTATTGCTCACCTACGTTATATAAGGAACTCCTGTGCAAAATTTCATGCTTCTAACTTCAAAAATGACGAACTTCCATATAAACTTTCATCCCCTTTTAAACCCCCTTTAGGGGATGAATTTCGAAAATTTCTTTCTTAGTGGGTGCTTACGTTACAAAATGAACCTACTGTCCAAATTTCAAGTTAATATCTTCAGCGGTTTGACCTGGGCGTTGTCTGTCAGTCAGTGAATGAATGAATGAATGAGTAACGGAACTGTTTTATATATATACGACTAGATACTTTCTTAAAGAGTACGGAGCACGCATATATCTCCGAAATCGCTTAAGCTAGGAACGTGAAACTCAGGAAAAATATTTTTTTTTAAATAAAAGAAACCCATGTTCGACAGTTTTTCGTAAAAAGTATCCGAACGGGTGGCCAGCAAACGAGAGTGAAACGCTGGAATTCCAAAATCCATCCTGACGAAGCCCTGCTTCGTCAGAATGAATTTTGGAACAACTAGTCAATAATAGGTAGGTAACTGTTTCAACTAAGTATTAAACATTTTTTACATATAAAAGAAGTTATCAAATAATATGTCTATTACATTAAAATAACTTTTCTCATTAATTTCAATAATTAATTATTATTTCAGATGAAAGGTATAGCCGCTTTCGATATATTTATTTTTTCTATATTTTTTTATGTTCTAATGACAAAACGTGAGCAAAAGTAGGTAATAGAAGATTGTGTATCTAGGTAGGATATTAGTGACGAGTAATGACAATATGTAAAAACGAGCGATAGCGAGTTTTTACAGTCACACGAGTCATAATACCATTAAGTACTAGATATTATATGGTATTTTTTGCCATACCCACTACAAAATACCTACTTTTCACTTTATTTTCAGTATTTTCAAATAAATGTTGCCAGTTCATTTGCGTCGCCTTCTTTACATTTACAGCAGGCGCGAGTATATGTAATAACAGGCGGATAAAGCGAATAAGTTACACTGTGGCAACCGTTTACTTACCGTACTATAAGTTATGGTATGAAAACACTTTCGGCACGCCTGCTTGTTAAATAACCCAATATAGACAGCTCGAAATTGAATTGAATTGTGGATTATAGACGCTCGACAACAAAGGTCATTAGCGTCTGTAAAGAAACAGAATGTAAACAAAAGAAAAGTAAAATCAATAAAATGAAGAAAAAAAATAAAGAATTGATATACAACAATGTAAAACAATTATAAGTGTAAAAAAAGTGTCATAATATAATCGAGTAAAATATAAAGAAAACATCATAAAGGCTGTAAAGGGGCCTAAATGTACACAAATAAATAAAATAAGATAAACCGGTCAATACCGGTTTCCTTTAAAAATCGAAACAGCAGATCGACATTGTCAGGATCATTTCCGAAAACAACCGACAGATCACCTGACAATCCAATCTGAGGTCGTGTGTCAGCTCGGTATGCATGCATGTTAAGTAGCTATTTTCTAGGGGGTATGGCAAAACATATATTTGTGGCAATTGCCCTACTGTTTTCATACTTTACCCACTTAACCATTCCCATAATAATTATAATTTACAATTTTTTTAACACATTTTTCCGTAAATAATTAAAAAAAAATCGTATACGGTTAGTTAAAAATTACAGTTACAATCCAATTCTAAACGTAATACAGAAAACAATGCCAAGAGGACGTAAGGTGAGAAAGTTGTGACCCTGCAGGGAGCTCTGAGAATGTTAGATTGTTGGATATTTTGGCCGGGTTAAAAACACATTATGTACTGTGTACCTACGTATAATATAAGAGGCCAATAGGCAAAACCGCTCACGTCTCATTTTTGATAACTTTGTGAAGTTATACTTCTTTTGGGGCGTCATGAAAAAATGATGAGAGTGAATTTTTACGATGCGCGCGCATCGCGTCATGAAAATTTAACAGGATGAAGTTGCAGCATTAATGATTTCCATAGTTACCATATAAATAAATTCACTCCAGTTTTTATTATTTTATATTTCAGTAAATTATTTGCATGCAAATTAAAAATTAGTTCTTAATCACGCCAAAGAAGTATAACTTATAACGCGCGTACAAAGTACACGCATCCATTTTTTCTTTACATCTTCGGGGATACTGGGGTCACAAAGGTAGGTTGTATGAGTGGAAATTAATATTAAAGCTAAGACAATAAATCGGTCAATAGATTGCTACTCTCGCTTTACTCGAGCAGCAATCACATAATTCAAAATCACACACAAAATACAAACTGTATTTTTTGTCCTCCACGCAGACGCTATAAAATGGGCGTTTCTGAGGAAGGAAAGAAATGACATTATGAGTGTCCGCAGATTGCAGACCGATTTCGTTCCACAGTTGTAAAGTCTAAAGGAGCAGGAATATGCTTCGTAGTTTAAAACACCGAGCCTACCTGAACATGCCAGACGCTCTATATAGTACATAATATGCACTCTCAGTCGGGAACTTATACTGTGGACGTTGTTGGACTTAATGAATGGCGATGAAATCAAACTATATGCCAGAGTATGCGTTCTAAAAAAGATAGGAAACATGGTTCCTGGAGCTATATACTTGTGTCCGGAACTATCCAAGTTCAGACAAGTACCGTGCGTCGATCACATGTCTCGAAATATCTTCTTAACGTACGAAAGCGTCGTTAATCATTTTAATAAACATTTAAAATCTAAATAAACTGGGAAACAGGGTGAGACGCCCAACTATTTCGGGTTTAGTTAGGTGCAGTTACGTTGGTGAATGAATTTCGTTTGACTTAATGTCCGTGAAGGTGGTGTGGCAGAAAGGTACCTCGAAAAATGTGATCGAAAATTGAATTTTTAAATGAAATAGATAACTAAATCGCAATATTAATTTTGTTGAAAATTCGAGATAAGTGATTTTGCTTTATTGCCACAGATACGTACAATGAAGGCACTTAACGTGTTAAGTCTACGATCATTTCACGCTTCTGTGGCCACAGTCCATGTGAAAGATAGTGCTTGCTACAGTCACATATTATAGGTACTGGATGAGAAAATGTGAAGACTACAGGAAAGAGAGGTTTATTAGTTACTAGTTTTTGCGCGCGGCTCCGCCCTCGTGGACATAGAATCACCTTAAAAAAGTAATTACTTAGGCGGAAAACCCCAGGAAGACCCGACTTTTCGTATGAGTAACTGCGATTCTTAAGTTTTCAGGTAAAGTCAATTTCATTCTGCTATGGTCGAACATGGAGAAATCACGAAATAGGTGGCTCCCTCGGGAACTACACAATCGACCGAGATAAAACAGAGCCTATGTGTTAAAACGGATCATAAATTACCTGCATGAATAAAAATTTTCAGATCCGTTGCGCCGTTGAGGAGTGATGAGTAACAAACTTACATGCCAACAGATTTAAACATTTATAAATTATATTAGGATTATGATTAGACGTTAGAACGCAGCCCTCAATACACATAATAGTTAAACCCCGGTATCGTAATGAAACACGAAGATGTGGGGAATTAAAATCCCCCAATGAAGTTGCAAAAAAATACAAACTATTGGGATCCGTCAGATAGGTGGAGTTTAAAAAACATGGCGCAGAGGGGGGGAAATTTCATATACGGGGTATACTCTTGCGTGTAATTTTATGATTTTCAAAGTGATAAGAAATGATAAAATATATAAGTGCAATTTGTGATTGGGCCGGTACGAATCCTAAACAAAGGAATTTCGATGAAGGAAACAGATTCTCAAAGCCGAACATATTATCAAATGTCGGAAATATAACGAGAAAAATACATGAAAAATACAATAACTTCCAATGGGAAGTTAACAATGCATTACTGTGTTTATTTTAAAATAGAGCATAGGCTGCCAAATACGAAATTTTGTCAAAAGCCAGAAATAAAAAATAATTTATATCTAAAAAGTTCAAATGTTGTATGCAGTATTGGGAACAATTGTACTAAAAGTGCATATCCTGCAGCCTCTTTTTCTTTACAAACTATTAGTCGCCAAGAAATATGCCTTTCAAAGCCAACTTGGGAACTAAGTTTGTTCTTATGATGATTCAATGTTTAAATTTAATACGTATATCGTATGTATACCTCACCGTGAGACACACTGTATGTTTTAGAACGAAATTATAAATTTTATTACCAAACTTGGCTTTAATTTCAGCGCAACTATACCACAATTTCCAACGTTATATATTTTGTAAGTCTAATATACGCATATAGGTAATTTAAATTACGTTTTTACGATTTCTAGGTAAACTTATCAACATGTAAAACGCAGGTGGCCCACCTAGAGCCGTAAGTAGTAGACGACAGACGAAGAAAGTACAAAACTAATCTAAAATTCAGATCAGCGCTTGACCCTTCGCATTAAGTGTCCGACCCCGCACCCCTCGACGCGCGGGTAACAAGAAAAGACACGGACCGACGGACAGACAGACAACCGGAAACAGGAAACGCTTCACTGCACTCCTGGCACCTTTGAATAACCCACACACATTAACGTATTGCGTGTATGTCTGGTGTAGGTATTCAAAAACACTTGTTTTGTCTGCCAGTGCATTCACCTAGGTCCTAGATATTATGTTTTCTAACCCTTAATAAACACACACTTGATGAGAACGAGAAATTAATCTAACACTTTATAATATTCTATTAATTCTATGGCTAAAACATTTTTTCAATGTCTTTAAACATGTTTTTTTTAATTATACAACATTGCGTGAAAACTGAAAACGATTCAGTTTTATATAAAATCTAAATATCTACCCTTGACTCAAATGATAGAATGATATTCTCCAAAAGTACTTTATAAATCAAAATTGTGTAAATCCAGTCGACACACATTTGTGCGTAATGTTGAGATTCAGCGATAGGTTCCACAAATTGCTAATAAAATAATATGATTTTTTATAATATAATATGAAAAAATCTACAGGATGATGAATAATATTGGATATGAGTAAATAGGGATTTCACATGTAAAATCATGCATGTGCTATTTTTTGATCTCGTTATTTTTTGGGCACAGTTATAATGATTTACTTAAAGACAGGAGATATACTGGGTGTCCACGCGAAAACTTTCCACGCATATCATTGTTTTTCCTTGTGGGATAGAAATTGGAATTGGGGGATTGGATAGGAGGACACAACTTAGCACTGTTATTGAATCGTTGATACACCTCCAACCGCGCCCAGTACACACAACTTTTTGTTATTTTAAGCAGTAACCTATTTTTTTTTCGACGGATTTAGAAAAAGGAACTCATTTTGAACATTTTTTGTGTATACAAGTAAAATGAGTAGTTTGTACTTTCTAAAATATCTGAAGCCAAAGTTGGAGAACTTACCATATAGGTAATAATTAATTCGTAATTAATAGTTTTAATTTACATCGCATGAACTATTTGACCACAGATATTTCAGAAATCATTAACTTTAGCCTGCTATTTTTTTTACCAAAAATGCTCAAAATGATGTCCTTTTTCTGATTCCGTCGAAAAAATACAAGGTGCTACTTAAAATAACAAAGTGGCGTGTACTAGGGGGCAGTTGAAGGCGGCGCAACGATACGACACATATCATCTGTCAAGTTGTGTCTTAATATTGGTGTCTTAATATTGGTGGAATCCAGAAAAAATATCTTATCTAGCAAAATAGAGCTCGAACATTTCACTGAAGCTGTAGTTTGGATTATTTAGACCTAGGTACCAATTTATTATTTTTAGGGTTCAGTATCTCAGATTGAAATAAAAGCATTTAAAAAACGGAACCTTTATAGAACACTTTGTTGTACGTTTGTCTGCCTGTCTCATGTCTGTCTGTATATTTGTCAATCTGTCTGACTCTCTGTCTCTCCTTCAAGACCCTTTTTGTCAGGAACGGCTAGAGGTATCAAGTTGAAATTGACTTAACTAAGGTCTACAACCCCACAGTCCTTTAAAAAAATCAAGCTTCTATCTCAATGCAATAAAAAAAGGTTCGACCTTTCAAACCATGTATTTTGATTAGTGATGTGCACGGATCGCTTAAGAATGTACTATCCGCGGTTGACCGGATCTGAATACGGCACTATTTGGTCTCAAGATCCGCGAAGTACGGATACGGATACGGATCGTTAACTTTCTTAGAGTACGCGGCGGTAAATACTAAATATTGCACATCGACCTTTGGAAACGAGACTGATCTGTTATGGCGAAAACAGTCTCACTTGACCGACGATATTAAAAGAATCAAAAAATAATCTGAGGATGGAATTTAGACTGTTTTTCATGTATGTACGCTAATCACCTGCATATATATGAAACGATTTTGATGGCTATGAATTGAAAATTGATAAGGTAAAAGATCCGTAAAAGATCCGCCAAAAAACTAACGGATACGAATACGGATACGGATCTTTTTTTTCCCTCGGATATCCGCGGATACGGATCGGATACGGATATCCGGCACATCACTAATTTTGATACTGAGTCACTCATCCAAACTTAGAAGGTACTTCCCGTTGACCTAGAATCTTGAAACTTGTCACGAAGGAAGGTCTCATAACACAAGTAAAGAAAAAAATCCGAAAATCGTTAATTTCTAATTCTAAGTGGAAAAACTTAATTTTTTAAAACAAAGTAATTCTGAATTATTATAACGATACGGAACCCCTAGGGCGCAAATTCTACTCGCACTTGTCCGTCTATTTTTTATTTTTAATCGACTTCAAAAAAAATGAGGAGGTTCTCTTTTCGACTGAATATTTTTATGTTTGTTACGCGATTTCTCCTGCATTTGTGAATCGATTTTGATGGTTATTATTTTATTTAATAGGGCATACCTTCGGAATTGTTCCCACTTAATTTTACTTAAATCGATTCAGTAGTTCGACTGATTTTTTTTATTATGTATTTTTTATGTATTTTATGTATGTATTCATATTCGCCTCATATTTCTTGCATTAATTGTGAACCGATTTTGATGGTTCTTAATTTATTTAATAGGGCACACCTTCAGAGTATTTCCACATAAATTTTACTAAAATCGGTTCAGTGGTTTTCTTTTTTATTTTTAATAACAAATTGAAAATCCAATTAATACTTTTACCAGTTCACGAATTAGAACTTGGGAACTGAGGGCTTGTAATAGAGAAGCCATGGAAACTATGTTCTGTATCGAATTTTAAACTGAACTACATATTTGCATAAACCAATGGACATCCTAAATGATGCTTCTTAACGATTGAGCCACAACAGCGACAAACGTAGTTTAACTTTTTTTTGTTAGGGGTTTATTCTGGCACCATAAGCCTATTCAATGTATCTAAGTTACAAATGGTCACAAATTTCCGATGAAGGAGTGGATTTAAATTTCGTTTATTTATCAGGTACCTAGGTATTTGAATTTCAAAAAAGTCCTAAAATGCATTATTTCCATTTTGAACATTTATTTTTAACAGCGTTTAGTCATCGTGCAAGCAAACGTTTTAACTGGAACAGGTCGAATTAATTATTTAATTAATTGTTCTGATTTAAGACACCTATTTAATTAAGTTACTGTCCTTGGTTCAATTAAAAGTTGCGCAAAAACTTCTGTCGCGTCACGTCTATTGGCCTCAATGTATATCTGTCCTATATTATTAATAAAAAATATTTTATTGATAACTTTGTGGCAAGGCAAAGTAGAGTATGTCGAATTTTTTATAACGTCATAAAATTTCACTTATTTTTTTCTATAAATTAAAAAATAAATAAATTGCATTTCAACACAAATTTTTAGACCCCCAGTGGCGCACAGATTTCCATCCATTAGATTATTTTTCGTTGCAATGAAAAAAACCCTGCTGATACTTAGAAACACCTTCATTCTACTCGAAATTTGTTAGTGACTTAGATTGCATATAAACTTTATCTTAATTCGATCATATAGCGAATAAGAAGTACCTAGCTTAATCTTTAAATTTTGTTAGCAACTAAGATAAGTTTAATCAATATCAGTCTAGAAGTTCTCGAGTGATGCTGGTGCAAATTGACAGATAGACACGAAAATTCTGGAAACACTTTGTCTCATTTAGATTTCATACCAACTACCCAAAAAAATCCATGAGAAAACAAAATTACAGACCAACGCCACGTTATAAAAAAAATTGCGAGATGTTCTTTTTAGAAAGTAGCACGATTTTTGCGAAATTTTTTAAAATTAATATGGCCACTTGTACAGTAGGAAGGTACCTCAAGGTATCGGCTGTGTTGTCTTTTTATAACGCCGGAAAACAGCTAGACCACCGTCATCATTTGAAAGATTATCATGAATCTTATGTTACCAAAAACCTTACTTAAGCCACTTTATATTGTGATTATAACCTATTTGTAAATCTATATTCATAACAAAAACGGTTTCAGACTGCTGTTACAAAATGTTGACGCAGTGTTTTATTTCTCAACTGAAGAAAGTTTCAGATACCTATTTTAATTTTTTCCATTTGTATAGTAAATACTAGATATTAAAAAAATTAGGAAACATCAATATACACTCCTCAAAAAATTAAATGATAATCAAAAATATTCAGAAACTTTCGAAATTTCTTTGAAAAATTGTATTTATTTTCGCGAAAAATTATTGACTTACTTTCTAGTTTTTGAATCGAAAACTCAACAATTTTTATCATCACCAACTGGTTTTAGAAAAACGTGAAAGAAAAATCATCCCTTATCTTTTTATGAACTTTGAAACCGTTTATGGAGTGCAACATTTTTTTTGGAAAAATGCAATAGAGAAAATTGAAAAAAATTTATTAAATAGATATTTGAAAGCTTGTGTTTTTCTCTTTAAAATGATTTTTTTGATTTCTGTACGATTTTTTTGATCGAATTTATCAGCTGTCAAATAAAAAGTGACTCACTTTGAACTCCTATATCTCCCGAAATAACGATCGCACGATAGTCGGCGAGGTGTCATTAGAAAACTGGAAGTGTCCTCTTTGAATTGCTTTCACTCAATTTCGTAAAAAAATGTTTTACCTCCCGTGATGCTTGTTTGAAAAGCATGTAAAAAAACTAATATTTTTCATTGTTACCTTCTGTCAAAAATGGCGAAATCTCAAATGCACGCGAGTTTTTCTTTAGTTGAGATATTGTCACAATAAAGCCTGCCAAATTGTAATTTACTGCAATTTTTTTTATCTTTGTGTTCATAACTTTCAAATATTTGTCGAAATTAAAGGAAATAGCATTGTTCTATTAAAAAAGTTTATGAAAGGCGTCAACTCGCTCAATGTTCGAGATAAAATTTGGCAATGAGATAGATTGCATCCTGAGGAAGGACATAAGCTACTTTTTGTCAAAAAAAAAACGGCTTCGCCCGAGTGAAAAAGTAATCTCTGGAACTACTGAACCGATTCTAAAAACTCATTCACTAATAGAAAGCTACACTATCCCTGAGTGATATGGGCAATATTTTATTTTGATTATCGCGGGGGGGGGGGGCAGTAAATCATAAATTTATTCTTATCTCTGGAACTATACTTAACCTATTCTAAAAGTTCTTTTACTAATAGAAAGTTACACTATCCCTGAGTGATATAGGCTATATTTTATTTTGATTCTCGCAGAGAGAGGGGGAGGCTATAAATCATAAATTTTTAACTCTGGAACTACTGAACCGATTATAAAAATTCTTTCACTAATAGAAAGCTATGCAGGGGGAGAGATTCTCTCCAGGGGGTGGAGGGTGGTAATAAATCATAAATTCTTATCTCTGGAACTACCGAACCGATTCTAAAAATTCTATCACTGATAGAAAGCAACACTCCCTGAGTGATATAGATTATAGGCTATATTTTATTTTGATAAATTTCTCGCGGGGGGGGGGATAATTCCTGTGGGATACTAACAAAACGTAACTCTGAAATTCTTTTGCATTTTAGCGTATTGGCGGAATCCTACTACTATTATACACACCACCAGCCCGACTTCGCTTCGCAGGGGGAGAATTTCTCGCGGGGGGTTAATAAATCAGAAATCGAAATATACGTGGGCGAAGTCACGGGTAGCGGCTAGTATTGTATAAAAAGTTTATTGCGTTTATCTTGAACATTTTATAATGCAACACTAATATTTTATTACATGGTTGAAAAGAGAATAAAAAAAATCAGAATAAGTACCTAAAAAAATACTTATAAGTACAGACATATAATCGTCGACGATCTACCACCATTTTGTAGAGAATTTCATCCCATTTGCGAATAAATAGACTTTGAGGGGGTAATGTTCAAAAATAATCGAGATACAGGCCTGTATAGCACGTGTGGATGCGCCTTTCAACATAAATTCTGTTTTATGTTAAGGTTAATGTTCTAAAAAATACTTCGACAAGGATCATCAAATAAATAATATCATAAAGCATCGTATCGTTTAAAAATATGCATAAATAATATTTTCAGGCACAACAGTTGATTAATAATTCATGTATTAATATTATGAATAATAATTAATAATTAAGGTTCAATATTAGCATTTTAGTTTAAAAACTATTGCAACAATAAAAATAAACTATAATGGATACGTTATAAAAAAATCAGTATGCACACAAAATATGTGACACTTAATTTTCAACAGTTGTGTTAAGCAACAGTTGGCATGCTTGATTTAAAGCCTTTTTTTTTTTTTTTTTAAGTTAAAATATACCAGTTCAGCACATTATGGCTATTCATGGTATTGTGCGTAGAGATAATATAACAAACATAACTTCATTTTATGGGTCAGTTGCTAAAAAACAACCTCCCTGTCACTAATATTTAAATTGATAAATTAATTACTATAATCACTCCACTTAATTAGTTAACCAAATCGTATTAAATCTTGTGAGATTTTTCGTTTCAGACGTCTGTTAGCTGGTAGTTGGCCTAGATTATAGTGAACCGCACCGGAGCAAGTTCTGAGTTTAGCGAAGAAGCTTTTGGCACTTTTTTTTATAAATTGGTTTACGTTTAAGATTCCCATTTCGTCGTGGATATGATCATTTCTTAAAAACCACGGAGCGTTGCAAGCAATTCTTAGTACTTTATTTTCAAATACTTGGATTTTGTTTATTTGTGTTTTTGAGGCAGCACCCCAAATTGAGCAACCGTATGTTAGAGCTGGTCTCAATATTGACGTATATATTAGTTTGGCACATGGGATTTTGAGTGGGGATTTACGATTAATTAATGGATAAAATAAACTAAGCTTGGCATATGCTTCGTTTATTTTTTTGTTTATGTGGAATCCCCAGGTGAGCCGCCGATCCAGGTATAATCCGAGATATTTGATTGCCTCGTTGGTAGGATTCCAGTTTATGGTTTGGTCGTTGATAATTATTTTATTTGGGTTGTTTGGCCTTCGCAATGTAAATATTTTTGCTTCGCATTTCGCTGGGTTTAATGATATGCACCATTTGTTAAACCACTCAATTAGTATGTTCACTGATATTTGTAATTTTTGAGCTGATGTCTCGATGTTTTCATCTTGCGTTATTATTGCAGTGTCGTCAGCATACATTGCTAATGTAGAGTTATCAAGTGTTGGCATGTCTTGCGTAAATATGTTGAACAGAGTTGGTGCGAGTATCGATCCTTGTGGTACTCCGGCGTTGATCTGTTTCTGATTGGACATAATCGAATTTATTTTGATTTTGAAGGTTCTATCCTTTAAGAACGACGCTATTATGTTTGTGAGATAACCCGGAAGCTGCAGTTTGATAATTTTATAAATTAGTCCATCGGTCCAGACTTTGTCAAATGCTTGCGCAATATCTAGAAACATGGCAGTAGTGTGCTGTTTGCTTTCGTAGCCTTTAAATATGGTTTCTGTAATTCGAAGAAGTTGATGTTGCGTCGAGTGGTTGGATCTGAAGCCGAATTGCATTGGTGGAATTATATTATTTCTAACAAGATGAGAATTTAATCTGTGCTGAATTACTTTTTCAAGCAGTTTAGATAAAGTTGGAAGAAGGCTGATTGGTCGGTAGCTTGTTGGAAGATGTTTATTTTTATTTGGCTTATGAAATAAAATTATCTCGGCGTGTTTCCAGGTATGCGGGAAGTATCCTAGTTTTAAACAAGCGTTGATTATTATAGTAATATGTACAATTGCTTTTTTGGGAAGATTTTTCAGAACAATGTTTGGAATGAGGTCATGACCGGGAGCTTTGTTTTTGGCTAGTTTAGTTATGTATCGCTTTATCTCTGCAGGATTGGTACAGTTGAATTCATTTGTTTGTGCAGGTATAAATGCCTCAACGTAGTTTTTGACGTGGCTTATGAAGTCCAGGTTTTGTTCTGAAACAGGTGTATTAAAAACTTCCTCAAGGTGGTTTGCGAATGCTTCAGCTTTTTCTTCGTCGCTGCTGTATGTTGTATCGTCGATTTTTAGTGGCGCAATGATATTGGGTTTGCGAAGGATACGTTTGGTGGCTTTCCAAAGAGATGCGTCTCTATGGTCTATTTCGCTTACATACTTTTGGTACGAGGAATAGCGATAGTCGTCAAGCTCCCATTTCACGCGGTGCGTAAGGTGATTTAATTCAAGTTTGTATTCGGGTATTCGTGTCCGTTGCCATAAACGACGCACTCGATTCTTTTCTTTAATTAAGGCTAAGATTGAATTTGGGGGATGACTTCGGTTTATATTTTTGTGTTTTCTGAAATTTTTAATGGTAGCGTTATGAACTGAAGTTTTGATGCATTCTGTAAGACTTTTGATGGCCTCATCAATGTTGTATACGGAGTAATGAGTTAGTTTGGTTATTAAGTTAGTGTTGACTTGAGTTCGAAATTCGTCCCAATCAAGTACACCGTTGATTAATCTGGGCGTTGGGTTATTGTTGATCGTCTGATTTGCGAAAGAAACTATAACCGGGAGATGGTCGGAATCTAGCTCAGTTAGTGCATTCTGATAAACTGGCATATGAAAATTTTTAATTAAGACGATGTCTAGGATATCTGGTAAATGGTCGTGTCTGTAGGGAAAATGCGTATGATCATCTGGTGCAGAAATCATAATAGCGTGATTATTAGCTACCTCATTTAGACGGACTCCGTTGGGGTTGTTAACTCTACATCCCCAAACAGTATGTTTGCTGTTTAGATCTCCTAGCAAAATTGTGGGCTTGTTGTTTGGAAACAGTTTATTAAAATCTTCTTCGCGTATTCTTTTGTTTGGCTGCAAGTATGCAGCTATGATCGTCAGGTTGATGTTATTGTTTAATTTAATTTCTACGGAGACTGCTTCAAGAGTACTTAATTCTGGCATCAAAGTCTGAAAATGTGCGATGTTCCGTTTTAAAATTATTGCGGTACCGCCCGATGCTTGGGCGGCACAACGATCAAATCTGTATATTTTGTATCCCGGAATCGTGAATTTTTGACTGGTTTTTAGGTGTGTTTCACTGATACAGGCAATATCTATATTGTGACGTGCAAGGAAGGCTATAAATATCGAGCGTTTGTTTTTGATTCCGTCGGCGTTCCAGTTTAGGATTGTTAAATTTTGAATAGTATAGTTGTTAATCGCCATTGCTAACAATACTAGTAACTATTGACATTATGAATGTTTTGATCGTTTTTAGGTGTGGAGTAATGAGGTTTAAAAGGAAAGAAAGGATTTGTGACGTGATTTCGGACTCCTCGCTGGGAGGATTGGGGCAGGATTGAGATTTGGTAGAATTTGTTGTGGATGTGTTTTGGTTATTTCTTGCAGCCTGAGCGTATGTGGTATTTGTTACCGGTTTCGAAGTGATAGAAATAGTATGTGGTGCAGCCTGAGGACGGGGTTCATTTGATTCGTTTCGCTGTTGTTTGGAGCGTTGATTTTTGTTAATTTTTGACTTTAAGTCTGAATAATAACTGCATCCTTTGTAGTTGGCCGTATGTTCGTTACCGCAATTAACACATTTCGGTGCTTCGTTTTTCTCTTTAGTGCACTGTGAATAATGATGGGACCCTGTGCATTTGACACAGCGTGGTTCTAATTTGCAGTAGTTTTTGGTATGTCCGTACCGTTGACATCTTGTGCACTGTGGAATGTCGCGGTGTTTCCTACGTGGTTCAACTGTAACTACTGAATAGTATAATCTATCAAGATTAAATATTTCTTTGTTTGCTTCACTGTTTGTTAAATCAACCACTACTAGTGGTATTGGTTTTTTGTCCTTATTTAATAACCTGACAACTTTAAGAATAGAATAATGTTGCGAAAGTTCGATTTTAATTTCATCTTCGGTGATTGATGTTGGAACGTTTCTGATTACGACAGTTAGGCGTGCATCTGAGGGCGTTTGGAACGTATGATAGCTAATATTATGGTCGTCATAAAATTTTGTTAGTTGACGAAAGTCTTCGATGGATGTTAGGTTAATTTTTAAAGATTCACCTGTATTATTAGTGGTAAATTCTGTTGTTCCGATACGTTCTGTAATATCTTTTATTATTTTTTGATAATTGTTTACTTTATGTAATATGATAGGAGGAATTTTTATTTTTTCTGGGGTATTTGGGTTTTGGTTAATATTATCATTTAATTGAGCTTCGGCATTAGGGGGAAGATAGTACCGGTTTGTTGTTAATGATGGAGCGCAGTCCATATCGGTGGAGTATTGTTCACTTGTGTTAGAATCACTTTTAGATTTTATTGTTGTTATCTCATTAGTAAGGACCCCTCTCAAGAGAGAGGGATCTTTATTTTTGTAGTCGAACTTTTTAGTTGACTTTTTGAATTGCACAATCGATTTCACCGTGATATACGAAATTATCGCTGTTCAGTTTATTGAACAGTAAAGTACTATAATATATATAGTTATACTTTTAATTAATGATTGATAAGCACAGCACACTGACACACGTCTGATCACAGCGAATGCCCGCACGAGACTCTGATTTAAAGCCTGAGCTAGATGAGCGTGTAGCACGCGACAGTAAAATTGCCGTGTGTTACACGCCAAAATGCGAATAACGTTGAACAACGCCGGTGTAATAGCATGTAGGGCTTGAGAATAGCCGAGCGTGTGGCAATGCTGTTGTTTACATGGCGTTGCTATGGTTCCTCTATTACAAGTCCCCAGTTCCCGGGTTCTAGCCCGAGATGATGAGATCTGGCAAAAATTATCAACTGCATTTTCAATTTATTCTTAAAAAAAAATGATTTGAAAATATGAATTGGTGCTAGGCCCAAATAATCTTAGCTGTTGGTGGTCTTTAAAACACACACGCAATTTGTAATAGCCAGTACATTATTTCGGAGTGTAACACGCGCCGTGTTAACCGTACGTTCAAATGTAAATTTAGTATTTAAAATCAATAAAAATTTATAAAAGAATAATGTTAGCATTTGATGTATTTATTTAGTGAACTTTGGCTGAGTTCTTTTATATATTTTTTATAATTTTTGAGAGTTTTCTCTCTTCGTAGTATAAATAACTGATAATTTTTAAGATTTCTTAAAACCATAATAAAGTTTTTTTTTAACCTTCACCTATGGCTTCAGAGTTTACCCCATATGCCAGCATCTTATTCCTATTACTATAACATATATAACTGGGACACAAAGATGGATGGATTAACAGTTTTTGGGATAAGAGACAAGGACAGCAATAGACTCTTAAATGCAGGACCAACACTAACTAGAGACTCTTTCGATTAAGGATTTGCTGGTTAAGGAACAACACATTAGGAACAAAGTTATATATTCAAATAAAGAAGCATTGTATCCATTCGCAAAATTGATGAAATATCGGTAGTTTTTAATAATAGATTGTATGTCTAGATACGCAATGGGGCATATTACGGCGAGTAATGACAGTATGTAAAAACGAGCGATAGCTAGGAGGGGTGCAACGCGGTGTTGAAGTTTATATGGGAAGACATAAAAAATCTAAATATACGTGAGTGGAGCCACGGGTATCCGCTATTAAATCATAATTTCATACCAGCGTTACAATATTATATAAGTATTATAAGAAAAATTTAAATGCCTCTGCTAGAACTCGCACCTTATCCGTAAGTATTCTGCAGTGTGTTGTATCGTAACTGTAGAGCGTTCGCATGTCAACTCGAAAAGCCCGGTACAAATCCGACTAACGATACGTGATTTTTTTTTGTCTTTTTTAATGTAAACATTTTGGAATTTTTTACTTAAAAAATTAATTAAATTAAATTTGATAGGCATGGAAAAATTTTAAAACACTAAAAAAGATAAATTAAAATATAAGTAAACAAAACTTTTTGAAAACAAGCTTAAATAAATAAATCTGTTAATTTTTTACCCCTACCTAACTCTCTTTTTTTATTATTGTACGGAACTCTCGGTGCGTGAGTCTGACTCGTACTTGACCAGTTTTTTAAATTTTGTATCAAATAATTTAGAATACTTAAAATAACACTGCCTGCTCGATTGATCACTATAATTTACCATTTCGTCAGACTTGATTATAATTTAAAACAAAATTTCTTTTTTCATGTAGCATTTTTTACTTCCCACCTCTACTATGGTAGGGAAGTAATGGATTTAGTCCGAAAAAAATATTTCGAGATTTTAACAGATTTTCACGTTTTGAGACCCTAGCAATCGTTTAAGATCATTTTCTGACTGATGTCTGTATGTGTGTGTGTGTGTGTGTGTGTGTGTGTGTGTGTGGTCAATTTTTCGCTTTCGATATCTTAAGAACGGAACAACATACGGGCATGCCGATTGTTCTATTGTGTTTATCAGCCTTTAACTTAGATCTGATTAGATTTTGAGTCAAATCGGTTCAGTGGATCCTGAGATATTCAAAAAAACGTCCTCAATGTCACGTATTAACATAGGTAAAAAAAAATATAAATGAATTCTAAATGTTATAATATGAAAAAAATGTAAATATTTTTTTTCTCTAAAATGTATAGTTTTCAAGAAAAAAAATATTTTACTAAAAAAAATAAAAATTGTACGTAAATCAAGGTAACCATGATTTTTGCTATATTAAGTTAGGCATCGATCACCAAACATGCTTTTTTCAAAGAATAAAAATTAAATTGTGTTTTAAAGACCGCCAACAGCTAAGGTTATTTGAGCCTAGTCAAAGAACAAAAAAAAAAAGTTTTTATTTTTTGCAAATATTTACTAAATGGGAAGTATAGGACTGGTCATCAGTCGAATTTTTATATAGTGTGTTATGTTCCGCCATAACTCTTAAATCCAATTGCAATGAAATTTGGTACACGTATGGACTTCTCAACTCAAAGAGTGGAACTTTATGTACCTACACTTTGATCTATTCCCTAAACATTCCCAGTGGAATTCTTTATAGTTTTTGATTCTGACGTGACGTAGAGGCATATTTCAAACGCAGAACCTATAATAAATGAACAGCCATTATAGTGCTGGCGTGTTTATTTGGAATCAAAGTGTCAAAGGTGAATTGGATCGACTTAGAGCCACGATGACTGTTAACGTACCGGATGTGACGACGTTTTACCCTGCGGACAGCGTGAATGACACCGGAAATGAGCCAACGCTGCAAAGCCTCCAACAGCACGAGGCTGTACTACAGGTCAATTGGGTTAAAACAAAAACTCTACTAAATATTCCGACCGAAATAATTTACAAATATTGTCAAATAAATTCAATGCCTATCTAGTTGGAAACGTTCCGATACAATCAAAATAACTAAATCTCCAATTCCATCAGCAATTATTGTGATTTTTAAGAAATAAAATATTAGTTAAACAGATTTTAAACATTAAATATAGTAATCCCTCATTCTTATGCCCTAATTATTGGTTTCTGAATGGCGGTGTTAAAACGAGCCCTTATTTCCCCAAGGCGCAATACAGGGTGTTTCATAATATATGCGCAGGACTTCAGGATGTGATAGCTCGTCCAAAAATATGAAAAAAAGTTTCTATTAACTTATCCTCTAAAATGCACCATTTTAGAGATACAGGGTGTTGAAATTGAAAAAAAAATTTCGTTTTTTGCGAATATCTCCGGAAGCGTTTATCGTACAGAAAACAGCTTTTGTAAGCATTTTCTACTCATAATAAGCTCTGTTTTGTGCGGATTTTTTTTTTTAAAGTCTAAATTGGTGAAGGTTTTGAAGGAGTAGTGGGTGTTTTTCTCCCCAACTTCTACGCTACTGTAAAAAGTACGGTTTTGAGACGCCCATTTGAACCGCCAATGTTTTCTACACAAAAAAGGTACTCTTGGTCATAAGCTCTAAAGTCGATCGTTTTCGAGAAAAATCAACTTGTATGTTGAAAAACATGGTCAATTTTTTTAAATAAAATTTTTTTCTTACTAATTAAACAAAATTTATTTAAACGTTAGAACAAGTAACAAAACCAAACGTTAACTTCATAATTGCAAAATTAAAAAAAAATCAAAAAATGATACAAAAGTTGTCTTTTCAAAATTCCCCAAACACCCTGTATCAACACCCTGTATCTCTAAAATGGTGCATTTTAGAGGGTAAGTTAATAGAAACTTTTTTCATATTTTTGGACGAACTATCACATCCTGAAGTCCTGCGCATATATTATGAAACACCCTGTATTGTAAATTGAGTTCTGTGCCTCTAAATGTTTTCCAAATCATAAAATGTCAAATGTCATCTTTATTAATGCCTCGGGTTGATCAATCAACGGAATGGAGAAAGTCATAATTAACCATGACGTATTAATTTTACAAAAAAGTCCTTAAAATAATTTTGAAAATTGATTAATATACTAATTCTCGACTGATTCTTATCGTCCAATTTTTATCAAACATAAGCTTTGCCATCGGGATATACGTTTGGCCCAAATATCGAACACATTGAGCGAAAAAACCAACCAGAACGGATTCTGAGTCATTTAAAATGTCCAGAAAGCGAAATATTACTATGTTATAACACGTTCTGGGCCTATTATTAAAATATACTAAAACGTGAAAATCGCATGATCGTGGCTACACACAACGCGTTAGAAAAAGACATTTTTCTTTATTTTTCCAAAAAGGCACTGATAACTGTTTTTAATCAATGTCAATAATATATAAAATAGTAAGGAGACTCCCGTCTGTAATTTCGTTTTCTTGTGAGTTTTACGGGATTTTCTGGTATTTTGTATACTTATTAATATGGGAGAATGAATTTTCAGAATTTTTTTTAGTCTGTCTCTTACAACTGAAACATTTAATCCAGTGGCGGACTAAGGGGGCGGAGGGAGCGGCTCGCCCCGGGTCTCTGATCCTGGGGGGCCTCCAAATCTTGAAAAGTCCTTCTTAATCAAATCACAAACAAGGCCAAAATATGTTTAGTAAGTAAGAGGCAGTTTATAAATATTTGATTTTTTTTGTCAGCCATTACATCTACATACTTATTACTCATTTTTTACGAAATTTACACTGCAAATACATCAATTTCTAAGCAGGCTGGGGGCCTGATTTAGTTCTGCCGCCCCGGATCTCCGACGGGCTTAGTCCGCCACTGATTTAATCTCACCCTAAGGTCTCAAAGATACTCTTAATAAATGCAGATATGTTGGAACCTCTCATAATTTCCACTACATCAGCAATCAGCATGTTTCTTGAATAATTCCTTCCTTTTTATTTCCTTAACAATCCCTTATCAAAATATGTACACTGCTGACATAGCCCCCCACATAATGAGCACAATTTATTTCCCTCAAAATCACGTTCCAAATCCCATCCCCATATCTTCGCAGCCTATAAGCTTTGCTATTCGACGCCTATAATCTCGGTATGCTTTGAATATAATATAATCCGCTGCCTTCTCTTTAAAACCTATAGTACTTACAAAAAAAATTTAAAGACTGCTTACATCTATTGTCCGTCAAAATTTCGTCATAAGTTCTTAACTATCTCTTCTATTTCTCATTTCATTCCCCTATTCTTTCCATGTTCCCAATCCTCCCATAAACCCATGTACTAGCCCAGTTATTTCCTCCCATTAAGACGAACAAATCCGTAGGCAAAAGCTAGTATACTATTATGAAAATAATTTAGCAATCGCCTACGCCTCAATACATATAATAATATAATATAATATAATTGAGGAACTTGTAAAAGTATTGGTTCGATATTAATTTGATAAAAACGAAAAATACTATCTATCTATGTCGAATCTAAGTAATTATGTAAATTTGATTTTTCTGATCATAATATAGAGACAAAGAGATGGGAGGAGAGAGTTGGATAGAGATATTATTATTTATCTATGTACAATTGAACATTTAATTTAGCGTATATAGTCTAGATCACTATCAACTGCCGAGAACAATGCAAACATTTCACTGGTGTTTAACTATGCTAATATTATCTATAACCAGGGTTGAGACAAATTTTTTTTCATGGCGTTTCTAAGACATTCAGAGAAGAAGAATCTTTAAAATTTATATTTCTAATATATTAAGTTGATAAAACTTATAAATTGTTAACTCTCGCATGTATAGTGATTCGACTGTTTAATAGCTGGACTATGCTTTGCTCTCGCATGTAGTGTGTTTTCAACTTGAAATTGCTATATATAAGAAAGGATCGATTTCCACTCTCGGGCACTGTGGAGAAATCAGTAACTCGCCTAGCCGGAAACTGGGAGTTTCGGGTTCAAGTTCCGACAGTGGTCATTTGATTTTTTCTTAGATATAGCTCAAAAATCATGGCAGCCTGGCTGTCTGAAATATTTATTATTTTCACCTCTAATTGTTATGTGAATAATATGGTGTGGATATAAGGGGTTTTAAATCGATTGATTTTATCATATACCAATCTAATATCCTAGTCTTATGCCCGTTGTTGGGAGTTAGTTCGTTGAACGTTAGAGCATCAAAACGCAAGAGCGCTGTTATTATTACTATGTTTTTAAATTGAAGTGGCTACACTGGTATTGAAAACTGAACTTCAGAGCTCCGACTATCAGTGCTTAGATATAAACGCTGTGTAGTCGAGCGTCTACAATGTACAATATCTATCAATCAGTAATTATAGATTGGAGAAATTATCTGACACGTATATAAGTCATGAGAATGTAGTGACAGCAAACTTTGGGCTTGAGAATGGCCGAGCGTGTAGCAATGCTGTTGTTTGCATGGCGTTGCTATGGTTCCTCTATTACAAGTCCCCACTTCCCGGGTTCTAACCCGAGAGGTGGTAAAAGTGTCAATTGGATTTTCAATTTATTATTAAAACAAATAATAATGAATTGGTGCTAGGCCCAAATAACGTTAGCTGTTGGTGGTCTTTAAAACACAATTTTAACAATTTTTTGTCAGCAAACTTTTAGACAATGACTATGAGTTTTCATATCATCAGCTTTAGTCGCATCAATGAATACATAAAACAGGCAATCTTCGGAAGTCCTCAAGAACAGCTCCGATTTTGATGATTTTTTTTGAAAATTTTATTTATATTATTTAAAATCAGAAATCTTCTGGAGCGGGGACGGAATTATTTCTATTGTTTAAACAATATTTATACTCCAAGTCTTCATGGTTTCCGGGCTTGTAGGCCGTGGTCCGGTGGTATTTCTACCTGACGTTTCGTCTACAACTGCGGTAGACATTCTCCAAGGCGATGTGGCAGCGGTCGAAGTGTCCTCCTTGGCGGCTCACAGATAAGTGTGTCGGTGACTGGCGTTCTCCCTTCTTTTATACCTAGTGCCAGTGTGTTCTCTGTTCGGTCGTAGTCCGTCTCTCTGCCATTGGTCAACTGCGCAGTGTGTAGTGGTGGTGAGTTCTCTACTCGGTCGTAACCCGTCCCTGTACGATTGGTTATTGGTTTTGTATGTCGGAGTGCTGGTGTCCAGGTTTTACAGAGATTGAGGCCTTCATCTTTTCGGTTGAAATTCTGTGTGTGTTGCTTGCACACTTGAATATTTATACTATTTATGCAGGAAAGAAATTTTTTTTATTCAATATCCATTGAAAACTTGGATAAAAGAGATATTACTTGTCGTACCTGTTCAAATAATTTAGTACTATCTTTTCCAAATTTTAAGTAAAAATTGTGAAATTTTCCAAAAATTATTATTTATTTAATGGACACGAAATCTACTAAATATTATTTATTTATACAATGAATATCGCATTTTCTTTTAGTAGGGGAGGAAGGTGCTTTATTTGTAGAATGTCTTAGCAAAACAACTGTATTGCAAAAACGAATCTTACTTATCCGCATATAAGCCAATGATCATACCTAAAAAAATATTTTCCCGTTAAAAATCTTTGTATTTGATCTTGTAGAATCATTTGAATGAGTTTTTCTTAAGGATCTCAAAACAATTTTTTTTTCAGAATTTTGTTTCGTAGTTTTCGACATTTTCCAGAAAAAGCGTACCTATCTAAAATTTTTTTTATTATTTCCTTTTTTAGAATTTCTGAAAATATAGTCAAATCAAATGTTATTATAGTAAATTATCAACATTGCGTTCTTTAACTGACGTTTCTTTTATGTGTAATTTCTCACTTGTGAGTTCAAAAAATATTTCGGATCCTATTCATATAAATAGGTATTATGATTACCAATCCTTGGCTGCAATACAACGTAACTTAATATCAAGTATAGCACAGTCTATGCACTCTCTTCTGTAAAGCCTCCATAAGAGCGATACTGGCGCACACACAGCGAAGCCAGTTTTGTGATTTCAAGTATGGAAAATTAAAAAGCGTATAATATATGTAAAAAAGTGTATCACATATCTGTTGATATTTCACTATACTATAGGTACATAATATCTGACCTCACTTAACCTGATTCCTCATTGTTGTAATAACTTAAATACTGCGATTTGTTGCCTATTATTCGCCAGTGGTGGAGTTTACCGCCATGTCGCACCACAAATGCAAATTATATTCAAAGGTAAGCCGAAGCCAGTTAGTGATAGGACAAAATAACAAGAGTATGTAGTCATTTTATTCACACATTAATAAGGATGTTACGAACCTCCGATTCCGAAACTACGGATAATCCGACATACTTTTTCACATCCGATTCCGTATCCGAAACAAGCCGTGAGGTGGGCCGTTTATTAGGACTAAAGTGCGACCCTTGAGGTCCACACGACGAACTTCCCAGTTTGATAAATATTTAATAATAATAATTAAATTAGATATTACACAGAAAAGTAATCATTTTAATCATTAAAACATAATTATTATTTATTTTTAACAATAAAAAAAACGGCTGAACCGATTTTTATAAAATTTACGTCGGATCAGAATGACATTAACATGCCTCGATTGACACCCTTACGAAGTCGATATAATTTTTTATTCGCGAGATATTGTGTAAAATTTACTTTTTTGGAGTCTATTTGGTTAAGAAAAAAGAACGGCTGAACCGGTTTTGAAAAAATTTCTTTCAGATCATATTTACGTTAATACGCGTCGATTGGCATCCGAACGTAGTCGATATCATTTTTCATTCTCGAGATTTCGTCTTAGAAAGAAATGGACACATACGTACGTACGTACTTACGTACACACACACATACACACACAGACATCTTTCTAAAAATAGTGTAAAAATAGTGTAGTGACCTTGAAACATAAAAATTTGTTATACAATTTGATTTCGATTTTCGGACCCATTACAATAACTTCCAATGGGAAGTTAACAATGAACTAAAAAGTAAAAAATAATTAATTTTATTGTAAAAAAGCGTGGGGTGCTTTGTATCATATTTTCATACTACCCCACGCATTTTTACAATAAAATTAATTATTTTTTACTTTTTAGTTCATTAAAGCGTGTTTTTTAGTTTTTTTAAATTATAATTTATTTTTGCTTTTTAGTCCTGGAGATCCTGGTCAGGATAATGGAACAAACTTATGAAATTATTGTATTGTCATCGGTCCTTGATAAGTGTGCAAAGTTTCAGTTCAATCTGAA
This sequence comes from Mongoloraphidia duomilia, assembly GCA_039654895.1. NCBI lineage: Eukaryota > Metazoa > Arthropoda > Insecta > Raphidioptera > Raphidiidae > Mongoloraphidia > Mongoloraphidia duomilia. The sequence continues at coordinate 23,002,323 of CM077525.1, read as the reverse complement.
GTTTTTTGCTTTTTTTTTAGTCCTGGAGATCCTGGTCAGGATAATGGGACAAACTTATTAGTGTATTTGCCATAATATGGCACATACACTATTGGCGTCGGTCGGATGGCGGGACCTAGGGGTCGGACCAAAATTTCTCGACGTTTCATAGCCTCCTGAACAATTTGGCACCATTTTTGAAAATGTTTATATATATATGTATGTATATATTTATATATATATTTATATATTTATATATATATATATATTTATATATATATATGTGTGTACACGATAACTCTCGACAGACTTAATCGATTGAAACGAAATTTGGTACACACATTGGAACCCATCACCGCAAGAAGCCTATTTAAAATGGGCCCGATCAGACCATTTTCAGGGTTGTATTTAGGGGTTCCAAAAAGTTTTTGGGCCCAAAAATACCGAAAAAATTGTCAGAATCGTTTCAAAATTGAAATTTAACTCTTTAGTAAAGATTAAAACGTGCTGCTAAAATTTTAATAAAATCGGCCCGACAGGACCGGACTTTCAAATTTTATGAAAACACTAGTTTGTTGATACGGATTTACTTATGGAAGGGTGTATTTAATGTGGTACAGAGGTTGCATTGATAATAATATTGAAATTAAGAAAAAAATATTATTTTAAGGGATGTATTAAGGGGTTAAATTTTTTATTTTGTCCAAAAACAAACTTAAGTTCACGTATTAAAGCCACATGGCCTGTATTAGCAAATACACTATATTGTCGGCAGGGTTTGGCACTGCGACCCGAGTTTTTTGAATTATTGTATTGTCGTCGGTCCTTGATAAGTCGACAACGTTTAAACTAAATCTGACCGTTCAAAGTTGGTCAAAATCAAGTTCAAAGAAGTCGGTTACAAACTGACAAGCAAACATACAAGTGGAGCTAATATAAGTGTTTTAAAAAATAATTTCGATATAATTCATTAAAAAAGTCCGATTCCGATATGACATCCGTAACTTCTCTAATTATTATAATGTCAATACAATAAGTTCTAAAGATCGTATAGGTGCTACTGAATTCACAACGCTTGTTCTTAGTACATCTTAGTACACCTTATCGAGACTTAGAAATAACCCGAGATCATGCTGTTTTTAAAGTTATATATTTCTTTAGTGAGGGTAGTGAATTGGAATGACCTCGACTCAAAAATTAATGAAACGCTGTAATGTAATGCTAACAGGGATAAAACGGCTCTAACGATCTGGATGACTGAAAAGGGGTTGGGGAGGGGACAAAAATCAATATAGCTATGTGTTATCTCAGTAAAAAATAATTTTCTTGTAGATTTCATAATTTTTAAAATCAATTTTTTGACGCTTCAAAATAGTGTAATATTGTAAGCAGGCTTTGGAATTAATTAATTAATTAATTGTGGATTATAGACGCTCGACAACAGAGGTCATTAGCGTCTGATGCTTTGGATACTTATGCATAGAAGTCATGATATCCATGGATTTTATTAATAATGATTATTTATTAATTTTAAAAATGCAGAGAGGAGAGAAGCAAATATGTAAATGTATGAAGTATAACTTCGACAGTGCGCACAGTGAAGCACATACCCTTTTTTTACCAAAACGACAATGGAAAATTAATAATTATTAAATAGACAGTAGCCATTCCACAAGCAAATACTTTTCTTAACGTAATCAGTCGGCAACCTGCCATCGTGATGTTAAACGTCAAACAATTAAGATATACAAGGAAAAAATCAGAAGCCACTGTCAGGACTTGAACCCGAAATACCCAGTTTTCGGCTGGTTGAGTTACCACTTACTCACACAGTGCCCCGGGGGTGGGATCTGTTCTTTTCCTATATATACGTATTTCAACACTAAATCACACTTCATGCGAGAGCGGATTTTATTTTAAGTTATAAACATAACTAAATATTAATAACTCGTAAGTCCAGACAAGACCGTTTATAAATTCAACAATGAGTTAAGTTTTTGTGGTTATAATATAATAATTAAATTAAATTATAAATTAAATAATAATATAATAATTAAATTAAATGGAAAATTAGATCATATCTATCCGTAATCTTCTTAAAACTCGTTTACTGTGTGACCATAGACCATAGAAATAATTCAGTTTCGAAATTCCTGCAAAACTTTAAATACCTGACTATTATTTTATGTCGCAATTCTAAATTTTGAATCAGGGCGATTATCATTGATACTGCTGCATTACCTTCAACAACATTTTTTAACTCACAATGAACAATAATGTATGAAGTTCTAATAATCTTGGAAAGCTTGTTTTGGCTATTAACAAAGCAATCTTTGGTCGAATTACACCACTGTAGAAAGCACAGTGGTGTCCGTAAATCTGGTGAGAGGTGTAAGCATAATAGCGGTAGCATTGTTGTGTAGTAAATTTTTATATAGGATGTAAAATTTACAAGATCACTTTTTACATGAAAACAGAGTTCAAAAAACTAATTACCCCTAAAAACGACGGGAATTGGTGAGGCAGAATTTATCTGTTCTATGCCAAAATGATGTTCCAAAAAGTTCAGTAGCTCTCGGTCTGCAAAAGGTGGTTTTCGTCCGAGTGATTATTTTGTATTTTTTATTTTACCCCCATTTTTTTGTCTCTATCGTCTGCGATATATTAGTTTTATTAGCTCCGACAACAATACAATAGGAATAGGACATGGGCTTAAGTAAGGTGGACAGGGAAAGATAACTGCTTCCTCCCTGGGATCTGTAATAATGGAATAAAGTCTGAAAATTCATGAAGCTTTCTTATTCATTTCTCGTTATTGGGCTTTGGCGTCTGAACTCTGAAATTTCAGACTATCGTTTATAATCTAATTATTGCAGTAGGACAACCGCCCCTGCAATAAGATATATAATGGATATTCTCACATTATAATTCCCCATGTAGTAGATTCCAAATTTCCAGCACGATACGACACCCTGTATATAACACAACAGTACATACATGCAGACATAATATACGATATGTATGTTTATTTTGATGTGATGATAGATTTGTATTATGGCCACGGTTGGCTGACACCTTTTGTTTTCGGACTCCATCCAACATGGAACAGGTACATCGGGTACAGTTAAATGTTACATGTGTTGTTGTTATGAAATTGTAATTACTCACTTTACTGCCTTCTTTCAAAATAATTAACAGTTATACGTATGTTGGTAGTATTTGATCGTATCGTCGTTATAATTCCATGCAGCTGACGAAATTCTATCAATACTAACTGACCATAACACTCATGTATCCTTGCTATTTTGGTGTGACCTAAAGGCTTCCGCAAAAACCTGTACAGCTGCAAAACCTATATTTTCCTAGTAGGTAGCTCTTTGAATTTTACCTATATTTCGAGGCAAGAACGAAACTTCAGTAAATATATCATATCTATACAATAGAATCCTAATTATTCGATCATCCTTATCCGATTTTCTAATTTATCCAACAAAGGTATTGTTTGTTCATTTGTACTAATATAATTCGTGTTAACAATCGTGATTGATTTAAAATTTATTTAAAACACTTGCAAGTGAAGACAAAAAAGTGTTTTTTCACACTGAAGTAAAAATGTTTGTTACCAAACCATTGAAATGATACTTTTTAGCTAGCTTTTTCCATACTAGAAATGAAATTTATAGGTCGGCAGCTCAAACAGTAAAAGTCTTCTAGAACATAATCACCGGCAAGTGCGAGATAACTCGTTCTTTCGCAAAATTTTCGAAAGTATCAGTGTACTCTGGATCAAAATTATACAAAATTATTGCGACGGAACCTCGCTAAATGGCGTCCTTAAGATGAAAAATTTATTGAAAATGTGTTTTTCCGGCTCTTACTACAATTTGGTGTGAGATAGGACAAAATTGCATACCAGTAATTTTGTACCTATAAGATTGCCTAAAAAAATTCACGACGCATAATATGTCGAAAGTCAATATTTTAGGATTGCGCTAGAAATTATCGCACTAAATATTCCACTTGTTGTGAATTCGAGCCTTAGAGAAGCCATTTGGTAAGTTCCGGCCGAGTCCGGCGCTGTAATATTAGACAGTTTTGGCCCAGAATATCCTTACGTATGATATACCTACTTTTAATGACTTTGCGAAAGAACGAGTTATCTCGATCTTGCGATTCTATCATAAATTATTGCAGGCTCGATTAACAAAAAGTGGCATATTTTGGGCGATAATTTCGAGCGCTCTGCATTTCTAATGACTTTAGACGTATGCGTCACGTACTTTTTTGTAGAAGATCTTACACCAGAAGAATAGTCAATCGGTATTTGAAGAGATAGAGAAATATTGTAAATTAGAGACGTTCGACAACAAAGGTCATAAGCGTCTATCGTACTTTCAGAGTAAAATAATATGTATCAATAATTAAATCAAACGATTTTTGTTTTTCCCTTAATTAAGTTCACATCCTATTCACATAACAATTAAGTAGTGAAAATATATCAGACAGCAAAGCTGCGGCTGTCCTGATTGGTTGGCTCAAATGACACTGTCGGGACTTGAACCCGAAACTCCCAGTCTCCGGCTGGATGAGTTATACCAGTTACTCTACAGTGCCCGAAAGTACAACTTGAAGACGCGGCCCATAGAATGTGGGATTCAAACCCGACTGTGACAACGGTCGATAAAAATGATTTTTTTCTAATAGTGCAGAATTCATTATGTAATTTGGCTGAACCACCAATATAAAATTTACTTATATATTTCACAGTCGTACTAACTTCACTCTTTAATTATTTTGTTTGTTTATATAGATTTATTATTAAAACCTAAAATTTGTAGTAATAAAAATTTTAATTTTCCTATTTTTTAATGTCTACTGTTCTATCTAAATTGTCTCCTGCCAAATTTAAGAAAAATTCTGTACGAATCACATGATATACATTATAAGCATAAACAACAATAATAAAGCATTAAAAAATGTTATCTATTCAAAACAATAAGAAAAAAATCCGGAAGTTGAAAAAATAAAGATGACAGTTGTTTTTTTAGCGGTTTCAATCATGATGATAACATATTTGTTATAATTTGATCTGCAGAAACTATAAATAGGTACACTGGTTGAGTCACATCCTTAACTGGCAAGTGTTTGTCTCTAATGAATCACTTACATCCGCTGGGAAACGCGACAAGGACTTCAACTCATCAAACCGCCGACGGGCCGCGCGAAATGCCCTCAGGTCTGTGTACAGGTGAAGTCGCAACTAACTTGTTATTCATCGGCTTCGTGTTATACAGGTAAATCAAAAGTTCTCTGCACCTATATAACTGAAAAGGCGACTATTAAAAGCAAAAATTCTCAAAATAAACTCAAAAAGATGCGCCCTTTACAAAACAGTGACACCAATTGTTGTTATGCGAGTTCATCTATATAATATATAGCGCAAACCGTTTTCTTTCGACAGTTTGCAAGCGGTCCCTGCTCAACCGATTTACATAATTTTTATTTTTGATTGAAGCTTTTTGTCTGCAGACGTGACATCGCTTATTTTCTTTTTATTATTTTTGTTTAGATAGGTATATTATTATAAAGAAACAGTTCTGAACGCTTCTTTTTAACGGTAGTTTAACGTTTAACGTTTATGGCCGGTTTATCGTACATTTTACATTTTAATCACGATGTTTTTTAATTACACTGTTAAATGATAGGTTGATATGGTAACGAAACGCAGCAACCAATGAACACGTAGCAATCAAAATTTAACAGCGTGATTAAAATGTACGATAAACCGGCCATTAGTTTAGTTTAGTTTATTTATTCACTCTAAAGAATACGAGTTGTAGGCCGATGAGCTTGTCAATTACAATATGTAAATAATATAATATAAATATACATAGTGACTATAGGTACACAAACATAAAATAAAATAAAATACTAGGATACAAAAACAATAAAATTAAAGCACATAATTTACCAAACTACAAAAATATGGTAACTCACGAAGTGAGATATTCGTCAACCGAATAAAATGCGTTAGAAATTAATAATTTTTCAACAGAATAGAAAGCTTTATTTTGTTTTTCGGTTTACTTTTTATGTCATCCGGGAGTTTATCATAAAATTTGACGCGACTACAGTAAACACTTTTACTAAAAAGTCTAAGCCGATGTTTTGGTATTTTAAGGTTATAATTATTCCTAGTTACACGATTTCGGACATTAGGTACCTTGTTCAAATAAATGTTCGTTATTTAAAAAAATTTAATGCGTTCGAAGATGAAAAAACATGGCAGTGTAAGGATTTCCAATGGTATGAAGTAGATTTCATCGGAACTGTTCGGAGAAGTTTAAAGCGAGCAACCGAACATACCAGTACGAATCAGTTTTCATGCAACCGCTCGGCGAAGCTAAAAACAAGCTACCTAGCATGTAAAAAACGAGCGTTCAGAATTGTTTCATTATAATAATATAAACAAATTATTATAATTATTTCTTTCTTTTCTAAGATACTTTTCCTAATATCCTCACTCCATATAATTTTGATGAGGTCAGCCTAGTAATGTACGTCGGTGAATAAAAAACGAGCGAAAAATCAGTGTATTTTTCGCTCATTTTCGAACCCTCAAATTTAGAACCGATTTATGTGTCAAATGTTTATAGTTATGATGAGACAATAGTCAGAGAAAAATATTGCGTTGAGCATAATATGATTGTTTTTAGAAATACAGAGGGTCAAAGTGGTCAACCTTTATTCAGCAAGCATGACTATTAGATTTTCATTGCACTAATGTTCATGTTGCATCGAGTGTTGCATATAATATAATATTATATATTATAATGTTGCATAACATTAAAAATTAATCAACGACCAAGAAAAATCTTTACATACTATCAGAGACGTTTGTTCAGCATGTGAATATTATTAGTGCAGTAAAAATCTTAAAGTCATGCTTGCTGAAAGGAGGGTGACTGCTTTGATCTTCTGTATTTCTAAAATTAATCATAATATATGCTGAACTTATAATCTTTCGGTGATTATAGTCTCACCATTACTAATGATTCGACATATTATTCACTTCTAAATTCGAGAGCCCGAAAACGGGCGTTTTTTTCGGTTGTTCTTTCATTCCGCTATTCTATTTCTCTTGTAATATGAAAGTATTTAAAAGCATGCAAAGTGGCTTTTTTTCATGCATCGTGTAAAATTTAAAAAATCAATTTACAAAAAACAATATGTTAAGCATAATGCCATTTGCTTTTTCAGAGTTAACCTACTGGTCATCAATCTATTACCAACTGATTTATTTAGATACCTGTTGAAAAAATTCGAAATCACTTTTATTATATAGTTTTTTTATGAACGCATCAACATCGACGGTCATTAGCGTCCGGAACTATAAAATATTAATCTAATAAAACTATTATGTGTGTATACAATCGTGTTGAGTAGAGGAACAATAATATGCGATCGATGCCATTTTCTGTATCTTCAAATATATTATAGGGAGATCGTCGGAAAATCTGCAAGAGATTCGTACAGCAGCATAATGTAGACCCTCCAGAAAGATATGTTTGATACAGACAGAGACTTTACACAAATTATCGATCTTGTCAAAAAGATATTTATGTGTCAGTAAAGTATATCCTATATTCTCACTCGGGTCATCACTATCTGATCCTTCCTCGTAGATAGCATAGGAGTCGTCAACGGTTTACTGGACGGTTTGATTTCTCTAAGTTTATTGTCAGTTGTGGTTTGCCAGCGTTTTCTCCACTCATCTAAAGATTTCCATTTTAGCTCTGTTTTCATAGCGGTATAGCTGTCTCGGATTATGTCTTCGTTATCAGCCGATAGAACAACAAGGCGACTCTCCCTCCGAAGTAATGCGAAAGCGGTTTCCGGAGGGAAGAGTGAGAGAGTGAGGGGGTTTTAGCCGGTAGGAGTCCGGCACTACCTGATGTGATGGTGTCCATGATGGATTTCCCCCTCACACAAAAAAAAAATGTCTTCGTTATCATTTGTCGCACAATGAGCAGCTGTGTGTCAGCCTGTTCATTGCCGGGAAAACCCAAAGAAATACGATCTGCTTGTCGATGTGAATTACGTCAGCAAGCTTTTCTTGATCATTTGCGGCAATCGGATTAGTTGGATATGTATTTCTAATACTTATAATGGACCTGCAGAAGTCTGTAATTATAATAAATTTGTTTGAGGTTTCAACGCTTTGAGAATTGCATACATCTCCCCAGTGAAAACAGTTGCCCACTTTAAAAGTTTATATTTGCCAGTGAAGTTTCCGGATGCAAATGCACAATCTACAGAAGTACTGGATTTAGAAACGTCTGTATTCTTTGTACAGTCATTGTATATCCAAATAATTTTTTTGAAGAAGTAGGGGAGCAGTTTCTTTTTTAGAATAGTTATGGAGCTTTGGATCTCACACAGGAGTATTTGAATGGTGAGATTAAGAAGGGAAAGATTCCATATTTTGTTAAAAATAAAGTGAGATAGCCATTTTATTTAAAAACTGAAGACGTATCTACTGATGCAAAGACGGGAAAGATTTCCACAATCATAATGTATTGGTGAGCCGTTGTAGTTTTTACTGAGATATAGAACGAAAACATTCCTGGAATGTTTACCTTTTTGATCTCAGTTAAAACTACAACGGCTCACCCATACATTAGGATTGTTGAACTCTTTCCTGTCTTTGTTTCAATAACAAATGTTGAATTACCTACTTATTTTTGAGGAAAACCGTTTTTTAGATTTTCTCAATTTTTTTATAATGCTTCAGAAGGGACAAAAAATGCATTTTTTTATTGTAATCATATTCTTTACGAATAAATGTTATTTTCGTGTTTGACAAATGGATTTTTATTATTTTCTAGTAATAGTGTTCTGAAATGAAATCAAATGAAATCAAAAAGGAAAAGATTCCACTATCTTTTGCATATTATAAATAATATTTTATACAAATTTAATTTTAAAAATGTGAATATAATAATTTAATAAAGCCATAAGGCACAACCTTGTATTTATAAGTTCTTCATTTGACTATTAGTTCTTTAGTAAAAATATTTTTTTCAATTTCCCGAAAATAAGGTCAAATGGAATCTTTTCCTTTTTAATTTCACCAATTCATTTATAAACCAGGGAGGATGTCGGCTTTCATTATGTACAATGACTTCAGGTGTTCATGCTAAGAGTTGTGATGAGGTCTGTAATTCCTTGCGGAAATAAAACATTATTTTTTTGAAAACTAGAATTTGTATTGGCCTCCAGATTTTTTACAAGAGCTGTATAAAGGGGAAGATCGAAAACTACGAGAACTTTGCTGGCATATGAGAGACTAAATTGCGATCTACGGATCGTTAATGGAGTTTCACTGTAGATAATATTATGGAGTTACTTCGATCTCCCATATATTGATGAGGAACTTTAAGCGCGGGCTGTTAGGACGTTGAGGTTGGCTGACATTTTTCAAACAGTTATAAATAAACATACCTAAGTTGCGTCTCGGTTGTACTGATAATTCAAATGTCCCGTTTAAGTTTTCACCCAACATTCCCTCTGTACCTACATCCTACCAGGTCCTGCCGTTCAGTTATTGTATAGAGACTATACTAGTATCCACAATCCATATAATTAGAGATCTATGATGTACCTGTGCTGTATGTAATAATGACGGAGTAACTTCGCACGGCGATGTTGTTAATCTATATTTATACAGATCTCAAAAAAAAAACAGTTTGCGAACTGCAATACACCACAAATCACACGGATGTTGTACTCGGCCCATGTAAATGTTTATTAACTATATTATTGTAGATATATATATTATGTAATAAAAATGTGCTGTTTTCCGGTGATTCGATTTTTATACCTAAATTATTCGCTGCTATTTTGAAACACAGTGACGTACTTTCCGTTTCTACGTTCCTTATTCCTTATTTCTTCTAGACTCTAGATTCTAGAACATAGAAACCCAAACTTATTTAGTCTACTGCCACCTTTCCAGAGAAAAATTACTCAATGTCCCCCTAGAAATCTACCTTCTTATGTATCTATATTTCCACCTACAGAACATAGTAAAGGACGCTTGACGCTTAAATAAAATTATTAATAAACAGATCGGTTACAATAACTTAATTTTTTGTGTTTATTTAGAAAATAAAGTAATAACAACATGTACGGACGGTTTTTCAAAATTTTCTTCCTCTTTATTTCTGCTTCCACCACGCCATTAATATTAATGAACGCCCCCCAATTGATTCCGAGGATACGATCGCCCAGCCCCCTGGATTGCTCAAAGCCACTAGGGAGGCGGTATCGCCCACTTTGGAACACACTGCTTAACCCGTTAGGTTTCGTTACTGCTGTCAACTTGTCTTGACGAAAAAGGGCCATTCTAATTCGACACGAGAAATGTTGCGACTATTGTCTCAACTTTATTGAGGACCCATTTCTGGTTTACAAGAATAGTGGAATTCATGTAGTCGCAAGCTCCGTAATCAGAGAATCACATAAAAACTGCGGAAGGCGGATCCATGGTTATACTTTTCACCGCTGTATGGTTCTTTTTATTCAACAGCTAATTCTATCGATATTCCACAATAGAGATGGGCACTGCCAAACTTGGCCCCTAAGGGCGCCAGCTATATAACTACCGTGGTCTATGGGCAGTTCATAGTATAGTGTGTACAGAATAAGTTTATTTAAAATAATAAATCATTGACAATGCCGATATGCTATATTTATCAATGTGCAGATCATAAATGTTTTGTATTTCCAAAGGATCCGGAACTGAAAAGAAGTGGTTGAATGCTATCAGAAGGGACAAAACTTGATTTCTCGCGCTTTTTTCTATGAAAACCAATGAGAACTTAGGTGGCTTAAGGTGGCTATAAACCTGCTGCCATCTACATTATGTTTCTCATGTACTCATCTTTATTCTGTCGAAATTTCTGGAAGGTCATTTCTCGCCTCGGCGAAATCTTATTAATTTAATCTCGATCTCGTCTCGAAATTTGAAACGAGAAAGTTGTTAATCCCCTCTCAGCGGCAACACTACCTTTCTTAAATTAAAAAAACAGTAGAGCTCTTCTTATTTATGTGTCAACCACCCTACCAAAAGTTAGTCTCAATCCGCTCAATCGTTTGACCGGTATCGTGCTGACTCACAAACAGACGGGGTCCTTAAGCAGGGAAAGTATTGTAAAATTGTGAAAAGTGATTTTTGTTCCAAATATGGACCGATCCACCAACTGTTGAATTGAAATGGTAAATTTAAAGGAGGCAAACGATTTAATAACTATAACAAAAAAAATTAACAAATTCATCTGTATAATATTTTTTTAATTGTTTTTGTTGTTTATTATAAAGAAAACATGATCAAAACCTTTTTGACTATTAAAATACGCAAAATTTATAACAAGAAAAGATGAAATGATCCCTTTAAAAATAATTAAATGAACGCTACTGTCGGTTCGCCTACACATTCATGTCAAGATACAATAACAGATTTAGGTATTTTGTTTGAAATTAATAACATGTATTTACTTTCGATGTAATTACATGTTCTCATATCAATTCATGTTCTCATGTGACTGAAACCTGACAAGATTTCATAGAAGCACTGATTTCTGCGGAAAACAGAATTTATTTGTTCTGCCAATGTTTACATAATAATGAGTAATCGCTCGGCGAACTGGAAACTAATTTTACGACTGAGAAGTCAAAAAGGTGAAAAAATCGGGATTAAATGTTATACAGCTACCTTTTAAAAGTTCAGTTTTTGTTTGTTTTTTTTTTCGAGTCCACCAACAACTAAGATTATTTTAGCTTAGTACCAATTAATATTTTGAATTTATTATATTTTAATAATAAATTGATATTTTTACTGCAGTTCTCAGATTAAAACTTGATGTTGTGGCTTTTTGGGACAACAATTTTGCATCAACGGACTTTTTCATTTAAGTATGGATACTAGTTTCAAGTCGGTTTAGCTGTTCAAGTGATGCCAATACAAACAAATAGACGAAAACTAATCTGAAGATACATTTCCCATTTTAAATATCATTTAAAATACCTACCTATACCTAGAAAAGATAAGCATATTGATATACCCCGTATCCGGTCTCAAAGGTGAACATAGGGATTTAACATGGTATATTGTTCATTTTTGCTGATTCGTGTTCGCCAATTCAACGTACAAGAAAAGTAATGGTATCTATCGAAAGATAAAATTATTGCGCATCAAATAATAAAACCAAAAATGAAATTTTTGCTTTAAAATACCAATTTGAAATTTACCGATTTGCAGTAATGATTTCAAATTAAGTAGGCGAAAAACAAAACAGTGAAAGAAGTGTGCTGTAATAAAATTGTCAAAAAACTTTTGTACTCGTAATTGGTGCACGTAAGCATTTTTACAATAATTAAAATAAAAATGAATAATTACTCCAATGAAGAAAGAGTTTTTATGGTAAAAACGTTTTACAGCGGTGTTAGTTTGGGAGAGTTAGAGATTTGTTTTCTATTAAGTTTAATGGCACACAACGTTAATTCCCTATGTTCGAATTTGAGACCGGACACCCGGTATATAGTATTAATTATAAATACAATAATATTCTTATTCATCTAATTTCGAATAGGTACCGACGACATCTAAGAATGCAACTAAAATATAATTTGCGGATATGATTCATTATTTTGCAATTCGCGATATTTATTTTAGGAAGCTTTAACAGCTAGCAGGTATATTATATGAATTTTTTTACAGTACTTACCGTGTGCATTATTTTAATTTTAAAAGCTATTCAAAAAAAGAGTTATATAATATGACCGGCAGTGTTGCAATTTGTCTCCAATTTTTTAAAATTAACATCTCAATACTGTCAAAGTATGAAATGTAAAAATTATAAGACAGTGTTAAAAAAAATAGTTATTTCAAATGCATCGTCAAAGAACCAGCTGTTAAGTCAGGCGTTTCCCGTGCCCCCATGACATATAATAGCATCTTAAAATGGCCAATGACAAAATAAAGTAACAGCGGTTAAATACTAACCTAAGACTAAACCGTACTTCAATCCCAAAACACAGTTCATCAATCTTTCCGAACTAAAATAATGATTGTTTTCAAAAAAGTTTTGACTATATAAGATTGTGTGGTATGATGATTATTTAGATATCATAATTAGACAACAAAATTACAAAAATAAGGTATGACAAAATAAATGTTATCACCTTTGTAACTATTTTTGTGATGTGTATTAATTATGCTAATTGTTTGTCATTGTATGTAGGTACCTACAGTTTCTGAAGAAGTTGCAATAAAGCAATGAAACGTTCAATAATTGATTCAGAATTAATTATTCTTCTTTTATGAATTTCCTCTCCAATTCGCTGCGATTTTTCAAGACTATTAAGCTCAACGTGCATCTATAGATTAGGAAAGGAAGGCGTGGCGGAGTCGCAACTGTCTCCTTCTGAGTCGCAACTGTCTTCTTCTAACTAGAAACGTACGTTCTGAATTGAATTTGAATTAGTCTTTTCCGCCGCCTTGGCAGGACACCTGTCAAGTTTCATTCATTCTACTGACATAACCTCGTTTTTTTAAACACGTTGTCGTCGTTAATAATTAAAGCAATTTATTATGGGGTGGTGTTTTGTACCTGACTGCAGTCATAATGAAAATTATAACTGCAAAAAGTTTACATTTCCGACTGAAAAAAAGCTAAAATAATACCTAGATATTCAATACCTAATTGGTGAAAACATTTTTTTTATACTTTTAGGCTTTTAGCGTACCTTCACTTGATCTAGCATAACTCAGACGACTTCAAAACATTTTTCCAACTCCAAATGGAAAGAACAAACGCAATTTCTAATTATAATTGCTTAAATTATACCTCGACAAACGTCAACGAGGAAGTTCGGTTAGAATTAAACGTCACTGGCTGAATGAGTGAATCAAGTTAGCCGTTAGGACATACGTTTTTTATAAATCTTGAATTTCAAATAAAAAATTATTTCACACGAAATAATAAAGTTTTGTAGCCAATAATGACGGGATTTATTAATTATTTTTATGAAACTGCCATTGTTTTGGTAATAAATGTGTTTTAAAAGAATAGTAACGAATATTCCGTTAAATCCCATACATTTTTGAACGCCAATCGACTCCATTTTAAATTTCGCGCTCAAATTACTTCTGTAGTCTATTGAGCACTACTTGCTTCTTAAGTTAAGCGCTTTCCCTCGCTTATAACTAAGTTCTAAGCGAGATTTAATAAACATTGCAAAAGTGTGTAGGTTTATTATGCACGTTGAGTTTTAACTCTATAATATGTGAGTTGTGAAACGGTAAACGAAGCGTGTTTGATTTGAGCAATATAAGGCACCGGTGAAAAATTTAGATGACACCTTGATCAGGGCCGGCACGTGCGCCTGGTCGGACAGGCGATCGCCTTACGGCGCCATATTTTTAGGGCGGCATATTTTTGTAGCAGCGAATTTTTCGTGTGGTATTCTACTTTTTAAAAATGATTATATTGTTCGAGTTTTCACCTTCTACTACTAGATAAAAGATGTCGCATGTCGCCCAGCCGCTCGGCGCAAATACCATAAGTTGTAAAGGGGGTATTTACAATTTTTTTTAATATGTGGGGGGGCGGCAAAAGTTGTATTCGCCTTAGGCGGCATATTTTGACGCGCCGGCCCTGACCTTGATTCATCAATAATCTTAGATAATGAAGAACTTTAATCTAAAACTAATATAGGAACCTACGAAAGATTTTGCGGACTAGTATGAGATTACAAAGATAAATATTTTCCTACATATCTCTGCCTTGATAATTAGACCACTAATGATCTAATCGTATAAGAATTACCAACATTCAAGAATCACTTAGGTAATAAAAACTAAAGGATTTACTTTCCTTTAAGTTCAGATAAAACCAACTTTCAGATAACTCTCAATATCTAATAGGCGGAAAGCCCACCGTCAGATTTTCTATGTATCGAATACACAAAACCTGTGTAAGCTAGCACAATTATTATTATTATTTTTATTCTGCCGGATCGTAAGACATTATGACGTCATTTTTTGAAGCTATGATTCTATAGGCGTGTTAGACGACTTCTGGCAGGGGAAAAACTTATAGGTTCGCGTCACGCGACATGCTCATGTTAAAAGTATATCTATAGCTATGAGTGTGACGTATAATATATTGGCGCACGCGCTGTGGACTATGTAAAATTAATATCTGAGAGTTTTATAGGACACAAAAAAATAAAATGGCGTCAGATTTCAAAATGGCGGCCATATGTACTTTTGTAAAAATTATCAGATCTTTTTGAAAATTGATATTTAAGAGTTTTATAGGACACAAAAATATAAAATGGCGTCAGATTTCAAAATGGCGGTCATATGTACTTTTGTAAAAATTATCCGATCTTTTTGAAAATTGATATTTATGAGTTCTATAGGACACAAAAAAAATAAAATGCCGTCAGATTTCAAAATGGCGGCCATATGTACTTTTGTAAAAATTATCCGATCATTTTGAAAAATGATATTTAAGATAGGACACAAAAAAATAAAATGATGTCAGATTTCAAAATGGCGGCCATATGTACTTTCGTAAAAATTATCCGATCTTATTGAAAATTGCTATTTAAGAGTTTTATAGGACACACAAAAATAAAATTGCATCAGATTTCAAAATTGCGAACAAATAATACCTGTTCAATTGTATTGTTTATAGCTTTGATAAATTCGGTTTTATATACAATGCGTAAAAAGCATAGCTTCTGTCGGGTGTCCCATGACACCTCTTGACTTTTTTTTATTGTCGTCTGATGTTATAGACTACCTGCTACAATACTTTCATATCGTCATGGGACACCAGAGTTTATCCTGCCGGAACCCCTTGGCATCTCTATTTTCCCAATTAGTTTTACTGTTTTCTTATGTCATCCACTACATAAACAAAATTGACGTCAAAATGTCGGTCTCAACAAGTACTTCCATATAATAGAGTGCCAGAGTTAATCCTGCTGTACCTTGGCACCCCTATTTTATCAATTTCCGGCAGAATAAAAATCATAATAATTGTGACTCCCTATGCTAACCAACAAAGACTTTGTATTTATTATTCGATGCATAGGAAATCTGACAACCAGTTGGCCCTTTGCAAGCCCGCAATCAGTAGAGGAAAGGGCATACCAATATAGGGCAGTGGTATGAGAGGCACGCGGGGTGATTAGTGTTGGATCTGGAGCGTGTAGTCACTGAACATCATTATAGGTACACAGTAAACGAGAGAGCGTCCTCATCATGTCTCGTGTCCGTACCCATCATACAGATCACCGACACGTGACACACAGTTGCCATGACTCTTTGCACACACATACACATTCATATAATAATATTATGGTGGACGGACACATCGCAACGCGAGCGTGCGAAAATAAAATGTACTGATATAGAAAGACAAACCTCTTGATTCTGTATATTAAAACATCCGATGGAGTCAAATATTGCTGACGCTTTAATAATAAAGCTGCTGATGTTTTGAAACAGCTACAGAGATAAAAAAAACCACAAAATTAATGCCGATGCTGAGTCTGTAACATCATGTAGTATTATGTTGATGATGTGTTGTAATATAACTGTGTAATTAAAGAGGAAATGGGAAATTACGATTCTATAGATAAATACATAAATCAGGGACGTAGCCACTATTTCTTTTTTTTGCATTGGCCAGAACTGTGCTACACAACCTCATATAATCCAAGATGCCTTAAATTCCGTAAAATGGACAATTTAAAACTACAAGCATTTAACCCCAATAACCAATTATCTGCTTGGGGGGTGATGTATGGTGAGGAATTAAAAAATGCAAATTTATAATAACATAATCGCGCTAAAACAACGCAGTTCAAGAAGCTACTAAATTTTAAGCCAATGCTTTTTGCACAAGGCGTCTTGGGTTATGTGGGGTGAAATGCTTGCGGTTTTATATTTTGTCTTGGGTTGTCGCATGGGCCAAAGCATGAACCAAAACTTTTATTGCATGGGTTATGACTCGGGCCCATCCATATAGTTACGTTCATGAGATAAATCCTTTCTTGACTTCTAACATTATATTTGGAGTCTAGTTATTTAAATTTCTTTTATCCAATATTATTTAATCTTTCACGGCCGGCATTGTTCCAAATCTTCATGGTTTCCGGGCTTGTAGAAATACCACCAAACCACGGCCTACAAGCCCGGAAACCATGAAGATTTGGAACTATTTAATCTAAGTTACTGGCTATCTGAATGAAAAATATACATGTCAAAAGGTTTATTGTGTTCTAAAATATCACGATGTAAGTAAAGCAACAATTGGAATAATTATGGTATCTACTCATAGGGAAACTTTTTTTGATCAACATCATCTTAGGAAGTTAGGGGTTCATATCAGATGTTTTGATATAAAAATCAATTTCTATTACTAAAGTAGTACTAAGACAGTAGGTCATCATATAAAATGTTAGTAATAGGTATATAACAGAGTAACGAGACTTCTGTCTGTAATTTTGTTTTTTTTTGTGGGTTTTCAGAGATTCAGATGGGGAAACCGTGTTCCAAAATTTTTGTTTGTCTATTGGTTTGTACCGTCATAAATGCTGGATCGATTTTGATGAAACTTGGTACACTTTTAAATAGTGACAAAACTTTAAGTAGAAGATACTTTTCACCCGGCTCGAGTTAACATAGATTCCCATTAAAACAGGCACGCGAACAAAGCCGCGAGGAAAAGCTAATAATTAATAAAATATACAGTCAACAACTAAAAGTTACTTTTTTAAAAGCCACTAACTACCAGGGCTATTAAGATCTATTATTATTAAAATTTTAAATGAATTATTTTGGTGATAATATTTTTGTAATAGACTCCAATTAACTACTTTAACCAGCTGCCAAAATTTAGGAGCTGCAGGTTTATTTTTAAGGAACCTCTGTTTGTAATTTCGTTTTTGTGGGTTTTTTCAGGTATGACGAAAGAACGCATTTCCCGAACTTTTTACTGTGCTGGCAGGACCGATTTTGATCAAAGTTAGTACACCATCAATTAGTACCCAAAGTTTAATAAAACATCCGCATCTCTGATATTATTTAATGTAGATCTGCGCCAGATACGGCTGTCATCTTCTATCGGTCGCCGTATCTCTGGTTCGTATTTAATAGGATATTATACCTACGTAATATCGGTATGTAAGACGCCTAGTGGACGTCGCGTGTTGAAAGCACGCACGTGGCTAATGGCTCTCTGTGTGTCACTTGAAACACAGTGAGCACAATTTACTTTCAAATCTAACTAACGTTCGTCACACACGCTGACAATGTGACATACCTCAGCATGTAATAACAATAATACTACAGCAAATAATGTAATAGGTACACATTGATTCGAAAAAACAAAGATATTCCGTTTGATTGGCAGGTCGAGCTTATGTCCTGCTGTCAGACGTAAAGCAAATCACTCGTCCCTGTACAAGAAATGGCGCTAATAGCAATATTATACAATGCGCTCAAGGCTATAAATCTATAATTTTTTTATATCTCAAATCTGAATGGGCTAAGTAGGCTTTCAAACAAAAAGCAACTTATTCTTTTTATTTTCCAATATAGGTACACTGTATTAGGGAAGTTTTGAGTGCGTGCAAAAATTTTATTTTGAATTTTTGATGAATTAACACGGTTATACAAGTCCTTTAAACCTAAAAAGTTGTTTTTAAATAATGCCTGTATCCGCACCTATATCTAGAGCTGAAACTACTGGATCGAATTTACTCAAATTTTGCATGCGTATTCAAAACGTTAAACATTTATTTTATAGAAAAACAATTTTGTAAAAAAAATTATTTTTCTAAAAATTTTCTTTTTATCATACCTAATTCAATATTTCGACTTTTTTTTGTTAAATTTACTTTTTATTTTTATTTATTTTTCAAATTAGTCCAGACCCTCCGATGTGCGTCGCAGATGACGCACATCGGAGGGTCTGGATCATATAGTGGACAGTTGACCAGAAGGTGTTCAATAGAGAGGCGATAGTTAAGATAACTATCGCCTCTCTATTGAACACCTTCTGGTCGACTGTCCATTATATAATCCTCACAGGCTAAACATAGACCTCGCCACCTCGACTATAAGTACTGAAACGAACATAGTAAAATTATTCAAATTTTTAAACGCAATCAACATAACATACAAAATATAATTACTCGCCTTGTTACTTACCAGAGTCTCCCTTACACGATCCGCTCCAATATCCATTTCAATAATCATCCATTTAATTATCTAACTTTATTATTCACGATTTTTCAATTGTTATAATTATAGTATCTTAGTGCTAATAGCTCAATGAGTTGATGCACATTTTTGTTATTTATTTTTGTCTTTTCTGGTTTAAATGAAAAAAAGAATTAAGAAAAAAAATCTCTATATACATGGGTTCAAATCTCAATAATTTATTAATTATGAACAATTAAAAATATAACTTTATTATTAGATATGTTATACTTATGCAAAAATGATATAAGTAGGTAACTTAAAGAAAGTGTTCAATTTGTCGGTCTTCTTCTTCGATGCACAATTCCAACCTTGTGCAATGTGCGGTCGTTGATTGACGAGATCAATTGAAATATTCCTGCAGATTGTTTCGAAACCTGTCAAAAAAAACTATTGAGATTTGGACCCATGTTTATAGAGATTTTTTTCTTATTTTGAGTTCCTCTATCGGGCAGTACTATGCACCGCACATTTTTCTGACACCCTGTATATAGGGACATAACGACAAACATACCAACATATTTGCAAACATACCCACACGTCGAACTTATAATTTATAACCTCTTAATTCTTTCCAAGTCGGATAAAAATGCACAACATTCTCATGATTCGTATATTTTCTCAAAATGAACAACAAATCTGAAATCATAACAAAATTATAAACGAAGCGGATGAGAAAACCGTCAATTCATAAAAATCATTACAAAAAGTGACAGTGAAAACTATAAAAAACACAATATAATGTATTTTATGAATGAAGCTGGCCAATCAATGAACGAAACAAAAAACAAATTACGATCAGCGCGCGTGAGAAAAATAAAACACAAACACAGCTCTCAGTCGTGTGTGTGTCAGACCATTCATTCATCTGACGTCGTGACCTGGGGCTATTTGTCCATACATAATATAATGGACACGAATACACACTTAAATGTAGACACAATGGGGGTTACCACACCTGTGAGATTTGACCCAAACACAGTTAGAAGTCAGTTGGAAGCTGGAAATGTTCATCCAAAAACTAAGAAACTGATCGAACACTTCTGGAAACAAATAAAATTATAGACACATTAAAAAAAATCAAAGAAATCTAAAACCCAACTACGTAAAATAAGAAAACGAGCATGGATTTCACCAATAGTAGGTACATTATATTATGTATTTACAAATTCAAACATGAGAAGTATTTTTTTGATATCATCACAAATTGGGAATCTGTTCGGGTGCTGAAGCAAAAAAATTCGGTATTCGATTCCCCGAATACTGATGATAATAAAAAAAACCTCCTTCAAAAAGGCACTAAAAAGAGAAAAATAATGAAATTTTGAGGTCTGTGCCAATTAAAAAATATGAAGTTGGTTAAAAAGAAGATATTAATCACTATACTATACGTTTTAACCGACTTCATATTTTTCCTTTTTGAAGGAGGTTTATTTTTTGTTAAAAAGATTTTTATTTTTTACTTTTTAGTAGGTATGTCAAAAAAAGTAACATTTACCTTAAAGAATCACACGCCGTTACTTACTTTTATTAAAATCAGCCGAACTACTGAACCGATTTAGATGAAATATTTTCAAAATCGGTTCATAAACGACGAAGTTATCCGCGAACATACATAAAACATAACCACATAAAAAATATATACGGTCGAATTGAGAAACCTCCTTTTTTTGAAGTCGGTAAACAAAAAATGTTTTGAATTGCAAATATCTTGCAAATACGCCCCACTTTTTAAGTGCTACGGGAAATTTTCATAATAAGAAAATAAATAATATTAAAAAAACGGAGAAAAAAATTAGAAATCCTTTCCCAAGCACCTATGAAAAATTCCCCAGAACACTTTTTTTAATTTTATTATTAGATTTTTTTTTGCTCCACAAATGTGACAAAAATGTTCGTATAAAGTTGTACAATGTACATGTTAATGAAGCCGTCGAGAAGACTCGATACTATCGACTTGCCAACTCATGCCTTCCCAGTGTCCTGGATGGTGTATTCTGTATTCGTAGCTTGCTTTTTGTATTTCATTTCGTTTGAAGTTACTTTTAGCATAGCATTTTTTAAACCATCCTCTCCTCACTGGGCTCTTGTGATTTTCCTATGGTAAATTCAAATTTTTGGTCGTGAAAAACACCCCAGTGTTCTAAGAAAAGTATTAAGTCACTGATGAAACGTGCACGTGGTCACTTTGCAGGCTATGAACCAAACTCGGAACCAAGGTTTTCGAATATTTTTACTTCCCACCTCTACTATGGTAGGGAAGTAATGGATTCAGTCCGAAAACAATATTTCGAGATTTTAACAGATTTTCACGTTTTGAGACCCTAGCAATCGTTTAAGATCATTTTCTGACTGATGTCTGTATGTGTGTGTGTATGTGTGTATGTGTGTATGTGTGTATGTGTGTGTGTGTGTATGTGGTCAATTTTTCGCCTTCGATATCTTAAGAACGGAACAACATACGGGCATGCCGATTGTTCTATTGTGTTTATCAGCCTTTAACTTAGATCTGATTAGATTTTGAGTCAAATCGGTTCAGTGGATCCTGAGATATTCAAAAAAACGTCCTCAATGTCACGTATTAACATAGGTAAAAAAAAATATAAATGAATTCTAGATGTTATAATATGAAAAAAATGTAAATATTTTTTTTCTCTAAAATGTATAGTTTTCGAGAAAAAAAATATTTTACTAAAAAAAATAAAAATTGTACGTAAATCAAGGTAACCATGATTTTTGCTATATTAAGCTAGCCATCAATAGATCACCAAACAAAAAAGAGGGCCATGCTTTTTTCAAAGAATAAAAATTAAATTGTGTTTTAAAGACCACCAACAGCTAAGGTTATTTGGGCCTAGTCAAAGAATAAAAAAAAGAGTGTTTATTTTTTGCAAATATTTACTAGGTGGGAAGTATAGGACTGGTCATCAGTCGAATTTTTTTAAATGTGATAAGGATGATGAGCAAACATTTCACTACTTTAGATCGCAAATAATACAAAGTCAATTTACCGTAAATTGTAAATTTTCTCATTAATAAATAGAAAACACGCGGCATATAATGAAAATCAACAAAGTTCATACAGTTTTATACAAACGTTATGTGACACTAGCAGAACTATATCTGTTGACCAAAACGTAAAATATCGCAGTGGGGTGTTTTCCCAGCTGGGGCGTATTTACACGTTTTATCCTAATTATTATCTCACATCGAGAACTTCGATTCATTCCAGGAATGAGAACGTATTTTTAAAACTAACAAAATTTTTGACTTTCATAGTACCAGTAAAATGCAGAGTTCGTGCAAGTTAACTACCATCTTTAAGGATTTAGCATTTTTAAACGACCCATTCTGAACATATAGAAGACTCAATGAATTGTCTATTGTCTTTTCAATTCGCCGAAGACATCGATATCTTTGATCGTCATTGATAAGTACAATGTTAAAATTAATACGAAAACATACAAGCTCGATATTAATCGGCAACGCGATGCGAATTACTTTTGGTCAGTCGCGTGAATCCCAGAAGTGAGGCGAGGGGATTAGACTAATAATTATTATTATGTCATCATTATAATGCGCAGCATCCGTGTGACCTGTTTCTGTTTGTAGTTCACTAGTGATTCACTCACTAATGATCTGTTTACTGGGTGTCGTTTTCAAATAAACCAAACTCTAAAAAGCTCACTGCATTCACTAAAGTTAAAAAAATGCATGTCATAATAAATATATCTGTATCGATCCATGCAGCTTAACAGCTGCTCGTCTTCTTTATTAATAAAAAATCTCTGAAAAGAAAAATGCAGGCTCTCTACATTTCCAGTAATGGAGAATACAGATACAAGAATGTTAATACTCCACTCCTGTGTAGGGTTGCCAAAAAGTCCGGAAAAGTCCTGTAGTTCGTCGACTTAGTCCAGTGTCCAGGAATTTTAGTCTTCTGTCCCGAAAATGTATAATTTATTTTAATGAAATCTTAGAATTCATGCTATCATGTATATGTGGTAACTTTTTGCCAAATATTTTTTATTTTATATTGACTACTAATTAACTTCTTCAATTTTTTAAAGACAAACTTAGACCAAAAATAGAATTAAATTATTTGAAATTTTACTGGATATGTGTTATTTAAATAAACTTTTATTTCCGCAATAACTTTTATTAATTTTTGTAACACATATTTGCCCCGCTTTGCATTTAATGGGAGAAAGGTCAGAAATTAAGTTGCATAGTCACTTAGAGAAAAATGACTCTTATATTGTTCAATCGACAGATAATTAATTAACAGTACCTATATAATATTAAGTAGGTAATTTCCATAGAAAAAAAACTGTTACTCCTTTAGCACTAACCATTTTAACACGTTTATAAATTATTAGCTTCACTTGTATGTTGTATGTATGAAAAAAATCTTGGAACTCGATTTTCACCCTCTTCCGAACGTCCAGTTGATAATAAACTTTGCAGTCGTATGTAACTTTGATGACATTACAATACTCTATTATTTTGGCTATAACAAGTTAAAAAAAATGAAAGCAAAACATGTGGTGGAAGTGACGGTGTTAATGGTGGGAAAACGTGTCTCGAGTCGTTTAAAATTTAAATCTAATATACCTAATATAATATTATAATGACTAAAAATTTGAAAATAAAAACAAGCTTATATCCACGCACAAAAAAGTAGAAAATAAATTTCTTTCTCATCTATAACGTTTAAAAGCGTGAAACACTCACTGTACCTATATAATATTTCATTTATTTCATCGAGTGCCTCACGCCTTCAAACGTGGAAGAGAAAGAAAATTTTCCTCTTTGTGGTACGTTGATATAAGCGTGTTCTTTATTTTTTGTAAAATATTTCTTTTGCTGATACAGAATAAGAACAGTTAATAATTAAGGACATAATAATATTGTTCTTGGTGTGCGCACCACAATTTATAAAAAAGAGCCAACATGTATATAAAACTCTGTAGGTATAGCATCAAAGATAATCAGCTATCGTTATGCTTTCGTTACACCTTCTTGGAGCCTAAGGCAACATGGAATTTGGGGATCCTGTTCAAAGAAAAAATTTCTCAATTTCATTTTATTGTGATAGCAATACAGTCTATGACAACAGCATCGGTATCGTAGCGACTTATGTACCCGTCCTTTCAGAAGACGGTCATTAGCCTATTAATTAAAATTTTTTTGCAAACCTAAAAGGAGATTTGAAAACATCAATTTTGTTTAGATAATTAGTTACCTATCTATAGTAAAACGGCTGAATTAGTTTATAACTGACCCACCTGTATATATATACCTACTGATAACTATACTAGGTATAGCATTATGTTTGTTTTACTTAACAATGAATTATATTTGAATTTTATAATCCAGAATATACAGGAAAATCAATTAACAGGCGATTGAAAGTCGATGACAGTAGAAACATAATTCCTATAAATTCCCATGTTATAAATTACAATGAAGTTTATTTTTACGAAAGGGTAATGACTTAAAACAACGTCAATAGACCATACTCGAGGCAATCGAGTTATGCGTTGTAAATCGCTCGCCCCTTATTAATGCAATCCATTTTAATATCAATGTAGTGAGTTCAGTTAACTCAGTAATTAGGTATTTAAATTAAAAAAAAGTTTTTAATTTTTTAATTTTTTTCTAACAATTTAACATAGATAATATTGAAAAACGAAAAGAAAATTTTTTTTAAAGCCACAGATAAATTACAAAAAATTAATTTAAATGTATACAAATTTAAAAAATATCACGTGACTTCAAAACGCGCCAGGAATGTTTGTGACGTCGTTATGTTAAAATGTTTGTATATTTGTTGCTATTTGTGTATGTGTGTTATACATACTATCAAAAATAATAAATTTTTAACTTGGTAACGCATTCGGATTCTTTCGGCGCGTCATCGGAACTGAGTTTAAAAATTAATTTTTATTTAAATATAACTTTTTAATTATTAAGTAAAAAAATTAAATGAAAACAGTTTTGCTATTAAACTTGTATGTGATCTTTCCATTTAAGTAAAAAAAATTCGACTGATGACCAGTCCTATACTTCCCACCTAGTAAATATTTGCAAAAAATAAACTTTTTTTTTTTTTATTCTTTGACTAGGCCCAAATAACCTTAGCTGTTGGTGGTCTTTAAAACACAATTTAATTTTTATTCTTTGAAAAAAGCATGGCCCTCTTTTTTGTTTGGTGATCTACTGATGGCTAACTTAATATAGCAAAAATTCGACTGATGACCAGTCCTATACTTCCCACCTAGTAAATATTTGCAAAAAATAAACACTCTTTTTTTTATTCTTTGACTAGGCCCAAATAACCTTAGCTGTTGGTGGTCTTTAAAACACAATTTAATTTTTATTCTTTGAAAAAAGCATGGCCCTCTTTTTTGTTTGGTGATCTATTGATGGCTAGCTTAATATAGCAAAAATCATGGTTACCTTGATTTACGTACAATTTTTATTTTTTTTAGTAAAATATTTTTTTTCTCGAAAACTATACATTTTAGAGAAAAAAAATATTTACATTTTTTTCATATTATAACATCTAGAATTCATTTATATTTTTTTTTACCTATGTTAATACGTGACATTGAGGACGTTTTTTTGAATATCTCAGGATCCACTGAACCGATTTGACTCAAAATCTAATCAGATCTAAGTTAAAGGCTGATAAACACAATAGAACAATCGGCATGCCCGTATGTTGTTCCGTTCTTAAGATATCGAAGGCGAAAAATTGACCACATACACACACACACACACACATACACACATACACACATACACACACACATACAGACATCAGTCAGAAAATGATCTTAAACGATTGCTAGGGTCTCAAAACGTGAAAATCTGTTAAAATCTCGAAATATTGTTTTCGGACTGAATCCATTACTTCCCTACCATAGTAGAGGTGGGAAGTAAAAATCATGGTTACCTTGATTTACGTACAATTTTTATTTTTTTTAGTAAAATATTTTTTTTCTCGAAAACTATACATTTTAGAGAAAAAAAATATTTACATTTTTTTCATATTATAACATCTAGAATTCATTTATATTTTTTTTTACCTATGTTATTACGTGACATTAATGACGTTTTTTTGAATATATCAGGATCCACTGAACCGATTTGACTCAAAATCTAATCAGATCTAAGTTAAAGGCTGATAAACACAATAGAACAATCGGCATGCCCGTATGTTGTTCCGTTCTTAAGATATCGAAGGCGAAAAATTGACCACACACATACACACACACACACACACACACACACACACAAACACACATACAGACATACAGACATCAGTCAGAAAATGATCTTAAACGATTGCTAGGGTCTCAAAACGTGAAAATCTGTTAAAATCTCGAAATATTTTTTTCGGACTAAATCCATTACTTCCCTACCATAGTAGAGGTGGGAAGTAAAAAATATTCATTCAAAAACCCAATTCCGGATGTTTCAATGTAGTAAGGGGTATGCTTAACCCCTCATAATGGTCCCTAAATCTTTTAATGTAATATAGATTTGTGTTTCAAGGGACAAACATTTTGAACAAAAATATCTGTGGCCAAATTCTAAACCGCTTATGACGAAATTTTGATAATTTATTGTTTCTATGTACGAACTTCAAAGCGGATCACGTGGATCTCGAATATTAAAAAATATTCTAGTATTAATTCTTTTTATCTTTTAAAGACAGCTACACGAGACAGGGGGTCCGATGGAATCGAGTGGTCTCCCAAATCCTGTAAGTGTAAAGGATACGGAACTTCCTGATGATGATGATGATGTATTTTCCAATATTTTGTGTAACAAAATGTGAAAATGTTTCATTTTAAATAGTGGCAGGTCACCGCGGAGGTGCGAGAAGGGTGAGCTTAGGGTCCTCACTGTTCCAGAGGCCTCAAAAAAGTATAAAGAAAATGTTTTTTTTTTGTCAATTTATAAAAAATATAATATAATAAGGTAATAATGATATTAAAGGCAAATTTTGCTTTGTTAAAATAACCTTACTTTTTTTAAGGGGACCTTACAATCAGATTGTGTTTATTCCACAACTGTCTCAATATAATATATTAATTTTTAATTTGAATGTACATGCTGCTAGCCGGAAATCTGATCGGGTATTATTTTAAATCGAAATTGTTTAAACAATTGGCTAAAATTAATTTTTTCGCATCGAACAATCTTTTTTACAATATTGTTTGGTCAGATTCCAATAAAAGTGTTTTATGGCATTTTATTTTTAAGGTTTCAAACTACGTAAACTTTTTTTCAGCCGAGTTTTCAGCCCATCAAAAATATATTAAAATTAACGAAAAGAATTACAATTTTCCTTCTTTGAGCTTTGTTTAATAACCTTTGATAAATTAGCGATTTAATTGAAGAATTTTTCACTTTTAACCAATTGTTTCTTAATTACAATGTGTTCTCGCACATATAACGCGTGTGAGTACGAGAGAGACGAAATCGTTAAGGTTAGAATTACTTTAAAATTAATTTCCTCCAACTATTTCAGTCTCTCTTGCACTTAGACGCGTTATACTTCTATCACACATTGTAAACAACTAAGAAACATATGGGTTAAAACTTAAAAGTGCAAAAAGAGAAATTAGCATTTATAAAAACAAAACAAACAATATCTCATGTTATTTTTCAATGTGCAGAATACCATACTACACCTTGTATAATATTATGTCTATAAATACACTGTACAATTTTAAGTGCTAATTAATATTTAAAAACTATAAATATATAATAAATATAAAAAACTTTGACGATTGTTTTTAATTTTATTTTAGCGAATTTTTAAAATAAAATTGTCTTTTTTATCCCTTTTAGTTAAGTCAGACAAGTCCACGAACTTCTCATAGACGTTGTGCTATTCGCGGCATATAAAGAGAGAATCGTTATCTGGCACACAGGATCGCCTGTGTGTGTGTGTGTGTCTCTGTCTTCCTAATAAAGGTGCTCTTCTGTGCACCCACCGTTGGGAAATGGCCAGCGGCCATCTACAGTGGCGTCACTTCATGATATTATCCCAGCCTGCAGGTCGCTATGATGTACGTGCGCTGCGC
Source organism: Mongoloraphidia duomilia (assembly GCA_039654895.1). Classification (NCBI taxonomy): domain Eukaryota; kingdom Metazoa; phylum Arthropoda; class Insecta; order Raphidioptera; family Raphidiidae; genus Mongoloraphidia; species Mongoloraphidia duomilia. The sequence continues at coordinate 22,973,895 of CM077525.1, read as the reverse complement.
TTGAAATTTGCAACACCATCGCGGCAGCTTATATTAAGATGCGAGTGGTGTGCACGAAGCTAGAAGAAAACTTTATTACTAGTGTCGTTGTGGACGCACCGTTGTCTTCAGACGCTAATGACCTCTGTTATCGAGCGTCTATAATTCACAATTCGACACCGTTGTCGTAATACGTTGTCGATCTGTACTACAGGGAGATTTTTTACACAAATATTCACAGAAATAGGAAAATACGATTCTGTGGAAAACCCCGATAAAAATTATAATATTTCAATCACGACTTATATGTACGTACGTACTAATTAATGAGAAAAGAATAAGGAAGCCAAAAAAATGTTTTCATTCAACTATCAACTACTGAAAACATAACATAAGGACATTTTTTAATAAAATATCGCTCTATAAATCGTGAAACTTTTGCAGTTCTGGGTTTTCTAAACAACTGACACTTGCGAGAACAAGACTTGTGGATTATAGACGCTTGACAACAGAGGTCATTAGCGACTTGCGAGAACAGACCTATCATAATATTTATTTGTTATCGTGCAAAAAATTAATTTTGAGTTTTTGATGGAATCACACGTTTCCAACTGAATTCATGAAATAAAAATAGGTAAAAAAATTTTTAAGTTAAACGGTTTTATAATGAATCTACTAAAAAGAAAAAAATAATATTTAATTTAGGTTCATAAATATAAAACCGTGGCTCGTAAACTCTATGATAATTTATTAGTCACGACCCACGCTTTTATATTTCTGAACTTAAATTAAATATTATTTTTTTCTTTTTAGTACATTTATAAAACCGTTTAACTTAAAAGTTTTTTTACCTATTTTTAATTTTAATTTTTTAGTGTGCTTTATTTGCTCAGTCTGATGTCATTACATTTATCCGATCCATTGAAACGTTACCGGAGCAAGACCTTTTGCCTGTGAAAATTCAATTGCACCCGGTCGGGAGCCGGGGCGGTAAGCTAGTTACCATAATATTGTATTGTCACCGGAGCTACACATGTGTGCAAAATTTCAACTCAGTTGGATAACGGGAACTGAGCGAAAAATCGGTCGCAAGATTTGAAACGAATAAATATACGGAGCTAAATAAAACCGTTTAATTAAAAAGGCGGTCATTGTGTGAAACAAGCTTTTGTAGCACGATAACCTTAATTTTTCGTGAATACCTGTCTGAACGCAAGTAGCTTAGTGGCAGAAGCGAGAGTATATAATAGTCAAAAGCGTATTAAACATGTGTACCGCAATGATTACCTAATTAGTACTAATACCATAAAAAATCTAAGTTTAAAAAAAATCAAAAATAATTTAGAAATTAACAGCTGAACATGAATTACTATTAGACCAGGGCTGAAGCCTTTGAAAATGGTAAAAAGTGAAAAAAAATAATAGTAGGATGAAACCCATTGGAAAAGGAAGAGAATATAACAAAAATGAAAGGAAAAATAATTTACGGGCGATCTGAGGTCGGGAAGTGGTAGGGGGTGAGTTTTTAAGGGTAAAAAACGGTTTATCTCGATTTCCGGCAAAACTACAAGTACTATGGAAAAAAGTTTAATGGCAAAGTTGTAGGTAATAAAAAGATCTACAACTTTTGTATCACATTTTTTTCACATAACCTCAAAATTTATGTGAAAGTTCAAATAACCAAGTTTATGGTTTTTTATTTTTATCTTTTACAAAAAAATTTTTTTTTCTCGAAATTTGGTGAAAACATACCTTTTTATGTCCCAAACACACTGCAATTTTTTCGATTTAAAATATTTATTTTTTCACCTTATTTTGACTTAATATCGAAAAAGCACCCTAATTTTCAATAGAAAATTCTCACGTCAAAAAATCTGCTTTTTTAAAAAAGCCGGTAGACTTTTTGTTAGTTGAAATCTCTACTTTATGATGATGTAAAGAATATATACATTACTAGGGTAAATGTTCTCAGAAAATGCAAAGAAACGAAAAAAACTCGAATCCGAAAATTTTTTTTAATCGCATTATGTACAATTTTGAGCTATTTATTAAAATTTACACTTTAATTACTCGAAAAACGTAAGATTCCATGTTACATTGATAAACAATGTATATTTTTTTTACACCATCATAAAGTAGAGATTTCAACGAACAAAAAGCCCACCGACTTTTTTAAAAAAGCAGATATTTTGACGTGAGAATTTTCGATTGAAAATTAGGGTGCTTTTACGATATTAAGTCAAAATAAGGTGAAAAAAAAATATTTTAAATCAAAAAAATTACAGTGTGTTTGGGACATAAAAAGGTAAGTTTTCACCAAATTTCGTGAAAAAAAAATTTTTTTTGTAAAAGATAAAAATAAAAAACCAAAAACTTGGTTATTTGAATTTTTCACATAAGTTTTGAGGTTATGTGAAAAAAATGTGATACAAAAGTTATAGATCTTTTTATTACCTACAACTATGCCATTAAACTTTTTTTCATAGGACTTGTAGTTTTGCCGGAAATCGAGATAAACCGTTTTTACCCTTAAAAACTCACCCCTACCACTTCTCGATCTCAGATCGCCCGTAAATTATTTTTCCTTTCATTTTTGTTATATTCTCTTCTTTTTCCAATGGGTTTCATCCTACTATAATTTTTTTTGGTTTCAAAAATTATCAACCCTGGTCTATATACTGTTTGAGAGAATTTGTTGAATGATCAATATACATTTAGGTTTATAACAGTTATTTATTTAACGTATTTAATGTATTCAGTATAAAGTTTGTTATTAAATAAAAACAGAAAAAACAAAACAAAACAAAATTTCAATACGATATTTTATTTCAAAATAGTAGGTTCCTCTGATGCATCCTGGATTTAAGTAGAAAACATGTTAATCAGAGCTATTTCTGGGACCTGGGTACCTTGAAGTACGCCACTGTGATTATGCCTTTGTTATGTTATTGTGTTATAGCTTAAACTATTCCTCTACACCTGTTTTAACTTATAATTTAATGACGTCACGTAGGTAAACTCGCTATGGTACACCACACAGTTAAAGGACGACTTTCAATTCTTTTGAGTCTATATTAGATAATTAATATTTTGCACACGTACTTATTCATCCGAAAAGAAAAAAACATTTTCATTTTAGTCGATGGATTAAAAAAAAGACTGATTTAAAATTAAAAATAACGAATTGTGTGGAATTGTGTAATCATGTTGAATACTTAGTTTTTAGTTTTACCTCTTATCCAATAAATAAAAGTTTACTGTTTATTAACTTTTATTTATTAACCGGAAGACATTGTTAGACATTATGGACCCGAACAGTTCGGTGACCATAATTTCTAACAATGTCTTCCCCTTTCAAATTCTAATTCAGCCTGTTCTCCTATTCTCCATCTTTACATTCCCCCTTTTTGATGAAATAATGGTAGTGACGCTTATAACCTATCGTGTCGAGTATTTATAATTTATAGTCATTAATTTAATAATTTATAGTCAAACATTTACAATACTCATATTGATTCATCAATAAAAAAAACAATAAATACACAAATTATTATCAAGAACATATTTTTTATCAGTCAATTAGCAATGGGCTAGTTAATGATAATAATAATAATCTTTATTCACCACATGCAAGATTGCAAGCCTTATTGTTTTTTCGTGGATGTAACGCGGATCTTAAATGGCCGTTTATCGACTAATAACGTCATATTCACTATGAAACGCTTTTCGATGCTATAACGAAAAACATTTGAAAAATCCATTACATTATGAATTATGATGTCCCTCTCTTCGATGCTATAATGAAATATATGATTACTATGGCAAATAAGTAAATAAATATTGTATCAAGGCCAATGTTTTTATATACAGGGTGGCACATCTTAAACAATGCAGTGAAATATCTCGTAAACGATACAAACCATAAAAAATGTTTTATACAAAAGTTATAGAGTGTCAAGGAGGACAGAAGACTGTGATATCAGATTTAACATAGGTGGTGCTGTGAAGGTCAGGCGAACGTCAGCTTCGATTTTTTAATTATAACAGTGCATTTTTATTCCAGAATACGATACAATATTTAATAGTGAACAGTAAATTTTTAAGGTACATATGACCTAAAGTTAATAAAATTATTGAGATATTTAGAAATTAAATAGCAAATTTAATTTGTCAATTCGGTTCTTTTATGAATTGAATTCAAGCCAAGAAGGCCAGTGGGTAATATCATCTGCTATATGTATATTATCTGCTATGCCATAATTTATCTAATTGTCATTCATTTTGGCCGTTATTTAATTTCTAAATATCTCAATATTTATTAACTTTGGCTCATATGTACCTTAATAATTTACTGTTCACTATTAAATACTGTATCGTATTCTGGAATAAAAATGCACTGTTATAATTAAAAAATCGAAGCTGACCTTCACCTGACCTTCACATCACCACCTATGTTAAATCTGATATCACAATCTTCTGTCCCCCTTGACACTCTATAACTTTTGTGTAAAACATTTTTTTATGATTTGCACCGTTTACGAGATATTTCACTGCATTGTTTAAGATGTGCCACCCTGTATATATTATGAAGTATTAGAAATACCTTGTATTATGTCCGTCTTGTGACTTCTTGTGATTTAACACGATGCGTTTCAGCAACGAGTTGCCATCTTCAGGTGTGGTTAATTATTTTTAAAAAAACACACATTGAGTATTCGTAACACTATAATATTTAAAAAAAAAAAATAATTAACCACACCTGAAGATGGTAACTCGTTGCTGAAACGCGTCGTGTTAAATCACAAAAAGAAGTATTTCTAATACTTCATAATATTCATATAGTGACTTGGAGACCCAATACTCTAAAAATGTACCAATGTTTTTATTGAGATGTGTACTGCTGTCAGTGAATCTAAGGTGTTTGACTTTAGTTCAATAATAAAGTCTAAACCAATACATGTGTTGAATAAATTATAGTGTGTAACGCGTGTGCCTGCTTCAGGCGCGATGTTTTCAGCACTCGTATACGGCTCGCGATGCACACTCGCGAAGGTTCGTGTGCGCTCGCCTACTGCTCGTGCTGAAAACATCGCACCTGAAGCATAAAGATGTATTTAGCACACTAGTTACCCAATATCCTATTATTGATCAATAATTTTACAAAATAATTTTGTGAAACGATGGAGTGTCAGCTAAGAACACTTTTTCAACTCCACCAAAAATATTTAATAAACAAGAAAACTATGCTTATATAAAGTTGCAAAACAATAACTTTAAAAAAAAATCAACCAACTTAAAATTTCTAAGCGCTCACTCTTATTAATTGCGCAATGAGTTATTATAAATACGCAACGTTATATCAATTCATCTTTGTATACTTTCTGCTTAGGGAGAAGCAGTAGACTAATTTAGCGCGAAACAAATTATTAACTATAGGTGGGCCCCTAGTAGACGCACCTGTTTGTGTTTAGATCGCGGGGGTAGCGTCATCATCATCATCATCACCGACACCATATCCGGTGCGGGAGCCCCGTGTGTTTCCGGTTCTCACGAGATGCGATCTACACTATAATATGCAGAAGACGGCAGCACGCAACAGGTCTTCATCATTGCACCGTTTCTTCGTATCAACATCAACGATCATCGCGCTGTTGTTTATAATTGTTATTAGACCCGCGCGAATACTCACGCATGCGCAATAACCGACCTTACGCACATCACAATTCTCCTATATGTTCACGTTTGCTTTTAACGTATATTTTTTTCTACAACACAGCTATTTTCTAAAAAAATACAGTATATACTCAGTAATCCGGCACAAATCAGACAAAGGGTGTGTCGGATTGCCGGATTACTGAAGGATAGCAGCTTTTTTACTTTGTTTTTATTGCAAGACAACATATAAGTATATATTGTAAGAAAATGCGCTCGCCGGATTACTGGGTGGGCGGTATTAGTGCATGGTCGGATTATATAGAGTCGTATAATATGTTAAAAAACATTTTAAAACGCTAGTCACAGTATTAATAAACCTGTCGACAATCTCCACCCTTATAAAATGAAACTCCTGCATGTATGTTTGTCCGATTATAACTCGAAAATAGCTGACCCGATTTTCAAGCAGTTTTTTTCCTATTATCTGATCAGGTTTTGGGCTATATTTAATTAAAATTGGTTCCGTAGTAATGGCAATATTCGCTTAAACAGGTAATACGAATACCAAAATTTTCATGTGGTGATAGAATCCTAATATATTATGTATAGTCCAAGCGGCAGGTAATAAATGAAGGGGGTTACCTGGAAAGTATTCCGAAGTTAGTGATATTTTGGTGTGTTGTTTGTGGGTACTGTGTGGAGTAGAATCTGAGTTTTCAACCTCGAGAACCCTGTGCTAACGTTGGAGAGCCGAAAAACCACGAAATTTTACCACCTTTTTTGCTTTTTTTGAAATCTCTCAGAAACGGTCGACTTAAGCAATTCTTTCATTATGTAATGTTTTAAAGAGGATTACATTTCCTACAATTTTCATTCCTACAACTTTTCTGTGGTACTAATGGTAAGCGCGCTGCAGCTTCTTGAAAATCACCCGCTCGGCTTTTTGTAATCTTAGTAACTAATGTGTAACATGTGTATTTTCAATTTAAAGTTCGATGAAGAACAAAATAAATAAAACTATTGAAAAGAACATTACATTTTAACCATTGCTTACCAAGGTTACAACAAGCCGAGTGGGTGATTTTCAAGAAGCTGCAGCGTGCTTACCATTAATACCACAGATAAATTGTAGGAATGAAAATTGTAGGAAATGTAATCCTCTTTAAAACATTACATAATGAAAGAATTGCTTAAGTCGACCGTTTCTGAGAGATTTTGAAAAAAACAAAAAAGGTGATAAAATTTCGTGGTTTTTCGGCTCCCCTCACGTTAGCACAGGGTCCTCGAAGTCGAAAACTCATATTCTACTCCACAGAGTACCCACAAACAACATACCAAAATATCATTAACTTCGGAATACTTTCCAGGTAAAAAGTACCTGACTGCTGGACTAGTAGGCACTAAATATTATTAATATTTCATATATAGACATTAAACATTTTCAAAACTGGTGCCAAGTTGATTCAAATTATTATGTGAAATGTCGACATTTTGTGGCCCCACCCGTTATAGGTCCTGCCATCAGACCAACGCCAATAGTGTATATGCAAGTAAACTGACAAAATAGGTTAAAATTGTGTTTTAAAGACCACCAACAGCTAAGGTTATTTGATAGCATCTATTCATATTTTCAATTCATTACTTTTTAATAATAAATTTTAAATCCAGTTGACACTTTTATCAGCTCTCGGGCTAGAACCCGAGAACTGGAGACTTGTAATAGAGGAACCATAGCAACGTCATGTAAACAGCAGCATTGCTACACGCTCGGCTATTCTCAAGCCCGACAAAATAGGTAGTACCTATAACAGCTGGCCATGCCGCAAAAACGCGAAGTCGATTTTTTATACCTTCAAACCTAATGCATTTTTTTACTCTAATTTGTGCAACAGTGAAACAGTTCATCTCTACACGAATTCTAAAGGACATTGGCCATTTTTTGGTCCAGTGTTGCCCCAAACGGATTCCATTTCAATGTGTTTCTAATGTTGTATGATGTATAAAAATTACGGTACTTTAAAAATCCGTCTCGGGGTTTGATTTTCATATTTCAAGTCCTAGTTTTGGTCTTGGTATTCCGTAGTATGGTATTGTTCTTGGTCTCGGTCTTAGACTGTCAAATCCTTGGTCTTGCTTGCAAGATTTTTGCAGCCTTAACTTTTTTGCACCCTGCTATGGTCGACGATGGCTTATTTACACGTATTTATAGTAGTTTTTACTATTAATAACGAAAGCAAGTGGCTTTTAACTACTTACAGCGTGTAAATAGTAAAAGATAATTCTTCCACAATAAACTTAATATTAAGTATATTCATATATTTCCAAAATATATAAGAACCTTTTACTTACTATATACCTCTAAATGAGCCATTATATAAAGGAGAAAGAGGACAGTGTGGTCCAGTGGTTAGTGTCGCGGCCTCTGGATCAGACTGCCGTGTGTCCGCTCATGGATGTTTTGTGATGCCATTTAGTTTTAAGTGAGTTGTTATTTAATGTAATCAAGACTCTAATGACCTTAATTGTCGACGCGTCTATAATTTACAATAAATAAAATATAAGGGAGAAAGGAAAAAAAGTAAAACACTTAACCCTTATGTTACTACCCGGGTACCCGGGTATCTATTTTCGACTTTCGGGAAAAAATAATTTCATTTGTGAACGTCGGATTCTATTATCGCTCAGATCCCCATTATTCAAGTTATTTGAAAGAGATTCATGTGTTATTTAATGGAATTTATTTTTAAAAAAGTTCAATTATATTAACTTAAACTTGTTTAATCGTCTAGTTACTACCCTTGGAAACCATACTTCCTTTCAGTAAGAGACATGGGCATTGGACATAAATAAAATACAAGTAGATACAATTTAAATATTTCTTTGTTGTGAATATACATACTTATATATTTTTGAACAAAAATAAAACATAAGAAATTTTTCGTCAGTTGGTAACGACCAGTTTTTACAAATTGTCAATCTAGATAAATGTTCGTCGCATACAGGTTTCTCACATTGAAAACATGTTTTGCGAGTCTTTCTTTTTCGCTTGTGGGGGCTGCACCACAATTAATATTGTAACACCCGACGATGACTTTTGTCCAGTTACGTCCCGTTCGGATGGTGGGGCAGTGAAAATAGAAGCGGTAGCATTAGATCTACCCAGGATCCATGACAAAAGTATTACTGTTTATTTTTTATTTTTTGGCAGATACGAGCATGTTGTTGTGTTACCATGGAATCCAAACAACGATAAACGAATCGCTCATTTCCACCAGAATGTATTTTTTATTTCGTTTCACTCCTTGATTAACTTCTCGTCCAAACACTGATTTTTCAGTGTATATTTTGGCCAGCTAGAGGATAATAATTTTCTGCATCACATATTCCCCATACTTTTATACCGTATTAAGCGGGCTTGGATGAAACGTATTGCGTAAATCGTGTCCTTCCTCTAAATGCGAATACTTATTCATCGATTGTGCGATTTTCTGTGGGTATAGACATGGAGTTTTGAATTGATCATCATCCATATCTCATTTATTAATGCAACTTTATCTTCCGTCAAATGCTGTGCCCTCGTATTAGCATCATCGAAGCGCAGAAATCGTATAATATCAGTGGCGAATTACCACACGCAGGCACGTGCCAGGGGCCTCAGTAAAGAGGGGTCTCAGAATCGTTGGGTGCCTCATCCTAAAAAACCAAAATTAAATTTTTATTCATATTTATCATTAGTTCATATATAGTAGGAAATCTCGTGACATGTAATCGACACTCTTCTTTCAATAAAGTGTAAAGTAGACTGAAGAATAGGCATTAGGTGTGTGCTATTTTTTTATAATGCGCAATTTCAGGTTAGAGATGATTGTAGAGATGATTGTAGAGATGAAATATTTGAATGGTTCTGTTTCTACATAGAAGACTGTGGTTAAATCAAATACAAACAGAGTAGATTTATAATAATTCTTATGGTTGAGTAAACAGATTTTCATGTGTATATAATAAAGAATTTCCATAATGTGCTAACCGTGTGAACTGGATATGGCATTATTCTGTCTAATTAATGTTTACTCGAGAAAAACTTCATCACTAGGTCATGAACTTTCATCGTTCTCGACAAATCTGAATTTCATTAGGCTATTTCTCAACTTTCATAGTGATAAAATTTAAAAGTCAGTAAAGGGATTGCAATTCAAGATTATTTATTCATTTTTAATACAATAGGTACCTACTATAAATATATCGTACAGTATACCTAAGTAGAAATTATTATAACAATTTCAATTTGTATATTTTAAAGAGAACTGCAAACCAAAAAACGTCCAAGGCCTAAATCTGACGAATGCGCGTAACACGCCGAGAGTTTATAAGATACGCGCTCAAAATAAAAATTAAGCTTTTGTAAAGTGGACCGATATGTTCAACGTTCGTGTATTTAATTAGATTTAGTCCTTATAGCTTAAACGTCGATATTGCACGTAGATTTACCCGTATATACAGGGTGTCCAAGACTTGCGTTGTCGGCCGATATATTGATTTTGGGTGAAGATAGAAAAAAAGTTTAAATACAAAAGTTGTATAAATTTTAATGATGTATAACCAAAAAATATTTTCAATTATACAGTCTGGCCCATTTAAGCGTAGCAGATCAAAGTAAGGTTTTTTTAACCTAGCACCCTGTTTTTATTTGTTTTTCAATTCTGCACCTACATGTGAATAGAAATTGTAAGGGAAGCTGAAATTCAGTAATTTTTGAGTTATTCAAGTTTTTTAGAAATTTTTGACACATGCAGACCTTTACGTAAAATTCGACATAGCCAAAACAGAAATCTTCATCAAACTGAAATTTTGAGGATCACTAGATAATGGACCAAAATGTCCAAAAAAAATAAATTTATTATACAGGGTGTTCAAAATAATGTGATTCTTTTACCTAACTTCAATCACGTGAAACTTTTGATTGTTAAATACAACGAGGTTATTTTTTTTGCTGGAATTGTATTCTTTAGGATATTTACTAACACTTTTATTAAGAGTTGTCCAAACCTAAACCTAATATTTTAATACGAAAATATTATGTTTAGGTTTGGACCTAAAGAATACAATTCCAGCAAAAAAATAACCTCGTTGTGTTTAACAATCAAAAGTTTCACGTGATTGAAGTTAGGTAAAAGAATCACATTATTTTGAACACCCTGTATAATAAATTCATTTTTTTTGGACAGGCATTGATTTGTTCGTCTATTATCTAGTGATCCTCAAAATTTCAGTTTGATGAAGATTTCTGTTTTGGCTATGTCGAATTTTATGTAAAGGTCTGCATGTGTCAAAAATTTCTAAAAAAACTTGAATAACTCAAAAATTACTGAATTCTCGAGCATAGCTTCCCTTACAATGTCTATTCACATTTAGATGCAGAATTGAAAAAACAAAAAAAAAAAACAGGGTGCTAGGTTACTTTGATCTGCCACGCTTAAATGGGACAGACTGTATAATTGAAAATATTTTTAGGTTATACACCATTAAAATTTATACAACTTTTGTATTTAAACTTTTTATCTATCTTCACCCAAAATCAATATATCGGCCGACAACGCAAGTCTTGGACACCCTGTATAAATAGGTACCTTTCACATTGGTTAAAAATATTAAGTTTCAACGAAATTAATTTAACCGTTTTAAAATGATGTCGATGCAGGCAGACAAAAATTCCGAAAACGTGTTTTCTCGTCTAGACAGCATACTGGTGAATATTGGAAAACCCTGAAAAATTCGCACCAATTCAAAATTACACACAGCTAGGTACCGTTATAATTTTATTTAGATGAGTTCACTAGTGCATTCGTATTTTGGCCGGCATTTTGCACACCGCGTGAAACTAATATGTTCTAATATGGCTATCCTTAAAAATATTTAAATGGAATGTGAGATATTAGAATTTTTGACAACAACTTTGTTAAAAAATCAAAGTATAAAAACCGGGAAAGTGCCAGTTCGACTCGCGCGTCGAGGCTTCCGTATCATCAAGCATATTATTTGCATATCCTTTGAATTTCGAAAACTATAGCAGTTCGAAACATCGTAATAGTTTTCCTGTAAAGTATACGTATGTCTCTAAGAGCACTATAGTTTTTTCGAAATTTTAGTTGTATTAGTTTTGGAAATAGAGGGGGAAATCGGTTTTTGAGATGTGTTTTCAGGAAAACCTCGAACACTTCGTAACATTACATTTTGAAAAAAAAATGTTTTGAGATCCTTAAGAAAAGTCCTTTCAAATGAAACCTTTATTTAATCCAGAGAAATCGACTGTGACAGACATACGGACGGACAAACGAGTGATTTCGTAAGGGTTCCGTTTTTCTCCTTTTGAGATACAGAACCGTAAAAAATTATGAAGGAGTTTTTTACGAAATTTAAAGAATATGTTTTTATTAAAAACAGGAAGAAAGGCTATAAGAATCTATATTGTTTTTTTTAAAATTAAACAAAGAGCCGACGTTTCGGACCACATCAGTCCTTAATCATGACCTACAAAAATTATAAAAATTACAGAATTTACAGAATACAATTTTATGATTAAAAATTGTAATTTCAATAATTTTGGTAGGTCATGATTAAGGACTGATGTGGTCCGAAACGTTGGCTCTTGGTTTAATTTTTAAAAAAACAATATAGATTCTTATATCCTTTCTTCCTGTTTTTAATAAAAACATATTTTGTAAATTAATAATAAGGTGCTATCAAAAGAAATTTCTGAAATTTAAAGAAACTACACATTTGCAATGCAACATGAAGTAAGTATAGAAAATTATTAAAATACGATACACAAAAATGGAATTTATAAAAAGATGGCACGTTTTACTCATAATGGTCATTAGCTACAGAATTTCATTTTTGTCTAAGTAAAAAAATCATTTAATAAAAGAAAAAGTGTACGACACACGTGACAACAAACTGTAACAATATTAAAGTTTGCTTTCAAAAACATTTATAACCTAAGACGGGCGAAGTTGTCATTAGTGCAGGTGAGTGATTCAGTGAGTGTGTCACACACATACGATGGATAATTAGTGATCATACAATTAGTGATCACAGACCGATTAAATAATAAAAAAGAAAGTGTTTTCTTGATTTTCTGCAACGATTTTTTTATCCATCCTATGTCTAAAGTCTGCAACTGGAAACTTTGGGGAATTTATGATCAGTGCCAAATTTAGATTTGGTGAGGCCCTAATCAATAAAAATGCTTGGAGGTTCCTCGTTAACTTCCCATTGGAAGTAATTGTAATGGGTCCGAAAATCGAAATCAAAATGTATAACAAATTTTTATGTTTCTAGGTCACTACACTATTTTTGAAAAGATGACTGCAGTGTGTGTGTACATAAGTTTGTGGTCATTTTTTTCTAAGACGAAATCTCGAGAATGAAATACGATATCGACTACGTTAGGATGCCAACCGACGCGTATTATAATTAACGTAAATATGATCTGAAAGAAATTTTTTCAAAATCGGTTCGGCCGTTCTTTTTTCTTAACCATATTGACTCCAAAAAAGTAGATTTTACACAATATCTCGCGAATAAAAATTATATCGACTTCGTGTTAGCGTTATTTTGATCCGAAAGAAATTTTATCAAAATCGGCCGAACCGTTTTTTTGTTTAAAGAAAAAGACTGCGAAAAGTGAATTTTACACGAAATCTCGCGAATAAAAAATGATATCGACTTTAGTAGGGTACAAATTGAAGCATATTAACATCAACAAGACCCGAAAGAAATTTTATCAAAATCGATCAAGCCGTTTTTTTTTTGTTTCAATAAAACGACTGCAAAAAAGTAGATTTTATACGAAATCTCGCCTAAAATATGTTATCAACTACGTTGAGGTGTCTATCAAAGCATGTTAACGTCACTACGATCCGACATAAATTTTATAAAAATCGGTCTAGCCGTTTTTTAATTTTTTTGTTAAAAATAAATAATAATTATGTTTTAATGATTACTTTTCTGTGTAATTTCTAATTTAATTATTAATATTCAATATTCATCAAACTGGGAAGTTCGTCGTGTGGACCTCAAGGGTCGCACTTGTGAGTCCCAATTAAAAGTAAATTTAGTCCTAATAAACGATCCCCCTCACGGCTTGTTTAAAAATTAAATTAGAAGGTGTCATAAAAACTGAAAATTTTTAAATCTGACAGCTAAGTGTGTGTTTAGTTCGCTCATCGTGCCGTCTTTTGAACAATTTAGACATCAAAATGCCGTGGCACAAATATTATTCCCGTAATAGTTTATAATGGAAGCAGTTGATTATTTAATCGTATCACCGTAGAGTAAATGATAACTCAGACGCCACGATGGCGGAAGATTCGGGTTTGAGTCCCGACGGTGACATAGGTTTAAAATGATTTTTTCAAGTGTTGCATTGTAACGAAACGTCATTCGATGGGTGTTCCTAACAGTAATGCTAACTTAAGCTTTTATTTGTATTTAATAAGTTGCCAATACTTTGATCGTGGGAATGTTTAACTGTGTTAATAACTAATGTTTCGAAAAAGTTTATTTATCATTATTTTTTATTCCTTTTACACTACCCTGGATGCGTTACTAATAATACCACAGTGCTCGATGGCAAACATTCAGTTTTATCCATATAAGTCAACGGATGCTGTTATGATTAATATCGGAACAAAATTCTATTCCGAATGTGTAACTAACTACAGTGAAAAAACGTCAAAAAGTAAATTTCAGATATTCTGAGGCCTCTGTTACGTGTATCCCTACTCAAATTTGGCTATGAACATATTCACCAAAAAATAAAACTCACTGGAGTAAAAGCTCTCAATTTAAAGAAAAGTGGGTGGATGCATTTATAATGTACGCACGTTAGAAGTTATACTCCAGTGACTAGTAAACCACGTCAACTCGGACCGGACAAACCTAAGATCGCTTGGAGAGAGTTTGAAACCATGCTAAAAAGGGAAATTTCTCGTCGTTCAAAAAGTAGCTGGTCTTCACCACTCCACCTCACTACAAATAAGTCAGGCGACTGGCGATCTTGCGAAGATTATCGTAGTCTCAACGACCGCACAATATCAGATAATTATCCGCCTAGAAAAATTCTAAATTGCACAGCCTACAAGGAAAAAGGTATTTTCAACAATTGATTTTGTCCGAGCATTTAATCAAATTCCGGTGACACCGGAAGATATCGAGAAAACTGCAATTAGTACGCCATTCGGAAGATTTGAGTTTCCATTTATGACATTCCGGCTATGCAACGCCGGCCAAACATTTCAACGTGTCATTGATGAAATCACAGCCGGCTTAGACTTCTTCTTTCCGTACATTGATGACATCTTGGCAGCTTCAGAGAATGAACACCAACACATCAAGCACCTTCATGTTCTGTTCAAGCGCCTAAGCAAGAACGGCGTGGTTATCAATGTAGTCAAGAGCAAGTTCGTAAAATCTGAGGTGAATTTCTTGGGTTATTCTATTTCCGCTAATGATATCAAACCACCATAAGAGAGAATTCAGGCCACCATCAACTATCAACCTCCCAGTACAGTTAAAATGCTGCGAAATTTCCTGGGCACAGTTAATTTTTTATCGGCGATTCATATCAAACGCCGCAGTGCGTCAACCATCTTCAATGAATGCCTAAAAAGGCCTAACGCCAAGGGAACAAAGCCAGTCATCTGGACATCAGCTCTCCAACAAGCTTTTGATTCTTGTAAAGAAGGTCTCGCCCAAGCCGCGCAACTAGCGCATCTAGACCCCAATCTTCCCTGAGATTTATTCACTGACGCTTCAGATCTAGCAATGGGTGCTGTCTTGCAGCAGAATTCATTCAAGGGTTGGCAACCCCTATCCTACTTCTCAAAAAGGTTCAGTGCTGCCCAACGCAAGTATAGTATGTATGACAGAGAACTTCTCGCGATCTACTCGGCGATCAAATACTTCCTTCACATGCTGGAAGGACGTCGCTTTACAATTTATACAGATTATAAGCCTATGACGTTCGCCTTCAAACAGAAGCCAGACAAGTGTTCGTCGAGACAATTTATACACCTAGATTTCATCGCTCAGTTTTCGATGGACATCCGAAATATCTCCGGTACTGACAACATCGTCGCTGACATGCTATTCCGTGTTGAATCATTAGAAGTAGCAATAAATTTTGAAGAGCTCGCTGTATCCCAATCAGCTGACGTAGAATTAAATACATTTCTGCAATCTGATTCTGACTTACAACTTCAGAAAATGCATGCAAGATCTACGTGTAATGTGACGTCTCTCAGCGTACTCCACGACCGTTTGTCACACAGCACTTCCGATGTCAAGTATACAACTCGCTGCACAACCTGAGTCATCCTGGAGCAAAAGCTACAGCAAAGCTCATCGCAAGCAAGTTTATCTGGCCATCGCTCCGCAGAGACTGTAAAGCTTGGTCACGAGCTTGCATTCCATGTCAACGCTCCAAGGTTACAATACACACCACAGATCCACTTGGTAGTTTCGCCACGCCAAGTTCGTGGTTCGAACATATACACATCGACCTCATTGGCCCACTTCCGGTATCGCGAGGTAATAAATTCTGCTTCACAATTGTTGTACACCACTTCTCTCGCTGGCCTGAAGCTTACCCCTAGAGGGCAGCCCAGCAGATACCATGGTCAGACAACTATTCAGCGGGTGGGTCGCACGTTTTGGTGTGTCGCTCAGAATCACCTCAAACTGAGGACGTCAATACTTGTCGGACCTGTTCCAGTCCTTTACTCGACTCTTCGGCATCGACCACCTACAGATGACTGCCTATCGTCAAGCAGCCAATGGCATGGTGAAGAGATTTCACCGCCAGCTCAAATCTGCCATCGAGTGCCATGAATTACCAACTTGGTCGACAAACTACCCATTGTCATATTAGGCTTCAGAGCAGCCTTCAAATAAGATATCAAAGCCACGACAGCTGAAATGGTCTACGGGGAAACAATTCGACTTCCTGGTGAATTTCTGTCACCTCGTCCAGCTAACCACATCAGCCATTTCAGGTCACTGCAGGCCGTTCTAGCCTCCAGACACGGCACTAGAGCGACTTTTATCTGCAAAGAACTTTTATCAGCGTCTCATGTTTTCATTCTACGAGATGCCTTAAAACTGCCACTGCAAATGTCCTATAAAGGACCATTGGCAATTGTCAGGCGAACTGACAAGTTCTTTGTAATTAGCATTAGAGGAAAAGATGTTACGATATCTATCGACCGATTAAAACCAACTTTTCTCTTAGCTGATTATTACCAGCCGACGACGTAGAAGAGCACCGAGACACCTATGCAGCTCAAGGTTAATAAGCCAGTGACTGCAAACACGCCATCTGACGAACTGACTAGTGACTATACCCACGAAGAAGACGCGCTTCGGGAAAACCGTCCGGTTCCTAGATCGATTAGTATTAAGTTCTATATCGTGACTTGTAAACAAGCTTAAAAAATATTGCAAGAAAGTCACTGCAGAGGGGAGTGATGTAGCGACCTGTGACGCGTTCAGCGTTGTTTCATTGGCAACAGAAATCACAATAATTAACAGTTTTGAAAATAATGATTAAATGAAAATTAATAATTAAATTGTACTATTTCATCTTTTGTATTTTGATATAAATATATAGTTTTAAAGTTTGTATTCGTTTATTCGACACGCTCCTAAATGAGTATAAAAATACTGTAGTCAGTTGTTTCTCACAGTTAATCTGTATTTTGATGATATACCTAACATAAATTCAATAGTTTCAACAGATTTAGACATATTATTACATTAAAATACCATCTATTGATACAATTAATCAAAACCGAGAAATAAGTGCATCATTATTGATGATAGAACAGTTGAAGTTATCGGCCATTAATCACTGTTAGCAAAACTTCTTTATATATTAATTTTTATCAAAAATTATTTTACAATTGATTATTTCATTGAAGAAAATATATTATGTTGTAACGATATCTTTTCTCACGCACTAAAAATGATGGAAGAACTAACTATACCTACTACAAACTAACCCCGGCAAATAAAACAAGTGAAGCTCTTGTTATTACGTTTCACAGTTGATGCTCGTGTGTCTTTGGTTGATACACATTTTCTCGTTGGTTAATTTTCACTCTTTACGACATGCACAACAACAAATGACAGTCGCGAATCGACGGCGCGTTGCATTTGTTTCACACATACGTGCATTTTCGACGTTTTAAATTTTAATTTCTAAAATGCATTGTTACGTCTATTAACCTGAAGATAGGTTAAAAAGTGAACTTAAAAATTCAGAGGAGAAATTGTCCAAATTAGTTTTCGTGACGGAATTTTTAAATGACAGTTTATAGGCGTGCGCAATGTAGTTAGTTAACCATAGAGGTCGTTTTTAATTACGTTTTAATTATGAGTAATATTAAGTCTACACGAAAATATTACTTAGACGTCTACTCGTGAGTTTTTTATAACAATTTCAATTATTACTTTTTGGAATAATAAAACATTAATTGGCAAAAAACATGACAGCTGACAACTTTGATGATAAAGAGGAGAGCATTATGTAGAATAAACGAAAATATTTTTAAGTAAGAAATCTTCGGTTAAAAATAGTTGAAAATTGCAGTGTAAATATTTTTATAAGTACTAAAAAATAAATATATAAAAAATCAAGTTGAATATTGCAATAAAGATACCCAGGAAATACGTTATATGAATATATTAATTGTGCATTAAACAAAAAATTACTAAATAATTTTCTTCAAAAACGCATCGTTTTCGAGAAACGATACAACTCGTCTTCTCGTAATAAATGTTCAACAGCTTTGGCATTTTTGTGTACACACAGTTTCGCTTCCACCTCATATTCGCTGAAAGAGGTCAAGATCTCTAATAATTTGACACTCATCTTAAATATTTTGTTGAAGTTCTTCTTTTATGTTGAAGGAACAGACACCCATATTTTTAGATAGACAAGCAAACAGCAAACAGACATTGCCTTTTAAACGTAAGTATATATACTTACGCGGGCAAAAGCTATACCTTTAGTATAAATCTATGCTATTATATAAAATTCTTCGTATGTATGTTTGTCGGGTTCCAAATGATTTAACTCAAAATCTATTTGACAGATCTTGATGATTTTTTTAATGTTCCTTAATATGATCCCAGAAGTACTATAGGCTATGTTTTATTCAACTTTTTAAATTAATTTTTGAGTTAATTACTTAACGCTAACCCGACTTCGCTTTGCAAGGGGAGTGATTCTCGCGGAGGAGGGGGGTATAAATCATAAATTCTTATCTGTGGAACTACTGAACCGATTCTAAAAATTCTTTCTCTAATAGAAAGCCACACTCCCTGAATGATATAGGCTATATTTTATTTTGATAAATTTCTCGCAGGAGGGGGGGATAATTCCTGTGAAATAGTAACAAAGCGTAACTCTAAAATTCTTTTGCATTTTAGCGTATAGGCGGAATCCTACTAATATTATAAACAACACCAGACCGACTTCGCTTCGCAGGGGGAGAATTTCTTGCGGGGGGAATATTAAATTATAAATCCAAATAAACGTTTAGTTTTGAGGGAAAGCCAATTTCATTGTGCTATAGTCGAACATGGAAAAATCACGAAATAGGTGGGTTCCCCCGGGAACTATTGAATTGACCGAGATAAAAAATATCCTGTGTGTTAATCCGGGTTGTAAATTAGATATCTGCTTGCAAAATTTTACTCAGAATCGCTCAGCCGTTACGGCGTCATTGAGTAACAAACATCCATCCAAACATCCAAACTTTCGCATTTATAGTATTTGTAGATTTACATAAATTTTTTTAATTGAAGCTTTTTATACACAGAGCACCATTATTTTGGTATATTATTAGACATTCTTAACGCTTCTTTTTAACATGTTTGTGAGTTATGTGTAGATCGGGTTACATAGAAACTGTTCGGCACTGCTCGGAAAAATTCAAAGTAACATGTTGTATCGAGTTCCATCTAATAGCTTGAAGAAGCTGAAAGCAAGCAAAGAAGTATGTTAAAAAGAAACGTTAAAATTTTTTTTCTTTATAATAATTTCTAAGATACTTTTCCGAATATCCTCACTCCGTCGAATTTCGGAGGGGTTAGTCTAGTCAAAATATTAAAGTTGATTTACAGATAAAGATCTTTAATTATAGGAACTTTTAGAAAACAACAGATAATTATTATATGATTATTGGCACAACTTTAATCTGAACAAAAATGAAATTTGGATTTTCCATTTTAGTGAGTCATATTTAAGAACATATAAAAATGTCCAAGTGTTTAAATACTTACAAAATGTGGCTTCATAAGAGATCCGTCTTGCAATTAAAATTAATTATAATTAATTAAGTTACATTTAAATCAATTAAAACGTGTTTAACGATACTCATCTTCCACTTCACTGAAAGTTTTTAATTATTATGATACTTTCATTTTCCCATAAAATGTTAATATTATGATGATCTCTGAATAGTACTTTTGAATATCCTCTGCAGTTACATTTTAAACATTATCTATTTTTGAAATGACTCTATTGCGGCAAAAAACGTTAGCGTACAAATTTATCCAATTCTTTTAAAGCTCCTTAAATCGCAGAAAGGCACAAGACTAGGTGCACAAACGATTTTTGAAAATTCATCGGCAATATACAGGGTGTTTCATAATATACGCGCAGGACTTCAAGATGTGATAGCTCGTCCAAAAATATGAAAAAAAGTTTCTATTAACTTACCCTCTAAAATGCACCATTTTAGAGATACCGGGTGTTTGGGGAATTTTGAAAAGACAACTTTTGTATCATTTTTTTCTAATTTTGCAATTATGAAGTTAACGTTTGGTTTTGTTACTTGTTCTAACGTTTAAATAAATTTTGTTTAATTAGTAAGAAAAAAATTTTATTTAAAAAAATTTACCATGTTTTTCAACATAAAAGTTGATTTTTCTCGAAAACGATCAACTTTAGAGCTTATGACCAAGAGTACCTTTTTTGTGTAGAAAACATTAGCGGTTCAAATGGGCGTCTCAAAACCGTACTTTTTCCAGTAGCGGAGAAAAACACCCACTACCCTTGCAAAACCTTCACCAATTATGACTTAAAAAAAATAAAATTCCGCACAAAACATATAGGCTAGTCAAAGTAGGGGGTTGAAGTAGAAAAAATTAGTAACAAAGTTATCTCTGCGGAAATGAGTTCTCAATAGGGTCCTTATTAGCCCCTTAAAAGTCGCACTTTGTCGCATTAGTGGAACTTAGAAAAAATGGCCGCCATCTTGAATTTTTTCGAATTTATTGAATATCTCGTAAAGTATGCATTTTATCAAAAAAACTCAAGGGATCATTTTTATCGAGAATTAAAAGCTACCTATAATGGAGGCATTTTCAAGACTATTGGCCAAAAAACAAAAAGTTTTTGAAATTTATATGAACTGGCAATATGGGACTTTTGAAAATTTAGTTAATATCTGGAATAGTATGCATTTGATGAAAAAAGCTCAAAGAACCTTTTATGTGCAGAATAAAAAACTACATGTCCATCGATAGTCCGGATATTAAAGTCCGCATTGTCAAACACAAATTACATAAAACTATCTTCTGGCACATTATCTTTGTTGTTAGTTATTGCCGAATTCTCAAACGCTAAGCATTCAGAATATGTCACAGACATACCAATTTTTAATAAAAGATCTACTAAGTATCTGGATACATATTTCCGGTGCAGCTGAATCCCCAAGCTAAGCATACGCGGTGAAATAAATAACTTGATCTGCACTGATGATGTAACAAAATTTTTTAATGCGTTGATTTTGATATCGCTATTTTTGCCTTTAGTTATTAATTCATTAAAAAAACGTCCAAAGAATTTGGAAATTGGTTCTCTCCTCCCTATCTTACATCGTCAACCGCAGGATAAGTATCAACGTCGCAAACCATGGTCCCTATATCTTCTTTTAAAATTTGTGCTGCCACTTTTATTACCTTAAGTCGTTTTCCTTCAGTATTTGTATTGTTTTTAAACCACTCATCACTAATTAATTCATCACACTTATTTTTTAAACATAAAACGGCTGAATTTCCTGGGACTTCGGTAATTATTACAGTGTTTTTGAGTTTTCCTATTAATCTAAGTTTCAAATTTTTTTCGAACCAAGGTGTTACGTTTTCAGGTAAATATGACACTAACTTTTCCTGTAGTTCTTTAAAAGAAAGTTGACACTTTTCGTTATCGTTTTGAATGTCGTAGCATAATTTTTCAAATGCTTCTTCACATTCAACATCTAAAGGCCTCTCAAATTTTTCATGGCTCCTTTGCTTCAACTTGGAAACTTGACTGGAGTGTTCTAGTGGCACCCCTTATCTACCATTAAAATTTCATCAAACTTCTAATTAACGCAATCTAAAAGTACCATTTGACTAGATTTTCACACGTGTTTATACGCGCAGCTGAAGCATTTTCCACGGGTATTTTTGCAGCTGAAGGTGATTTTTTATCAAAGCTGTTTTCTGTACGATAAACGGTTCTGGAGATATTCGCAAAAAACGAAATTTTTTTTCAATTTCAACACCCTATATCTCTAAAATGGTGCTTTTTAGACGGTAAGTTAATAGAAACTTTTTTCATATTTTTGGACGAGCTATCACATCCTGAAGTCCTGCGCATATATTATGAAACACCATGTATATTGTCGCCGAGACAAGATTAGCTATTTTTCTCGTCTCGACTTCCAAAACGAAATCTTGCCGAAATGAGAAGCAGGGGATCGATAAATCTTGACAAAATTGTGGAGAACATAATCGTCGCTGCTTTTCGATGAGTACTCATCTGGACGTGACGTCGTGACCTCGACATGCGTAATTGAACGAAAAACAACGAGGCTAAAAGTTTCGCCTAATAATTAATCAAAAATATTAATTGGTACCAAGCTCCGAGAAAGATGGAGTGTAAAAATGGATTCGCGGTAGCTATGTGAATCTTCGATCTCTGCTTACAGGACACGTCATTTTAAACCCTTCAGACACATAATTTCCGCCAATCTACTAGTGATGAAAATTTGAATATACAGACAGCATTATTATTAGTGTAGACGCATCCTATAGTTTATCAATTAATTCCTGTTACTGCAATTCCTAATTTTAAATTGTCTTACAAAATTAATAAGTGAATAACGAGCCAAGTTGATTGGAACACACTGTAGTTTATTTATTAAACTCAACAAAAAAATCGTGATCTATGGTGTTTCAATCAATGATCACTAGCCATGATTTATCGACTCATCGGTGTTTTTTCAAAACGTTATGTAATTCCCAAACGTCTGGGATTTATTATAAATATAAAAAATTAAAGCCGGATTTTGTGATTCGTGAATTTCCATTTTTATGGTTGATATCATTCTGAATGTTATACATACAAAAACACATTTTAGTCATGAACATGCTTTAGTTCTCACTTTGTTATTATAGTGAGGTTTAATGCTGACCTCAGACCTGTACCAGCTGTCCGCAGGAATCGCATGAAATGCCTGCATATTATACATCCTGTTTTGTAAATGTAGGTAGGTACACATTAATCAAAACTCTTGTCTATGTAACCGCGGTGCGCAAGCCCCCCAAAAATTTGGCGTAAAAATTCTTGGAGGGGTAAGGCGCTGAACGAGTTCAAGCTCGTTAATCTTAATAGAAATTATTTATATTTGATTGCTCATTTGTTTTAAAGTTCTTTACATATAGGTATTGTTAATTTATATATTTTTATAATTACTTATAAATATATTTATTACGCTAATGACCTAAGTTGTCGACGCGTCTATAATTTACAATAAATAAAGTATATATATTATTATAAGCATGTTTTAAAATGTCATTCTTTCCTGGTAACAATATAGAGTGCCGGCTTTAAGAGGGGGAGGCAGTCGCCCCCGGGCGCCAGGGGCCCCAAGGGCTAGTTAATAAAAGAAATAAAGGGCGCTGAAGAATATCTCACCAGGGCCGCCCGGATGGCTATGGCCGGCGCTGAACATGGAAATGTTTTCTAATTTGCTCATTTACGCGAATTTGCGAAGGGACGCGAATATTAAAGTAAATCCAAAGGAACGAGTAGACAATATGTTGTACACCAGCGTTCTATTTTATTAATTTTCTTAAAAACTTTGTTAAAATACCGGCGTTGGTTTCTGAGATCAAACGGTGCCAATTACAAAAAATCTTTCCAGATATCATTTTAATTATAAGGAATTCAAAAGAAGGGTGTTTTAAACTATAATGTAATTAAATGAATGAAAAATATATTTATGTAGAGTTAAATCTAGAATAGAAAACAATCAATTTTCCTTATTTCATATTGAAAACCTAAGTTATGCAATAATGATGATCTAATCAGACCATTTTTTATAAAAAATATAAAAATATTGTATTTGAGAAAACGATCTACAGGTAGAATTTTGTAGTGCACAAAACGAAATACAGAATTAAAATTCTCAAATAATAGTTCTTACAGGATAATGGTTCTTGATAATTTTTCTTTTAATACAAATTATTTATGAATGACCAAAGTTTCTGATTCAATTTAATTCTTTCATAACTAAAAGAAAAATTGTCAAGAATAAATATCCTGTAAAATATTATACATTTTATAATAATTATAATAAACAAAATTGTTTTTTGGGAACATCGTGATTTGTGATACTGTACACAATTTTCTCTTTAAAAAATTGTATTTATGATGAAAAATGGGCACCTTGAGTCTTCTTCAGTAATGAAAATGAAGAGACAGGTTTAATAAGACTGGATGTTAAAAAAAATTTTGAAGCTCTTGAAGAAGTTAAAAATTTGTGTCGCAACGTCGATCATGAAAAAACTTATAGCTAATGAATTTTTAGTATAATATCCAGCCTTGGGAAACCTGTCTATTTATTTTCATTACTAAAAAATTGTATTTGATTTATGTTTTTCTTCCTTATGGACTAAACTCACCATAGAAAACACATGTTCCTCTGAAATCATAAAATGAACATAATATGTATTTCAAAAAGTGTCTTTTGTTGCACCAAAAAATTGTATCAAACCAACCGGATACTATATCTATTATACTATAAAATAAGGAAGGAAAAAAATAGCTTAAGTATTGTGTACCTACTGAGGGTTGTTAACTCGTTAGTATAGTTGTTGAATAAAAAAAAGTAAGTCTTAAAAATAAGATATAATATAGGTACTTGGGTGCAATAAAAATATACATAAAAACCGCAATCTTAGAACAACAAATACAATTTATTATATTATTTATATAACTAACTATATTCCAACCACATCCGTAAACTAAATTTAAATAACAACATACACACTCTTTCAATTTACTACTAGCCTTTACCCGCGTTAATGTCGGTTTTTAGCTACTGCTCAGTCCCGCGTTAGTAGAAGCTTAAGATGATAAATTATTATATAACATATCCTATTTAGTAGGGAGACTAAGACTCTATGCAACTTTGCACTTTTTCCTGCTGGGATGAAACTTGGCACGATTCAAGTACCTACATACTATAGGTTAACATTTAAGAAGTGGTTCCCCCCGGCCGAATGTGCATTCAGAGAAAAAACCACTAAAGATGGAAACGTGAAATTTGGACAAGAGGTTTCTTTTGTGACAAAAATATCCACTAAGAAGGGATTTTTCGAAATTCAACCCCTAAAAAGGGGGTGCAGAGTTTTCCGAAAAATCCTTTCTTAGTACGCCTGTACACCCTGTAAGGAGCATAACTTCCAAATGTCACGTTTCTATATTCAGTAGTCTAAACTGTGCAATACACCCCCTTTTGACCCCTTACGGATTGAATTTAAAAAAAATTGTCGCACACGGGTTTGCTTATTTTTAAAGAAGAGTTAGTATGTTGAATTCAATGCCTGTCACCTTAAAGGATACGTGAGATAGGAACATTTTTCCAAAAAACTCGAAAAATCCCTTCTTAGAGGATATTTTTGTCACAAAAGTAACCTCTTGTCCAAATTTCACGTTTCTATCTTCAGTGGTTTTTTCTCCGAATATACCGATCTGTGGACGCCCCCTGAGTCCAGGGGTGGTGATAGAAAAGATAGAAAGGTAGCCCTGTTTGTGCCGAGTCCAACGGTATCCTCATTTTTGTTCTCGGACGATTTCTTCCAGAAATATAATTTGCCTTTGAACAGTAGGCAACCGCCTCCTGCACGTCCGACCGGGGAGCACCACTTCATAAATGTTACCTATAGGTAACTATTATACTTGCTATATACTTACTAGCTTTGCTCGTCCGTTCGAATTTATAATTAAACTGTCCTCGACGTAATATTATAATTATTATTACTGGTTATAATATTACCTTTATAGGTATTTCAAACCATTTTTGACATAAACTTGATTTCAGTCCGACTTAGAAGCCGGGACGATCAACTAGTATCTTCAAGAAATAAGTTTTCGAATGGTAAAAACCGCATTCAAATCTGTTCAATATAGCGGATTTTATCCGATTTTCATTCGGGCAAAGTATAGACCTAAACCTTCCTCAAGAAATAAACTATCGAATGGTACAAACCGCATTCTTATCAGTTCAGTAGTTCTCGAAATTATCCGGTACAGACATCCACACAGACAAACAGACATACACCTACCGAGATTTCCTTTTATACTATGTATTGGGATCCGTCAGATAGGTGGAGCTTCAAAAACATGGCGCAGAGGGGGGGGAAATTTCATATACGGGGTATACTTTTGCGTGTAATTTTATGATTTTCAAAGTGATAAGAAATGATAAATATAAATGCAATTTGTGATTGGGCCGGTACGAATCCTAAACAAAGGAATTTCGTTGAAGGAGAACGGATTCTCAAAGCCGGGCATATTATCAAATCTCGGAAATATAACAAGAAAAATGCATGCAAAATGAACTGTCAAAAGTAGTAATCTTTACGACATATTGCTTAAAAACATCAAAATTAAAAGAAAATCTCCACGAAATTAATCATCCGCGTTCAATGCGCTTTTAAGGCTGGGTTAGGTGAATAATGTAAACACATAACTGCAACATAATAAGTTATATTGTAATAAGTCGGTAAGTTACTACCTCAAAATATTTGTATACGAAGTTAATCCTATAAATTTGTCAATCATCAGGGATTCAACTATTCTAGTGCAGTATGATAACACGTACATCTTATTATTAATATAAAATATTTTTTTAATTCATAAATACAGTTTTTCCACATTTCATTAGAAAATAATTCGCTGTAAAGTAAGTTTTACAAGGCAATAACTGATAGTGTTTAATGCCACGATATTAGAAAACGTCGCGAATTCCATTTTCGATAAACTTTTTGTTTATTTTACTTGTTTTACAATTTTCTGCCACCAGATGTCATTTGACGGACCATATCCATGAATCTCTTGAAGAGGATGTAAAAAAACAGAATATGAAAAAATTACCACAAAACACCAAACCACTAACACTTTTTTCTCGACGCACGTTTTGCTAACGTTAGCTTCATCGGTAGATTATTAAAACAGTTTTAATCATCTCTTGGTGATGCTGTCATGGTTAACGAAACTTGCGTCAAGCAAAAAGTGTTGGTGGTTTGGTGTTTTGTGGTTATTTCTTTAATATTCAGCACGTTTTTCTATCAAAGCAGTTTAAAAAGAATACATAAAATAATGTATATTTAAAAAAATAGAAATAGGTGAGTCCCATTCAAAAAATAATTATTAGAAGTAGGGACTCGATTATACAAGCGACTATACCCTGCAGTCAGAATCCATTCTGATTGGTCGAATACCCCATCTTGATGTCGTTTGACACACACAAACACACCTAAACGAACGTAACAACTAACTAGTGAACTCTGTATATTAATATGGATAGTTGATACTTGATAGCGATTAAAAAATGGGTTTTGTATGTGGAGAATGCTCAAACACATATTCTTCAAGACAGGCATTAATATTCACAAAATTAGAATGAAAACTTCAGGTAAGGCTTGTAATCTAATTCTTTCTATACAAGTCGATCAATCTTTTAACATTTCAAAATAAAACCTAATTTAATATTATTATTTGAGGTATTAGGATGTTCAAAAATACAGTAACAGTGTTGAGAAATCGGAATGGAAAAATGAATTTTTATTAAGTTTTATTTTGAAATCTCAGAAAATTGATCGACTTTTATAGAAAGAATTAGACAACAAGCCTTAGGTATGTGAAGTTTTCATTTTAATTTTGTAATCATTAATGCCTGTCTTGAAGAATATGTGTTTAAACATTCTCCACATACAAAATCCATTTTTTAGTCGCTATCAACTATCCATATTAGTATACAGAGTTCACTAGTTAGTTGTTACGTTCGTTTAGGTGTGTGTGTGTGTGTCATACGACATCAAGATGGGATATTCGACCAATCAGAATAGACCCTGACTGCAGGATCTAGTCGCTTGTCTCGATTATCAGGTTGAGTGTTTCATTGACTGTTCGATCTGGAAGAATAATGTAAGATTTCTGATACGACTTGCAGCTTTAAATCTAGAATGTCATTTATTTTCAACTATAAATGAAGATTTCAATAAATTTAGTTGAAAACAAATGACAATCTTAAATCTAGATTTAAGGTTGCAAGTCGTACCAGAAATATTCGACTCGGCAGAGTCGATTCTACTTGAAAATGGAAATCCACTAATTGCAACCATTAAATAAATAACAAGAAAACTGATATTTTCGGGTTCAATATTTCAACAGTGCCGGGTTAACAAAAAAAAACTTTTTGGGGTAACTATTCCTTTTGTATCTGGCAAGCTAGATTTTGAATAATTTTCGAGTTATTAAAATTGAAGTAAGTCTTGGCTCTACCTACACAACGTGTGTTCAACAATTAATTAATATATCTTTGTGTAATAATTTCCACGTGTTTAAATACCCAATTTTTTTTGTGCAATATAGACGATTCCACGATGCGACCTCTTTTAATTTTAATACTATACCGGAGTACATTTTAACGAAATTCTGATTTGATGCACCCTTACAAAAAATGTGATTAGCTCTGCTGGAATTATATTCATAGATAATATTGTAGAAAAGACAAAAATTATAACAGAAATAAAATGTTGTGTAATATGATTATCAGAATTCAAAATTATTCCAAATATAATAAGGAGAAATATTATACGTATTATGTATTTAAAATAATTACGTAGATACCTAATTATATAAGTAATGTTAAATAGGTTTCTCCATGAAATTTTTATTTTTTAAATAAAAAATACAGATATTAACGGTTCTAATTTAAAAATATGACGTATTATTCAAGGTATGATCCCCATTTGAAAATGAAAAGTTTTTGTTAACGTACAAATTCAAAAACATTACGTACTTAAATTTCATTGGTAGGTCATTAAATATATTTGTTTAGTATTTGACTGTTTTATGAAAGAATAATCAGTTAGACAGAGTTTTATAGATAGATTTTTTATTAGATATGAATTGGTTGTAAATATGTGAAACAGAATCAGAACTGTTCATATTTTATTATACGATAAAAACGATTATAACAAAACAACAAAAAGCATCGGTGCTTTATGTGTGTGTGTTTAGTTGTACTATCGGCCACTAGGCGCGCGCCGCGAAACACTACTCAGGTGAGCAACAGGTAAACGTGAATTGAAGGTATCTCAGTTGCTATGGAATAGTCGCGTAATTCTGACGTGCGATTGTTTTATGTTTATCTGTATACAGCGCGTTGCGTTTATTTCATTAGTATATTGTTTACCGTCGCTCAATTGTTATCTCGCATAGCTTACTTTGATATTAAATGCAGTTTATTTTTACCTTGCTTTATAGTAAATTAATTATTTATGTGGCCGTATGTAAGTGAATATATTTATATGGACTTTGCAAGGACGTTTTTTTAAATTATTTTCTGAGAAAAATAGTGCCTTATAAATAATTTAGCTGATGCGTCTTTTTTGAATTAAAGGTGCTGAATGCTTTATTATTTTGTTACAAAGTGTCTTCCAAAATACATATTTTTTGTGATACGTGATGCTATAACTATAAAAATATTTTCGAAATAAAATATTTAAATAATCACTGGAATGCAATTTCGTAATAATAATAATCTGTTAATTAATTATATTATACTACACACAGCGATAAACGAATACTTAAATCTTTATAACGCCGATATCAGACTGGAAACGGTAAAAAGATTGCGCCTTTAAAAAGCGCGCATTCGCAATTTGTGTGCCTAAAATAAAAAGAAAAGATTTGTGAACGAAAAATAATAAACGACTGCACACTAAGTCTGTGATGTTCATTTTAATATTAGCAAAAAGTGATAAATGTCAAAAGTTATAAACAGTGATTTTTTGTGTTTGCATTGTCATTTTTCACAATCAATTTTATGGACTTTTATTTAAAGAACAGAAAAACAAGTGCCTCTGACAAAAAAACTAACTCATATTTTCACAAAGGAAAAGCAATACGTGTTTGTTGTATTGTTTGTGATTTGTTTTCCGATAAAACTACAAAGTACTTGGATTTTTGACACAACCTTTGTACTTAATTAAAATGTTCCATGTTCTGTGCCTCCGTATCAATAAAAAATAAAATAATTAAAATATGATAGATAAATAGATAGGTAATAAATAAAGAAATTAAATATTGTGATAAGAACTTTAATTGTGGGTGAAAAATATTATTGTGCGATTATTGCAGATATGGCATCAGACAGTGACGATTGCAATACAGCGGATTTACAGCATACATTTTCTTATGGGTGAGTTCACACTATCTTAGCAACCCCCTGCGTCGCGTCGAGAATGATTTCAGCATTTCAGCGATTATTTTTTATCGAATCAATCATTATATTATCTTTTTAATAAGAAGTGACAACTTTGCTGGTTACATACATTTAGGTACCTTCCCACTACATATGAGTCGCGAAAGAAATTCACGGCTTACATTTTAAATCACAAAATCATGATCCCTCCTCCAAGACATTTCTGGTAATTATTTATATTCAAAATTGAAATTGTACAGTTAGTGACACAAAAAATACCCTAAAACATTGCTGCCTCTTTCCATTGAAAAATGAATCACTATGTGATTACTAGAGTCTTAAAAGGTCGTGTTTTCAGTAGGTACTGTGTCAGAAAATAATTCTTTTTCATTAAGAATATCATAAAAGATATTCGTACGTTTTAAAAATGCAAATTTTTACAATAAGTAGTTTTTATGGATTATTTGGTTCGACTTCTATTGAAAGTAATTATTCTTCTTAAAGCGGCAAATCAAAAAAGTAATAAATTCTGTAATGTTTTTAGAGATGGATTTTTTTATGATACTTGATAAATTCAGTCACACTGGATATTGATTCAAAACTCAGAACCTGTGATGTTATGGGCTAGTATATCGGTAGCAAAATGCTACAGGGCCCAGGAGCTCATTTGATTTTCGTCTTTGTTTTAATAAAAAAACTGCGTTCTTTTGTTGTTGACACCAATGCTACTCTTTTATGCGAACTTTATATATTTTTTAACTATTATAAATTAACGAACAATATTTAAGACATTTTTTATAAATTTTTATTATTAAAATATAACGTTTCGGCCCTATTTGTATTATATTTTTTTAGTATTTATATATTTTTTATTAATTAGTGTCACAAATGAAAACATAAAATGCTTGTCACATTTTTGTTTTCCCTAAAATTTAAAAAAATAGTCAAATTCTTGAAATAAATATATACTGGTCAAAAAAAAAAGATAAACTGATTTTTTTTTTGACACGAATAACAATATGGGTGCGATGAATTTTCTCTAATTCAAATAACAGTGCAACCCTTCATGATCTCTCTGTTAAATATTATTAAATAATTTGAAAAAAATTTAAAATTTGAAGCAAAAATATATGCATTCCAAAATTCAATTGAACTTTATTTATTTGTTAACTTTATTTATAACATAATATTTATTTACTATAAAAAGTAGATAGATAGATAGATAGATAGATAGATAGATAGATAGATAGATAGATATATAGATAGATAGATAGATAGATAGAGTTTTATTGGTTTCAAGTTATACATATAAATATGTTAAAAAACAAGTCAAAAAGGTAAATATAAACAAAATCAATTTCTATGGCACATTTTTTGCATCTAAAAATTCTTTGACAGAATAGAAACACTCCTTAAGTAAGTACTTATAAATAATTTTTTAAAAAAAATCTAGTTTCTTGTTCCTTGTTTCCATGGATATTTTATTAAACAATTGAATGCCTAAGTAATTAGGGCCATATGTGGTATTTTTATTATGGAAAAAAGGAACCAGAAGATTTTCTTTTTTTCTAGTAGTAGGAACAATAGTTTAAGTTTAAGTTTGGTTATCTATAGATGCTAATATACAGGATGCGTTACTAAAAATGTCTCAAGCGATATCTCATTTATTAAGAGCATTAGAAAAAAAAGTTGCATAAGAATAATAGCTCTATACATTAAAATTATTTTTAGCTATACAGGGTGTACGATGTATAGTCATGGTGCTGACACTTGAACATTTTTTTGAAATGAAATTTTTGTATGTTTGGATATGTACATTGTACAATCCAGTTTGTAGATGTCTCCTGACCGTCTGTATCCAGTTATAACTTCATTTATTATAAAACGTTTTATCCTTATCATTGGGATAGCCAGTCTTTGCGCTAATAATAGCTCTGTATAACTATTTTAATTTTTAATCTTGTAATTAATTTTTGTAGTAAGAGAAAAATATTACTTTCTACAGACATTTTGTCAAAGCCATAACCTTTAATTATTAAAAAGCAACAATTCAAGCGCAGAGTTCAAAAGAACCAAGAAACTTGCACGTGTTGGTTTGGTACGGGCAGCGCACGATGGAAACTGACGTGCGTACACGGCATTGGCGTTGGAACGTAGTAAAGAATGCCTTGAGGTACGTCGCATTCTACAAGACAATCCTTACTGTGTCTGAATGCACGCCAGCGCTGTACCGTAGTAAGGTTTGTCTGGATATACTCGCGGAATGTTTAGACATTCTTTACTGCGTTTCAACGACGTGTGTGCGCTCCACTATAGTAAACAATGACAATACGCCTCCCGTTTCGCAATCATTCAAAATTACAAAAAAAAAGTAACAAAACGTTGCAATTCGATATATTTTAGTGTGGTTTTAAAGCTTTCAGAATTTTATTTAAAAAAATCTAAAGTATTGCGTTTTGGTAATCTAGAACAGCTGTTTTCAAAGTATGGGTCACGGCCTCCTGCGGGGTGGCGAAGCAGTTCCAAAGGAGTCGCAAGCTATCAAGAAAAATAAACCAATAAAGTTTAATCATTTATTTTCCCGCCTTCTTCGCGAAAATATTAATAACATTATTATGTATTTACCCAATACTATACACATAAAAAAATTTTATGATTTTATTGACTTTAGATTTTACTAGTTTTTGGTAGAGGGGTCTCGAAAGAGTAACTTTTTTTTTCTTTGTTCGGATGGGGTGGTTAGAAAAGGATTGAGAAACTCTGACCCAAATAATTATAGTGATAAAGTAACATTTCTACAAAATCGCAAAAAAGTTTATAAAAAAATACTAATGTAAATGTCCGCGATGTTTGAGCGTTTTTATATAAAATGTTTTTTTTACCTATAAAAACAATCCGTATTGAAATCACTCTTAGTTATCTTATTCGTAAACTGATTAACAAACAAAAAACTCAAATTGACCGCGACACAAAGAACTTTGTACTAAAATTTAAGCAATACGCAACAGAATTGGATATATCAAAAGAAAGAAAAGGAAAATGGAATATCAGTGTGACTCTGATGCACAACCTTATCGAAAATATGATAATTATAATTTTTATTCAATCCAGTTGATAAGTCTATCAAGATATGAGGCCCATAAAAATTTGAAAATATGATAAAACTAAATAGTTTTGTCTCTTCCTTTTTTAACCTCCAATGAATTTTATCAAGCATCTTCTTTTATCGAATTAACTTGAATTTCTACCTTATTTGTGCCTCAGATATTACTTACAGATCTCTTGTCATTATACAGAGAATGAAGTGCTTTTTTAATATGACGTCATCTTTATCTATTGTCGAATTTCTAGAGTAAAATAACTTTTAATTGATAAATAATAATTATTGTGCTCATTTGTGTAAATTATATAACAACCCCCTAGCGGTTAAAAAACAAAACCCCTAAGTCATCTTAATAAGCTGGTAGCGTATTTATAAGTAAAAGATTATTATGATATAATATTATGTTTGACAGTATGTGCATTGTGCAGCTGATTCAAAAAAATGACTAATGTAAGTGGTGACACCGTACTGCTGTCCTAACTATTGAACCAAAAAGGCGTATCTCATATTTTTTCATATTTTAGATTTTACTACCTAATATGTAGTTGTAACTCAGTTACCTATACTAAGCGAAATCGACGCATCTCAGATATACGTCCTATTTGAGTAGAATTTCTAACCGTAGCGACTAGGGTGGTAGGCAATCATCATTCTGTGTTTTAATGTGATTATAATTGTTTATTTCATTTAACAGATATTTTTTGTTCAGCTTATACAAATTCGCTACGCAAACTGAACTCCAAATATTATTTTCTTCCAATAAACAGTATTACGTCTAAACAATTTTTTTTTTATTTTTATTAATTTGTACTGACCAACATAATATAGAATTCTCTATATCTCAAAATTGGCTTTTTTTGAGATGCGCCCATTTGGCTTATAGGACGGCAGTGTACGTCTCCATTGCTAATGTCACTTAGTACGGCTAAAAAAATGTTTCGTTAAAGGATCTGGAACATATTTTTGTTTATTTTGATCACTCTCATACACATTTTTCCAAGAAGTTACGATTTTATCAACACAGTGTTTTTCAATCAAGTACTGTGGTAAACTCTTATCTATGACCTCCTTAATTGATTAACCGTTTAATTTAAAAATGTTGGAGAAGCGATTAATATTTTTCATTTTACTTGCTCCGCCTACAGTTTCTTCTCTCCAACCCTCACCATTTGTTTACTCCAATCTTTTAAGAGCCTACCGCATCTTTTATCCTTGTAATTATAATTTTATAGTCTTTGATCTCTGTAGTTCTTCCAGTCTAAGTAATTTCAAATCTAACCAATACCTTTTTAATTCCCATATAGTAAGAAAGCTTTCCATTTTTATAACATGTTATTCCGTCTGGAGAGGCATACCCCACCAGTTAAGAACCAAAGAGTGATTACTATAATGTTCAGAGATCGGATGGAGATGTTCCTCTAACTCCTTACGAGTATTTTGATATAATAAATTTCATAATAGAATGCTTTTGGTAGAAGCTTCTGTCTAGCCATTCTAACTTATACAAGAAATGAGGATTTGAAGACCAACTATATTTTATAGACTCTTAATATATTTTGTTCTCGTGAACAGTATTTCTAGACCGTTTTTGCTCTCTCCTGACTTTCATTTATTTCTGTGACAAACCCGGCCTCAAGAAATATTCACTCTTAGTAAACAGGAAAAACTTTTTTGTTTGTAATTTTTAATCATATTTGATAATTTGTATTTATAATAATGTGCTAACGACATTTTCTAGTAACACTTTATTTTCCCTGATCCAAACTAGAAGATTTTTCAATATCTGGCTGCTGCAGCGTTGTTAGCTATAACAATTAGATCACCTATCTTCAAACCATCGATCTTTTGATAATTTAGTGTATATTACTATAATTATCATTGTTGTTTTCGTAATTTCAATATAAACACTTTTAAATTCAATAACCGCCTTAGTTATTTCGGTTGGATTTTCAATAATTCATTTTACTTGCCATAATATGTATCTTCATTTTAAATTATTTCGTTCATTATGTCTTTGGATCACTCAGAAAATTGCTGTGACCACGTAATGTTTAGTTTTTTTTACAGATGATCTCATAAAAATATGGCGAGCCCCCAGGAAAATCATATGACCCACGTTGCAAACCACACCTTCTGGGTACACTTTCTGCACGAAACATTTTCATCCCTGTACTTCTTGTTGTAGTATCTGACCTCCTTAATAGGTGGTTGCGAGGCCTGCAGCGTGCGTGTGATTTAACCACATATAGTATAGTTGTATGAGCTGTGGTATTAAAACACGGCACGTTATTGGCATGAATGTCTTAATAATCTCCTTAACTTGTATCTCTTTGCTCTTTTCATGCAAGCATGTGTGTGTAACGGACTCCCTGTGTACTCGCGCAATCATGAATATCTACTGCAACATTGATATCGGTACACCGGTAAGCGTTTCCACCGACTATAACTGCCAAATACATCCACCATTTTCAATATCAAAATTCGTTATAATGTTGTAAAACCTAGATAAAAATAAAAATAGGAAGAAATCCTTTCCAAAAATTTTTTAAAATCATTTATTAAGCGCTTTCGGAACTTAGTCCATCTTCAGAATAACAAGAGATTTTTTTATATTAAAAATCTCGAAAATAATCACAAATTAAAACAAAAATTTGTGATTATTTTCGAGATTTTTAATATAAAAAAATCTCTTGTTATTCTGAAGATGGACTAAGTTCCGAAAGCGCTTAATAAATGATTTTAAAAATTTTTTGGAAAGGATTTCTTCCTATTTTTATTTTTATCTTGATTATTCCAAATTTATGTGCGTAATAGAATAGTTGTAAAACCTGTTTGAACCACTATTAAATGCTATTTAGGGATATGTAAATACTCAAAAAAAGACACTATTGGTCGAATGGTAAATGTACTCGATCATCGAGTAGAGTGGTAATCAGATTAACGACGTTTTCGTTGACTGCTCGATGTGCAACAATAAGGTTAGTAGATGAGACAAAATGACCGGACATGTTCCGAAACGAATCGAATGAGACAGAGGGAAAATTTATTGAAAACTTTAGTAGACTCGAAAAGGAAAATCTACTTCTCGTACTTTCGTCTTAGTCCGAAATTTGGTCAATGCCAAACTTAAGTTTAACAAATTTTAAGTAAAGACGGTGAAAATACTTATTCTAAAATGCAACATGAGTCCTTCTATCTCTTCTATCTTCCATTCATTATAAAATACAGTGAAAGTTAATTATCTTTCAGAATTCAGTCGTTATATCGGACGTCATAACCTACAATGTGTGTTTCTTTTTTTGAAATAAAAAAATGAAAATTATTTCCTGCCAATATTATTGGCATTGGTTATTTTTGCAGCAGTTATACGTATTTCCTTGTGATTAACTGACATTCAGATAGCTGTGTCACAGATCAAAGAAAGTTTTCATCTACGAATATAGGTAAGAAACATTTTAACCTTTGATATTTATCCGGTATTTTAATTTCTACTCAAGTTAAGATTTTATAACCAGTTCTCATAATTATAATAATAATATTCATCTACTACGTTTTAGCGGAGTAACGTTATTATATTGAAACTCTGAGTAACCCTGAATTTTGCCTGCTTTCTGAGTTTCATTTAATTATTAGGGTATACCTAGACGATGAAAAAGATTCATCTATGACACTACGTTACAGCGCAACACTTAATTCTATGGCAATATAACATTTTTCTATAATCAAGGTTCAGAGAGTTATACATCTGGCAATAAAGACTTTCTTTCATAATATACCTACAAGATGAAGGAACATCTTCATTTACGCGTAGTGAATTTAGTACGGCTGAGGATATTATAGGGTTTTTTGGAAATTTTGTAGCAGCCAAATTATATTAATAGAAGAACGTTGTATTAATTTAAACGTTTCGCCTTTTTAGGCATCATCAGTAAATTCTGGAATAATATATATACAATAAAATGGATCCATATTAATGTATATATATATATAATGTATATATATTATTCCAGAATTTACTGATGATGCCTAAAAAGGCGAAACGTTTAAATTAACAAAACGTTCTATATTAATATAATTTGGCTGCTACAAAATTTCCAATAAACCCTATAATCTTCATTTACAGAAAACTACGTTATAACGAAACAGGGAACGATTTGCACTGTAAACGCGCGTCTCAATCTGTTGTACTTTTAGCGACGATGATGCGTATACGTATACCGAAGCAATGCATAGTGTCTGTGTCACTTATTCATATCAACTGCTGAATACTAACTGGTTGATAACTGACCAAGAATGGTCAGACCTGGTTTTTTACCACACCGTTCAATGCACATTAGCAATACACATACACATACGTGGTGTACTGCGAGGCGCACACAACAACTGTGCTCGAAAATGATCTTATTTTAAGGCTATCAACTGTTTCAGTCAGTTGGGCAGAATTTGAAGGGGTCTTTTTGTCTTTAAATTTTCTTAAAAACAAAAAAAACTTAAATAGCTAAGATCCAGGTTTCTTTTATATTATAAAAAGATGAAATCAAGATTAAATTGTCATGATCTTCTCAAAACGAGTATTGGGAGATCTCGACAAAATTGTGGATATCTAAATAATCATGAAATAATATGTTGTATGAGCAAAAGCAGTCGTTATTCTTTATTAATATTCTATATTATATAAAGTAATAAAACTAGAAGTAGTGAACGTATCAATTGAATAATTTTTGGTTTATTATTAAAATTTTAAATCGAATGTATGAATTGATACTAGGTCCAGAAAATCTTGACAGCTAGTGGAACGTAAACATAGATTCATGCTATGTGAGTTTTCAAACTTTATTATATTTTGCTTCTTACAGGGAAGTAGGTAACATGCTTTTCGCATTTTAGCCACCGCAGAAAATTTCCGCTACTATAGCATATTGAATTTTCGAGCCGAGATTTTTTGAAAATTCTCGCTATCGAAACGAGACAAACACCCTCGAAAATGAAACAAGACGAAAGTTGCAAAATTTCTCGTCACGAAATTCTAGACAAACGATAATGACAATTTCTCATATATTAAAGAATTCTAAATTAGCGTCTGAATACTTTTCTATAGCATCAGAAATCCATTCAAATTAGAATCCAAATGACACAGATAATAAGTACATAGATTTTAATCCTTATAAATCAGTCACATATTTATTCGCAAACAGTTTAGGAGGCAGATACCCATTTTTTGCGTGATAGAAAAAAAGTTCAACTATCAAATTATTATTTCAATAGAATTATCGGTAGGCACTTGGTAGAGCATGATTGAATAAAATAAATACACAAACACTTGAAAAATTCTACACATTTATTAGTTCAAACTATACCTAGTTTTAGTTTGAACTCTCCTGATGATGGGCTGGAAACCCGAAACGATCGTCGTGATTAATAAATGTGTAGAATTTTTCAAGTGTTTGTGTATTTATTTTATAAAATTATTATTCACATTATAATTAATTCGAGAAATATTTTCCGATTTAATATTTTTGACGGCATCGTTAGTTTCAACAGATTATTAATTATTTACTTAATTAACAATTTAATAGCTTTGTTTTATTTTTTATCCCAAATTAAGTATTCTCTTTTCATTGTCCTGATTCAAATTTCATTTTGTTTTTGTTTAATTAATTCTGAAACTACAATAATTAAGTACCAAGATGTTAAATAGATTATGCTAATTTGACAAGTGCGCACGTGGAATTTTTAAATTTTCCATTGGGGTGTTTTGAGGAAAATTGTTTATCTCAAACAATAAACCTACTAATAAATTTTAATATTTAGAAAGTTCTGATCAAAAGCAGAATGTGAAAATCATTGGTTATTAATAATTATTTCAAATCTCAATTATTATAAAATATTTATTTTAGTGTGAATCGCAAAATAATTTGCTTTTTCGATTAATGGGAACTAGCGAAAACCCGCAAAAACCAAATAGAAAATCAGGTTGCATTAAATATGTAATATAAGTGCTTCCAAAAGATCATGGGTCGGCTCTTGTCAGAACATTGTCGGGAAACGTAACTTTAATGCTAGTGGATAGGGTATTAGGTAGATATTATACTGACCCCAACAAAAACGTCCATAATTTTTTGGCCATTAACTTTTTTCATACAATTAAATTGGTTTCTATCAGAAATGACGTTTTTTTCCTTTCAAAGAATTTTTTATAAATACAATGTATTTTTTTAATAAATGTTCATATTTCTCCACGGCACAATTTGCCCCAACTATCCCAGCCGTACCTTTTTCTATCTTTTTACGGCTCCTTAGCCACTAGGAACGTTTATAATTTCGTCATATCCATCCGTCTATCTATCTGTTTGTCTGCCATAGCTCCAAAGCGCCCTAAAATTTGCAACCGATTTTGATGAAATTTCATAGGGTAATGTCTTTCTCCATACTAAAAGTGTTGAGAAATTGTAAAAAAAATCTGTAAATCGGTTGACTCTGCAGGCCATCCCTGGAACTTCCCGCTATTTTCAAGCCCTTTGAGTTCGAGCTGAAAAATCTGAAAATTGTTGATAACAACACTATTTTAATTTTTGAAAAGCTATAACTTTTGAACGCGTTGTTCGATTTTGATCTTTAAAGCGGCATTCGACGCAGTTTTTTAAGCTCTAAAAATATTATAAGAGGTACAAAATCGATTGGCTGAGAAATCTCGAAGTTATTTTGAAAAAAACACTTTTTTCGAAATCTGTTGACTACGTAATCTCTCGAACGGCTTAACCGATTTTGATCCGCTTAGCGGCATTCGACGCAGTTTTCTGAGGAGAAGATCTGATTATAAAATCAATCGGTACAATACTCTAGAAGTTATTTTGAAAAAACATCGTTTTAATAACTTTTTTTTTCGGTTTTTTTGGAATTTCTCAAAATCCCTTGGACCGAATCGATTCAAATTTTCAGGAAATATAATTTCAGTGGAATCCTTTCGAATGCCGGAAATCGCGATTCGATCGGTCAAGTCGTTCAAAAGTTATGAGAGGTTTACACACACACACACACAGACATACTGACATCATCGTAAAAATAGTCAGAATAGCTTCTTAGGATCACAAAACGTCGAGATCTGATGAAAACTCGATTTTCGAAAATCGGGAAGCTAAAAATTTGGAGCACCTCCCTATACATGGGAATCATGATTAAAAAAGTGTTAACGTACATCATCTAGTGTCTAGTGTAGGTTTTAAAATTCTACAAGACTAATGTACAAAGTACCTACACGTAACTTTGAAGCCCCATGTAACGATCTATGAGCATATAAAGTCGTTTACATTGTGCCCCCTCTCTAACTTTCCAACCGTTGTTGAAACATGAAAATATTTTATGAAAAGCACAGCTACGGAATCCTCACTTGACGGATTTTCTTTAACCTTCTCTTTTGAATGGTTACAAAACTGAAACCTTTTTTAACAACCGTCCGTTTATAACGAAATGTTCGATATAAGCGAGTTCAACTGTAGATCGATAAGTGTACAGATTTACCCTTGGAACTATCGTACTGTCGGATCAATGTGCGTCTGACCGCCGCATACTGTCGCGTACATTTGCAACCTATGTGACCGGAATTTCTAATTGGCACTAAAAAGAAATTATTAACCACCAGGGATTTTTGCGACTTTTCGCTACTGTTTTGTATTCTGAGAATTGTCTCATCGCCTGTTGACTTGGAACGCGCGCGCCTTGCGTTTGATTTCGATTGAAATTGGCCAAAAAAAGAACATCGGTTCACTGAAAAAATGCCATTGCGTCGTTAAAAATTTTATCATGTTTTTCAAGATCGAAATATATTAATATTTTTTTTATTTAAGGCCGTCATATTTTTTTGATCTAATTGACATTTTCACCAGTTCTCATTTTTATTTTTAAGGTCACCAACGGCTAGGGTTATTTGAACCTAATACCAACTGGTATTTTCAATTTATTATTTTTTAATAATAAATTGAAAATCTAATTGATACTTTTTCTCAGATTTGAAATCGGGAACTGGGGGTTTGTAATAGACTAGTTATAGAAACGCCGAATAAAAGATGGTATCCCTACAAGCTCGGCCATTCTCAATATACAGGGTGTCTGTAAAGACACTTAACACACGCCTACCACATGTTCCTGAGACCAAAATAAGCCGATTTAAGCAAACTTACCTTCTCACAAAATTCTCATGGTTTTTGAGAAATTTGCATTTTACCTCT
This sequence comes from Mongoloraphidia duomilia, assembly GCA_039654895.1. Lineage (NCBI taxonomy): Eukaryota > Metazoa > Arthropoda > Insecta > Raphidioptera > Raphidiidae > Mongoloraphidia > Mongoloraphidia duomilia. The sequence continues at coordinate 22,932,100 of CM077525.1, read as the reverse complement.
TTCTTGGTCGGGGGTTAAAACGTGATCAGGAAAACTAAAAAGCGAAAATAAAAAAAATGGATGCGTGTACTTTGTACGCGCGTTAGAAGTTATACTGCTTTGGCGTGAGAACTAATTTTTAATTTGCATGCAAATAATTTATTGAAATATAAAATAATAAAAGGACTGGAGTGAATTTTTTTATATTTGTTAATAGGGTAACTATTGAAATCATTAATGCTGCAACTTCATCCTGTTAAATTTTCGTGATGCGATGCGCGCGCATCGTTTAAATTTACTCTCATAATTTTTTCATAAAAGTAATATAACTTCAAAAAGTTTTCAAAAAACGAAAACCCGACTATGACTAATTTTAACGTATCATATATGAAGGTCCATATAGCATGAAAAGGGATAATTAGGTTTTGTATCATCTCACCACTAGTACACTAAAACTTTAATCTATTTACCTAACTTAACTTTTCATATACCTATATACGTATTATGAAGCTTGTTTTATACTTATGAATTATTAGTCGTCAATCGTCACTGACATCAACTCATTTTTTATAGTTCAGTGGAATAGCTGACGTGCGCACTGGCTTTGCTTCGCACGACGTATATCTGTTTGGGTTTTCGTCACATTAGTTTTCTGAGATTACTGTCGTATAAATTCGGGGGAAGTCGAACATAAATTCTTGCACATCAAACAGTTTTGAAAATATAAAAATAATCTTCTAATCTGTTGTAACTTCCAAACGGTTTAAATTTTTAGAACACAGTTTAACGTTAGCAGTTCTTTTTTTCAAACAGAAAGCAATAATTGTTTCCACCAAGATATCACTTACCAGATGAAACAGATACTTCTCCCGTAACTGATTAATATTCCAATATGCAACAGCTATGATTCTGAGAAAATATTTTAATGAGCGTAAATTTTATAATTTCCCGTAAATAAAATTCGAGAAATTATAGCTAAATATGTAGGTTGCAGATTGTAATCATAATAATATACTCTATACGCGGTATCTAATAATGTTGTCCGGACTCGATGCATTTCTGTGCATACAATGTCTTTCTATCTTGCATTAACACTGCATGATAACATGAGATAGAAATAAAATAAATGGAAAAAATACAAACGATTTTTTTTTCAGAACAGAAACATCTATAAGGTTTTTTATAAAGTTTCGCTATAAAAAGTTTGGCGTTTTTAAAAGGACGGAACGATCAGGCGCGAATATAAAACTCAAAGATAATAATAGTTTTTTTATACGGCTGTATGCAATTGAAAGATTTTTTCGTTGGAGAGCAGCCAATTATATAATTGTTTCGAAACATATAGGAAAAAATAATTTTACCAACCAGTGGTCACAGTCAGGATTCTAACCTGAACCTTTCCAATTTCGCGTCGGAATGAGCTTACAATACTCAACTGTGACATGATTGCTGAATTAATATTCTCCTTATATGCTTCAGAATCAATAGATTTTCACTACATACAGCGAGTGTCAATTCATATCATAACTATTGAATTAGCAGATATGAATTGACACTCGCATGTAGTGAAAATCTATTGATTCTGAAGCATATAAGGAGAATATTAATTTAGCAATCATGTCACAGTTGAGTATTGTAAGCTCATTCCGACGCGAAATAGGAAAGGTTCAGGTTAGAATCCTGACTGTGACCACTGGTTGGTAAAATGATTTTTTCCTATATGTTTCGAAACAATTATATACCTAATTGGCTGCTCTCCAACGAAAAAATCTTATAAAACTCAAATTTCGGGGGAAGGCCTGTAATAAATATATTATGCATGTCCTAATAATTTATAATGATAGTTCGATTTTAGGGATCATCGACTAAAATAGAAACTTATTCGAAAGATCATTAATTATAAGTTGGTTGGACGAATTGTTAACATTTTCAGGGATTAAAATATTGTATCTATCAGTTGTAACAATTTACCGGACTATAAAATATAGCAAAGCAGGAATAGGTACCTTGAAAAAAAACAACAAAATTGACCGTAAAATTACTTCAAAATTTAATTACTCCTTATTCTTTTCTTCTCGAAATAGTACTTATAACTTTTGTTCAAAACATTTTTTCTGGCTTTTAAGTTCAGTTCTCAAGATATTCTTTGTGGAAGCTTTTATATGAACACCTGGTATAGTATGTACCAGGCCAATTTAATGTCCTCATTTTTTGTTGCTTTAATTGCATATACATTATGCATAATATGTTGAAAATTAATATTGTATTGGAAGAAAGTTTTTGATATGTATTAATATACCATACAATGACACGTTAAAATCGAGTCCACAATAAACATTATTATAAGAGCCAAACATCTACATCAATTGTGAACTAAAACTAACAAAAAGCGAGTACAAAATATATTGGTAAGAACATTAGAACTATCATAACAAATGATCTTTTATAATATCTTATCAGTTTACGTACTATGTCATATGTTTTCAAGATAAAATATTTAATAAGTAGGTACTCTGAAAGATAACAGTGACGTCTAAAACATTATCTATGAAAAAAACTACAAGTCTGGCCGGAATGACCTAGCGACATATTTATTTAAAAAGATTTGGAAATATTTACTTTTAAATGTGTTATAACAGTACCTACATTAAACGTTGCTGAGTATGTACAGAAAAAGCAATACTTTGATATTTTATTTCGAATGACTGCTACAAGTATTTAATGACTTTTCGAGTCGAATGATTAGACTCAAAATTTTGTTTTAGGTTAACTATAATATTGCACCGTTCAAGATGTTCCTTTATTTTTTAATGACTTGACAAACAAAGAACAGATTTTGGATCAAATGATATACCTAACTTTGTACCTCATTTCTTCAGTTATCTGAAATTATAAGATAAACTTTGATAATCCAAGTAAGTGATGTTCAGAACATTTAATCAACACGATTAAACATGCACAATTAATACCTATAGTTTCCACAACTGATTGTTTTAAAATTATATTTATTGCTGGTGGGTTACGAGTTACGACCCTTTGCGCACCTCGCTTTTCAAGTAAATCAAGAGAATGTTATTAGTGTATTTGCCATAATATGGCACATACACTATTGGCGTCGGTCGGATGGCGGGACCTAGGGGTCGGACCAAAATTTCTCGACGTTTCATAGCCTCCTGAACACTTTGGCACCATTTTTGAAAATGTTTATATATATATGTATGTATATATATATATATATATATATATTTATATATTTATATATTTATATATTTATATATATATTTATATATATATGTGTGTACACGATAACTCTCGACAGACTTAATCGATTGAAACGAAATTTGGTACACACATTGGAACCCATCACCGCAAGAAGCCTATTTAAAATGGGCCCGATCGGACCATTTTCAGGGTTGTATTTAGGGGTTCCAAAAAGTTTTTGGGCCCAAAAATACCGAAAAATTTGTCAGAATCGTTTCAAAATTGAAATTTAACTCTTTAGTAAAGATTAAAATGTGCTGCTAAAATTTTAATAAAATCGGCCCGACAGGACCGGACTTTCAAATTTTATGAAAACACTAGTTTGTTGATACGGATTTACTTAGATATGGAAGGGTGTATTTAATTGGGTGTATTGATGAAATCCATGTCTAATATTGAAATTTAGAAAAATTTAATTATTTTAAGGGCTGTATTAAGGGGTTAAATTTTTTATTTTGTCAAAAAACAAACTTAAGTTTACATAATAATGCCACAATGCCTGTATTAGCAAATACACTATATTGTCGGCAGGGTTTTGGCACTGCGACCCGAGTTTTTTTTAATTCTTAACGAGATTCTAATGTTTCAATAATAAGTTAAACATTGGTGATGTCAGTGACTCAAAATATTTTTATAATTATATATGACGTCAGTGTTATCACAACAATCAATTTTTGCATTATAATTATATGGCATGATTAAAATGGAAGAATAAGATTATTATAGTTATAAAAAATTGCAAGATTTTTGTAAGACTAATATTTGAGATTGGCTAGTATTTAGAGTGTAAGTAAATAAACTACAGTCAGCAAGTCAGCGCTCGGGACCTCTGGCGTCGGGATGCCTTCAAAAGGTGTAAAAAATAGTGTTTTGTAAAAGATGGAATTATTTAGCACAGGGTTAAGTTAGTTAATATAATTTATGAAAAAAACACTGAGATCTCATTACGATAAAACCGACTAGTCAGCAGCCGATAGTCATTCTAAACTTCTACTGACTTCTGACTTATAGAATGAGTATCTGTAGCGGAGGATCCATAATACATATATTACTTCACTTAATTGGTTTAAATACTTTTCTCGTTGTTTCGCTTCGATTTGCGTTTCATTCAGGGAAGATCGAGAATATGGTGTCGTCTTAGACGATTTATGTCAACGCTATTGTCTAGTAAATTGACTACCAATTGATTTGGATGAGCGTCGAAGCCCTTCTGCCTCCTGATTAGTTTAGGCTAAGTTTTTGGATTTTTTCCTTCATGATTGAAATTTGTAGATATTTGTGAAATGTGTCGTTTCTAACGAAGCGCAAGCCGCATCGAAAATCATTCGATTGAAATCTTTGGAATATGTCAGTATTTGAGTTAGATGCGGATACCGTAGATATACACATTTTGTAGAGTAACAGTTAGGATGTTGAAATATAATTAATAAACAAATAAACGTTTATTGTTCCTACTACAAAAGCAAAATGTACAGGATTCATATTTATGTTTGATCTTCCATCTGCCCATTTACAAACACATTAAAAAACTTGAACAAAACACTTTAAAAATCATAAGAAATCAAGATGGGTTAATGCTTGGTGTATAGAGCTTTCAAAAACTATTTCTATGGATATTACATTAATTCATCGTGTTACTGAGTTCATTCAAATTCATTCAATTTGAGGATGACTTTTTACACGAATTAGAGTAACAACAGGGTATAACAATTAATGTGATGATATGATGATAATTTCAATTTGTGATAATCTTGACAGCCTGAGTACTTTTATAGAGCGCTTCCTGCAGTTTGTACATCTCCGGTGTCCAAGTGAATTTGGTTTGGCTTCTAAACTGATAGAAAACGAATATTTGCATTCATACGTAAAATTTAACGAAACCCTTGATTTTTTTATTCACATTTGCAATACTGTTTTCATTCATGTATTTTTTATTTCAAATTCATAATATTGTGAGTAATGTATAAATCATGGAAAATTTTACAACCGCTATCACAGCCAGTAAAAACATTACATTAATGCTTGCATACATAAATGTTTTTTAATCTCGAAACTGGTTAAACTAGATAAATTTGCTAAAAAAGAATAATTGTAATTAACATTTTCCCATAGTAAATTACAGAAAAAAATATTAATTTATCATTACTAAATGTAATGGCGCAAAATTCTCTATTATTAAAATAGTGGAAACACTATTTGTGTTATTATTAGGCATGTTCAAAAATTATCTTTATTTTCTACTAGCCTTTACTCGTGGGTTCGCTCGCATTAATGTCTTTTTTTTGCTTTACTGCTATAAACCCACTTTAGTAAATGCGCGATGATATTGTATGAAACTCCAATTAAAATCGGCTCAGCAGTTTCCGTTAACTCTGAACAAACAGACAAACATACGAAAATTCTGAAAATGGAAAATTCGGTCTAGGTTATACCCTATTTTTATTATTATTTGTTAGGATATCCGCCATAATAACACATAATTCTGTGAACATTTCAACCGGCTACCTGTTACGGTTCAAAAGATACAGCCTTTTAAAGGTAGGGCAGACAGACAGACAGACGGTGTAGGCTTAATAATAAGGTTCCAGTACGGAACCCTAAAAAGGAAGCAGGGCTGGTCACGCATGCCTTTAAATATTTTTTTAATCACGTAATAGTACACCAGTGTGCCTTTGAATTCGAAAAAACCGTAATGTCCCCCCAGCGAGCATACAATTTTATATTTAGTGGGAAGGTACCTAAGGTCATATGACTAGCAGTGTTTTCTTTTTTCATTTTTCATTTTTGTAGAAAATAAATTTCTAGGTGAATCATGAACTTACTGAAGCGTTAAAAAAGATATTTTTATCTCTCTTTGATTGACACAATCACGTAGAATTATTATAACATAAAATTTAATCTAAAAAGGCAACAAAAAGCATTAAATTATTATTGTTGTTTTTATTAACAACAATCAACAAAAGAAATACTCCTATATAAACGATAATAATATTATTCGCTCAAGGTGTTCAAGTCGATGAAGAAAAGCCATCATTTTACTGACTCCCTTCTCTGAAATCTTATCACAGTTACATATTTTAAGGGTGAAATTAACACAAAACAATATTAATTATTTTTTACACGAGTAAAATATATTTATTTGCTTAGGTAAATAAAACAAAAGTGTATCGGTACAAATAAATTGCTGCGCCAACGTTGAAACATAAAACCAAGAAAATAACAATTTTTGTGCGTAGCGTGGTATTTTTTTAATGCGAAAAAGTGCGATTTAATCAGTAAATATCAAGAAAACAGCGATAGTGGATAGATATGCGGTGTCAAGCACTTGCAAATCAATAATGCTGAATCACTAAACTATACGATTGCGCCAATACACTGGGACATCAAAACATCCAAACACAAGATACGAATGAGAATTGGGAAATTCTTGAGAATGTTCTAATTGGCAGAAATATTTTCGAGAATTTTCCAATACTAAGTCGACCGATCTTCATTCAACGAACATTTGGTGCTGCTATCCTGTATCATGAATATTAAAGTTAACAGAACTGTTACTTTTTTAACAATCTGAATATTACAAAAGCAACAGTGAAACAAAAACTGAACTACGTTGTTCTAATAATGCTATAAATATTACCAATATTTACTAATTATTGTTTATTTTAAGCTAGACTAATTAACAAGTAACAATAAAAACAGAATAAAAATACGATTCTTATAAAAAGGCAGAAAAATATTATATTAAATTATCCTTTCTGAAATCGAGCTATCGCCCACAAAAATCATAAAACTTTATTTAGTCAAGAGGCAGCAGAGAATTTTTAAAATTTAGAAGATAGTATATAATCAGAGATTATTATCCATGACGATCCCGGGTTCCAGCTTTATAGGGTCACCATGTCAAAGTACAATATTTCAGAAGGCAGAAATGAATAAACTACCTATAACATTTTACCTATAACATTTTAATCGAAAAGTTTCAATCCTTCAGTTTTGGTATTTGTGATGACTTATAGAATCTGGTTATTATAAAAGTCTTCTAACTGTTCATTTTCTTGTAAAAACGACTTTTCTGAAAACTGAGCGACAATTCATATACGATAATGTTCAAGGATTTGTATGATTTGATAAAAAATCAAAAATATTTGAAGCGTTGCGATAACCAAATTTATTTAGTAACGGTAGCCTGCATGCAACATATCAGAAAAGCAATAAATAATATTATTAAATTATGCAATCGGGTGTAACTTTTGTGTATTTTATAAGTTATGGTTTATTAAAACTATATGCCGATAATTTAAATAAACTGATAGCAAAAAAGGAAAGAAAACTGGACTACAAATAGACGTCTGAGATATACAATAACATAATTATACAGTATGCATAAAAAGTGAACCCCACTCAGCTCTCTGTTAACTTCCAAACGACAATATTTAAAACAAATAGATTTTTCTAGGACACTCTGAATGTCTCAAAGTTTTCATTTTTCCTGGTCCTGTGAAAGTGTTGTTGACCCTTTTCAAAATCCTTACCCTTCTGCTTCGAATTGCGCATATACCTAGTAGATTTAGCGACACCATATTCTTTAAATAAAAAGGTCACTCCGACAGTCGACACCTTTACTTAAATCTTCCAATATTTTAGCTTTATCACTTAGGGATAAATGTTTTCTATTTTTTGCCATACCTACTCGTGACGCGATCTAATGCAACTACTATACTGCAGAAAATTGAGGTGATGTAATTGCCCAGAAGGAAACAAAGCGTTTTAAACCGTTTTCCTATTTCAACATGTTTGTTTAACTAAAGAAACTATTGGGTTCACTATTTCGAGAGTCCAATTTGTTCACTCTACAGAATACATTAAGAAAAAAATGTCTGTTCGCTATTTGGAGTAGTTCACTATACAGTATGTTCACTATATCGCGAGTCTACTGTATATCCAAAAGATAACGCGAACCCCCTCCGTTATACTATGGACCTCAGTTTACGAAACGCTAGAGTATGAGACTGCACTATTATGTGTGATCGAGATGAAATAAAGTGGCTATCAATATTTGTCTCTTTCTAAGAACACTATTGGTTATTTTCTGCAGTTGTTTTCGACTTACTCAAGATAATACTCTGGAGAAAATTCGCCTCAACACGCTTGCTGTTTATAAAAAGGTAGACTCTAATTACTTTTAGAATGGTACCGATACGTCGTCAATGTATCGGCATCAATCATCAAAAGGCCACCTAAAAAGAGAAAAAAACAAAAAAAAGCTTTTTTTTGTTTAGTTTTTTTTTTCATTTTTTTCAGTAACCCTTTGCACAATACGCCACTGGGTCAGGTAGGCGTCGCCCAGATAAATATGCGTTTTCTGTCAATAACGTAGTGTTATCATTCTTAGAGTAATCGGATTCTATCAAATAATGGCAAATAATGTGATTTCTTGTAAAAATAATGAAGAATGTATCCGTCTTTGAACAAAAAAGAGATATTACAACAATAGGCAACCATTGTAAATGGAAAAACAAATATAAAAATTATTCGTATATTAACATATTATTTTGTGTTTAAATGAATATTTCCACGTGCTTGTTAATAATTAATGTGAAAGGACTGTTAATAACTTAACCTCCATAATATACTGTGTGGATTTACGTGTAGTTCTGTCAAAATTACAAAATAAAGCCTAGTCCAACTTTGATAAGAAAAGGGTGTGAAGGATCACCTCTGCCTATCTCCTATTGTTTGTGCGTCATCATTATTGGCCTGTTTCGCAGTCAATTTTCTAAGTCAATGGAGTTGATCATCCCCATTTGTTTGATGAGTGAAGTTTCTGGCTTTCTAATGACTTTATCTCTTGCGAATTTGTTCTATTGTATTAATTACGCTAGATGTACAGTTATTATAAATGCACAAAGTCATCTGTTTATAAATTGTTAATACAAAACACTATTAAATAATTTTACAAAAGAATTTCCAACTTTTTAAAATTATTTTTATAGCTTGTGTACAGGCTTATCTTAGTTACAAGTCCTACATAACGTATTGTGGGACGAACGTTAATTGCCATGCAAAAACAAAGCTTGTAAATAATATAAACATTTGTTATTAAGTTTATTCGCTTTTATTTTTCAATCGATCGTAACATGTAAGGAGTGTAGGCTGGAATATTAAATTGTGATTTTTAACCTTACTTTAAAAAAATCTTTTTTTCCAGAAGTGACAACTTATTTTTTAAATAGTTTTAGTCATAGGAACAAATCATGTCACTGCTGATTCGAATTCCGACAAATACCTAAGTATATCTAATCATGAAAAAGACTTTTTTTAAACAATTTAATTATCATTATTTTTTAAGTTAATAACGCGTCTGTGGAGAGATTGGACGCAAAGGACAGTGACAAGTTACTTGTGACGTTACGATGTTAGGACATGCGTTTATACTATCTACTATACTATCCAAAAACCACGAAACAAACTTGAAAAATACTGTTTTGTACAAATATAAACAAAGTAAGCTATGTATCTATGGAAAGTAACACCCGAGACGCATAGTAGACCAGGGTCGATAATTTTTGAAACCAAAAAAAATTATAGTAGGATGAAACCCATTGGAAAAGGAAGAGAATAGAACAAAAATGAAAGGAAAAATAATTTACGGGCGATCTGAGGCCGGGAAGTGGTAGGGGGTGGGTTTTTAAGGGTAAAAAACGGTTTATCTCGATTTCCGGCAAAACTACAACTCCTATGGAAAAAAGTTTAATCGCAAAGTTGTAGGTAATAAAAAGATCTACAACTTTTGTATCACACTTTTTTCACATAACCTCAAAATTTATGTAAAAATTCAAATAACCAAGTTTTTGGTTTTTTATTTTTATCTTTTACAAAAAAACATTTTTTTTTCACGAAATTTGGTGAAAACTTACCTTTTTATGTCTTAAACACACTGTAATTTTTTTGATTTAAAATATTTATTTTTTCACCTTATTTTGACTTAATATCGAAAAAGCACCCTAATTTTCAATCGAAAATTCTCACGTCAAAATATCTGCTTTTTTAAAAAAGTCGGTGAGGTTTTTGTTCGTTGAAATATCTACTTTATGATGGTGTAAAAAAAATATACATTACTACGGTAAATGTTCTCAGAAAATGCAAAGAAACGAGTAATTAAAGTGTAAATTTTAATAAATACCTCAAAATTGTACATAATGATTAAAAAAAAAATTTCGGATACGAGTTTTTTTCTCGTTTCTTTGCATTTTCTGAGAACATTTACCGTAGTAATGTATATTTTTTTTTACACCATCATAAAGTAGATATTTCAACGAACAAAAAGCCCACCGACTTTTTTAAAAAAGCAGATATTTTGACGTGAGAATTTTCGAGCGAAAATTAGGGTGCTTTTTCGATATTAAGTCAAAATAAGGTGAAAAAATAAATATTTTAAATCAAAAAAATTACAGTGTGTTTAAGACATAAAAAGGTAAGTTTTCACCAAATTTCGTGAAAAAAAAAATGTTTTTTGTAAAAGATAAAAATAAAAAACCAAAAACTTGGTTATTTAAATTTTTTACATAAATTTTGAGGTTATGTGAAAAAAGTGTGGTACAAAAGTTGTAGATCTTTTTATTACCTACAACTTTGCGATTAAACTTTTTTCCATAGGACTTGTAGTTTTGCCGGAAATCGAGATAAACCGTTTTTTACCCTTAAAAACCCACCCCCTACCACTTCCCGGCCTCAGATCGCCCGTAAATTATTTTTCCTTTCATTTTTATTCTATTCTCTTCCTTTTCCAATGGGTTTCATCCTACTATAATTTTTTTTCAATTTTTACCATTTTCAAAGGCTTCAGCTCTAGTCTATAGCGAAGTCACACGCTATTTGTGCTCGTATTATGATTTCTTTTGATTCATATTTTAATCAATTATTGTGATTCAACGAATCATTTAATGTATAGATCAGATTTTAGATTTGTAATCAAATTGACGTATGTTTTCGTTCTTCATAATAAAAATACGCTGAAAAAATGCATGCATAGTACCCAATATAAAACTATAACAGTTAAAATAAATATCTGTTTCAGAATGATGGATCAAGAGCAAGCGACACCCGGTACAGAGTCCTCACCGCAAGCTAACGCGGTCGGCAACTCAACAGCTCCAGGACAAGCGTACAACAATTGTTTATCTCCATCGCCAAACTCGCCACAAACACCCAATTCTCCTTACCATCAGCAGCAGCAACAACAACAACATTACGGCTTGCAGAGAACACCGCTTCATCAGCAATACTCTGAATCACCGTATGGCGGCACTCAGAGCGGTCAGGACCCAAACGAAATGATACCAGCCGTATCTCAGATGTTGTTGACATCCAAACAAAACGGCGACATTTGGAACGATCTCGGCCACCATTCTATGTACGATAACTACCGATACGCCGAAAACTCGAGCCCAGCGACTACCAGTCTGTATAACTACAATAATGCGCGCACGCCAACCCCGAATTACGACGCGAGCGGAGTTGTTTTCAGCGGTCCTTCCGGCGCGAACAGGGCCGGCGTTTACGGTGCGGGCGCAAAAATAGGTCATCATGGTCATAATAAAAGTATCAAGGAAGCGAGAATCCGACGACCGATGAACGCGTTCATGGTTTGGGCTAAAGTTGAACGGAAGAAGTTGGCCGACGAGAATCCTGATCTCCATAATGCTGATTTGTCCAAAATGCTCGGTAAGTTGAATTATTGATTTAATAGATTTTGTGTTTATCCCAGGTATTGTGTGTTGTTGTGTTTCTTTCTTTTTTTGTGCCATGTTTTAACATAACGTTTTAAATACGCCTTTACATTTCTAAATGTGTTGTGTCATTGTGCACGGCACAAATAACGGTGTAAAAACTGGCTATTTTTTTGTTTTCATTACCGACTCAAAGGAATATAATATATTATGAACTAAGTATACTTTTTGTATCTTAAATATTTTTATCTGAAGAATCTATATATCGAAAAATGAAGATACTTCCCAAAAGTATCTGGTAACTAGGATACTTTTGAAGGATCTAAGATACTTTTTAAGCGTATCTATAAGATTCTTTTAAAGTAGAAAGAATTTTTTACAAAGTGTCTTAATCTTATACATACATACAATATACATTCTATGTTATATTATTTTAAAAACCATTTATAACCCCCCCCCCCCGCTAGCCTTCAAATTTTGTTTTGCTGCATTGAAAAGAGGCAGCACCGTCAATCACATATCGCAAGGTGTCCTCATTCATCAAATTTAACCGTTTCGAATTTATTTAGATTTCAATAAGAAAATAAATAACTAAATAAAAAATTTCAAAATTTCGCATGATGTCTTGTGGGCTGTGGCCAAAGGTATTATATTCGCTCACTGTCACAATTGTAGTCAAAGTCAACTAAAACTAACCACAAAACACCAAACCACTTAACAATTTCTTCTCGGCGTACGTTTCACTAACCATGTTAACATCATCAGGAGATGATTAAATCTAAAGACTAAATATAATGATCTATGTGCTATTTATACCAGTTCAATTTAATCCTAATCTAATTAAAAATAAAGTGGGCTACCTGGGATTGGACCTTTGTCATTTTTCATACCGTTTTTATAGTTATCTATTATTCATAACATTCCTAATTAATTTTAAATTACTTCTTTCTATTCTATGGTCATTTTCAAACGCGTGTTGGGTAGCACTAGATTTTTCTAACCTACCATATTTGAGATGAGCCATAGCTCCTTAAATCTTATTAGAATTGATCGTCTTGTTTTTCCAAAAGCTTTTGATGACAATCATCTCCTGATGGTCAACAAATCGTTCGTCGAGAAGAAATTGTTAAATGGTTTGGTGTTTTGTAGTTACTTTTAATATTCAATGTCTTCACACCAAAGATTCCATCACTTTTCAAAAGATTCATAGAAAGTTAACTAATAAATAATCAAAAGATTTATAGATCTATCAATAATGTTGTGATATTTCAGTATAAGTAGTATATTAAACGAGTTAACCTCGCGTAAATGCGTTTGACCAAGTAATGATTCACACCGTTTTGATTCCGAACAGCGTATTCTTGCCACCATTAGTTTGCCAACAGACAAAAAGACTAAACTGTCAGCGTGGAACTATTGTTCTGAACTAAGGGTAAAATAAAACCTTTGTTTTTCTCAAATTCTTCATATGGGAGAGAAAAGAATATGTTTGCTGACACTAATGACTTTTATAGTGAAATAATTCTAGAATGACAAGAATAAAAAAAAAAAATAGATAGACATGCAAGAATTTTTTCGTATACCTACAATTAACAGTTTTTTAGGTGTTCTTCTTTTGCTTGTCTTGAAAATAATTTTTCTGGTGAACTACTTTTATATATAAAAGTCACATCGATTACCCAGAAAAATGAATTTGATGTCACTTTCACACAAAAAATAAAAAAGGAATAATGCCTATAAGTTCGGTTAATAAATCGATAGCATAAAATCTTCTAAAATTAAAAGATGTTCCGAATACGACCATTGGTTTTTTAACAAAATAATATAGATAGTATTTTGATTTACATAAAATTACTGTACTTTTGACATTTCTGTGAAATAATGTCGTTCAAACGATAGAAGTTGAAATAGAAGTTGAAATAATCGGACATGATTGAATTACGAACTCCTACTATAGGTTCTTAATCTACATGCCACAGTGGAATCTTTTTTTCCTATCGACTGTATCACTAGTAATGCTTATTCATGTCCAATCTTTTTTTAAATATTCGTATATACAAATTTATTATTCATCGTTTTGTATGAGAGAAAATTAAAAATGAACGGTCGTTTATTGATTTCCAGCCACGTAGTAAAAGTATTAAAACCGACTGAATAATTTAATATAGTAATTTTGTAACCCTCGAGCTCTTATCAATGTTTAAATCTTATTGTTTCGTCACACAAATATTAAATTTTGTGGAAACTATATACTAAAAGTTGGGTCATTGAGTAACATTAAATAATAAAAAAATTTTGGAGCATACAAGTAATTCAAGAATTACAAGGCGCGATATTCATGTAGGTATTGTGTGTAAACGGTTTTACCGAACATAGGGAAAATAACACTAAGAAGATCAATTTTGTAGTAGGCTATGGCCATAAGACCTAATGTAAATATGTATTGGATTACATAGAAAAAATAGTGCAGTGAATTTTTTAAACAATTTTCCATAGCAACGGTTGACTATTAAGCGAAACTCGGAACCTGCTAAATAAAAAAAGTCATGAGGTGTCGTAAGATACCCGACAGAAGCTATGTTTCTTACGCATTGTATATAAAACCGAATTTATCAAAGATATAAACAATACAATTAAAAAGTTATTATTTGACTGCCATTTTGAAATCTGACGCCATTTTATTTTTTTGTGTCTTATTAAACTCTCAAATATCAATTTTCAAAAGGATCGGATAATTTTTACAAAGAAGTATATACCCATGGCCGCCATTTTAAAATATGACGTCATTTTATATTTTTGCGTTCTATAAAACTCGTCAATATCTATTTTCAAAAAGATCAGATAATTTTTACACAAAAAGTACATATTGCCGCCATTTTGAAATCTGACGTCATTTTATTTTTTTGTGTCTTATGAAACTCTCAAATATCAATTTTCAAAAGGATCGTATAATTTTTAGAAAGGAGTACATATGGCCGCCATTTTTAAATCTGATGTCATTTTATTTTTTTGTGTCCTTTGAAACTCTCAAATACCGATTTTCAAAACAATCGGATAATTTTTACAAAAAACTACATTTGGCCGTCTTTTTTAAATCTGACGTCATTTCATTTTTTTGTGTTCTATGAAACCCTCAAATATCAATTTTCAAAAGGATCGGATAATTTTTACAAAAATGTACATACGGCCGCCATTTTGAAATCTGACGTCATTTTATTTTTTTGTGTCTTATGAAACTCTCAAATATCAATTTTCAAAAGGATCGTATAATTTTTAGAAAGGAGTACTACATATTTCCGCCATTTTGAAATCTGACGTTACTTTATTTTTTTGTGTCCTATAAAACTCGCAAATATCAATTTTCAAAAGGATCGGATAATTTTTACAAAAAAGTATATATAATGGCCGCCATTTTGAAATCTGACGTCATTTTATTTTTTTGTGTCCTATGAAACTCTCAAATATCAATTTTCAAAAGGATCTGATAATTCTTACAAAAAAGTACATATGGCCGCCATTTTGAAATCTGGCACCATTTAATTTTTTTGTGTCCTATGAAACTCTCAAATATCAATTTTCAAAAGGATCGGATCATTTTTACAAAAAAGTACATATGGCCGCCACTTTGAAAAATCTGACATCATTTTATTTTTTTGTGTCCTATGAAACTCTCAAATATCAATTTTCAAAAGGATCGGATGATTTTTACAACAGAGTACATGTGGCCGCCATTTTGAAAAATCTGACGTCATTTTATTTTTTGGTGTCCTATGAAACTCTCAAATATCAATTTTCAAAAGGATCGGATAATTTTTACAAAACAGTTCATATGGCCGCCATTTTGAAAAATCTGACGTCATTTTATTTTTTGTGTCCTATAAAACTCTCAAATATTAATTTTCAAAAGAATCGGATAATTTTTACAAAAAAGTACATATGGCCGCCATTTTGAAATCTGACGCAATTTTATTTTTTTGTGCTTTATTTCCTTAGTCTGATTTTATAACATTTATCCGATCCACTGAAACGTTACCGGAGAAAGACCTTTTGCCTGTGAAAATTCAAAAGTACGATTTGCACCCGGACGAAAGCCGGGCCGGTCAGCTAGTTATCATAATATTGTATTGTCACCGGAGCTACACATGTGTGCAAAATTTCAACTCAATCGGATCACGGGAAGTGGGTGAAAATTCAAAAGTACGATTTACACCCGGACGAAAGCCGGGCCGGTCAGCTAGTTACTATAATATTGTATTGTCACCGGAGCTACAGATGTGTGCAAAATTTCAACTCAATCGGATCATAGGAAGTGGGTGAAAATTCAAAAGTACGATTTGCACCCGGACGAAAGCCGGGTCGGTCAGCTAGTTATCATAATATTGTATTGTCACCGGAGCTACACATGTGTGCAAAATTTCAACTCAATCGGATCACGGGAAGTGGGTGAAAATTCAAAAGTACGATTTACACCCGGACGAACCGGGCCGGTCAGCTAGTTACCATAATATTGTATTGTCACCGGAGCTACAGATGTGTGCAAAATTTCAACTCTATCGGATCATGGAAAGTGGGTGAAAGTTCAAAAGTACGATTTACGCCCGGACGAACCGGGCCGGTCAGTTAGTTACCATAATATTGTTTTGTCACCGTAGCTACACATGTGTGCAAAATTTCAACTCAGTCGGTCGCAAGATTTGTAACAAATATACGGGATCAAGCTAAATTAAACCATACCGTTTAAAAAACAAAGCATCTACTACCTACTTACTTTTGCGTGATGCCAGAACATACGTTTTTATTTGAGAATCAGTTCGGTTGCTTTTGCGTGATGCCAGAATATTTTAAAACTCGCAGTCGCATAAGAAGTTATTTACTTAAAAAAAAATCATATAAATCGGATCAGTGGTTCTTGAGTTATAAGCGTACAAAGAGACATACAGACAGAGAAAGTCAAATTGTTCGGGAAGGTATGAACGTCGAGAAATTTTGGTCCGATCCCTAGGTCTCGCCATCCGATCGACGTCGATAATTAGTTACACGTCATTTTAACTCAGTAGGCCAGGGTTTTTAAACTTAAATTCAAACATCAGCAGTCAAAAAATTGAATAACTATATTAAAATAATGCAATATAAGATAGAGCATACGCTATCTTCCAATATCCATATCACACTGTGCAACAGACAAGGACAACCGAAACAAGTTCGCGATTTATTAGATAAAGTCGCATTTATTTCGTTTAATAATCATATAAATCTGTATAAAAAAACTGTTTTGACACAATATTATACATGAAATCTATCTAAAATTTTCTGCTCTTTCGTTTAAGACAGGTTTCGAATCGATCTGACTTAAATTGAGCAAACTATAAGCAAAAAACACCGTTTTTTCTAATTTGCTCCCCTCTGGGGCCAAAATTCAAAAATCGGGCGACGTTAGGATCAAATAGACCCCGAGAGGAATCGAACAAAAAAAAGTTTTTGAAAATTGGTTCATCCGTTTGGGCTGTACGCGTGACACAAAATAGCGTGACAGATTCACAGATTCACAGATTCACAGATTCACAGATTCACAGATTCACAGATTCACAGATTCACAGACAAAGCGAGTGTATATAGGCGCTTCTAGCTTCGCTAAGATCGCGCCTAAAAACACAGCTGACCTCGAAGTAACAATTTGTTTTTAGATTTAATAAAAATTGGAGCATCTGTTAGATATAAACTCTAAAAGAGTGGCAGGATTTCCGATCAAAAAGTTAACGGCAAAAATAAAGTCAATTTTCTTAATCAACACTTCTTCACTTTTTCGCATCGTTTTGATCCTTTACCACATCTTAATCAATGGTCAATAAAAGGATCGTAATGTTGCTTTTGGACTTTTAATCCGAAATCTCACAGCTCATTTTAGATTTGTTTTTTGTATTTAAAAATAATGTAGAAATTAGGAGAAAAACTCAGTGACAAAAGGATCAAATAAAATTTGCAATACTGATGATTAAATTTGCATTTATAAGCTTACGTTTCGGTGCTCATTTCACCATCCTCAGAGCATCAATGCTGTCAAAAAAATCAGTATATTGTACACTGTTAACTTACAATTAAAAATCATGAAATTTTTGTGATTTTTTTTAAAAAAGCTAAAATGGTCACTAAATAAAAATCTTAAATTGGCCTCTTTCTAATGATCGGTTATTCTAAACGATTTTTAATAAATTGTAAGTTAACAATGTACAATATACTGATTTTTTTGACAGCATTGATGCTCTGAGGATGGTGCAATGAGCACCAAAACGTAAGCTTTTAAATGCAAATTTATTCATCAGTATTGCAAATTTTATTTGATCCTTTTGCCACTGAGTTTTTCTCCTAATTTCTACACCATTTACGGATCACCATTTCTCTATATCATAGAGTTCTTCAACACTTTAAAAATAATCTTCCTTGACTCAATAAATCGTGATGGTGGTAAGGGACAGGAAAAGTGCCTCTGCAGTAAGGTCTACAAAGGGTTCATTGTGTTTTTTATATTTATGTATGTCAGTCCATCCGTCTTTATAGAAAGCGAACAAGCCTTAAACATTTTGTCTGAAAGCCACTAAAACTGCGCACTCGCAAACTGTGTCACTAACTCCTTGAACAATATTTAATGCGTGCGTATTCACATTTAAGGGTAAGCCAGTGGCGAATTTATGTTCAATTCCGCCTCGAGATACTCAAAATCAGCCGCCTCCCGCCGCCATAATTTAATATTGACTATATAGAATACGACATGGTTCAAATGAAAAAAAATGTTTTCATATGACGCGTGACATTTTGCCGCCACTTATTTATTTCTTATTGTTTTCTACCATTGCAATTTGTGTATGTCAAATTCTGGTTGATGAAAGTAGTGCTTGAATTTTGACGTCCCTACAATTTGCTGCCCTGGGCTATAGCCCCTTCAGCTCCTACGGAAATATACGTCTTGGGTCTAGCCAAAAGATAGTGTAAGTCATTTAGTTCCAGGGCACTATTATTATAGATTAAAATATTTGAGTTTAACTGTTTAGTACGGCTGTACTTATGGTAAAAAATCTTTTGGAAAATTAGCAGCCAAAAATTATATGTATGAGTATTTTTATTCCAAATACGTCTTTCTTATATAATATATATACTTACACAAAAAAAGAAAGACAATAGGTATTTGGAATAAAAATACTCATACATAAAATTTTTGGCTGCTAATTTTCCAAAAGAAAACGTAATTATTATAGATATTAAAGAATTTGTGTAAAGGCCGCAAAGTTCATTTCAGATATATTTGTTCCATTTAAAATAATCTTCCTTGAGTCATTAGATTTATTCTGTATATTTGCGCAAAATAAAGCTTTTATAACAATGAAATTAGAGACAATTTTATATAATAGTCTCAATTTAACAGCTGATGTTATTTTCTATTCTCAGTTCAATTTATCTAACATCTTTGTACTGTTCCCTGCTTACGAAACTTACTGAAGGATTAAAGAAATACACTCCTACGACAGATTTCAAAATTCCCCAAATCATTAAAAATGTTTTTAATGGAATAAAGTATCCAGCATCGAAATAGATTAATAATTGAATTGTCTGTTCTCTAAGACTCAGTACTCTGCAACACGTGACAGCAATTATTAAGAAGCGAGGTTAAAAAGACAACTGACTTTTGCAACTCCATTTACCACCTACCTAATATAACAATCTGTAATCTGTAGCACGTGTTATATTTCATAAAGTATTGATATATGTGCTATTGATAGGTATATTCACATAAATATTGAATAATATATCGGCTTTCAAATCTCATATTTGAATTATTATCGATCTAATAAAAACTTACCACGTGCAACATATGAAATTGTATTATTAGTTACTTCGCTGTGTATTATTTAATTAAATGAACACAATTCGTTTCGGAATTATGAAAAAGAGATTACCTTCATTCAGCTGAAATTGAGTTCATATGAACAGGGCAGTAGCTTGCCTGTGAAGCAGGCATTTTTCAATTTTTATTCACATCAAAATGTTTGCACATCTATTTTTTGCATAAAAATATTATGGCGAAAATTCATAACGTTCCAATATGCAAAGTTAAGAAAAGGTTATGAATGAAAAAAATAACAGTCTGTACTGTCAAAACTTGACCCAAAAGCTGAAACTTTCAATATCTCGCTGTGCCAAGTACAAGACGAATAATATAGTGGAATTTCTATTTAAATACGAAATGATGAATTTATTGTTTTGCCGTAGGCACCGTAGTAACTGATAACTCATCCCGCGCGATACTGAAAATTTCGGGCTCAACTCCCGACAGTGGTAGTTTTATAATTTTATAATTTTTCTAAAACTTAGATTATAACGTTATATGTACACGAAAATATTATAACTGTGGGTGCATAACACATGTTAAGAATAGTAGCCTCTTTCCCACCTTACGAATTCATTAATGTAATTAGTAAATTACTATAACAAATAGTTGTAGTAACGTTACAATGCTATACAGGAATTTTTTATACACGTGCCTTTGTTGGGAATCAAACCCGAAACTCCCAGCGCAAAACTGGGAGTTTCGGGTTTGAATTCGCATCAAATTCAAGCTTAGCAGGATTTCTTGCAGGTGTTTTTGTGATGTAGGTACCTGGTGCATGGTACACATGGCATGCAGGCACCCCTGTATCGACTTAATACTTATACGAAATCCTTGACATGTGCTTAATTTTTTTTTATATACACTAATCACTCATCAAGCACACTGTATAGTGTATAGTCTATACTTGCGCCTTGCTTAGATACAGTGCTGGACAAGAAAAAAGATACCTGGTAAAATGACTGGCAGAGCATTAATCTGTATGAAGTATGAGAGGGTAAAGTATTACTTATTTACTCCCTTCATGTTGTATACAAAATCCATTGAATAGCAGTTTATTACAATGAGGAATATATAAAAATATCAAAATTCCTAGGGAAACACAGTAATGCATCGATAACCCCAATAAACCAGCCTATTAGATAAAGTTTAAAATCTTCTATTATTGCAGCTAAGTGGTCGCATCATTTTCGCATAAAAGGTCAAATAGTAATATATTTCAAATAGGGGGTTAGTTAACCACAGCCTCTCCCCTTCCGCCGCCAATGACTATATGACTATAATTGAGAGTAGCAAAAATGGAAACTAATATAGGCTTGTGCATAGGGTTCATTCCCGGGAATTCCCGAGCCGAGAATTCCCGGGAAATCGTTGGGCTTTGTTCCCGGGAAATTAAGCTCGAGAAAAGTCGAGAACTCGAGAAATCATATTATAGTCTATAAAATTATAAAATAAAACTATTTGCCTTTGCCGTTTGGCTTATAAACGCGCGGCGGCGGGGCGGCGCGGGGCAAGAGGTCTCCAAATTTGGAATCGATGTACAAAGCACTGCTTTCAGTTAAGCTTACTTCAACTGAAAACGAAAGAGTGTTTTCAATTTCAGGAAATGTAGTAAATAAAATAAGGAACCGGCTGTCTGATAAAGCTATAAATGCTTTAGTTTTTCTAAAGGCATATTTTATCAGACAGAGTAAGCAGATCTAATTGTTGTGTATGTATGTACTATGTTCAGATGTTTTATTGATCTTGCAAAGTTTTAAGTTGATTTTTTTCCTAATTAACCTGCCAAAATGGTGCTGTGATTGTAATTTTAAGTCAGCGTAGTATTAACGTTTTAATGTTTAAATTTTTATTTTTTTTATTTTGTTTGAGAGAAGCTAATTTTGTTGAAAACTGTCAATAAAAGTTTTATGATTATTTTGATACTTTTATTTGACAGGAAAAACCACTTAATTTATTGATTTAAAATAAAATATTTTTTATGATATACATTTTTAATTTTGTGACGACTTTTTTCATTATTTGAACCGAAAATATATGCAAAAACATACGTAAATGTAAATTTCTCGACAACCCGAGAAGACCCGAGAAATTAGCCTCGAGAATTCTCGAGACCCGAGAAACTGATAAGCTCGAGAAATCATGAACCCTACTTGTGCAAAACAGTTGAGCGGACATGCTTCCGAGAAACATGTTTGGCATATCCGAAAAACGATTTGAAGGAAAGAAATGACATTACGATTGTCCGAGGATTGCGGACCTATCTCGTTCCACAGTTCTATAATGTCTAAACGTCGAGCCTATAATCCGAATATGCGAAGCGCTTAGTATAGTACATATGCACTCTCGTTCGGGAACTAACGAATACTCATACTGTCGTCGTTGTTGGACTTGACGAATGGCGACAGATCTCGTGATGAAATCGGACTGTATGTCGGAGTATGAACATTGGACATATTACGATGCGTTAAGGTGCGGAAATATAGGAGAGATCTTCAACAGAGGACATGGTTCCTGGAGCTATACATGTCCGGAACTACCCAAGTCTATAAACTACCTAATTTTAGCTGACACGGTATCGAAATCCAGTTTAATTTGTCCAGCAGCGTACATATACAGGGTGCTGAATCGTTTTGCGGGTAATAGGGATTTAACCCGTAAAATCAAACTTTTGCGATTTTCTGCTTCCCTAATTATTTTAGGAAAAATATCTTCGAATAAAAGTTTTAGAACATAAAATTCTGCATCTAAATCTTTAAACAAAATTAATTTTGCATGCTTTGTAACGGCAGAAATTTGATATGAAAATGTCAAAATTACCTCAAAAACATAGCCATGGAACTTGAACAAAATGATGACGTTTTAGCTGTCAGAATAAATTATTCCTAATCATTTTGTTCAAGTTCCATGGCTATCGTTATCTGTTTTTGAGGTAATTTTGATATTTTCATATCAAATTTCTGCCGTTACAAATCATGCAAAATTAATTTTGTTTAATAATTTAAATGCAAAATTGTATGTTCTAAAACTTGTATTCGAAGATATTTTTCCTAAAATAATGAGGGGAGCAGGAAATCGCAAAAGTTTAATTTTACGGGTTAAATCCCTATTAGCCGCAAAACGATTCAGCACCCTGTATGTCTGGAACTACCCAAGTCTAGAAACTACCCTAATTTTAGCTGAGACGGTATCGAAATCCAGTTTAATTTGTCCAGCAGCGTACATACATAACATTTCACAGTTATATCGGCCATCGATGTTTCGACACCAACCCACAATAACCAGCAATTACACAGGCACAGCACGGTATACGAACCGCGGCCGACAGGCTCGTGTTAGCGGTGCCTTACGTGTCCCTCTCTGCGACCACAGCGACGGACGGACTAACAATGTGATGTCGATGTGACACTGTCAAATGAATGTACAATGACGTCATCTCGAACACTGAATACCAACAACTGATCTCTAAATAACGGTTAGCGGATAAACGACTAGTCCCACAGGGTGGTGAACGTAACTGCTGCACATAGGGATTTAACCCGTAAATTCAAACTTTCGCGATTTCCTGCTTCCCTAATTATTTTAGGAAAAATATATTCAAATAATAGTTTTAGAACATAAAATTCTGCATCTAAATCATTAAACAAAATTAATTTTGAATGCTTTGTAACGGCAGAAATTTGATATGAAAATGTCAAAATTACCTCAAAAACAGATAGCGATAGCCATGGAACTTGAACAAAATGATTAGAAATTATTCTGACAGCTAAAACGTTATCATTTTGTTCAAGTTCCATGGCTATCACTATCTGTTTTTGAGGTAGGTAATTTTGACATTTTCATATCAAATTTCTGCCGTTACAAAGCATGCAAAATTAATTTTGTTTAATGATTTAGATGCATAATTTTATGTTCTAAAACTATTATTTGAATATATTTTTCCTAAAATAATTAGGGAAGCAGGAAATCGCGAAAGTTTGATTTGACGGGTTAAATCCCTATGTGCAGCAGTTACGTTCATCACCATGTACATGACTTAAACGTCTTAGAAGCGACTGTAATCTATAATCACTTTCTAGAAGCGACAGATGACAATTTTAGCGGAAAATTTGAATTATCAGGTACAGAGCACAATACGTTATACCACACCTGGGCTTATACTTTAACACTCAGTAAGTTTAAGAAACTGAGAACCCAGAAAATATTTTGAATAAGTGTTCTTATAGCAGTATTAATACTACTATTTACGGTTTGAAAAAAGTCAAATCAAAACCAAAAAAGTCACCCATGGAATGTCAATATGGCGATGCACTGTAGGTTGGTTTCACACAATAGACATCATTCGCTATCCATTAATTAGAAATCAATAACTATAGCAAGCTTTAAATACATGTGTCAGTGATTATTGCTGGTTTCATTGAAAGTTGTTTGCCATTTGCAAATACATAATATTTTCCTACACATAATTTCGAAAACTTAGAATAGAACCTGGGGACTGGATGCTTCTAATGGAGGAGTCATGGTGAAGAGTCATGATCACTAATTATGAAAGCTTACATTGTAAAGTGTAAAGCATCCCAGTTTACACTTTTGTGGGGACTTGATGCTACTTTAGCCCCCCAGACCCCCTTCCGGCGCCAATATATAAATTGGAGGAGCATCCAATAAATCAACGTTTACGTTCCTTACAGAAATGTAGTAGCGCCCTGAGCAAGTAGTCTATTCTACTGCGAATTTTTTAACTACATGGAAGAACAACATATTCTGCCTTTGGAGGTTCCATCCTTGTGTCAAACACAGAACGGACTTTAAATATCGGGCATCCGATAAGTCTGCGTTTAGGTCCCCTGCAAGTGCACAATCGCGCAAGTAAAAGAAGTCCATTGTAGCTCAAAATCTGGAACTATTTCACGGGATGACATAATAACAATATTCTGCCCTGAGGGTTCCACCATCTTTGTGTCATACGTACAGAGGTTATGCACAAAACCAACTAAAATAGCATTACGGGGCGCTATGTGGTATGTCTGTCTGTCATTATCTTTGTATGTATGTATGTATGAGCCCACACCTATGCGATGTGATGTGATGTCTGATGGTGATGTGGTACGATGTTGATGTGTACAGCTCACCGGAGATGATTGACAGATACACGGGTGTGCCCCGTGCGCTCCGTTGTGCTAGAACACACCCTGCCTTGTGCCCAGTACCTCTACTATAATGTCTTGTCTGGCTGTGTATTGTGTGCTTAACACTGTCACGGACGGTAGATGGTGCCGAATTAAAATATGCTAATTACTCAATGGAAAGTCATGATCCTTTTTTTTACTCTTCTCTTCTTTGTGGTGTTTTGTCAGGTTCCTTTTACTTTTCCTTGTATATGATTCCTCACTGTGTCTACTTGCCTATAATCCCATGCATGAGAGAGAGAGAGAGGTCATTAGCGTCTATTCCATGCATGAAGTGGACCAAATAAAATATATTTTAAAGAAAATATTTCATTACACTTTATACTATTCCTCGAGGCATTGTGACCAGTTATCTTTGTTGTCGGTAATAGCTCCGAGTTGTAAAAGAGAGAGAGCGATGATGTATTTTTTTAAATATTTAGAATACCGTCTAGTTGACGTTCAACTGAAAAAAAATGGTAATGACCCAGTGGACTGTAGAGGAGTGTTCTTTCATTTGTTACTCTTCCTTCTGTCTGATGCCGCGAGGTATTTTGTCTAACTCTAGACTGAATTGTATTTGATATCACGGTACATTATGGAAATGATTCAACCAAAGAAAATGCTTCTTCAATTTTCACTCTTTCATGTAACCATAGCCTCGTGGTTTTTAAGCTCTCTTTGTTGCCACAAACAAATTTTAAAAAATACATCGAGCAAATGGAAAGTATAATGAAAATGTCTTTTTATTTTCCATCCTACCTTTTGTTTGTGTTTTATGGTGCAATAATCATCACAGCGGCCGAACTATTAGATGGAAATAACGCAATTAGAGAAATTATGAAAAAATCCTCCTCATCTTGCACTGTGTCGTTTGTCCAGTACTTGGTATAAGGGCGCACGTAAACGTAAAATATTTCCTTGTATTCTGTTTGTCTGCGTGGGTCAGATAACAGCTGAAATCTTCATAATTAGAAAGAGATGACTTGAAATCTTCACACTAAAGATTAGCTGTCGTCTTACCAACTAAGAAGACAATAATACACTATGAATGAGTAAATACATAATATAAGATATTAATAGACCGATAAATTTTACTCATCGTAAAAAAAAGTATAGGCGGAACTCTTCAAACCTTTCAATGTATAAAATTCGTTAAATATTAATCAAAATCATGTTTTTTGTTTATATAAAATGCGTGGTTATAAAGGTACAACATAAAATTTGAGATGTAAGTTGCGCCTCCAACAATAAATCTCTATTGGTTTGTATTGAATGAATTATATAATTTGATACAAGGAATAAAAACATCTCACAGCGTGATCCAATGTCAGTCAATATTTTGACGCAAGCTAATATATCACAGACCAACGCAGCCTCTGAAAAACATCGCAAAGCAGCGACGACGAGAGCGTGTTTTGTTTTTAACCGTACCCTTCTCTATAGGTAATATTATAAAAACATAATAATATTATAATACACACTGTAACAACATCGCATCAACGTCTGTCTCTTGTTTTATAAATAATAAAGTAACTAATGTATTAGACATTGACACATTTATACAGGCTGTAACAGAAATTGATCTAAAAAATGAAGTGAGATGGAGAAAAAGTTATGAAGAATTTTTCCGTCTGCGTATGGCTAAAACAAGCATCAATTTCTCAGTAAAACTAAAATTATAAATTATCTTTCGTATTTATAACCAATATTTTGTTTTTCTTGCATGATACCCTATTCATAATTACCTACAAAAAAAACTTATTTTTTATAATTTGTGCGTTTTATAATTTGAATTTTTATAATTATCGAAGATATTTACTCACCTATAATAATTTTTAGGTCTTGATAATTTTTTAACCGTGGAAACGCCATATAAAAACAACAAAAATCGTATCATCGAATTTCTGAAGATACCCGCGGTGTAAGACGTTTTCCGTCAAAAAACAATTTAACCCTTTGTTGCACGACTGAAAAGTATTTTCACACATATTATAATATTGTTATGTCATGAAGGAATGTGAATGTTTCATTTCTGTTTCACCTTGTATACGTTCTATATGTATGTTAGTACTCTTTATATAGCCGTCACTTTCTATCGTTCTTAACATTTTATTTTATTGCGAATAACTCCAACGAACATAATTCACAGATTTATTGACAACCGTTCGATTTTAAACCGCAAACGTTTGTTAGTATATTTGCAGCCTATAACTTATAAGTACATGGTATATAGCACATACACTATTGGCGTTGGTCGGATGGCGGGACCTAGGGTTAGGGATCAGACCATCTCGACGTTACAATTATTTTGAACAAATTGCAGGTATATCATTGTTAAAAATGTTTGTATATACAGTTGGTAAACTATATTGAGTTTAAAAGAGGTGTATAAATGACAATGTTTTTCGAATATAGAAAAAATGCTTCAGTTATTTTGTCCTGCTTCCTTTTAAACTCATTTCTGTCGCCAAGAAAATGTATTTAACTACAGGGTGCCTTAGAAAACACAAAATGATCAATTAAAGCAGGAACCTTTTGAATATAACAGAATTATTTATTAAGGAAAAATATTATTAGTAGGTACATGCGGCAAAGAGGTAAAATATCAAATTGGAGGCCATTTCAATTTTCAACGACTTTTTTAAAAACCTAATTTTAACAAAAATTCGTGGGTAAAACCGTAAATCAGAAAATAACTAAAGCAAGAGATACCCTAAATATTCTACACGAAATCTCCAACCTGCTTCCTAAATACAAGCAAAATTATTGTGACTATCTAAATAAATATCGCGTTTACTTATAAATAAGATCGTGGTTGTGGCGGAGATTATGTTGAATGATTTTTTTTGTTTTCTATGCTGTGTACAAAAAACAAAAAAACAAACATTCGAGATAATCTCCCTTACCATCGGCACATATCTGAGCTCTTTAAAATGTTTTTGAATTAGTAGCCACAAATATACCTAATATTTTGCTTCTATGTCATGTTACCTTGTAGGTACTGATCATTTTTACTTCCCACCTCTACTATGGTAGGGAAGTAATGGATTTAGTCCGAAAAAAATATTTCGAGATTTTAACAGATTTTCACGTTTTGAGACCCTAGCAATCGTTTAAGATCATTTTCTGACTGATGTCTGTATGTGTGTGTGTGTGTGTGTGTGTATGTGTGTGTGTATGTGTGTGTATGTGTGTGTGTGTGTGTGTGGTCAATTTTTCGCCTTCGATATCTTAAGAACGGAACAACATACGGGCATGCCGATTGTTCTATTGTGTTTATCAGCCTTTAACTTAGATCTGATTAGATTTTGAGTCAAATCGGTTCAGTGGATCCTGAGATATTCAAAAAAACGTCCTCAATGTCACGTATTAACATAGGTAAAAAAAAATATAAATGAATTCTAGATGTTTAATATGAAAAAAATGTAAATATTTTTTTTCTCTAAAATGTATAGTTTTCGAGAAAAAAAATATTTTACTAAAAAAAATAAAAATTGTACGTAAATCAAGGTAACCATGATTTTTGCTATATTAAGTTAGCCATCAGTAGATCACCAAACAAAAAAGAGGGCCATGCTTTTTTCCATGAATAAAAATTAAATTGTGTTTTAAAGACCACCAACAGCTAAGGTTATTTGGGCTTAGTCAAAGAATAAAAAAAAGAGTGTTTATTTTTTGCAAATATTTACTAGGTGGGAAGTATAGGACTGGTCATCAGTCGAATTTTTTTCTTAATAAATATTTTCATTTTTTTTAATAAAAAAAAAGATATCTAAGTACTTTACTTCAATGTCATTTTTTTTATTACTTTTCATACTCACTCTGTAATTCACTAAATTTTCTTTTCGACAAAAATTAGTTTAAAAGGTAAGTAGGGCAAAATAGCCGAGGCAGTTTTTCTATGCTCGAAAAAATTCTCATTTAGGTACACCTCTTGTAAGCTCAATCCGTATACACACAGCTGTATATAATTACAGAATTGGGCAAATGTCTAAATCCAGTCGAATATCTTTGATGCGATTATTCGAATAGTAGTCGTGTTTTAGTAGAATTTTCCACACTTAGGTAAAAACACATGACATATAATACGATGAGCATATTTATATTTAAATTGACCTTTGAGAGCTCTCCTTTTAAAGTCCGCAGTGATCTGTGAGATAAGTTTTGTACCTTTATGTCAAATTATTTTGGATGATATTTCGACGTGTAAAATACTAATTAATTCAATTTAATGACATTTTCATCTACAACTTAGCAGTAATACAAAAAAAGTCATGATGTAAACACCAGAATTTTGTATATCTTCTCGTTAGCGAAAAACGAATTTGATTAGCCGAGATGATACGCGTCTGAGCGAAAAAATTTACAGTTTTAAAAAAATCTTAATAGCACGCTATATTTACGCACTTAAAAGTAGAAAGTAAATTTCTTTCTCTTCTATAACGTTTAGAATCGTGGGACGCACTCACTTTACCTATAATTTCATTAATTCATCGAGTGCCCCACGCTTCTAAACGTTATAAAAGAGAAAGAAATTTATTTTCTACTTTTTAGTGCGTTAATATTTAAGCGTGTTTTTTAGATTTTTTTAAAAGTGTAAATTTTATTTTCACATTTTTAGTCATAATATATTTATATTATTTTAAATTTTAAACGGCTGGAGACACGTTTTCCCACCATCAATACCGTAACTCCCACCACTAGTTTTTATTTCCATTTGTTAACTGTAGTTATATAGATTTGTTATAGCCAAAATATCAGGATATTGTATTGTCATAAAAACTACATACGACAGCAAAGTTTCACGTCAATAGCACATTATTTTGGAAGAGGGTGAAAATTAAGTTGCAATATTTTTTATATACTGCAACATACATATAAATATAAGTGAAGCTAAATATATGCGTGTTAAAAATGAACCAGATGATATCTGTTGTTATTCAATCGCCCACTAGAGGGCTAATATCTTAAGTAGACAATCGTATCGTAAGAAGCCACGCTACAGTCAATTTTAAGGCAAGAAACCTTTATGAATTAAAATGCACTCTCCTCAAATTTGCGACACATCACAAAATGTAATAATTCATTTAAGAATACGTTATAATTTATTTCAATGCAGTTAACTGCATCACTTTATCTTTGTCTTCATTATGACATGCGTATTACAAATGCCCTGCGCAGACCTGCTACAGAAAGATCCTACGCTTTGGTAGATTCTCTTTGTAAACCGAAAATTGATTACTCCGGTATCGTACCTTGAAAATTGGACCAAATTACGCAAGTCCTCAAAATTATACTTGATAAAATTTATTTAAGGTCACCGATTGCCAGTTACCAAGGTCAAATATCCTCATTATTTACTATTATGTATTTTTGTAACAAACTGAAAACTCAATTGCTACTTTTATTAATTCTCAAATTAACATGGGAAATGGCGGTTTGCAATAGACGATCCATGGAAACGCCATACAAATAACGGTATCCCTACAACCCCGGCAAAAGGAATCTAACATTTTATGTAATACATTTTACCATATAATTACAAGCTTTTATTTAACTTGCAATGTATATGTTAGTTTGTTTGTGTCAAATCTTGCCAGTCAATTTTGAACGACTTCCACGTATCCGATCGATTTTAAATTTTGTACACATATGTATTTCCAATGACAATACATGAATAAATCATTTTTAGAATTAAATGCAACCCCTATGGGATTCAAACGAAGGTGTAGGGTTATTTTGACTAATCAACACCTGGGCCAAATCGCTGAAGCTTGAAACTTGAAATTTGAACAGTAGATTCCTTTTCTGACTTACGTATATCCACTAAAAAGGAATTTCTCGAAATTCAGCCCCAAGGGGGATCAAAAGGGGGTAAAGTTTTGAAAGACTAAATGAGCAAAATCAAATATTAGTAAAAAAAAACTTTTTAGAAACAAGTTTTTAATGAAATGTACTAAAAAGAGTAAAATAATATTTAATAATTTTGGTTCACAATTATTATAAAAGCGGGGGTACGGCTAATAAACTATCATAGAGATTACAACCCCCGCTTTTATAATAATTATGAACCAAAATTATTAAGTATTATTTTTTCCTTTTTAGTATACATTTCAATAAAAGCTTGTCTCTAAAAAGTTTTTTACTAATATTTTATTTTGTTTTGCTAATATCTAAATCGGCTTTCACATTTGGATTTTGGACGTGCGGATTTTTCACAAACTGAGAAAAAATAAAAAGATGATTTGATGTGACAAACTATCGCTCAGAGCCAAAGTAAAAGAGTGATCGTTTGTCACACCAAACCTATTTCTTATGGAGCGTCACCTCGACATACAAAAAGATTATCATTTTAGAAACATTATCAGTATTTATAATTTGTAACTTGAATATAAAGCCAAATAGCGCTCGAACTTAATTATCTGCACAATTTAGAACTCAATTATAATATTAGGCTCATAGCTGCTTGATGAAATCACATCCCAGTACTTATAACCTCTTAATTTTTATCTTGTTTGGTTTTTATTCGGTTCAATAGTCGCAGGATATTCGTAGTAATTGTTCACTAATTTGGTGTCACTTTATAACATCTCGATCTCTGCATATATACTGGTTGCTGTGCGATTATTATATTATATACTTTTAACCGGAAGTAATGACTTCAATTATTTCATTATTGTGAATTGTTTCTCTATTTTGTATTTTAACTAGTTTCCAAAAAATGTTAGTCAGTTATTAATATTTGCATCGGCATCCTCGAAAACAGCTGATTCCATTTTGTTGTTTGTAAGATACTTTTTTCCCGGCTATATTTGCGAATAAAATTCCCATCAAAACGAATCTGTATGCAAAAACGACGTTCACGATTCTGTTGAAAGGTAGGTACCTAATCGATTCACTTAGGACATAGATCGGTGCAAAGACAAATATTACCGAGAGGGTAACAAACGGTCAGCTTCGTACAAGCTATACTAAGTATATTAAATCCAATCCTACGCAAATTACATTGTAATATCATATATACGCATGCGACTGTGACAATATATAAAACTAGGTACATAAATTCAACGTTCAACATACTCTGTGTAATTTGCATAAAAAAGACAAGACGACGACGCAGGAGAAGACGAAGAAGAAGGCAGAAAAACACAAAACCTGAATCACACTCGCGCACACACACACATCCGAGTGATATTTATTATGCATCTTAAAGTCGAAGTAGAAGAAGAGTACAGTGTAATGTTTTAGTCGAGCCGCGGCGAGAGAGATCTTGGCGGCTTTGGATTACGTCTATAGTTGGGTGCATGTTGGGCGGTCAGTATGTGCCGTGTATGTGTCCTCTCTTTTAAACAAAACACGCAAACACCGACGTTCAACTGTCCGCAACGGACCAATCATACGGTGCGGAGGCTGCACGACTAACCAATCGCAACACAGATACCAATTACATGCCGCGCGGCACTACACAGCGTTCTTATGTTTTTTTCCTTCCTTTTTTCTTTTCTTATATTATATCGCGTGTCCAGCGACATCGTGCCGCTTAGCGATGTTTGTGGACTATATTTATGTATCTTGTGTAAACATAAAATGGCCGCGCATTTTGCTTGTTGTTGTTGTTGGCGAGAATTCTTGTGCAACATAATATACTGAAGAGATTTGCGTAAAATTTACATATACGGGATCTCTCAAAGCTTAACAATGACGCCGCGAATCAGAAAACTGACTATACGTCCTTTGACTTTGGATTAATATGCTAAGGTCAGAGGGCATTTCGAATAATCATCGTATGTGAAATTCATCACTATAGTTCAATGAAACCGTCTTTATTTAAAACTTAATGACTGCAATTACTCGGCTTATATATTCTGGATAAATGTACCTACTCTGGAGTCTGGATAAATCTCGCATACTTTTATTCAATGAAATGAGTATAATAGCCATATATTCGTATTTGGCTCGTGTTGCTAAGGAAGCTCTACTGTATACTTTAAAATTATTTATATTTAAGGACTTTACAAATCCTTATGCTTATATTCAACTAATAAGATAACTGGGATGGGCCGCCTATTATAAGAAACGTATTAGAGATTTAGAAATAAAAATTGATAAAAATATCTTGAAAAAAATGTTTATGTCGTGCTTAGTATCAGCTTTGTTTGCATTGAAAGGATTAATTTAATGGCTTCCTATAAATATTCTACGAATTTTGTGTACGATATTTAAATGCAAGTTCGGCAACAGGTTTACCGATTTTTATAGCTTGCTGTGGAAAAACAATGACGTAGTTAAACAATTTTTATAATGAATCTAAAATATATTTTTGGGAATTTATCACCAAACTATTAGTGCCCAAATGTAACACTTATAAGATGTCCGCACCATCCTCTTCTATGCGTGTCAAACAATATTTCTAAAATTCAGCATAATACGTAAATCTTCGTTAGATATTAAGTACCTATTAATAATTATTACTTCTTCGTTAATTATGTCTTGAGCTCTTGAATTATTTGAGGGCATGGCAATATTCAATAGTTGACTTGATTTTGAGTGGAAAAATGTAAATAAACTAAAATACCACTCGTTAGTCGTAAATATAATGTAATATTAACGAAGTATGTTATTTTTCCAAATATGTCTAAAACCAAAGGAATCGAGAATATTTAACGATAAATGAAAAAAACTCTGCTGTTTATCTGTAGGTATAATTCTTAAAAATCGGGACATAAGAAAAACATTATTCAAGGGTCCTTTTGTTGCAGTATATTCAATGTACCTAACCCTACTATAATACCGAGGTGTGGAAATCACATGAGGTGACAAACTTCGAATTACAACTTTTGACTTCAAAAAAATAAATTATTAAAAAAAAAAACTCCGACTTCGTAAAAAGCGAACTTAAATGATGGAAGCAAGATAAAATAATAACATGCAGTCGGAGGCATCAGATATTTCTGTTCAACTTGTTGCTACATGTATGCCTTCGACTGCATGTTATCATTTGATCCTGTTTCCATTTTTAAGTTCACTTTTTACGCAGTCGGGTTTTTTTTGTAATTTATTTTTACTTCCTTCCTTTTAGTTGAATCTACTCATCAAGCCTTTTCAATTGATATACCCCACACAAAAGGTTTTACCGATTTTTTGCGTACTGACAAAATGACGTCTAGCGTCCGCCATATTGAATTTTCCGTGACGTAATGTACCCTTTTTGAAGTCTTCTCAACGAAACCTTTCTTTTGATACTCATATCGATATATTTAGAAGGAAAATTACTTTTGCAATCTGACAAAATGGCGTCTAGAGTCCGCAATATTGAATTTTCCGTGACATCATATACCCAGTAGCACTCGTGAGATTATGACAAATCTATAGACACCTCGCATTTTTCAATATCCGTCAAGCCGTTTAGGCTATAACAGAGCGTGCCAAAGAAATAGACAATCATACATAGACTCGAAAAATATTACCCTCCTTCTGGGGCAGTCGGGTAAAAATTCCTAAAGGGAAAATCTGGAACTGCTACAATCTGCCCGAGTGCCCGCGCAATGGCACCTACTAAAACACCACTGCGTCTGTATCATGGTGGTCTGTATATAGTGCACATGTGATTGGTTCAAAATATAGCACTTCAGTGCAAAAACTCTTTAACGGGCCTATTAGCCATGGTACATAAAATTCTCACTAACAACGTTCAAAGATATCACAATTTGACATTTATTACGTCAATCAAAAATCGGTCAATTCTGTTGCTGGACCCTGTAGAGCATTCAATTTTCACAAATGCCTCTCTTAACGTTTTCTTTATTATTATATTATAGGTACTCTTTTTCCTGTATATTATATTTATTTTGTTTAAAATATTTAAAGGTGCCCCCATAAAAATCAATATGTCGCATGTTAGAGTGAATTCGAAAGATCTTACATCTGACACGCCTGTGATATGTAGATACACTGTACACATCAATTTTTTGGGTAGTGAGACGCCAGGAGTATAATACTCGTATATAGCAACACCCTAAAAAGTAAAGGGTTCGGCAAGCAGTGGTGGTTTTAAACCACCTCGTATATGGTATTGTTGAAATGTGAGAAATAACAACGACCTTCTTTTTAATTTCGGTACTGCAATTTATTAATGTATACCATATTTTTTGAAAATAACATCTCTTAAGTGAGCGCTATTGCAGTTTAAACATTTTTGGCATCTTTCTAGAAAGTTTTCCATTACTCTTCGTAATAAATCAGGTTCAATATTTCTAATTTCATCTCGAATTGCGTTTTTCAAATCTTGAAGTGTGCGTGGACTACTATGCACTCGGAACTGACCCACCCAATCCAAAATTGTGTCCCGTTTTGATATTCTTCCGTTCCTGGTAACTTCAAATTCACGCCTAAAATTCCTTTGAGTCTGCACAATGCTCTGTGTTCGAATAAAATTTTCAACAACGAAAGCACGCCGATTTACTGGAAAATGACCCATAACTGGACAGATTGCATGAAATAAGTTTAACAATTACGGGCAACTGACAGTCGTACGTCAATTATTTTTCATTTCATAGAATCTGCCGATACTGATTGCCGGGCTCTTTATATCTAATGAAATTCTGTACATTTATCACAACATTCCTCCTTTGTTAAGCTACGATCCCCAACATGTTACAATATTATGACAGCATAGAGGCCAGGCAAATCCCGAGGCCAGGCAACAAAGATTGTATACTTAGAGGTATTTGTGAGGAGGCTGAAGAAAAAGCCAAAACAAAAAGGATTTGTATTGAGACTTATGAGAATTCTAATTTTTCTGCATTGTTTTCAACCGAATACTTTTTTTGTTCTCAATTGGGGTCCGTCAAATGAGCATCTGACATCTGGTGGCAGAAAATTGTACTCAAACGAGAGAAAATTTTACATGCTAACAGTGCAAATTAATCATGAAATTGTTTATTACAAAAATAAAACAAGTAAAATAAACAAAAAGTTTATCGAAAATGGAATTCGCGACGTTTTCTAATATCATGGCAATAAACACTGTCAGTTATTGCCTTGTAAAACTTACTTTACAGAGAATTATTTTCTAATGAAATGTGGAAAAACTGTATTTATGAATTAGAAAAATATTTTATAGTAATAATAAGATGTACTTGTTATCATACTGCACTAAAATAGTTGAATCCCTGATGATTAACAAATTTATAGGATTAACTTCGTATACAAATATTTTGAGGTTAGTAACTTACCCACTTATTACAATATAACTTATTATGTTGCAGTTATGTGTTTACATTATTCACCTAACCCAGCCTTAAAAGCGCATTGAACGCGGATGATTAATTTCGTGGAGATTTTCTTTTAATTTTGATGTTTTTAAGCAATATGTCGTAAAGATTACTACTTTTGACAGTTCATTTTGCATGCATTTTTCTCGTTATATTTCCGACATTTGATAATATGCCCGGCTTTGAGAATATGTTCTCCTTCAACGAAATTCCTTTGTTTAGGATTCGTACCGGCCCAATCACAAATTGCACTTATATTTTATTTCTTATCACTTTGAAAATCATAAAATTACACGCAAAAGTATACCCCGTATATGAAATTTCCCCCCGTCTGCGCCATGTTTTTGAAGCTCCACCTATCTGACGGATCCCAATAGAATAAATATATTTTTTTCTACTGTACAGATTTCAAGTAGAAAATGAAGACTTTTTCCTTAACTGTAAATTGTATTTGTAGTGAATGGTGTGCAAATTAAAGTAAACATCTCAAAATTGCATTCTTAATCATCACAAATAATTATTTCAAGATAGTTCCAAATAGCATTGAATTCGTGAAGGCTTAATAATGAGGTAAATAATTTATGAACAGCCTGTACTATATTAACATGGTGGTAACTGTAGTTTCAGAAACCGATCATAAATTGCACAAATTTAACACAGGCGATGTGCGCGCTACTGTTGATAACTGGTGACAATGCTATTCCGTTGGCACTATGCTATCCTAAATAGTTTTCTGTATTTGGCTATCTGTAAAAACAGGCTCGCTATGTCATTGTGGGTCGAATAAAAAACAAACGACATCGCATAACGAATCGAAACAAGTGACTGTGTACTGCATGCATTCCGTCACTCACATAAAATATGTACGTACATGTGTGTGCATTATTATAATTTATAGTAGATACAGTAAACTTCTGATTATCCAAAGAGATTAACAAATTATTGTTTCCATTAGGTGATCACCGAAGAATATCAAAAAAAAACTCAAAAACATGATAAAGTTGCACCGGAAATATAATATTTTACGTGTCCTATAAAATACTTACTAATTAATATTTTTCATCTAATTTTTATTTTAATTATATTTTAATATAGGTATTGAAAATCCAGTTGAAACTTTTCATAGCTCTAAGGTTATGGATTATGGAATCCGGGGACTAGGGACTTATAAAATATATAAACAAGAGCAACCCAACGATTTCGGCAATTCGCAAACCCTAACAGAATTTTATATTAAACTAGCGAAAATATTCAGTCATCTCACATAGTGAATCCTTCCTCCTAAAACCGTTACTTAGATATTAATTGAAATTCTAATCCGAACATGAGATATGTTAGGAGTTTGATAGAATCGATCTCGCTGTTTTTTAAAACATTCTTTTTAAAATCTGTATATTAGACTATTAGTCACATGACTGTTCACAATTAAATTTCTCAATCAGCAACGGGCTAATTATAGAATTTTGTAGCATCGATAAAATATCTCGTTATCACGCCATAAAATATATAGGTTTTAAACAGTAATAAAGTAATTTTGTTAATCTGGGTTTATTATTACCTACTTACTTTAAATCGAGGTGTGCGATGAGAAAAAGCACACAAAATGGAATTAAAAGATGGAATGCATATTTTGTTCGCTGCAATTATTTTTGCAATCCCGATATGCAAATTACAAAATGTTTTGTGACAGGGATTGTACAATATACGTAGTATCTTTGATAGCATTTTACGATAAATTAAATTTACGTAAAACAGGTTTAAATGACCATAAATAGAGCCAGATCTATTTCAGTTTGAGATCAGGTGTAGGCGACTGAGAGCGATTTTTTATTTTTCAACTCGGGAACGTACGCTGCAGTCAGTTGATGACTCGATGAAGAGCTGAGCGAAGAACTCGACAACGGGGGGAGGTCAATTTCGAGTAGCCCGGTGCGGTATTGAACTTAAATACACCATTGTACACCATATAGTGCGATAAACAAAGCGAGCCAAAGTCCAACACTAGCGCATAAAAACTCGATTGGATCTCTTTATATCGTTAGTTAAAACACTGTGAGCAATGCATCAGCTTTGGGGAGAGGTTATGGCACGCTCCGCGACGGAAATGGCGGCGCTAGTATTGAATACTAACTAATGACCGACGGACGTGACAATTTTGTTTAAAAAACAAAATAATATGCTCTAACTGCGTCCATTCGTACACGCAGACGCGCGTCTCTGCACTGTTGTTATATTCTTTATTTTTTTAACAGGTGCTCTTTATCGAAAGGTAATAAATAAAAAAGCTATAGGTAAGTGGTTAAATAAAATATGTAAAAACTGCTTCCTGTGAAATTTAGTTCCAAAAACGTAATACGTCGTACTTTAAAAAAAACTGTCTGTTCTATTATTTAGGTATACTGTCCACATACCTGCGATTTTATTACTTTAGTAATACACATATAGTTTTTAACAATTAATACAAACTTTATTAAACCATGAAAATTGTTTCGGTAAAAGCAGACGAATATTGAAAACTTTTAATGTCTTAAATATACAGACTGTATCTTAAATGCGATTAAACCGTCTGTTTTAGTATTTTGTTCATGCTTCATAACCCGTATAGGCCTACTAGACTAAAGCAATTGTTTGGGGAAAGACTGTTAGTGTTTAAAATGCATTATTGAAATTTTTTGCAGAAGCATCCACCCCAATTTTCTTACTTTTTTTTCAACCTATTGTGAGTGTGACCTCCAAATACACTCCCGAGATAAAAGACTAAACTTACAATGCGCCTGTGTAGATGTGGAATCGCAACTAAAGTGTAAATTACATTTATACGTTTTATAAGTATCTTAAATTGCAGGGTATTAACATTATGAGAAATATAGTTTTTGTAAACAAAGATCAGATTTAAATAATTGGGAACTCACAAGCACTCCAATACAATGTAGATTATAGGTATATATACTTACCTATATATCAATAAATAAACGAAAAGCTCTTAAAAAATTTGGTTTTATACACTAGGTACACATTTCATGATTTCACAGACAACAAATAAATGATACCTACTATTTTGTACCTACCTAAAAGATTAATAATGTTTC
Source organism: Mongoloraphidia duomilia (assembly GCA_039654895.1). Classification (NCBI taxonomy): domain Eukaryota; kingdom Metazoa; phylum Arthropoda; class Insecta; order Raphidioptera; family Raphidiidae; genus Mongoloraphidia; species Mongoloraphidia duomilia. Next base: position 22,892,719 of record CM077525.1, on the reverse strand, counting down.
CCACTCATTTCATTATTATGCTCTGAATTTTCAGAATAACACCGCATAAGAATTACAAAACTAGAGGCAGGCAAAAAATAGCCCTTTTTAACGTAAAATCTGTATATAAATCTTTCATTGCAGCGTTTTTAATTTATCCATCCTTGCTGCATTGCGTCACACCAAAGATGAAACGCTCGTTAATCCTTAAGCTTTGTTGTTAAACATTGCAAAGTTCGCGACACTGCAGTAATAGCTTGAAGACAAGAAATTGACAGCTTCAACCATAAAACATCGGACCGTAAATACATACATACAGGTAACAGATATTAACGGAATAACTCTGCAAGTTTTACAGCATCTCTTTAACACAAAACATAAATATGTCACCGCGCTTCAACATAATATAATATTATGCCAATTTCAAAGACAGTATTTCTATAAGACGGCACACTCGAACAGAGAAGCTGATTTTCGACAATGACAGACAATTCTACCAATTTATTTGAATGCTTACTTATACCTAATAATTATACCGGTACGTAGTCTGATGCAAATTTTCATTGGACACGACCTGTGTTTCTCTTTGTGCCATTATTACCTATTGGCTACTACAAACGTAATATTATATATTTGGCCATTTAAAGAAACTCAACGTTTCAACATCAAATTGATTACTAGAAGCGACGACGCCTCTTATAGAACTATTTTATTGTAAGCTGAAGCTCCTATGGTTCATAACCTCAAAATTTTTAAGTATGTGAAATCAAATGCACGACGGTACACACAAAACAATGACATATCACATCATAATATGTAAACACAATAAACAAGTGCAAATAAGTTGCAAATCCTACTGCAGCCACTGAACTGGACTGACACAATGCTCACACCTAAAACAAACGGCTAATAAAAACAAAACACAATAAACAAGAACAAAACAAATCAGCGCGCCGTCGATTATTGTCGCGCAAACGGAAAACAAACGATGGTGTTGAACTACATTATACACATTGTGTTTGTGACGTCATTTAACAATAGACGCTCGATGCGACACAATACAATAGGAGCCAAAAGCACGTGCTTAATATTCAATTGTACATGATGATGATGATGATGACGACACAAGTATTATGATGTGTGCGAGTGTGTGTGTATAAGCCGCGCGCGCGAAGCTGGGGAATCTCCTTCAAGTCGACTCCATTGTTGTTAGCTATGGAAGAACACGCTGTCTATTGTTTTCTATAACATATTTTATCAATGAATGCCGAGTGAACAGAGACACTCGTGAGCGTTTTGTTATTTGACCGATGTCTGTCTAACAGTGTGTCTAGATGACTAACAATGGATGAGCAAAGCACAATCACCACTGCTAATTGATCATTTAACCTTAAGAAGTTAACGGAAGGTCGAATCGAACCGATTTGTACTAAGCGAGATTTCATTCATATAGTGAAGAGAAAGTCAATGCTCGCTGGCAGCTCAAAATAAGTATGTAATCAACAAAAAAAAACGGGCAATACATTATTAGATAATTAGACTCTTCAACTGTCAGTGTCAAGAAAAGGAATCATACATTATTTGATCCGAATATTCGAGACTGGAGATATTGCGAAATAATAGTTTCATGTTTCATCATATAAAGTCGTTTTACACTGTCATATTATGATTCTTTTAGAAGAAAAAAGCCTTAACCATCGAGATACGCACGAACACGCAAATCGTTTACTGACATAATATGCGCCGGGAGCGGGGAGACTCATATATTCAAACGCCGTGAAGACCAGTTTAAATCGGAAGCCTATAAGAGACACTTTTTGAACACCCTGACGAGCACTCGATTAAATCTGGAAAGCGCACGAATGCGGCGTAATATTTTTGTGAGGCTGTAGTTTACTATAGCAAGTTCTAAGAAGCGAATATTTAGAGCCGAGAAACACACCATTAAGCTAAAATTTTAACGGAAGACGCACAAATACCCAAGTGCAAAAAATCCCCAGTTGCTTTGCGAAAGCCGAAAGGGTTCATCAAAAATGTATAATAGATTGTGCGTCTTTGATGATGTTTTATTATAACACAGACCAAGTAAACTTTAAATTGTCGAATCGTTTGTAAATAAAAATAAGAGTAGGTAGAGATTGCATTTTAGAACACAACTTTTGTCGCAGATAACTTGTATACAAAATACCAGTTTCACACGAACATTTTTTAATGATATTATTTGAAACTGCTCTTAAAAAAGGACAATTAAATTGCGTCTAAAGCTCAAATTAACAGTCATTCACTAAGGCCTATGTCATATATATTTAAAATTTTTGTTGTTTGTGAGTTGTGACTTTTTATTCATCACTTCATCCAATAGCCACCACCTATAGGACTTCGAATGATTTACTATGACAGCGTAAAAGGCATAAGCATAATATATTATTTATGTATCTTCAGCAAGAATTTTATAATCTTTGCAAATATTTTTAGTTTAAATTTTATTATTGTAATTTTTTATTGTTGAGTCGACTTGCTGTAGCCTGTAGTATCACTGTTGCGCAATAAAATATCTATCTATCTAATTTCTTAGCGGACATAATAAAACGGAAAATCCCCGAATTTAGCAAAACAATGTCAACTATCGCATTTTAATTCAAGATTACATTTTTTGTCTAAACCAGCGGTCATTTTACGACGGGTTTACATGACGTATGAAAAGCTGCAGCTATTTTATAGGTTAAAACAATATTTTATAGTCAACTTCTAACATTGGGTTTGGGGAACTCTGTATATATTTTTGCTAGCACGGAACTGCGTTTTTGCGAATTATTTCATCTGAAATTACACTAAATGTACTGAGTACTTATATAAGCGGTTACAATGAATATATTTGTGCGATCTATGTAAAGCACAAAACAAAAACAAAAAAGCATTTCAATTTACAATCAGTGCTGTAATAAATAATGATATATCAAATTACTAATTGAATTGAAGTTTGCAACGAATGGTAACGCGCATGTAATGGGTTCCTGAACCTTAGTTAATGTTCATAATAAAAATATCTAATTAATCGATCAATGTTACAACCGAATTCGTTAATTAAAATTTACAAAATACAATTATATATAGAAATTCGATATGTGGAAACGTCACAAAAACATGCTTTCAAAGAAAATGTAACATGACTCTTTTTTAATACCTATTTCACAGAGATTAACTGATCACCATAAAATAAATGATATGGCTCTCCAGTCTCCACTGGCTTTCTTGCTCAACTGCATCAATCACGGATTTTCGTTCGTACTAGGTACCCGTTCTTAATGAAATGATAATTTTATGAGTGTCCGCTGATTGCGGACCAATTTCGTTCCACACTTCTTAAGTCTAGTAAAATTCCGAGCCTATCCAAACGCTCGATATAGTACATGTGCACTCTCGTTCGGAAACGAACGAGTGACCGTTATTAGACTATTGTGGCAAGTCTCGTGATGGAGTATGGACATTAAACATGTTAAGATGCATTCTAAGGAAAGATAGGAAACATATCCGACAGAGGCATGCTTCTTGGAGCTATACCATGTCCGAAACTATACCCAAATCTACTTTCCACCATATCATGGTCACTCTGTTTATTTTGTACTCAAAAGTGTTCGGTGTTAACATTGATTTCAGTACAGTTAAAAAAGTTTGAGGATCAAACATTGGCAGTCTGATGTTTTAACTGTCAGTATGTAGTAAATAAATCGACAATCAATTTTCCTCCGCAAAACTAATCAACATCAATATCTGAAATAAGCATTATTGTTTAATAATGTATAATGGTTATTAAACCGTATTTATTACATTGATAAATCATCCACATTATTATTATATGGCCACAAAGCACCATTGTCCATTTTACCGTATAATGGTTCTATTTGTTCAGAAGATTATAATATTAAAATAGCGGAACCACCGACGAACGAATTGGACAAATTGGGACTTTTGTTACTCGGATCATTTAAACCGGATCGCTTTATCGATTAAATTTATAATAAAGGTTGGAATAATAAATTATTTCTTTTATTTCCTCTTCGGTATATCTACGATTTAATTACATGAGCTGCATGTTTGGATAAGAAATCTTTTTAAAAGATTAAAAAATATTTACCATGTGCTCATTTTATTGAAAAGTGGTTCAGTTAGGCTTACAGAGCTAAAAAGCCACGCAGACACGTGTGGTTTTTAGCTTGAAAAAATGCTTGGAAAACTAATTTTTTGTTCAGACCCTGTTAACTACAGGGAACAACATATTAATATTCCCGGCGAATTCAGTTATTGACTTCTTCTTTTTCGCAAAAAACCACCCCCAACAAAGACCTACCGGCTACCGCTATAATTCACATCTAGTTTCTGAACGGTTATAATCGGACAATAAATGTAAACAATATTTGTCATTAAATTCAAAATAAAAAATGTCTTGTTGATGATAGAGTTTATCCCGACAATAGGCCAACAATAGAGTCTGAAAATCCAAGAGTATAGTTTTTAGCGTACAATGAAAAACGATGCCTGTCGTGTTATTTCGTTACGATTTATTTCATAAACGCCTGGGCTTACGAACAAACGTTCAGGAAGAAAATTGTAGAGCAGACGAAACTTTTTTTATTTTTTGTGAACGTTTTTTTAAAGTTTATGTAATGTTTTTTGTAAAGTTAATAATATTCCAAAAAAAATTATCGCAATGTAACGATTCTCTATCATTGATATTAAATTATTAGTACCCTTAGAACTAAACACGTGTTTTCCGATTTTCTGAAAAAGCAAAAATAGAAAATCCGGTTTTACACAAAAAAGGGGAATAACCAACACCTACGAAAAGAAATTTCTCTCAGTTATACTGATACATAATACTATTATGTCTGAAAAGTTGAAAAAAATTACTTTAGAGGCATTACAAAAGAAATTTTCCTTTATAAAAATCAGTTTGACTTTATGAGGGTATATTACCTATGTCTTTATAATATCCTCTGTAATAAAAATGTTGGAGATATTAATAACATCGAAACAGATCCAACATTGGCTATCTAAAAATGTCGGAAAATTCCGAAAGTTTGGAGGCGGCTAACTCCACGATTGTATTTTTACTTCCCACCTCTACTATGGTAGGGAAGTAATGGATTTGGTCCGAAAAAAATATTTCTAGATTTTAACAGATCTTCACGTTTTGAGACCCTAGCAATCGTTTAAGATCATTTTCTGATTGATGTCTGTATGTGTGTGTGTGTGTGTATGTGGTCAATTTTTCGCTTTCGATATCTTAAAAACGGAACAACATACGGCCATGCCGATTTTTCTATTGTGTTTATCAGCCTTTAACTTAGATCTGATTAGATTTTGAGTCAAACCGGTTCAGTGGATCCTGAGATATTAAAAAAAACGTTCTCAATGTCACGTATTAACATAGGTAAAAAAAAATAAAAATGAATTCTAGATATTATAATATGAAAAAATGTAAATATTTTTTTCTCTAAAATGTATAGTTTTCGAGAAAAAAAATATTTTACTAAAAAAAATAAAAATTGTACGTATAAACTATGATTTTTGCTATATTACTAGCCATCAGTAGATCACCAAACAAAAAAGAGGGCCATGCTTTTTTTCAAAGAATAAAAAAAGAGTGTTTTTTTTGCAAATATTTACTAGGTGGGAAGTATAGGACTAGTCATCAGTCGAATTTTTTACTTAAAATTTAAACACTTGAGGCGGAGTGCTGTAGTAAAAAGAAACTTTAAATTCCCGTATATATAAACCTATCCTTGGGCTATCTATCTGCGTCAGAGAATTAGGAAAATCTGGAAGCGGTAACCCTACAGAAGAAATCGTGCGTTTTCACCTCAAAAATACGATCTCGAAAAAAATGCTTGTCTACTAAAATTCCAGCAATACATTTAAAAATAATGCAAAATCCATTAACAATAAGAGAAAGTAATGACAGCTCGGAACAGAATATCTGCAGGTCAGTATAGGTATTTTAAATGCAAACAGAACGTTTGACAACTACTGACTGATACAGTTTTGTTTTTAAATCAGTGCAATACATAAATCGCGCCTCTATTGTTTATGAATCAGGAATACAATACGAGAAACCCATTGTCTTTCCCCTTGCACTGCTGTAGACATTGTGAAATATAATATATGTGGAAGATTTTTTTTTTCAGTTTCATTCATAAAACTGATTGTTCGACAGTCAGCTGATTTTCTTATTGTTTACTTATTATTTAGACTTGAAAGTGTTATTTAAGAAATCTTAATATTCACTTAGAAACATATTTTTTTTATTAATTTGGTTTCGTTTCGACGATTTTTTTTAATAAACCAGACGCCCAGACGGACAAACGAGTGATCCTATAAGGGTTACGTTTTTTCTTATTGAAGTACGGAACCCTAAAAAATAATATAATAAAAATTAGTACCTAACAAGCCGTGAGGTCCACACGACGAACCCAGTTTGATAAATATTTAATAATAATAATTAAATTAGATATTACACAGAAAAGTAATCATTTTAATCATTAAAACATAATTATTATTTATTTTTAACAATAATTAAAAAAAAAAAACGGCTGAACCGATTTTTATAAAATTTATGTTGGATCAAAATGACGTTGCCACGCCTCTATTGACACCCATACGAAGTCGATATAATTTTTTATTCGCAAGATATTGTGTAAAAGCTACTTTTTTTGAGTCTATTTGGTTAAGAAAAAATAACGGCTGAACCGATTTTGAAAAAAATTCTTTCAGATCATATTTACGTTAATACGCGTCGATTGGCACCCTAGCGTAGTCGATATCATTTTTCATTCTCGACATTTCGTCTTACGCATACGTACACACACACACATACACAGACATCTTTCTAAAAATAGTGTAAAAATAGTGTAGTGACCTTGAAACATAAAAATTTGTTATACATTTTGATTTCGATTTTCGGACCCATTACAATAACTTCCAATGGGAAGTTAATAAAAATTAGTACCTAATGATATTAATAAAAAAATTTAGATTTTCAGTTAAAACACTCTCTTTTTGTTGTAAATCTGTACAAAAAAGTAAAACTATAGATACTAGTGCTGCGGAAGAAACCGAAACTAGTATCGGTCTCATCCCGGTGTGGGCTGTGAAACCGAGACCGAGAATTAATATACCTAATGGAAACTTTCTACGAGATCGACATCTACGACAGTAACACGAATCTCTCGCTTCTCGTTTTGAATTTATAAATTACTTAATAATTTGATAAAATTAAATTATTGCAACTAAATAATCGAATTAAACAGCACAATTAATATAGTTTTTCTTTAGAAATTACAATTCCGAGACCTACGGCGTGCAGGTACATTAAAAACTTAAATTTTAAAATTAAATTTGGACAAAAACATAGAGTTCAACAAAATAAATATTTATGTTAATTAATTAAGTGGACAAATTTACATATACAAGACTCTCATATACAACTAAAAAACGCATATCATTATAATTAATAAGTCATTTGTCTTTCAATAATTTCGATTCTGGATTTGCAGTCAGCATTCCATTGTCTAGGTATTTTTAGATTCCTGAAAAGTGAGTAGTCTAATGAAAGGCCTAACAGTAGATTTGTACAAAATTAATATTATATTGATGTGTGCATTTTTCCCTTCAAGTAAAGGTATTCAGAAATCCAAATGCATGTAGTAGTCATCAAAATAAGTCAAAAAATTCATATAAACTTATTGCCTAAAACGCATCCTTAGGGAAGCAAAGGCTCTTAAAGAAGTTCAGATGGAATTGTTTTTTTTTTCTTTCTATTATTTGAGGAACGGTAAAAGATAAATAGACAAATTTCTCGGCATTTACCTTATTTTTCATGCTGAATAAGATAGACCAGTTCATTTTTGGTTATTCTTATTAAAATCAGGGGCGTCTCTTATTCGGTAGAGGGGTTATTTTACCCTCTATCTTTTATTTCCAATTTTTTTTCCATTTTTACCATAAATTGTCAATTTTTTGACATTTTTACGTCAAAAAGTTATTCTTTGTTTAAATCGATATCAGTAAAAGTTGTCGAGTAAATCGAGTTTTAACGTTTGCAGAGAATGATAATACTATAATAATAAATTATAATATTGTAAAAGATGATAATTTTGAAACCCAATTAACTTGACAAAGATTGGCGATATCGATTTAAACAAAACATGTTTTTTTTACGCAAAAATGTCCACAAATTCTAAATTTAGATATAGTGAAAATTGAAAAAAGTTACAGGGTAAAAAGCCCCCCCCCCAAAGGACTTATACTTCCCTAAGGGTGCGTTTTAGGCCATATATTTATATGAACTTTTTGGCTTAGTTTGATGAGCACTATACAGTATACATGCTTTTGGATTTCTGAATACCTTTACCCGAACACTCTGTATAATATAGCAATCGCAAGAACAAATTGTTTAGCGGGATGCACTGGTTCTCTCTAAGTTTGAAAAATAGATTAGAGAAACGGTTTAAAACTTCAGCTATAAAATAAAGACTGCGTTCCACATAACAGTAAACCGTCTTCATAATAAAACAATGTTTAAAATGGCTAATGAAATATAAGCAATTTATTTTTATCTTTTAATAGCAAGTACAGAGATATAATATAATAATACATATAATAATATTTCCCACGCTAATTACCAGAGCATAATGAACATGTTCGTACATTTTATGCATAAATTATAATAAAATGAGTACTCGAACACACGTAACGCTATTCTGGTGTTTAAATGATCCTAAATCAGGCCACACACAGACGCTGTTATATTTTTTATGTCCTACTAGCGGCCCGGTCCGGCTTCACCAGGGTGCTATGAATTTATGATTTATTATCCCCCCCACGAGAAGTTCTTCCCTTGCGACTCGGGCGAAGCCAATACGCGAAAATGCAAAAAATTACATTTTGTTACTATTCCACAGGAACTATACATTTTTCCGGGATGAAAAGTACCCTATGTCCTATTCCGGGACCTAAAGTAACTATATACCAAATTTCATGAAAATTCGTTCAGCCATTACGGAGCTGAGTTGTAACAAACATACACACATACAAACTTTCTCATTTATAATATTAGTATAGAGCGGTATTATAGAGGAGTAGAGATGATAATTCGAAAAATGTACCGGATTACTTCTTTCCTGTAATTATCATTTTCTTCATCTAAAACAGTTTAAACTCAAAAAACGTGATAAAATTACTTTTATATAACACATGCACGCTTTTAGTGTTTTTTCGTATCTGTTTTGCGAACCTTAAATAGCCGTTTATTGACTAGTTACATAATGATCCATTATACAACGCTTTTCAGTGCTATAATGAAAAAACAGTTGCATAATGAACCATTATGTAACTAGTTACATAATGAACCATTATGTAATTGTCTTTTTATTTCAAATAAATTCTAAAACCATGCATGTGTTATATAAAGTATAGTGTGCAACGCGTGTGCTAAATCTTTATGCGTCAGGCGCGATGTTTTCAGCACTCGTATTCGGCTCGCGATGCACACTCGCCAAGGCTTGTGTGTGCTCGCCTACTACTTGTGTTGGAAATATCGCGCCTGACGTATAAAGATGTATTTAGCACACTAGTTACACAATATACTATTAATGTTCAAGTAGGTACTTTCCTTAGCAAGTTTTGTATACAATTTCGTAATACAATTTTTCTTTTATCACACCCTCTTTACGGTTATGTCACTATTTCGATTTTTTGGCACAATAACAAAAAAATCTCATTTGGGATTAATTGTGGAAGAAATCGACAAAAAATATTATGTCGGTATTAACCAATTTTTACGTCATCGTTTACTACGAAATGGTTAACTGAGCTTAGGCAATCCATTGATTTAAATTTCAAAAATAAAAGAAAAAATTCGACTAATGAAAAGCAATAACGTCTTTTCACTTTTCACTGTCTCATTGTATAAATATCCTGACCTAGCACATGTTGTAGGCATTTCCAATGGTTGAAAATTTAACAGACAACATTCCAAAAAAATACTTGACTGTGAACTCGGACCGTTTTTTTTCTGTAATAAATAAACAATGTGAATATTTCAGTTGAATAAAGAGATCATGGGAGTATTTTAAAGTACTTTAAGTAGCGAAAAAATGACAACGCATTGTTTCTTCTATACATGCGCTGTATACCGTTACATATCTCTAAACACCGTTCATTTGTTTTTCTCTACCATAAACTCCCTTAGCTTCATTGTATTTAAAAAAGATTGTATACAAAAAACAATTGAATAAAGTCATGTGAAAAAACACTTGACTGTTACAATATGTGTACGTGGATTACAATGGCGTATAGTGACGTGTTAACAGCTGTGCGTTTAAAAAAGGACTGTTGGTATTTGGTTATTGCATGATTTGATGTTCCAGGATATTTTAGTCCAATTTACTTTCCATTGAAACATTTCTTACAGTATTTACGGTTTTCACCAGTCTGTTTAAATTCTAAATCAGCTCTAGAGGAAACATTATCCCCTTGTATGCGACCTTACCGAGCGTAGCTATAAGGTACTGGCGGCAAATATGGCCCACCTTAATTTAAAATGATATTTACTTTTAACCCTGATTTTTTATGGAACATTTTTTTATATCAAAATAACAGGTAACTATGAACTTGTCATGGGGATATAATTTTATTTTGTGAAAAAAGATTTTTTTCGGAAATAAGTGCAAAAATAATCAGCCTTACACTTGGGCCATATTATCCATCTTTTCGGATTATATGGCCCACATCAAAAAATATCTTAAAACCTATAAAATGAATATAGCTTTTACATTATTTTTTTTTTAATTTTAATAAACTAATTCCACAGTGTACACAACTCACATAAAATAAAATAAAAATGAAAACAAATCCTGATGCCATGGGCACTAAAAACAACATAACATAGAACACAATAAATACAAATTTAACACGTAAGCCGTGACCAAATACATAATTAGATGAATGCATAATGACTGCAAACAGTATATGAAGACACCTGCTGTAAGAACAATGACGTAACACAACACTGTAGTCAGGAAAAATTCATTAATTCAAACCTATGTCACCGTAGGGATTTTAACCCTAAACTTTCCACTATCGCGGCGGACTGAGTTGACATTACTCACACAGTGACACATTTTCAAACGATCGACTTTCTCCCTTTAAAGCATTCTGTCACGAAAAACCACTACATGCGAGAGTCAATATTCCAACACCACTGCTAGACTACAAACACTCAACATGTAAAGTAAAATACAACAGGTGAATACAAAGATGAAGTATCCATTTTTAATAACACCAAGACAAGATAGAATTTCTATCAAATATCGAGGCAAATTAATTGGAACAACACATAATCTGAGGTTGGATTATAACACATATACACAATAAATACAAATTTAACACGTAAGCCGTGACCAAATACATAATTAGATGAATGCATAATGACTGCAAACAGTATATGAAGACACCTGCTGTAAGAACAATGACGTAACACAACACTGTAGTCAGGAAAAATTCATTAATTCAAACCTATGTCACCGTAGGGATTTTAACCCTAAACTTTCCACTATCGCGGCGGACTGAGTTGACATTACTCACACAGTGACACATTTTCAAACGATCGACTTTCTCCCTTTAAAGCATTCTGTCACGAAAAACCACTACATGCGAGAGTCAATATTCCAACACCACTGCTAGACTACAAACACTCAACATGTAAAGTAAAATACAACAGGTGAATACAAAGATGAAGTATCCATTTTTAATAACACCAAGACAAGATAGAATTTCTATCAAATATCGAGGCAAATTAATTGGAACAACACATTGAATTAATGAATTTTTCCTGACTACAGTGTTGTGTTACGTCATTGTTCTTACAGCAGGTGTCTTCATATACTGTTTGCAGTCATTATGCATTCATCTAATTATAACATAGAACATTTTTAGGGTCTAAAATTAACAGCACTCAAACTCATCAAATTTTTGCATATTTTTCCCATCGCAAACCTAAAACAAACGGGAAGAATTCGCAAATTTATTTTATGAATGTTATTTAGTGGAATTGGTTACTATGGCCCACTGTTGGATTATATGACCAGCGGTCCATATAACCCGCCAACGCATTGGGCCATATTATCCGAAAGGATAACTGAATAACATTATCATGATAAATAAGGCGAGCGAGTGCAATATCAATTAAATATTTCATGCACAGATTCCTAACAAAATGACACTTATCCCTGAGATTTCACAGCTTCCACTTCAGACGTAACAACGAATAAAAAAATTGACAAAAAACTTAAACAAATAACAACAGCATGTCAATACACCCGCAAAAACAAACGAATGAACTATTGTCGGAAGTTTTGTAGCGGGGGGCTGCGGAAAATAAAACCGTCAGTAGTGAGTAACATAAGCAACTTTATGACGTTGTCAGATCGTCAGCAGATATTTTAGTTTGCGCAGGACAAATGTTGGGCCATATTACCCTCTGGGCTATATTTGCCGCCGGTACCTTATATTATTACCAAACGGAGCTTTTATTGAACTAAGTGTTTTAATAGCTAAAGCTTCAGTAATTTTTATTTAATTCAGCACGAAAGGTACTCATTTTGTATCTTTTCAGTGAGCTATACAGTTTATGAAAAATGAGACATTCATGTAATAAATTTACTGTCGTTATCGTATACGTACAACAAGTTTTCGGTTTCGTCGCTTGACCGCGCGTTGATGTCTTCCAACCACTACATTGTAATCCTAACTGATCAATGAATAAAACATGAAAATCAACTAATTTCGTTGAAAAATCTGCATGCTATCGACGCTATATGTACATAAAAAAGTAAAGTTTTTTTTTGGGCTGGATTGAAGCTCAATTACCAAGTACTTATTCAAAACACCGATTAATGATGGCTCATTGAGTAAAACATTTTTAATTGGTTGTTGACATTACACTCAAACTGCTTTGCTTTTAGAGCGATAATATTGTAAAACGCATTTTAAATGAACGTGTAACTAACAGGTATTTGCAAATCAGTTATATTATTTTCGTATTTTACTTTATCTCTCCTACGACCAACTGCGTACGCGGTCTTAAAATATAGGTACCTCAAAATAAATCTATTAAATTATTCGCAAAGGTTTAAGATAATATCTATTTATTTTAAGTCATAAAATGGCATAGATATGCTGTAAAAGCCAGCACCGAATTATTATAAAAAAGTAATTTGAACAAATACGGGAAAGCTTTGAAGAGTTTTTTTATTATTATTATTTTTAACGTCTTAAATCAACGGTCTCTACTTTGGCTCAATATAGTGCGTTAATAATAATTTGCAAGAACATATTTCATAGATACCCACACAAATACACATATCATTAAAAGACATTATCGAATAAATAACAAATGCAATCGAATCGTGTCTAATCATACATTGATGTCAAATTTCATTATAATTTATATTTTGAACAGAACATAGCGCAATGAAAACTTAAACCTAGATATCTATCAATACTGAAAAGCACTAGGTGTAGGTATTTATGGAAAATAATTATCATACACCGATACTAGCCATCATTTTGATGTCCAACTAAACCATCCTTGTGTCAAAAACGTGAACAATTCAATATGAACCGTTGATCAAGGATTCTAAAAGCACAATTAACACACATATCAATAGTTTTATATCGTTCGAGTTCCTATTCTTACGAAGCATCAAAATCACTGTACCTCAGAACTACAAACAATTCGATTTAGACGGCGTTGCCTCGTAAAAACTTCTAGAGAACACCGTATAACAATTTATTATTCAAACTTAGCGTGTGTACTTTTGGCTTTGAAACGCGATTGCAGGTGGAGAGTTTCCTACAGAGGTGGGTGCTAGTACGATAGCGTTTTTTGCGAACTGAAAAGGGGGTGAGGTGCAGTGAGGAGTTCTCGAAAAAACGCACGCGGGGGTTTTTTGGTGCGTTATGACGTTTTTTTCAAAACGAAAAGATGGTGGTCTGCAGGGATGAATTCCCCAAAAACGTTCGAGGGGAGGAAGTGTTCGTGCGATGGCGTTTTCCGCGGGATGAAAAGAATAGATAATAAATTGTTATACGGTGTTCTCTAGAATCTAGTTGTTACCGTCGGATTGGTTCAGAGATGCAAGTGACGTGCGGGTGCGAGACGTGAGGCAACGTCATATACTTGATCCTGAGCTGAATAAAACATAAAGCAATAATAAATCAACCCGGAAGTAAAAACTTTGTGGGCATTTCAGCATTTCCTTCTCGATAAGTTACGTTAGAAGATACGCCACATTTATTTGTGCACGCGCATAATATAATCACGGTTATAAAACCACCATAAAAAACAATTTGATAACTATTGTCTTTTATCAGTGGGTGAACCCAGTTAATTCTTAAGTCACAATTTTATTGAAAGCAATAGACAGCAATTTAATATTTTTATACTAGGTAGTCTTTGTGTTTATGTAACTTTTGACAAAAATCTTATCTTACCTGAATGTAGCGATGGCATCTCGCAGACGACCTTTAAAGTAGTATATAAATATCTAGGAGTTAAATTATCCCTGTCATATAATTTTAATATAAACAAAAATTCGGGTTTTTTGTTTTTTTAATAAATTTTTTATTTCCTTCCTTTTAGTTGAATCTACTCATCAAGCCTTTTAATTTGATACCCCACACACAAGGTTTTACCGATTTTTTGCGTGCTGACAAAATGGCGTCTAGCGCCCGCCATATTGAATTTTCCGTGACGTCATGTACCCTATTTGAAATGCCAACAAAACCTTTTTTTTTTGTTTTGATTTTGATACCTATATCAATGTATTTAGAAGGAAAATTACTTTTGCATTCTGACAAAATGGCGTGTATCGTCCGCCATATTGTGTGGGGAATCTAATGACACTTCATTTTTCAAAATCCGTCAAGCCGTTAAGGTACAGAGCGTGATAAAGAAATATTCATACATAGATACATACACTCGAAAAACAATACACTCCTTCTGGCGCAGTCGGGTAATAAATAAAATCTAATTTCTATTTTTATTTTTCTTAATCTAAAATTGGCATAGAACTGTACTTGTAAATACTACCAATACCTATACATAACTTATTTTCTATTATGGAAATCTAAAAAAATTAGATCCCGACTACTAGAAATTATAAACATATAGGTACCTATGTCACTTTTTGAAGCAGTTTGAGTTTATTCATTGGTTGCAAACAATTTCAATCAAGGTTGCAGGTTCACTTATTCCAATATTTACATAACGGCCTTTTCTTATTTACAGTAGGTAGTTTTATGTTGTCAAGTTGTAAAATGTTAAGTTGTTAACAACAGCCATATAACCATTTTAACCATAGGTTCCTAACAAATCTACAACCAAACTGAATTTAGTCATCCAAAACAATATCAATTCATAATAAAAACATATACCTACTTAAAAAAAATTAGTAAAAAAAACTTTTTAGAGACAAGCTTTTATTTAAATGCACTAAAAAGGAAAAAATAATTTTAATAATTTAGGTTCATAACAATTAGGTTTATAATTATGAACCTAAATTATTAAAAAATATTTTTCCTTTTTAGTGCATTTAAATAAAAGCTAGTCTCTAAAAAGTTTTTTTTACTAATTTTTATTTTGTTCATTTTAGTCTTTCAAAATTTTACCCCCTTGGGGTTGAATTTCGAAAAATCCTTTCATAGTGGATGCTTACGTCAGAAAAGGAACCAACTGTCCAAATTTCAAGTTTCTATCTTCAGCGATTTGGCCTGGGCGTTGATTAGTCAAAAAAAACCTACATCCCCGTTTGAACCCCTTAGGGATTGAATTTATTTCTAAAAACGATTTATTCATGTATTGTCATCAGGAATACATATGTGTACAAAATTTCAAATCGATCGGATACGTGGAAGTCGTTCAAAATTTACTTGCAAGTTTTGACCTAAACAAACACACAAACCCACAAAACTACAAACAAACACACAAACTAACTAACATACATTGTAAGTTAAATAAAAGCTTGTAAAAACACTCCCATTTGAAATCTGGCAATACTGCAATTTTATAGCAATATATTCAGTATCGTGAACGACGCACGACAATACAATCTTTCACCAACGTACGTTTTAAATCGATCCCCGGAAGCTAACTTCGTTTCTGCTTGCGTTCGACAAAAAAAACTAAGCTTCAATATGAATTATACCTAGTTTATTCGTATGATGTGGAATTTGAAGTTTTGCGTTTTATCTTTTACTTACTTGCAAGAATGGATTTGAGCTTAAGCTCGCGAGGCACAGGCCTATAAAGGGCGGTAGATTTATGGGGGCGTCTATTTTTATTTCTTATGAAGAAAGGTTTTAAAGGTCACTATGAACAACTTGAAAAACATTTTTTTAAATAGGTACCTATATAAAATAATTTTTACATTACTTATATATAACTTTTTAGTTATTTTCCAGAGTTGTAAGTTGTAAACTATTTATAAAAAAAGTATTTGCAATACCGTTTTAACATAATTTTTTGATATTAATTGACAGAAGTATTTAGCTTTTCGTTTGATAAATCATAAATGTAATTGAATTTCCAAATACCTGTTCAAATATTATTAACTATACAGGGTGGCACATCTTAAACAATGCAGTGAAATATCTCGTAAACGGTACAAACCATAAAAAAATGTTTTATACAAAAGTTATAGAGTATCAAGGGGACAGAAGACTGTGTTATCAGATTTAACATAGGTAGTGCTGTGAAGGTCAGCTTCGATTTTTTAATTGTAACAGTATATTTTTATTCCAGAATACAATACAGTAATTAATAGTGAACAGTAAATTATTAAGGTACATATGAGCTAAAGTTAATAAATATTGAGATATTTACAAATTAAATAGCAAATTTAATTTGTCAATTCGGTTCTTTTATGAATTGAATTCAAGCCAAGAAGGCCGGTGCGTAATATCATGGCTATCTGTTATGCCATAATTTATCTAATTGTCGTTCATTTTGGCTGTTATTTAATTTATAAATATCTCAATATTTACTAACTTCAGCTGATATGTACCTTAATAATTTACAGTTCACTATTAAATACTGTATGGTATTCTTGAATAAAAATGCAATGTTACAATTAAAGAATCGAAGCTGACCTTCGCATGACCTTCACAGCGCCACCTATGTTAAATCTGATATCACAGTCTTTTGTCCCCCTTGACACTCTATAACTTTTGTATAAAACATTTTTTTATGGTTTGTACCATTTACGAGATATTTCACTGCATTGTTTAAGATGTGCCACCCTGTGTAATGTCTTGTAATAACGGCAAAATAAGATGTTATCAAAAAATGCTATCTATCCAGGCGACGCGAGCTCTCTGGCCTAGGAGCGCAAAAAAGCTAAATACTCTACTGAAGACTAAATATTTCAAAGTCATTTCAAAACACTCTTTGGCCAACAGATAGTTCAGAAGCGAACCAAATCGCGACACGATATCAATTAATTTATGTCCATATATCAACAATTCAATAATCATTTATGGTCAATAAATAATATTATTATTATTACACATGAAGTATTTTTATTTGTCGTTCCACACTCGTGTTTTGTTTCGCGCGTATACTCAGCGTCGATATTTGTAATATTTCTTATCACACCGGTGCATACCAGTGTTACGTGTAGGCTTAGGGTCTACCACGTGTGTTGCGGCCCAAGTCAACGAAGCTCTGTACATTTTCCGGACAAGAAAAATAGTGAACATAATACATTGAATGTTAACCAGCTTTCAAACAAAAAACCGCATTGAAATCGGTTTATCTATTTTGGATCTACGATGCAACAGACAGACAGACAATCAAAATAAGATAAAAACTAAATATTCGAGCTCAAACTCGAAGTTTCTAGCTGTAATAATATGGCCGATATTTCTACGCAAACTGTGATGAAAGCTGCAGATCTTGGAAACGGCTGAACCGATTTCCATCAGACATAGTTAAGAACCATCTCGCAAATACTAGATTTAAAACAAAGAAAAAACGCATTTAAAGCGGTTCAATCGTTTTGGAGCTACGATGTCACAGACAAAGGCTTCACACTTATAACACCCCCTTTTTACATCGGGGATTAAAAATAATTAACAATAAGTAAATACCATAATAACTAGTGCATTATAACGATCGGGCTGTTCACTTCAATATCATTTGCAATCAGAATGTAATTTCATGAAGATTTCGAACGACTTTTCCTATTATTTCATGAGTTTTTTGAAGCCACGATATACGTCATAATAGCTTCAAGAGATTTAAAGTGATTGCACAAAAGATTACTTGTTAGTTCAGAAATCGATTATTTTTAAATGTTAATAATTTCACAGGGATTTCACGTGAATTCATGAAGTCAAAAGTTGTCAGATTTCTTACGACTCTCAAAGTGATTTCCATAGGATTTCTAGCAAGACATTAAAAATGAACAGTTCTTTAATAAAATGCAACAGTTGATTGCCAAAAATGGTTTAGTTTTAAATACTATTTAACCATATGACAAAAAGACGTAAACAATACAATTTTCAGTTCTGTTTATTTTTTATTTATTTAACACAACAACATGTGCATTGGCATTTGCCACTAGCACTACAAATTATAGTAACATAATTTTGAGTTCTGTTGTAGGGTATTTAGCTGTTGAATTTAGTTTTTGGATTTTATCCTCAGAACAACAAATATAATGAAACGTAATTGTACTGCACCTTGTAACAGAATAGAAGACAAGTATTACCTAATGTGAACCCAAAATTGATGAATATCAACGAATATTCGCACACAATTCACTTTTTTTGTTGACATAATCACACTTTAATATTCCTCTACCTTTTCTCATTTATTATTTAACGACTTCAGTTCGCTTAGTCTGTATTAGATGCTACATTTGGACTGGATATTATACTCAAAACGGAACTAATTTTTGGAAAAACAACCCTCTTGTGTCTTGCACGTATATGATTGTCTGTACAAAACAGTAGAAGCTGACCGCTCAAGCACATGAAATATTAATATTAAAATTCTGAACGGCTATGCCCAAATTTAATTCATTTCAAACCATATTTGGTTATAATAATCGCATAGTGTTCAATTTTTTTTCTTGTACAGACGAAACCAGATCCTGGCCGCTACCAAATTTAATAAAGCTTTGTCTATCATCTTTTATCATGCATTATTTAACGACCCGTGGCAAAAATGGACACCTGTGTACCTAAGTGTGTTCTGTCAACGGTACCACTTTGTAAATCGTCGTGGCATCGCCACTTGTTACGCGTATAATGCTAAAACCGGAATGTTTAATTAAAAAAAAAAACGATTGAATCAGTTTAATGAATGACCAGTTCAATCGCTGATTAATACCTATAGTTCAGTTCGGAAATTATAGGCAATGACTAACACTTATAGTTTCACAATGCAATATAAGCGGCAGAGTTTTTATTCATGGGAAAATCTAAGAACGGTATGCATTGCTTTTCTGCTCATGCAGTACGTTTGTTAATATTTATCACTGCCTTCAATTTCCGAAGTGAACTATACAATCTTTGTGTGTAAGCTGTCATGGCCGGCGTTGTTCCAAATCTTCATAGTTTCCAGGTTTGTAGGCCGTGGACGAAACATCAGGTAGAAATACCATCGGACCAC
Organism: Mongoloraphidia duomilia; assembly: GCA_039654895.1. NCBI lineage: Eukaryota > Metazoa > Arthropoda > Insecta > Raphidioptera > Raphidiidae > Mongoloraphidia > Mongoloraphidia duomilia. The sequence goes on along the minus strand of CM077525.1, from coordinate 22,873,005 downwards.
AGCTTTATAAGCCCGGGTCCCCGGGAACTATGAAGATTTTGACAGAAATTTTATTTCACCTGATCGCAATGATAATATCTAACAACCTGCAAACACCATTTAAAGTAATTTATAAGTACCTAAGCTATTTAAACGTTAAATTATCCCTGATATCTTGAAGCAGCCAACTGAGATAGGTACTTCTATAAATAACTTCTATATAACTTTCCTACGGCTTCGATAGCATTGATGTCGCTTTTAACAAAAAAATTCATCTTAAAACCTCGATCGTATAGCCAAATAAAAAGTAGACTTAAGACTATAGTTTACCTAAGTATGGGTATACAATTCTCATCAAAATTGGTACAGCCGTTCGCGAACAGACAAACAGACAGGTAGACTTAAATTCTGTAAACACGTTTTCCCGTCTAGGTATACAAAAACCGTAGAAAAATCAAGAAAACTAAAATTACAGACAGAGGTTTCGTTTTCATACTCTTATACGGAACTGATTCGTGCATTTTGGCACATAATAATTATAATAATAATAATATTTTTTATTAGTTAACACTAAAAGGCAAAGTTCAGCTTATAAAGCTGTTTTACAACTTAACCTAATCGATTCGTTAATTAGTTGATATCAAGTCGAAGTAGTAAGTTTAGAAACAAATCAAGGAGTAAGCTTTTAAAATGCTTGATTTTCAAGTCAAAGCAAGTAATTTGTAGAATCCGTTGCTAAATTAGATTGTATATTATAGAATATAAACGCTCGACAGCTGATCTCATTAGCGTCTATAAATTCGTTGCTTTAGTAGTTCGTTCGAAAAAAAAATAAACACAGAAATTGTTTACACATTTAACTAATATTTGGAAATTTAGCAGAGCTGGATCAGCTATAGTAATTTGAACAGCCTGTATATATTTATGTACATCGTACTTACAGCGGAATTGTCTACAGTCGTTATTATTGTTGAGTATAGGTACCATACTTACCTTCAGGTACATATGTTATTGTAGTTTAATAAGAAATATAAATGCACAAACACAGTTGTTTTTTTTTGTAAGTATTATATTAATGACTATCCGTTCAGCCAATTACAATTAATATAATCCAATTGACAACATTGGCGTACAATTATTTAATTCAAAAACATTCTAAATGTAAGAAAACGGCTTTACAATGGCTTAAGGATCCAAATAAAAAAGCAAATACTGTTATTATTGCATTTATTAGCTAACGTTTCAAAAATTTTATTTTCATCATCAGAGCATTTGAGCTCTGATGATGAAAATAAAATTTTCGAAACGTTAGCTAATAAATGCAATAATAACAGTATTTGCTTTTTTATTTGGATCCTTAAACCACTGTAAAGCCGTTTTCTTCCATTATCATCAGGATCACAAATTTTCTGTTTTTAATCAAAATAGATTCTTCACATTCTAAATGTAAGTTTACTTGACTGATATTCGATTAAGGTTAAAGTTATCTAGTTGCCAAAAATATTAAGTTTCAATACTATTTAAGTAATATGAAGAAAATGGATAATTGGGTTTTTGAATGAATTTTTTTTTACTTAAATGGAAAGACCACATATACAAGTTTTATAGCAAAACTGTTTTTATTTAATTTTTTTGCTTACTAATTAAAAAGTTATATTTAAATAAAAATTAACTTTTAAACTCAGTTCCGATGACGCGCCGAAAAAATCCGAACGCGTGTGACATCATTATGTTATCTATGGTCTTTGTATCCATGGTTACCAAGTTAAAAATTTATTATTTTTGATAGTATGTGTAATACGTACACACAAATACTAACAAATGCACAAAAATTTTAACATAACGACGTCACTAACATTCCTGGCGCGTTTTGAAGTCACGTGATATTTTTTAATTTTTATACATTTTAATTAATGTTTAGTAATTTATCTATGGCTTTAAAAAAATTTTATTTTCGTTTTTCAATATTATTTATGTTAAATTATTAGAAAAAATTAAAAAAATAATAATTTTTTTAAAATTTTAATACCTAATTCGGTCTAGGTATCCTATAAAGTACGTAAAGCATAACAAACTATTGCGGATGGAAATTAAAGATAACTGTTGAAAATGGACTATAGGTATGTCAGAGAAGTGGAAAATTTGTTAGGGGTCGAGACACACCTACAGAAGGTGCGGAAATTGTCAAAATTTTCATGTTAATGAACTCGTCGCGGTTGGCGAGAATTTGTCATTCAGGTAATGTAGAATGTTTAATTGTGATTTCGCTTGATTTGACGGCATCTGAATGATTTTTTTGGGATCATTTAAAAGGAAAGGTTTTGTCAATAATCCCCAGGACCCAGACTCCAGGAGAATATCCGACACAAAATTAACAACCTAACACTCAGGGTGTTGAAGAAAGTTATGCTAATTATTGTCATTCATAGCCATATGATTGATGTCATCTTTTTAGCAATTTTTCAAGAACTCAATGAAAGGATATTAAAAATAAATAAAACTTTACTGTAAATTAAAATACACTCCTAAAATTTTAACAAAATTCGCTTAGCAGGCCCGAATATGCACATTTTTTTAAAACATTTATGTTCGAGGAGTCGTGGTACAGACGTTGATAACAATAATAATTATTATTAAAATGTCAAAAAGTGAAATTAATTTATAAGACGTGTTACAGGGTTACACATTTTTTATCTTTATATAATAATTTATGTTCAGTAGTGGTAGATGCACTGCGACCAGTCTTTATCAGTCATTATGATTTATGACATTGTAAAGTTACGCTTCTGACCAAAACATTTAAACCGATAATCGTATTTCTACATAATGTAAATTAAGGTTAAGAGGTGATTTTATTGAGCAATAAAATAAATTTAAAAATGCTCAAGTATGTAGCTGCGTTAATTTTATTAAAAGTTAAATTTTATTACTGTGATTTTATATTGAACATAGGTCATAATAATATGTTCAATGTTCATTTTGTATTATTAGATCAAAAGTTATACTCATGAAGTGAATATTGATTAGTTTCGATCGATTAATGTAATTATTTATCGATAGTTTTCATATGCTTACGGTTTACCATGTGAGGACTGAAAATCTCTGTGAAACAAATCAATACCTACTAAATAACACATGCTTACCTTTTCAAAAAAGAAGAACCACCGCTTTGTCACATCTGCGAAGCCCGTCTGAATGTAAATCATATTTTAGTTGAATGCCCCCTGTATGAGACATTTAGAATTGAAGCGGACCTAACAACAGACCTCAGCACCATCCTAGATAACTGAAAAAAATACAGACAAGTTATTATCATTTTTGGAATCATCACAGATATTAAAAAAATTATAATTGATACTTACCTTACTTATCGCTACGTAATACCATGTCATATTTATGTACTTACCTTAAGTATTTATGTACTTACCTTATGTATTTTTTAGTAGTGCTAATAGCCCTAGGGTTGAAGCACATATTTTATGTTTTTGTTGTTTGCTAAAAACAAAACTATAAATGGAAACTTTCACTGTAACTTTGTTTTCTTGACCACTTCTCATTGAGCCAAAGGAGACGGAAACACTGTAACTGGCGCTATAACATTGATATGAAAACTTTTACCCCTCTCAGATGAATAGAGCCTTTTATGTTCGATTTTAAAGTAATCATCCAGTATATTTTTGTTTTATTCTATTCTAAATTAGTATAATAAGAACTCATGCTGATTATAATTTCATGAATAATTTCAAATCAAACTTAATCAAATATTTCCACAGCTTATTTAAATCTAGTTATCTATTAAAATTCTATTAAAATATCCGTGAGATTTAATTTGCGATTCAAAATAAGCATTTGTTACAAAAAATTCAAAACTATGAACTCAAAATTCAAATAATAAATGTAAACTAATTATAAAAATATTAATTATGAATTTTATAAAAATTATAAATAAATCTGGGATTTTCCACACATTGTACGGCCGAATAATTTATCTTTTTGTTTATATGCATTTATCTGAAAGAACAAGACGTGTTTGACATCTACTTATTTAGTCAATTCAAGTTAAATTTCAAAATTACGAATTAAAGCACAGCAAAGTATTAAATGACGATCTATCCATAAATCTGTTCTGTGGCAGCAAAATGTAAAGTAGGTACGTAACAGCCAAATAACACTAAAAACGTATGTTCGAATTTAACACCACAAATTATTTTTAAAAAAACACGGTCGTATCAATAACTGTTTGTTAACAATTACAAAAATGTTTATTATTTTTTAATAATTCAACACCAATTAACGTTTTTTAAACAAATTATCAATAAATTGTAGATTGTATATCTAGATGTGTAATGGACTATAATTACGACGAGTGATGACAGTACGTAAAAACGAGCGATAGCGAGTTTTTACAGTCACACGAGTCATAATACCATTACACACGAGATATATATGATATTTTTTGCCATACCCGCTACAAAATACCTACTTTTCACTTTATTTTCAAAAAATTTTGACACTTCATTTGCGTCGCGATCTTTACTTTTACAGTATGCCGTGAAGGTCGTGAGTATAAGTAATGGCAGGCGTGCACGCAGGCGGATAGAGCGAATAAACAGAAGTTGCTATGGCAACCGTTTACTTACCGCACTAGTGCGGTAAGTAAAACACTTTTCACACGCCTGTCAGTTAAATGACCCATTACAGACCGGTATACATGCATCGAAAGTAGCTATTTTGTAGTGGGTGTGGCAAAAATAATTATGCATAACACTTGACAGTTCGCATACCTACAGATCAGTAATCACTTGTTTTCTTGAAAAAACAATGTTTATACCAAACTAACTTCCAGTGATACCTTATAGTAATATCAAATTCAGTCTGATGTCGCTAGTACTTCTCGATTCACTATTTTTGCTCACTGCTAATCCCCCATGAGGAATATCGTGACAATTCTGATTGGAGATAAAGACCCAGCCTATAAGGTATAGATCTGCAAAGTTCCATTAAAATCGGTCTAGTGGTTTTTGCGTGATACGCTATAAGAGCACATTTTATTATAACACTAGCGGTCCCCGTCCGGATTCGCCCGGGTGCTAAGAAAGCCCGAGTGCATTACATTATCACTCGCTTCGCTTGTTCGCTTGAATGTTATAAATACACTACTCACTCGCTTCGCTCGTTCGCTTGAATATTATAATTATGAACAAATTTGATTACCATAAAAAAAGTTATAGTGAGTCAATCTTAAAAGATAGACATATGCTGTCGTGGACTTTTTTTTAGAAATTTTAAAGGGGAACAATTCCGTCATACATAATTTTTGCGTAACTTAAACCGTTTACGCACCGCACGCAACGGAAGCTCTCAAAAGGAATAATTTTTCCCGTTTTTGCAAACATTTTTCATTGATACTCCGCTCCTATTGGTCGTAGCGTGATATTATATAGCCTATAGTTTTCCTCAATAAATGGGCTATCTAACAAAAAAAAATTTCAAATCGAACTGGTAGTTCCTGAGATTAGCGCGTTCAACCAAACAAACAAACAAACTCTTCAGCTTTATAATATTAGTATAGTATAGATCAGGGATTCTCAATCTGTGGTACATGTACCACTGGTGGTACATTACGTTGTTCCAGGTGGTACACAGAGATGTAACCAAAGACGCCATATAACTTTGTTTCAAAAAAATCTTGGGGGGGAGGAGATTGCGCTCACTGGGTTGTACATGTATCTTTAGCAGTTTATTTAAGTGGTACAACATTCAAAAAGTTTGAGAACCCCTGATATAGATAATATACTTATTGTATAGATTAGTATTTACAACAGAACACAACGAAATGATTGGTCAAACCACAAACCCTGTAGATAATACACGTGTGTTTTTAATATGTTATACATAATGATTTTGATGTGACCTAGTAGCTAATAGAGAATAATAATTTAACTGTTTAAGAACATGTACCTACATCTGATTACAATTAATTAACAAAAACAAGCAACTATATTATACTGTTGTGATATTATATGTAATATTAACATATGTCTGTTCCCATGGCTCTGTTTTATCACAGCTATTGTTAACATGCATTGGCCAACCGCACGTTGATGTCTGTCTTGCTATTTAATAGTCGTTTTTGTACAAAACGAGAACTGAGTGCGGATCTCAGTTACGTAAATCATACGTTTTATCAAAAAAACTGTTTTAATTAAAATTGTAATGGCGAAGATGCATTAAAAATGTTTTAAGTGTATACTACACTCTAGGAGTTTCACGAGAAAAAAAACGATTATGGGAAGTACTACAGCTCTGGTGTCAATTTCAAAAATAAATTTGTGCGAGATCTATTGTCGGATCTAAGTGTGGGCGGACTATAGCTTCCACCCAGGGTCCTCCGCAAATAAGGAGTCAAAAATAAGTTTGTGTGGTTCCGTCAAAATAAATAAAGCAACACTCAAGGACTTAGGCAATGACCAAAGCACAGAAGTAAAAAATTCGACTGAGTCCTATACTTCCAACCTAGTAAATATTTGCAAAAAATAAACACTCTTTTTTTATTCTTTGAAAAAAGCATGGCCCTCTTTTTTGTTTAGTGATCTACTGATGGCTAGCTTAATATAGCAAAAATCATGGTTACCTTGATTTACGTACAATTTTTATTTTTTTTAGTAAAATATTTTTTTTCTCGAAAACTGTACATTTTAGAGAAAAAAAATATTTACATTTTTTTCATATTATAACATCTAGAATTCATTTATATTTTTTTTTACCTATGTTAATACGTGACGTTGAGAACGTTTTTTTGAATATCCCAGGATCCACTGAACCGATTTGACTCAAAATGTAATCAGATCTAAGTTAAAGGCTGATAAATACAACAGAATAATCGGCATGGCCGTATGTTGTTCCGTTTTTACGATATCGAAGGCAAAAAACTGACCACACACACACACACACACACACACACACATACAGACATCGGTCAGAAAATGATCTTAAACGATTGCTAGGGTCTCAAAACGTGAAGATCTGTTAAAATCTCGAAATATTTTTTTCGGACTAAATCCATTAAACTTCCCTACCATAGTAGAGGTGGAAAGTAAAAAATATTCGTTCGAATAAAAGTGCTAGGGAATATTCATTTTTATAATGTTAGCAAATTAATATCTGACACTAGTAAAAACCTTTTCGAAATTATGCTTCAAAAATTGTAATTTGTAAATAGGTGAACAGCAATAGAATAACTCAGGAAGAAACTATCATTAAGGAAATATTGGGGGGGTTAAAATAAGCATAAAAATCGTGTCAACAATTAATACTAGTTTATCCATTATAATACGTCATAATCAATAATTTTTTTAATTCGGTAGGTACTACAGCGTTTTTTTGTTTTGAAGTATGATTTTTTAGGCTATTGAGGAATTTAAGAATGGAATTCGTTTAATAGCTGAATAACTATAAATGTGGTGGTTTTAGTAGATCCATTTTTATGGTTTGCCTTTCCAGAAAAAAGAACTCACTCGGCCACTCTTGTCAAATTTGGGGGCTTAAAAAAGTTGCCTTTAACCATTCTACGAATATAGGTCGGAAATATAGTTGAATTTTTCATATTTTCGTGCCTAAAACTAAATAGTGAATATTATTAGTTGTAGGTATCTTAGAAAAAATTATACTGTCAATAATTAGTGTGTAAGTGTAAGCTAAACAAATTCTCAAATAATAGAAAAAGATCTAACTAATTATTACTTAAAACTAGAAAACATGACAATACAAAATTATCCATTTTAATGACAAGAAAAGAAGCAAATAAACGTGTTCACATTTGCTTTAACTTTAACCCTTTGAGTCACGATTCCAGCCGACCAAAAATATTTAAAAACTTTTTTTTATTTTCTTAGAGACAAGACATTTTTACCATAACATTTTTTATTTTCGAATTTGTACAAAAAATGGCACATATTGTAACTACAGTAAGTTAATAACTTTACATGGGGAAGAATAACGAACTATCACAAAAGAGAATTTTATAAACATATTTTATTTACCGACATAGGTATACCTATACAAAATAGAGCGAAACAAGCAGTGTTAAACATTTAAAAATATAGGTGAAGATCAGATCTTAGGTACTAATAATTTACTATCTTTAGATGCTATCATACTTTTAGGATATTGACTGTTTGGTATCTTGTATGGTTGTATTAGATATTTTTTTGAATATATAGCGTAAGTAGTAGCGTAAAAGTGCTGCAATTCTCAATAAACAACAAAAATATATAAATAATGAATTAAAATATAATATAGACTTGAAAATATAACCGAGCGTGTAGCAACTCTAGCAATGCCGTTGTTTATATGGCGTCGATATGGTTCCTCTATTACAAGCCCCCTAGTTCTCCGCTTCTAACCCGAGAGCTGGTAAAAGTCTCAATTGGATTTTCAATTTATTATTTAAAAATAATAAATTGAAAATATGAATAGGCCAAAATAACATTAGCTTTTAGTGGTTTTTAAAACCGTAAAGATGTTTAAAACACACTTACTTTAATGTAGGTAGGTACATAAAACAATCTCGTGTCTTTAAGGTTACATCAGATTTGAACACACGGCCGGGCGAACGCGCTGATGGTTATAAACAGGCCGGTTCACATGACATCTGACCCGCGCTCCTTTGTTTGGGGGAGTGACGTACCGCGGGGCGGTGTGGGACGTTTACAATGACCTTAAAATTATACTAATTAGATTATGGTACCGACTGTGTAATGTGTATAGTTGGTATGTGTATACACACACAAAGAACGTCATGAAGTGGGTAACACACGCAAATCACCCTGCAGCAGCTAAACAAAACACGGTAATTATTTTGCCTGAGACATGAGCGATGTCAAAGTACAACATTTGGAGGTAAGTCTCCACTTCCGCCGTGTCGTCAGATCGGTGAGAAAATATTAGCAGTGCAGAGCACAGCACTGAAACAGAGGGAGAGAGAAATAAATAAATAACTATGAGGAAAATTACCAGTGTTCGGAAAATAATTTTTTTCTTCCTGCGGTTTGCATTATTTTTTTAAAGAATAAAATTATTCTATAGTCTATACTATTCTTATTCTATTGATAGAGGTACAGGTGTAGTTCGGATAATCCATATTATAGTTGTAAGTAAGTTAGACCAAAAACCCAAATAATTTTTTAATTCTTGACGATCGTTTCGGCATTATGCCCATCTTCAGAAAAATACAATTTTATATTAAGTATTTATATTTTTCTGAAGCCTACATAATGCCGAAACGATCGTCAAGAATAAATTTACCTATTTTATTTTTAAAAATTATTCAGGTTTTTGGTCTATCTTACTTACAACTATAATGTTCTTATTCTATTTCAAAGTTGCGATGTCAAAACAAAGAGATAATGCGTGCCCCCATTATTTACAAAATGTTATAATTACCACAAAACACCAAACCATAATTTGTGGTAATTATAACATTTTGTATCGTTACACCAAGGTTCCACCACTTTTTATTCCCCCATTATTTATTTAAAAATTTATTCACAATTATTTTCGTGCATAAAAATGTCTATAAATTAAAACGTTGATTTTTTTAACAATATTAAATAAATGCAGTTTATTTTCAAAATATACTTATTTTTACAACATAATCATGCATTGGGTTACTCCGCATTATAAAGCATTGAAAAGCTGAGGGCTGAGTCACAATTAAATGGCGTTAAGCTAGATTAAACAGGAAAGGGAGTGGGCCCCATGTACAAACATATCCCTTCGCCCTCTTCACTTAAAACCACTAAACCACTATATAAGGTGCGCCACCCGCGCGTTCTAAGGATGTGCCAACTGACTAGTTATTTGGCACGTCATAGATAAACTTTGTATTTTATATAAAAGTCATATAATGATATGTAATATTGTGTTTCATTTTTTTTTTGAATTATTTTTGAAGTGAAACTTCTTTAGCGAGACTAAAATGAATCGGAATAATCGCGACACAGAGAATACCGACACACAAAATCAAACATGAAAGTACGCAGCATGTTTGCTCACACAGAACGACCGAAATAGCTACGTGGAGAAACGCATTAGTCTACCGTGTATGAGATTGCAGGTTCGCGTTAGCTTGGAGTAATATGCAATATTAAATTTATGGATTTTTTCTTTATTAATTATTAAAAATAATAAATTGAAAAAATGAAAAATATGTATAATACCTATATAATTATTCATTTATTTTAAGGCTTAAAATTTAGTAGATTCCTAAACTGTGTTGTTCCAGCGCACTTGTGTTATTTTAAATTTGTATTTTTTCATTGGTCACAGTACATCACCCCTCCAGCAGACAATTGGTTATTGGGGTTAAATGCTTGTAGTTTTACATTGTCAATTTTACGCAACTCAAGGTGTCTTGGGTTATATGGGGTTGAAGATCTACATCAGTGTGGCTCAGCTCCGGCCTATGTAAAAAAATCCTGGCTACATCCATGCAACGAATAAAAATGAATTCTCGTGGAAGTAAAAAAACCTATCTCAAATGTTTATTTTTCCTAATTTTCAAGAAATAATCCAAATTTTGTGAAGCTTAATATTTAAAAAAACTCGGGTCGCAGTGCCAAAACCCTGCCGACAATATAGTGTATTTGCTAATACAGGCATAGTGCTGTTATTATGTGAACATAAGTTTGTTTTTGGACAAAATAAAAAATTTAACCCCTTAATACATCCCTTAAAATTATATTTTTTTTCTTAATTTCAATATTATTATCAATGCAACCTCTGTACCAAATTAAATACACCCTTCAGTAAGTAAATCACTATCCGCAAACTAGTGTTTTCATAAAATTTGTAAGTCCGGTTCTGTCGGGCCGATTTTATTAAAATTTTAGCAGCACATTTTGATCTTTACTAAAAGGTTAAATTACAATTTTGAAGCAATTCTGAAATTTTTTTCGGTATTTTCGGGCCCAAAAACTTTTTTCAACCCCTAAAAACCACCCTTAAAATAGTCCGATTTGGCCCATTTTAAATAGGTTCCGTGCGGTGATGGATTCCAACGTGTGTACCAAATTTCGTTCAAATCAATTAAGTCTTTCGAGAGTTATGCTGCGAACACATATATATATATATATATATAAATATATAAATATATAAATATATATATATATATATACATATATATATAAACATTTCCAAAAATGGTGCCAAATTGTTCAGGAGGCTATGAAACGTCGAGAAATTTTGGTCCGACCCCTAGGTCCCGCCATCCGACCGACGCCAATAGTGTATGTGCCATATGGCAAATACACTAATTATAGCTAATAAAAATAATAGGGAAATGCCTTTTGCAACCACAAATTGAAATTTGTTTAGATCATTTTTTACAATCTGAGGCAACAGTCACCTTAGTAATTTCAAGTGATTATTGATATTCGAAGTTCTTAGATGCCATGGAAATCAACATCTGATATTTGTTATGATGTTTCGATCATCCCTGGTAAAAATACAGACAGTCATCATAAGAATGAAGGTGCCACTTCATCAAAAACGAACGTATAAGAAAATATGTTTTAAAATTCAAATCAACTTCTTATATATCGTTTTAATCTTTAAGTCGTCTTTTTTAAACACATTTCGATGTTAGAGATGTTATTATCGACTTCCTGTATTACGTGTTCGGAAAACAACTCAACTACTAACAGCCTATATAATAATATAATGTATTTATAAATAACAACATAATAATGATTAATAAGAATACATAAAAGACGTATGATTTCATCGAGTGTGCAGTCGCAAAATGCATTTAGTTTTTTATTACTTATAAACAAATTGTAAACAAACCAAAATGCCGCAAATTGAATTTTATCCTATTACTATATTAATTGAACAAAAATAATAATAATAATAATAAAAAATGTTATTGTCATAGTGTAAGAAAATATACAAAATTTTACAATATTGTTGTAATCAGTGTTCCTGATACCACTGCATTATTTTGGCTTTAAATTAAAATGTTCATAATAGGTATGTATTGTAACAAAGTTTAATTAAAGGGGAAAAAAATCATAAAAGTAAAACTCTTTAGGTATAAGCAAAACTGTAAGCATATCGCAGTGATGCACAACCAGGGTTCTATTCAATGGAACAATAGGGTTCCGCGAGCTCATATCCGGACTTCTGCGAAAGTTTGCAAAAGCTTGCGGAAAAAAATACAACTTCAATATTATTCTACCTATTGACTTATAATTATATGCTTATATTAAACTTCACTACAATTTCTTTGTAGAGCTGTGATCCGGAATTTTCAATTAAATGATGGTTGAAGACATAGTCTTCGTGTGGCGTAAGGATCAAAATAAAAGCGTAATACACTGTTGATGTTAAGTTATGTTATTTATCTAACATTTCAACACAGCGTTTCTGTCATAATCAAAGATACATAAATTTTGACGGCTATATATCATGTATAATATCTCTGATGATGAGAGGAACGCTGTCGAAACGTTAGATAAATAGCAAAACTTAACATCAGTATTGCGTTTTTACTTTGTTCCTTACGCCACACGAAGACTTCGTCTTCAACCATCCTTTAAGTTATTCTATTGAAATTTTCTTATTTTCAGTTATTGTTTATGAATATGAACCCTATTGCTACCGATTTACACGCTTATTTTGTAATTTAACTCTGCAGTCGAACCTAATATGTGTCAACCGGTAAAGAATCTCAGGAACTACTGGACCAATTTGACGAATTATTTCACTGTTTAAAATTCTGCTCCTTCTCGAGTCACATAATATTACATAGGCTAGATATTATTACCTTACAACTAAAGGAGGAGTGAGGACTGAGCGAAAATGTGAAGCATGTCGGAAATATAATATGCTTGTATGTTTAGCCGCGATTATTTCAAGAACTACTGGGCCGATATGGATGAAACTGTTACCGTATTGTTTAGAAGAAAATGACTACTCACTAATTGCAAATAAATTATTTCATTAGAATAGAATAGAATAGAATATATTTATTGTCCAATATAGCAGTGAGCAGGATTCGTCATACAAAAAAATTTAATAATTATAATTAATTGAATAAAATTCATAAACTGAATACAAACATGTATTAATTAGAAGTATCTTTAACTCTCTTTTAAATTTAGGGAAAGGAAGTGACTTCAGCTCAGCAGGAAGACTGTTGAAAAATTTTAAAGCTGAATATTCTGGGCTATTGCAAAAGAGACATAAGTTCGGTCTAGGGAGTAAAATCAGGTTATTATTACGTGTCTGATAACTATGCAGTGTACTGTGAGTAGAGTACTTCCAAAAATATTTCCGAATGTGACAAAGCGAGTAAAAAATGTATATAGACGGAGCAGTTAAAATTTTATGTCTTATAAAATAATCTTTGCAGCTGTCACGATATCCAAGATTGAAAATAACCCTTATGGCTTTTTTCTGCATTAAGAAGACTCTATGGAGTTCCGATGTGCTACAGCCCCAAAACATGATTCCATATTTAATATGCTGGTAGAAGTAGGCATAATAAGTTGTAAGGCTTAAATTAGAATCATAGCAGCTGTGTTGAATTTTCCTCAACGCAAATAAAGATTTTGAAAGTTTTAAACATAAATTTGAAACATGGCTAGTCCAATTTAAAGTGTCAGAGATGGTTAGACCGAGGAAATTAAAAGTAGATGTTTTTTCCAGTGGAACGTTATTAGAGACAAGTGTCAAATTTACACCTTTATTACCACGGTTGGTATGAAATACCATATATTCAAATCGGTTGTCGTCCTTAGACGTCATGACGTAACAAATCACAAAATGAGACTTTCGTCTTATTCCTCGAGAACTGCTGAATCGATTGGGATAAAAAGTAACCTATATTATAATTGGAGTCACAAATTACCAGTATGCAAAATTTCATTCAGATTCGTTGCGCCGTTTAGACGTAATTGAGAATGAAATATTCAAACATCTTTTCAGATTTGTTTATTTTATTATTGGAGTTTACTATTCCTTAAGAATCGATTTTCATATAAGACGCCCGGTATGGAAATTTTATGAGGAGTAAAATCTAAAAAAGCGTAATACACAAACGGGAACTAAAAAGCGTTAACTAAAGCGTTATTTTGCATATAGTTCGCTCAATTCATGTCAGATCGATTCGAAACCTGTCTTAATCGAAAGAAGAGAAAATTCTAGATAGATTTTATGTATAATATTGTGTCAAATATTATTCTAATATAGTCATTCAATTTTTTTACTGCTGATGTTTGAATTTTATGTTTAAAAACCATGGCCTACTGAGTTAAAATGACTTGTAAGTAATTATTGACATCGGTCGGGTCGGACCAAAATTTCTCGACGTTTCACTGAACAATTTGGCTTTCTCTGTCTGTGTGTCCCTTTGTACGCTTATAACTCGAGAACTACTGATCCGATTTATGTGAATTTTTGAAGCTATGCTTCTATAGGCGCGTTAGACGAATAGTTTTTTGAAAATTGATATTTAAAAGTTTTATAGGACACAAAAAAATAAAATGACGTCAGATTTTAAAATTACGGCCATATGTACCTACTTTTGTAAAAGTTATCCGATATTTTTGAAAATTGTTATTTAAGAGTTTTATAAGACACAAAAAAAATAAAATGTCGTCAGATTTCAAAATGGTGTCCATATGTACTTAACGAGTAAACTCCAGTCGTGCGTCGGAGCTGACACACACACTTTTTTTAGAAATTATTTATAGAATCCTTGTAACAAGTAATTCAGTTAAAGCAAGACGTATTTCATAATAAATGACCGCTCGATGGCTGACGTTGATGAGATATGAGTGATTTGCGCCAACAGGTCAAAGCGTGGGTGTCAACTATATTGTGTATATGGTAGACTTTGTTACTCGTAGTTGGCGGTAGCTCAACGACCGTCTACGCATTTTGCGACCCTGCAGCAGGTCTATGTAACAGACTGCGGCAACCGCAACAGCAGGAGCGAAGCACGCTGAGAGCTCTGCCATACAAAAGCCCACGATAATCTCTATCAATCAAATATTCCCCGATTTGCATATTACGCCGTCTTTTACATCTGTCATTTTTGTAAGCAAATAATATTACAGAAGACTGCAATATTTTAAGAAATCTTTTTTAAGTAATCATCACAAATAGCTGTTTCCTCGGTTGTTCAAAAGTAATAAATTAAGTGCGAATAGCAAATTACAGCTTTGAAAAGTGCTAAAAGAAAATAAAAATTGGTTTTATTTTGTATAAATAACAGCTTAGTCGATGGTATTTTAATGTTATAAGGACCTACTGTGTAATTTTCAAAATGTATCACACTCAAAATATTGGGAACTTAAACTTTGTTCACTAAGTACTTGATAAAGTCACAATAAAGAGACAAAACTTCGTAACGTAACATAGTAAATCGAATATCATTGACTATTTATTTTGTCCATGTCCCTGCAATCGTTACTGTAATTTTAGAATATGGACATGAACATTGGAACAATCCCACTGAAATAGAGTAATGCTGGAATGTGCACTGACGCGTTGCTAGCGAGCCGAGACAGACTGATCTAAGTGGGTCACCTGTCTTTGTCGTACAGTATATTAAGACTGTAGTGAAACAAGGGTAGGTGGCCCTTTTAACTATGGGTAAGTTCGGTTTTGCACTCGATTGAACGAACCGAGCGAACAGACTTTTGGTCACGTGACAAGCGAGCAAATCGAGCCATCTAAACAATTCCGAACGTAATCTAGCAGATTTTTCCAAACGTCAGAATAAAATGGCCCCAGCAAGTTAAATTCTTATTACTAAAGTCGACATATATTCTTCATTGCTACTCATTTTGATTTAATTCAACATTGTTATAATAATAAATCATGATTCACAATTTTTTCGTTTTATTCCTTTATTTTAAAATTAATAGTACTAATGGTTGTTGATTTTTTCGACCCATAGATATAATAAATATTTTATTTTATCATTATGTGCGATATAGACTTATTGGTTATTACTATTCTTTGAATAATTATTATTCGTGTATTTTTACCTATTGAAAAATTACCTCATATAAATAAACTTCGAAATGTATCCATCTGCTTGCTCGCTCGCTTTCCTCGGAGCGCATAGAGCGTGCTCGATCTCCTCCAGATTTTAAATCCGAACGCAGGATATAGATCTTTCAGAGCATATAAATGTTAAATTCGAACGCATTGGAGCACTCAGATCGATCTGAGCTCAAAACCGAACTTAGGTACCCTATGTCTGTATTTACTCGCTTTCTACACAAAAAATGGTACAGGAGTGCACATTTCAGCGTTATTGTATTTCAGTGGAACAATCCACAATAAAATAAGATTATGTCCATAAAAAATCACAAAATTTGAGAATTACCTACCTAATTTTAAAATAGTTTTGTTTTTTATATAAAAACAAAACCAAATTTAGGGACAGACAAAGCTGGTGCGTATGGAGTCCGCTAACATCATTAAAATATCCCTGTAGCTCTCTTTTACACTCTTTCTGTTTGATTCTTAACAAATTTTAAACAAAAATCCCTAATACATTTTTCATGCGTCGTTTCATCTCGACGTGTCAATTATCGTTATCAGATTTATTGAGACGTCGATATTAATAAAGTAAATTTCGAGTAAATTTGCAATTAATATTTAGTGTTTACCTGGAAAGCCCATTAAACAATAACTATCTCCAGGCACATAGGTAGGTAGGTACTCAAGAAAATACTATATTTTACAGTGACCCTGTACATAACCTTCAGTATGTAGCATTAACTGTTTAGCACGTAATAAATCAATATGCAATAAATTATAGCTAGAACTAAGGAAAGACGAGATTCGAGCCTACAATATTTTTTTTCAAAACGCTGTTTTTTACCTAAATCTTTGATTAGGTACAAAAGAAATTATGATTAACAATCATAATTTCTTTTATAATCAAAGATTATTTCTTTTGGCACTGTCGAAGACACGTTTAACAATATTAATGCATCAATTAAAGGTGGTTGATAGTTTATCTTAATTCTGCAATCACAGAAACCATGCTTACCTGCTATATAATATACAGAATGCTGAATTGCTTTGCGGGTAATAGGGATTTAACTCGTAAAATCAAACTTTTGCGATTTCCTGCTTCCCTAATTATTTTAGGAAAAATATATTCAAATAATAGTTTTAGAACATAAAATTCTGCTTCTAAATCATTAAACAAAATTAATTTTGCATGCTTTGTAACGGCAGAAATTCGATATGAAAATGTCAAAATTTCCTCAAAAACAGATAGCGATAGCCATGGAACTTGAACAAAATGATTAGAAATTATTCTTACAGCTAAAACGTCATCATTTTGTTCAAGTTCCATGGCTATCGCTATCTGTTTTTGAGGAAATTTTGACATTTTCATATCGAATTTCTGCCGTTACAAAGCATGCAAAATTAATTTTGTTTAATGATTTAGATGCAGAATTTTATGTTCTAAAACTTTTATTCGAAGATGTTTCCTAAAATAATTAGGGAAGCAGGAAATCGCAAAAGTTTGATTTTACGGGTTAAATCCCTATTACCCGCAAAGTAATTCAGCACCATGTATAATAATTAATATTATATTACATTTTGCTTTGATAATGATCTTCATTACAGAATAGCCGTATTTACTCGGCGTTGCTCAGAAATGACAGCTCCCTGTTATGTTAGCGTAATGAGATATATGCTGGGTTGCAGAACGTATTGTCGGAAAATTTAGTTTGACAATGACCTTAGATTGTGAAAACACGTACGTCTGCATATAAAACACTGTAGAATTATAAATCGATCTTACTTGAAAAATAATTGATCGATTGAAACGATTTTTAAAGTGTGCGTAAAATATAATGTTTTGTACTATTTCCATTTCGAAACAAAATTACTAGTGTCTTGATTAGTCCTTATTAGAGAACTAATCAAGACACTGGTAAACAGAGCAACACGAATATGCGAACCGAAACACCTCCAACCGGAACTAGAACATCTGAAAACAGCACTGCAAAACAATGGATAAAGAAAGATATAAACTGAGCAATACGTCCAAGAAGAGCAGCCATCCCGGAGAACGCGGAACAAGAAGTAAAAAATGGTACAGCGTATCTACCATACATCAGGAACATAACGGACCACATCGGCAAACTTCTGGAAAAGTACAAAATCAGGACAATCTACAAACCAACAAGAAAGATTCAGGAATGACTATTATCTGCCAAGGACACAAGAGACCCACTGGCAACACCAGGAGTATACCGCATCCCTTGAAGCTGTGGATCAGTAAATATTGGGACAACGAGACGAAGCATCAATACACGTATAGCAGAGCACAATAAAAGCTGTAAACTGGGACAAACAGAAAAATCTGCCATTGCCGAACACACTTAGACTCTGGACAATCATAAGATCCTCTTCGAAGAAACCCGAGCCATAGACAGAACGCTGAGTTATTAGCCTCAAATATACAGAGAGGCCATAGAAATACAAAAACACAAACAGAATTTCAACCGAAACGAAGGCCTCAATCTCAGTAAAACCTGGACACCAGCACTCTGACATACAAAACCAATGACCAATCGTACAAGGACGGAATACGACCGAGTAGAGAACTCACCCCTACCACTATACACTACACAATTGACCAATGACGGAAAGACGGACTACGACCGAACAGAGAACACACTGGTACTGAGCATAAAAGAAGGGAGGACACCTTTCACTGACACACTGACCTGTGAACCGCCAAGGAGGACACTGCGACCGCTGCCTTTGAGAATGTCTACCGCAGTTGTAGACGAAACGTCAGGTAGAAATACCACCGGACCACGGCCTACAAGCCCGAAAACCATGAAGATTTGGAATAATTTGAAGGGTTATTCAAACGTTTAAATAGGAATTTAAATAAATTTGCTTTATCAATTTTATTGACTTACACTTTCAATAACTCTTCGGTTTGATTGATCAATAAAATTAAAATCAAAGATGAACACTAACAAAATGTGATGGAATAATAATAATTTCACCCTTCTGACTAAACTTTCAACATATCAAGTCAACATCCATGAGCAGTTAAGATTCCATATCTATAGATACATCATGGCTATAAAACAAATTTAAAGTAGGGAGTTAAACGGATAATAAAACCGTTATTTATAACATATATAATTACATAAAAATATAAAATATTGGAATACGATGCATGAGTTAAGACCTTAATAGCCAGGAGCACAAACCTTTCATTTCTGAACAATAAAACTGAAGCGTCAGTTCAGGAGTTAAAAGGATAATAAAACGTATTATAAAATAGGGATATCGTTAAGTTGTATTGCTATGTTAGATATATAGCCTGTTCCAACAACCACCGATAATGCATATTTTAAAATCTGTTTGGTGTAATTGTTCAGGAATCATCAACGTAAAGATGGATAAATGTTTCGGCGTGACACAACATTTATATTTTTTAAGCCTCTGTCACAATTATTGGTGAATCTGTAATATCCGCAATTATAATGGTATTATTTTAGTCTTAAATCTGTTTTAGGGTTCCGTACCCAAACTGTACCCAACGGCTAGCCCTATTGTTGTGGCAACTCTGTAGCTCCGTCAATGCATCTGTCATAGGCTTCTATAGCTCGTACACAGAATAAGATAGAAAGTAGAAATTTTCGCAGGTTATAATAATAATATATTGTTTTGACCCAAAGTTGAAAATAGTGATTTATATTTTGAGAATTTTATTTATCAGGGGATCCATTGTCGATACATGTAAGAGGGGGAGAGGGGGATTTTTTGAAGTTATACTTTTTACGGACGTTGTGCGGTTGGCCGCAGAGGAGTAAACCGAAAAAAAACGTGTCGTCATGTCACCAGTCACCATCATGTCACCCGTCACCATCACCACTTCCATTATAATACCCTACTATATTGGTGTGTATTAACCTGTCCAACTCATTATATAAATATAGCAGCTTACTGTAAGATCTGCGTGGCGTAGTGGCTAGAATGGCCGCTTCATATGCAATACGTCCCGAGTTCGAATCTCCGTGCAGCAACATTAATTATAGTTTTTTTAACTATTCCATATTCCACTTGAGATTTATTTATATTTTTTTCTATTTTCTCTGTTTATTTTTTATTTTTAATATTTTTATATCAAATGGGCATACGATTTCTGGTGATTTCAAATCGATTTTTAAAGTATAACTTCTAACGTGCGTATATATTTTACCTAGGCGTGTAGAGTATCATTGTTTAAAGCTCATTAAGTAGAACATGACTGAATTTGAAAGTATGCTATACTTACCGACAAATGTACTATATTTTTGTACATGTCTATATGTTATATAATATATGTGTGTTTGTTTACGCGGTAATGCCCATCGAAGCCGATTCGCGCTGTTTAAAACAAAAAAAAGTAAGCTAATAATGAGTAAGTTCGGTTTTGCACTCGATTGATCGAGCCGAGAGAACAGATTTTTGGTCACGTGACAAGCGAGCAAATCGAGCCATCTAAACAATTCCGAATGTAATCTAGCAGATTTTTCCAAACATCAGAATAAAATGGCGCCAATAATTTAAATTCTTATTACTAAAACCGAAATATATTCTTTATTGCTCCTCATTTTGATTTAATTCAACATTGTTATAATAATAAATCATGAATCACAATTGTTTTCGTTTTATTCCTTTATTTTAAAATTAATAGTAGTACTGGTTGTTAATTTTTTCGACCCATAGATATAATAAATATTTTATTTAATCATTCTGTGCGATATAGACTTATTGATTATTACTATTCTTTGAATAAATATTATTCGTGTGTTTTTACGTATTAAAAAATTACCTCATATAAATAAACTTCGAAATTTATCCATTCTCACAAGTGTTTCCGCTCATTTTTAAAAAGAATGCTCTGAAGATGGTTGAATCTGCTTGCTCGCTCGCTTTCCTCGGAGCAAATCGAGCGTGCTCGATCTACTCCAGATCTTAAAACCGAACGCAGGATAGAGATCTTTCAGAGCATATATAAATGTTAAATTCGAACGTATTAGAGCACTCCGATCAATCTGAGCGTAAAACCGAACTTACCCAATAAAGTTTTTCGAATGACGGGTGCCATCTTGTAACGGTAATATTAATTGCGAATATTGTTAAATGCAGTACTTTATGCAGGTTCGGTAGTTAGTGGGACAAGCTGTATATATTAGGAACTATTATAATAATATTATGCTATTGTGAATGTTATGATCCTACACTATAATAGACACTACAGTTCATATTATACTACAATATGCATAAAGAGATAGAAAGATGCCGGTGTCCGTGAGTCGAGGTGCCGGACTGTCGGCTGACACTTGGCAACATCAATCATCGATTGATCCATCATTTTGTGCGCCGCGCCGTATGGACTGTTATGCAGGTCCAGGACTGTAATAGCCAACGTTTCAACTGAAAATACATACAAAATAAAATATAGTTACTTCTTACCACAACAGTTTTATTGATGGATGTACATTTCGAAAGCTAAGCTTTCATCTTCAGCGAACACTACATGAATGAAAAAATACATAACGGGTATTTATTAGTGATGTGCCGGATCGTTAAAAATGTATATCCGCGGATACGGATCTGAATACGGATATTTGGTCTCAAGATCCGCGAATACGGATACGGATCTTAACTTTCTTAGAGTACGCGGCGGTAAATACTAAATATTGCACATCGACCTTTGGAAAGAGACTAAGATTTGTTATGGGAAAAAGTTATTGACCACGATATTAAAAAATAATCTGAATGGAATTTAACTGTTTTTCATTATTACCTAATCACCTATATATATAAAATTTTATCTATGAATTGAAAATTGATAAGGTAAAAGATCCGCCAAAAAACTAACGGATACGGATACGGACACGGATCTTTCTTTTCCCTCGGATATCCGCGGATACGGATCAGATACGGATATCCGGCACATCACTAGTATTTATATACTAATATTACAGGTAATAAAATAATTAACAAATTGAAACTTAACTATAGACTTAAAGTAACACAGGAGGATAGAATGATCCGACAGTCCAAACCAACGGATAGACGACTGAGAAATTGACCTGAAACAAATAAACCTAGAACACAGAAGAACAAGGCGAATTATCTAGAACATTACTTATGGTCTAAAAGATCAAATAAAGCAGAATAAGGTATAGGGCCATTATCCGAATTCAAAAGCTTGGTACCTTCGTAGTGTTCGCTGAAGATGAAAGCTTAGCTTTCGAAATGTACATCCATCAATAAAACTGTTGTGGTAAGAAGTAACTATATTTTATTTTGTTTTTATTCCAACCACAGTGCTCATATATATATTTTTTTTATGAAAATACATAGGCCAGTGAGAATGTGGATTATCCAGTACATATATAGTTTATTTTTAGCTGCAATGAAAAATACAGCATTTCCGATCACTTGCTTCTGCAGGTACCCGCTACACAAAAGTCGTATTATTTATATATATATTTAAAGATATTATACGTAAATATCTCACTAATATTATAATTTCGAAAGTTTGGATGGATGTTTATTAGTCAATCACGTCGTAACGGCTGAACGGATTTGGATAAAATTTAGTACCTACAGATATAGATAGACATCCTGGATTAGTACATAGTACACTTTTCATCCCGGTAAATCACACAGTTCCTTACAGAATAGCCATTAAAAATCCTTTGACAAAGATATTACGCACAACGACACGGGCCGACGACGCGACGCTCCCACCTATCCCGTGGAGTTTTTTAATTCCTTAGAGTTATCCGAGGTGCCGCCCCACAACTGAGGGTTGGTGTTCCAGTTTAACTGATACCTAACATTAACCTTGACGCCCTTCGAATGTGCAATGGTACTAGGTTACGCATAACAGCCTAGTTGGGAAGAAATATTGTCAAGGATACAATAAATTACCGGAGCGGCTAAAGGGAAGGGCGCATTAATTCCCCGCATCCCCACTATATTCTACAATTTGCCCTTTTAATTTTAAAAACTGTAGTTCTCATTAAAAGTAGCATTTTCAAGGCGATTAACAAATCATAGGGATAAACATTGAACGTGGAAGGGATACATTTGAGCAACCATGATTTCCCATTAAATATATTATTGTTACAAAACTGTTTTCTGAGTTCGCGGAATAAATATTTATTTACAATAATTAAAAATACAATAACAATAAATGCAACAACGAAAAGTCAGTTCTAACAATCAACACAAGTAAACAATAACTAAACGGTAATTAACACTTAATTATATACAATTGACTATACTAATATTTATTTTATCAGGTATATTTATATCGCGGAACTATTTATTTCACTGATCCACTTGATTGCACGACTCACCATATTGACTGATTCCCTGATCGCTTCACTCACTCGTTTATATACGCTGCGTGGCTGAAGCCCAGTGCTTCTCGCGTTCTCTAGAAACTTCGCGTAGTTACTCGTTGTTCAGCAAGCAGACACCGCTTCTCAGAATTCTTGCCTGACGTTTATATACAGAGTGATCCGTAACATTACAATAAATTACCGGAGCGGCTAAAGGGGAGGGCGCATTAATTCCCCGCATCCCCACTATACTCAAAATTTGCCCTTTTAATTTTAAAAACTTTAGTTCTCATTAAAAGTAGCATTTTCAATGACGATTACCAAATCATAGGGATAAACATTGAAAGTGGCAGCTGGGATATATTTGAGCAAACCATGATTTCCCATTAAATATAATAATATTATAAATACCTATATTGGAAAATACATTATTGTCGGCAGAGATTTGCTTTATAGTCCGTGTTTTGTGAACCGGCTCCATACATGTTTTTTTTAACAATTTAACGTTTGAATTAAGTACCAAATTGATAGTCATGAGCATTATCGATTTGAATTATAAAAAAATATAAATATCATCTCCATTATGCAACATAATATTTATAATAAATGATTGTGCGTTATTCGTTTCATCATCATAGATCAATAATCCCCAGTAGTCCGAATCTGAACTGTCTCCCCGCGGAGTCGTGATGAATAAAGTCAAATCGTAAATAAATGATTAACTGTACACAACCATTTCATAACTTTAAAAACATAATTTGGTTTAACTATGAAAATGTATTTATAATATAACTATAATACAATTCTTAGCTCGACATACAATGCATAACCGCACAAGCCCACTAACGAAAAAAGTGCTGACAAAAACTGGCTCCCACTGTGAAATCTGCTTTAACGTGCAAAGCCCACGGTTCTTCAAATCCGATTAATTAATTCAGTATTATTGATCCATTTACGGCGGAAGTTGAATAACGGGACCATTAGAAAATTATTTTAAAATCGAATCGCAGATAAACAATTACCCTAATATATTAATCATTACACTTTTAATAGCTAGAAATTATTAAGATGACATTGAAATTAAGATCGTACAATTTTCAAGTGTTCGTTTTTAGGGTTTCGTTCCTTAAAAGGTACAAAAGAAACTCTTATGGTGAGATTTCATTGTTTGTCTATCTGTTTGTATGTCACAGTTGATTTACTCAGGAACTATAAGGTATAATGCTATCGACTTCAAATTTGACATAGTTACAAAGCTTGTGTACCCGTACCTAGTTCTGGAGTCAGAACCACAAAAAATCTATTTTTGGGGTCTGAAAATTAAGTGTAATTTTTCTTTCACCTCGTTAAATATTAGATATGAAGGGGGCACATAAAGGTGGTTCTATAACACAGAATTTTCGAACAAACATTTTTCGTATTTCTGGGAATAGTTTGAACCAATCCCTTCGTTTGGCATTCGATTTACCGTCACTATAGAAAACCTGTAGGCCAAAGCCTAGATATTATTATAACCATTCAGTTACCATAATATAAAGCATGCTAAACGCCAAATAAATATGCATTGGTCATATTTATCGCATAATTATATGGTTTGCCCAAGTACTGGAAACACGCATTCAGAAATCCAGGGTGCAATCCAACCTGCAATTTAACTTTTCAAATTTCGAACAGACATTATTCTTCATCTTTTGTAGTTACGAGACGAGTGAAAAAAATGCTGTTATATTTCCGAATATTTACGAACTTTGAATTAAATAGTTATTACATTTTTTTTGGAAAATGCTTTCGGAATATGGAGTATTCTAATAAACAAGCGAATTTCTACCTCAGTGACGTCACAATAAGTAAAGAAGGTATTATCAGTATATTCCAACACAAGACCGTCTACTGCATTGTTGTGTCTAATCTATGTTAATGTATTCAAACACTGGAACAATTAATCTATTTCACTTAAGCCGTTCGCTGCCAATTTTTTGATGATGATACGTGACGTCACATCCTTCTTCCGCCACACAATATACTGCTCAACCCATTTTTATCCACGAATATTATTCTAGTAAAGTAATGAGTTGATTTCATCAGCTTGTACAAATTTCTAGTGAACTTTGATTAGCAATTTAGAGGGGTGAAAATTGAGATCATTTTTTTAACAATATAATACTAAATCGTACGAGAAAATAAAAAAATTATATAAATCTGCATTTCCAAAAAAAGGATAATAATAAATAAATGTACATTTTTACTCCAGAACACCAACTCACTAGGGTACAGAATAAATAACGGCAGAAATTTGATATGAAAATGTCAAAATGACCTCAAAAACAGATAGCGATAGCCATGGAACTTGAACAAAATGATTAGAAATTATTCTGACAGCTAAAACGTCATCATTTTGTTCAAGTTCCATTGCTATCGCTATCTGTTTTTGAGGCAATTTTGACATTTTCATATCAAATTTCCGCCGTTACAAAGCATTCCAAATTAATTTTGTTTAATGATTTAGATGCAGAATGTTATATTCTAAAACTTTTATTCCAAGATATTTTTCCTAAAATAATTAGGGAAGCAGGAAATCGCAAAAGTTTGATTTTACGGGTTATATCCCTATATTACTCGCAAAGCAATTCAGCGCCCTGCATAATAAATCTATGCATTATCACACCATAAAAAAATATGTTTCATTCTAATATCAATTTTTAAGATTTCCAAAAAGTATACTCTCAAAAAAACGTTGATAAGATGTTCTTAACCGTTGCGAGTCCCCGTTCTTGCATCGTATTAGATTGCGAATTGCGATATATTAAACCTCGCAGTATGTTTAGTTTTGACCAAAAACAAATAAAGAGACGGAAATTTTGTGAGATCGATGTTTATCTTCGTCAATAGTCACGTAAGCGCTGCCTTATCGACGGTCTTCTGTATACTCCCTCAAAAGTAAACAATAAAACATCTATATAGGTACTGAAAGAAAAGCTTTGTAAACGAGGTTTACAAAAAATGTACATAAAGATAGCAAACTTTAATTTAATACAACCGTATTCGTTGTAAACATGGTGGTAATATCACCACGTTTATAAGTTGAAAACAAATTATTGTAGGTTAAACATAAAATGTTTATAAATTAACCTGTGCAATTTTTTATTATTACACAATAGTTTCAAAGCCGACCGTCGCATTTTCTATATCTATCTAACACAGAAAAATTTGTTGTGAGTTAGCATTGAAGCAGACAAATAGGGAGGCACAATTATTTTTATTATTTATTTTTATTCTGCCAGAAATTGAAAAATTAGGGCTGCCAAGGGGTTGCAGCAAGATTTACTATAATATGAAGGTATTCTTTGAGAGCGATATTTTGCCGTCAATTTTATTTATGTAGTAAAAAAATTGAAAAATGAGAACTGCCAACATTTGATTTATGTAATCGATGACATAAAAAGACAACCCAAAAAATGACCGGAAGTGACGTCACTATCCCATGATCCGGCAGAATAAATATAATAATAATTGTTGCTCCCTGTTTGTTTGTCCTAATGGCAACTCACAAAGGCAAAATTGTTTGTATATTCGACGATGGTGCAGGATCTCCGTCTATAAGCCTTTTTGCCTCAGTGTGACATTATTATCTACTAGATGAAACGATATAAGCTCAGTCGCGAAAGGGTTAAGCGACAGTGTATTATATTGTGTATCGTTTCGTGTTTGAAAAGAGAAAAGTCGGCCAGTGCTCTCCGCGTGTTGCTAATGTTAATTTTTCCTGTGAGAACTTCGTTTACGTCTTTTTTATTAATAAAAATAACAATGGGCTCTGGTCTTAATATTTGCTGTTATTATATACAGGTGAATTGTAATATACAGACATTATAGTCGCTTCTATGTCATATCGTCATCGAAAATCAAAGTCAGTGAAAATTTGAAACCTTAAAATTACGGCGCGATTCCAACTTTACGTTAATGAACTATTTATACCCTTAAATCAATCAATGATTCCAGAACCACCTTATGCATTTTTTATCTTCATCCAGTATGCAAACCATGGAAGATAGAGAGAAAGGCAACTGATCTCCGCAAGCCGCAATGCGAAACACGCGTTCTGATAATATCCATAATGTGGGTTCGTAAAAGCTTTACGAGCGGCGCTGTGACTAATAAGACCCCGAGTCTCTTATGAACTAAATTCACGGAAACATGGTATTTGTTACTGTTAGACGCACCTGTGTTTACAAAGTGCACATTTGCAATAATGCTATTAGAAAAAGACGAAATCAAATAATATGAAAGAACAATTCATGGATTTGGCCGATTATTTTTATTTCAGATTATTTCTGTTTTGCAAAAAAAGCGATATTCAAATTGTCTCGTTACCTATACTCTATTTTGGGTCTTATATTTACAGCGCTTTTTCCACCGGAATAAGAACCCTTATTTTTCTCAGTTTTTAGACAACGGCGAATGCATGGAGATTAGTTTCCTTTCTCTTAATCCTCCAACTTTTAAATGAATCCTAACCTAAAATCAGTACACATAGGTTAAAACGGGTGCACCCACTTTGCGAAGAAAAACATCGAAAAACTATTTCCATCAAATAACATCTTGGCAAGAAAATATAGGTATCAAGAAATATTTTACCTATTAAAGCTGGTAATACTATTTGAACGGGTATTTTAAGGAAAACATACGTCAATTAAGTAATAGAATTGACATTGCCATTTTAATCAATTTACAAAAATTCGATATCATATTCTTCGTAAGCATTTTACCTATATAATCTGTAAGATTTGATTTTGTGATTTAAATTTGCGTATCCAAAGAACTAAGCAATTATTTTTATAACCGAGTGACCCGTGACCGGCACGCGCTTGACAACAACGGGAAAATTTTGAAGCATTACTCGCCAACAAATAAATATTTAAGATGATAGACTTTCGCCACAGTCTGTATATACAAAGATAAATGGTAGGCCAGCACGTTAATCAAGTAAGTAGCTCTGGTAGATTAATTCTTTATATTGTTGTGTTATTATTGCAAAGTAAAGTACGAAATATCTCTCATGACCCCATCGCTACCGTGCACCTCCACCATTAGTTGATACACCTTACGTCCAGTGCTTCCCAAACGTTTGCAGATTGTAAGTATCATTTTAGGCATTTGAATTTATTCTTAAAGCTTTATTTATTGATCATACTATAGATTTATGGCTATTTTTAATGCTTCACTGAACATATAAATCTACGTGGTATTAACAAAAATGTTCATACTTTTTCAGCAAACTCTGTTCATACTTACTGAGAAATTGGTTTTAAAAAAACACAAAGTATTTCTTTCAATGAACGTTCATTGGCTGCATATTTTTTGAAGCTTTATATTTTTAAATTTAAAATTTGGTCAGATTCAATTTTTTAAGATAAATAAAAAAAAACATTTAACGAATAGTGGGTAATAGTATTAGTAGCAACCAGTAATTGTTAAAGCATGAATTAATTTTACCGAATCGTAGTTTGGGGACCCCATTTATACACTGTATACAAAAGCCCCATTCTCCCTTCCCGCGCTGTACACTGATTATTTAATACAAAATTCTATATCAACATTTTCCCATTCATTGTTTCCTTGTACTACTCTTCACCCATTGGTATCCAATGGTCTGTTTTTGGTTGTTAAGGTTAATTCTTATTCTATACAATAATTGTGTCCTGTGTGATCATTGAACTCTCCTATGCATTTTTCTCCTTGTGATACAAACACACTATTATATTGTACTAGCAGCCCTGTCCGGCTTCGCCCGGGTGCTAAGAAAGCCCAGGTGCAATACACTACTCACTCGCTTCACTCGTTCGCTTGAATATTAAAACAAGAAAAAAATTATGAAAATGGAAAATTCGCACTTTGAGTCCTTAAAACTTTACAATTGCAGACTAAGTTACAATTTAATTTATTTTTTTAAGTGATTAACTTCTGTATAAATCATTAAAAATATGACTCTCGCATGATGTGGACTTTGTAGACGCATTGCTATATAAACACATCGATCGATACTCAGTAAATAGTGCTTGTATTGTACAAAGTGTGGAAAATTCGATTTTATAATATGTAGAGATACTAAATAATTTAGGTATATTTGCGTAAAAGCACTGTCATTACTTACTTTCACGAACTTCGCGGCATAGGCACACTGTAGAAGGAGAGATGGCGACGCAAATGAACTGTCAAAATTTTTTGAAAATGACGTAAAAAGTAGGTATTTTGTAGTGGGTATGGCAAAAAATACCATATATGTCTCGTACGTAATGGTATTACGGCTCGTGTGACTGTAAAAACTCGCTATCGCTCGTTTTTACATACTGTCATCACTCGCCGTAATATGCCCCATTACGTATCTAGACATACAATCTACTAAAATATACTATTCGATCACTTTTCATAAATCATTAACACACAGTTCTTAAACATCGTTTGAACGTGACAGACTTAAAAACACTATTAATTAATTGAGACTACTAACAGTAACAGACATTTTAGAACTGTTACTGCCGTTTCTGGAAAATAACAGGTTCTAAAATAATTACTGTTCTTAGAATTGTGCTGTTTAGCAATAACAGTTATTAAAGAACCGATTCTGAAAGAACAGATTTCTAAAAAACGGTTTCTAACGAATAGTTGCGAAAAGACCATTACTTACTTTTTGTTCAATTATGATAATGGCGAGAAGAGAGGAATGGATGAAATTGCTAAAATAGATTTTTTTTCTCTTCTTTATTAAAATTTCAGAGATAGATATTAATTATAATTAAAGACTATTATTTCGTAATGATTCTTCAGAACAGGTTCTTGAACAGGTTATTGGAAAAGAACTATAACCAAAAAGTGAGCCTGGATATGGATATTCTTCTAAACAAGTTGATCTATCGGTTATACCCTAACAATTTCAAACGAATATTGTTGCAATGTTCATTTAAAATACAAATGAATAACGTGGCTTATATCTAAATATAAAGCATCTGAATATCTTAACTGGTACTGCAAATGTCCTAAGTGAACTCGGCGTTTGAAGGGTTAAACACAATTCCCAGCTATTGTTCTATACGTCGATCTCTGTCCGACTGTGTGTCGTCATAGCAGATGCTGTCCTTATTTTTTCCATACTTTACGTAAATTACAATTTATACTTACATATTATCCTACCGTACACGAGATTGTATGCATTAATTATCAGTAAATTGTTTTTAGTTTTTTGTACGCGACGCTTAATTAGCCAGACAGACTGCTTGAAAATAACACTACTTCACCTATAAATTGCAATATAAAATAAGTTAGGGAAACCCAGACTTATGCTGGGTTGCAGAAATCACTGTCAGAAAATTTAGTTTGACAATTACCTTAGATTATGACCACACATAATATTTCTTCATAAGAAAAGCATTGTAGAATTTTAAATCGATAATTGAAAGATTGAAACGATTTTTTTAACTTGTATTGTTATGTATTTAACATAGTTTTTTTCCACTTCGAATAGGGGTCGACAAGACAAGAATTCTTGTCTTGACAATAACTTCTTGTCTTGTCTTGAAAAAAAATCAAGAAATTTTAAAAAATCTTGTCTTGACGTTTTCTTGACATCTTATGTCTTGTCTTGACTCAAGAAATTTCAAGATCTTGAAATTTCTTGATTAACCGGTGACACCGTACATGGTGATTCCTCGCCGGCGAACATTTTATTGCGTTGCGTGCTAACACGGCAATCTGGTGGTTCCCCGATCTTTATTTGTTTTCTGACGAACGCAAATAACTCAGTATCTTGGAAGTATGAAATTGAAAAATACTTAAATGAGCCTAGGACAGAAAATTCTGAGAATATACTTGATTGGTGGAGAAGACACAAAAATATCTACCCGTCGTTATCGAAAATGGTCAAGGATTTTCTCGGAACGCCAGCAACATCTTACATTTGTAGGTACCTGCGGAAAGGCTATTTTCAAGACCAGCTTTAGCAATAACAAAGCCAAGAAATCGGCTAGGCGTTGACTCCATAAGAAGTCTTATGTGCCTTAATTCATATGGCATATATATGTGTGTGTGTGTGTGTGTGTGTGTGTACACGATAACTCTCGACAGACTTAATCGATTTAAACGAAATTTGGTACACACATTGGAACCCATCACCGCACGAAGCCTATTTAAAATGGGCCCGATCGGGCCATTTTAAGGGTAGTTTTTAGGAGTTGAAAAAAGTTTTTGGGCCCAAAAATACCGAAAAAAATCTCAGAATTGTTTCAAAATTGGAATTAACCTTTTGGTAGAGATTAAAATGTGTTGCTAAAATTTTAACAAAATCGGCACAACAGGACCGGACTTACAAATTTTATGAAAACACTAGTTCGCGGATAGTGATTTATTTGCTGACGGGTGTATTTAATTTGGTACAGAGGTTGCATTGATAATAATATTGAAATTAAGAAAAATAATATTATTTTAAGGGATGTATTAAGGGGTTAAATTTTTTGATTTTGTCCAAAAACAAACTTAAGTTCACATAATAAAGCCACAACACCTTATTAGCAAATACACTATATTATTGTCGGCAGGGTTTGGCACTGCGACCCGAGTTTTTTCATTTATTGTTTTTAATTTACATTTTTGTGAATCGGTCTAGCAAAAAATGTGTTCAATAAATTAAAATAATACGTTATGTTATGTTAAAATATGTTATCTTTTTCACAAATAAATATACGTTTTAGCGTTTTCATTGTTAGTCAAGATATTTCAAGATTTCTTGTTTTCTTGACAAGAAATCTTGGTATTGACATAACATTTCTTGTCTTGTCTTGAAATCTAAAATTACTTCTTGTCTTGATCTTGTCTTGAAATCAAGACAAGATCAAGACAAGATCTTGAAATTTTCAAGAATTTGGCGACCCCTAACTTCGAAACAACATCTTTCTACGCATTTTGATTAAAATTTAGCTTGAAAAGCGATATTTTTCTATGTAGATCAGTAATTTGTTTTTCTGTGAGTACAATCTATAATGTTCTATTTAACAAAGGGTTTGACGACGACATTATAGACTGTTTTTGCATAATATACTGGGTGTCTAAGATAAGCCTGAAGTGCATGTTAAGATATAGAGATTAAATAAAATATAAATAATATTAAAAAAAAAACGAAAAGAAATTTGAAATCTTCATAAAAAAGTGCCTCATAATAAAGGGAAAATATTTTTTTCTAACTTAATTAATAAGCGAATTATAAATGAAAAACGGAAATAGGAGAACCTCGTTTTCCAAATGTCTGTCGCTAAGCCTAGCAAAATATGGAAAGTTTGACTACGCAGGGTAGTAGTACTGGAGATTCTACACATTTTCTCTCATTTAACCAAATCTCTGTCTCTTACCGGTTAGGAAATCCCCATGCATTTCACGCTTATCTTGGACACCCCCTATATAAACTGGAATTAATTATGATCACAGGTCAATGTCAATATAGATTTTCTGCAATCCAACATTAGAATATAGAAAATCAAAAAGACAGTGAAATTTTGTGTGTCTGGTAGTGTTAAGATTGATTCGGCACATTTCACCATCGTTCGTAAGAAAGATATTTCCCCATTGCAAGTAAATGCTGTATGTTAGCGTGTTTCGTTACGCTGCTGTTTTGATTGGCGTTTGTTAATGCTGTATATTCCTTAGCTAACTGCGGAAATTGTGAAATGCAGATATACAAGCTGTGTGTTACATGTTACATTATATGACGCTTTCCCGTTATACTGAATTCAAGAAAGAAAACTATACGTTATTTTATAACAAGCTTATAGTAAACGAGTTTCATCTTTATATTTTAATCTTGAATTTCAGCTCAAAAATATTTCATTGAGCACATTGAACCAAAAAGTTATTGTACCAATAAAAATGTGCATAATTTTTTAGCTGATATCGTTTTAAGTGAAACTTTTTAACCTTCACGCATACCAAGGTCACGTCACGTTACGTCCATTCGAAAAATCGCGTGTATTATATCCTAACACTACTGCAGAACACTGCGTCATCCCAAACAGACCTATATCATAAAATATATACCTAGCAGTAAACACAGCACTATGTGTGGCATAGGGGTATCGCAGCTACTTTATACCAAGTAGGTCGCTGGTTCGAACTAGGGCAGCACCATTAATTTTAGTTTTTTAACTATTCCATAATCCACTTGATATTTATAGTTTTTTCTATTTTGCTTATATTTTCTCTAATTTTATTTTTTATTTTAATATTTTACTATCGTACAGAGTCAAACTCACAGCGGGGATGTGCACTTTTAGCTTTGCAGAGTTTAAAGCACATAAACAAAATTAATATACTTGCGGCGATTTCGGGTTAAAAGCGTTTAGGGTCATGGAAAAAAATTTCACTTGCAGCGTCATTTCATAAAACCGCACCCTAGTTTTTTCGTACTTACTTTTATGACGATACAGTTTTACTACATTTCAGTTAGTTAACATGCATTAATTGAATTGTTTTTTATGGAAAAATACCAGTTCTTCATGCGTGCCTTTTTAACCCCTACTTCATACCCATAAGTATATACAAATCGATTTTATTTCTATATCCTAAATCCTAACCCACTATCAAATCAGCTATAAACTGACAAACAAACATGTGAAATTGATTAAAAGCTTGTAAAAAGTTACGTGGTCACAATATGCAGAGGGTTTTTTACAAGCTTTATTTAACTTGCAATGTATGTTAGTTAGTTAGTTACCTAGTTAGTTTGTGTGTTTGTTTAGGTCAAAACTTTCAAGTTAATTTTGAACGCTTTCCACGTATCCGATCGATTTGAAATTTTGTACACATATGTATTCCCGATGACAATACATGAATAAATCGTTTTTAGAAATAAATTCAACCCCTAAGGGGCTCAAACGGGGATGTAGGGTTTTTTTGACTAATCAACGCCCAGGCCAAATTGCTAAAGCTAGAAACTTGAAATTTGGACAGTTAGTTCCTTTTCTCACGTAATCATCCACTAAGAAAGAATTTTTCGAAATTCAACACCTACGGGTGTCAAAGGAGAGTAAAATTTTGAAAGACTATAAAAATGAACAAAATAAATATTAGTAAAAAAACTTTTTAGAGACAATTTTTTATTTAAATGCACTTAAAAGGAAAAAATAATTTTTAATAATTTAGGTTCATAATTATAAAAGCGTGGGTCGTGAACTCTATGATAGTTTATTAGTCACGACCCACGTTTTTATAATTATGAACCTAAATTTTTAAAAATTATTTTTTCCTTTTTAGTGCATTTAAATAAAAGCTTGTCTCTAAAAAGTTTTTTTTACTAATATTTATTAGACAGTTAAAGTATCAATTTTTCAATTTTTTTAAATAATAACTGGTGCTCAACTGAGTTAACCCTAACAATTATTGTTAAATGATAAGTTTCTAGAATTTTTGGTAGAGTGTAGATCAACTTGTTATTTGCGAACACAAATGATTTTTTTAATAATACCTATGGATATATTATTATGGTGTCGTGTACTTATATGGCCTTTTGATGATATTTATTTGATTTACATTTCATAAGTGTATAAACATTTCATGAAATGTATAGTGTATACAGTTAAACCAGATAGTTGCAAGAAATATTAATCTCTAAAGAATTTTTTGAGGTATTTGTTTCGATTGAAATAAAAAAGAATGTATAGATCCAATCATCCAACATTCCGGTGCAGCGGTAAGGTGAACCCCGTTACTTTGTCACGGGCGTCGGTCACACAGATTAGTTCCATTTAGTGACACGGCACGGCGTAATTAACATACAACAGGGTGCGGTGCCTCGACCGGATATCGTCAGGTGACGTCACGCCATACACCGGAAATACTGTGCTCCTCTATACTTCACTACACACTGATTGTTTTCTGTAGTCAATGTTGGAAAAAAAATGTGTTTTCAACAATTTATATGCGCGAAATAGAGAGGATGCCGTGATTAGCAACGCTGTTTTTTTGACAACTGGCGACATTTATATTAAGTCTGTCTTTCACTATTTTTACAAAGAAAAATCGCTGAATTAGAGCATAAATCCCGCTAAATTTCGTTAGTGATCTGTTTACAAAACAAATTTCAATAAATATTTTATAATAAATGTTATTTTTACTAAGACTAAATGCTGGGTTTCTGGTTTGCCTTACATCTATAGATTTAAGAATTTCATTTGTTTTCAACTTTAGGTAAAACAAATGACATTCTTAAATCTTGATTTAAGGTACCTATAACAGTCATACCAGAAACCCAGCGTAAGGATACATCATATAACCCGTTATTTTATATCGTAATTTAGGGAAACGTTTATCCAATAGGCAGGACCGACGCTAGGATTTTCGGGCCCCGAGTAAGTGTACTCAGCCCCTGTGTCCTCAAATAAAAATTTCTCTAAAATTTGTTTTTTTTTGCAAATAGAAAATTTTAATGCAAAAAATCAAATAACGCCTTTTTTGTTGGGAAAATGTTTTAATGCTCACAGTTTAAACACGGCAGTCACATATAATAGGTAAGCCCCGGGCCGGCGGGCCCCCTTCAGGGGCCCGGGCCCGAGGTACCTTTGCCCCGCTTAACCCTCCCTAACTCCGGCCCTGCCAATAGGTATAGGTATGGCAGACTCTGTCGTTTCGCAAAAAATATGTAAATTATAAGCATAGCACCAAGGTTTCCAACTTAGTAGAATTTCTGGAAACCCCCGTTTAGTGGATGAATTTTCGGTCTAGT
This sequence comes from Mongoloraphidia duomilia, assembly GCA_039654895.1. Classification (NCBI taxonomy): domain Eukaryota; kingdom Metazoa; phylum Arthropoda; class Insecta; order Raphidioptera; family Raphidiidae; genus Mongoloraphidia; species Mongoloraphidia duomilia. Next base: position 22,836,855 of record CM077525.1, on the reverse strand, counting down.
CGAATAATAGAATGTCTGATAGATTTTAAAATTTAGCTTATTTTGTCTTCTTTTTCACCGCAGCGGCCTACTGTTTTACATTAAAATCGCTTAAAAACAATTAAAATGACCCTTTTAAAGGATATTATAATTGATCAAAATTGGAAAACGATTAAAAAACAGATAAGAGAGATGCAGAAGTATAAAGATGAGAAGTTAAACATCCTGTACATATATGAAACACACTATGTTTTCGAGAGCCATGAAATTGACCAATAAATAGCGTTACATAATATCATAAAAACACTGTATTTTTTTAAGATTATTAAATTATCAATAAATAATTGTGTAATATCTGTAATATTTATCTCAAGTGGTAAAAACTAGCGAACTTAAACATGCAATAATCAATTATTGTAGATACTGATAGTTTAAGTTATTAGTAAATAATTACTGAAGGGTCTAGCCCTCTTCCTCCCACCAGTACCGGTTTTAGGGTAGGGCGCGGTTGGGCGACCGCCCAGGGCGCCAGATTTGAAGGGGCGCCTGCCGCTTGGTCATAGAGCGAGTCCTACTTACTAGTAAATTCCCTAAATCTAGCTACAAAATTGTTATGATGGCAACACTAGAAATGGAATGCAGTGACGGTCGGAGCACCGCTGTTCATTTTACCAGGAATCCCCGACCATAGACAAAACAAATTATCTATCTCTTTTAACATTTTTATTAGAAAGAGTTATTAGAAGGAGTTGGCTGAAGAACTAGAAATTGAACCTGTGTTTAGAGCGGCAACAAGAATTCGACGTGTTAAACGCCAAGCTGGTGAAACTGCTCGCGATGAACCTATAACTTCTCCAGAAAAGAAATTTGAAGTTGAATTTTTCAACTGTCTTTTGGACACTACCATAAATTCACTCAATGAAAGATTTGAACAGTTAAATGAATACTCGAAATCTTGGTCTTTTTTATACAATATAAAAAAGATTCCGGAAAAACCAGACCTTCTCAAACTCTGTAGTCATCTCCAATTGAAATTAACTGTAGACTCTAAATCAGATATAGATGGTTGTATTTTGTGCGATGAACTCATAAGTCTAAAATCTTTTTTGCCTGATCAGAATGTGGTTACTCCTGTCTTTATTTTAAATTTTATCAAAGATCGCAACTTACAAGAGCTGTATCCAAATGTATGGATAGCATTGCGAATATTGATCACTATACCTGTAACTGTGGCTAGTGGGGAAAGGAGTTTTTCTAAGCTTAAGCTGATAAAAACCTATCTGCGATCGACAATATCTCAATCTAGATTGACAAACTTAGCAACTTTGTCAATCGAAAATGAAATTGCGGAAAACTTAGATTTTGATGTCTTAATAAAAGAGTTTGCCGAAAGGCTAGAAAAGTAAAATTTTATTAGTTTTTTTAATAAATGGTTATTTCATTATATCCCTTGCTTTTTTTTCGTATGGGTTTCAATGGCAGATAGGGGGCGCCGTAAAAATCTCTCCCAGGGCGCTGATAGTGCTAAAACCGGCAGCCTCCCACCTTAAACTTTCTTACATGCTCCAGATCGTATTTTTGCGTCAAATTGAAGATAATACCCTTCTTGAGGCGCTACAGTCCAAATTTTGAAAAATTGTGTTTAGGTCATACAACGCCCTTCTGAACATTAGATGGTTTGACGTCTGCTCTACTGAAAAAGCTTTTCAATATTTTCAAAAAGTGTCCTGTAATTAAGATCAAAATGGACCCTCCAAGTTCGAACATAAAGACTGAAGATTACAAATAGTGAACGTATGTTTTTAACTTTTTTGCATTATAAGCGATGGCCGATGCGAACGGCCAGTATAATTTTATGTCCTTATAATATATATATATATATATATATATATATATATAAAATTTTTACATGATTTTCTCAACGTTACAGGATGTTTTAAGACTTTTAAAATTTTTAAAATTTTTTTTTAAATTTTTCTAAGTCTTAAAAATTCATAAAAATTATAAAAATTTTTAAAATTTTTTAAATGGTTTTCTCAACGTTTTAGGATGTTTTAAGACTTTTAAAATTTTTAAATTTTTAAAAAAAATTTTTAAAGATTTAAAAATTTTAAAAGTCTTAAAACATCCTGAAACGTCGAGAAAATCATTTAAAAATTCTTAAAATTTTTTATAATTTTTATGAATTTTTAAAAATAATTTTTAAAATTTTAAAATTTTTAAAGACTTAAAAAATCCTAAAACGTTAAAAAAATCATGTTAAAAATTTTATGAAAATATTAATAATTTAAAAATTTTAAAAAATCATTTTTAAAATTAATATTTTTACTTGACTTGCAAAAAAATTTTTTTTTAATAAATCGGCTTTATTTTGCGTTTTCCAATCGATTTACACTTAGAAATTCAACTTCAAAGCATTTTTGCACCGTTAAATGAGGTTCAATAATGTTTTATTATTGAACCTCATTTAACGGTGCAAAAATGCTTCAAAGTTGAATTTCTAAGTGTAAATCGATTGGAAAACGCAAAATAAAGCCGATTTATTAAAAACAAAATTTTTTGCAAGTCAAATAAAAATAATGATTTTAAAAATGATTTTTTAAAATTTTTAAAATATTAAAAATTTTAAAATTTCTAACATGATTTTTTTTACGTTTTAGGATGTTTTAAGGCTTTTAAAATTTTAAAATTTTTAAAATTTTTTTTAAAAATTTTTATAAGTTTTCAAAAATTCATAAAAATTATTAAAAAATTTAAAAGATTTTTACATGATTTTCTCAACGTTTCAGGATGTTTTAAGATTTTTAAAATTTTAAAATTTTTTTTTTAAATTTTTCTAAGTCTTAAAAATTTATAAAAATTATAAAAATCTTTAAAATTTTTTAAATGATTTTCTGAACGTTTTAGGATGTTTTAAGACTTTTAAAATTTTTAAATTTTTAAAAAAATTTTTTAAAAATTTTAAAATTTTAAAAGTCTTAAAACATCCTGAAACGTCGAGAAAATCATTTAAAATTTTTTTATAATTTTTATGAATTTTTAAAAATAATTTTTAAAATTTTTAAATTTTTAAAGACTTAAAAAATCTTAAAACGTTAAAAAAATCATGTTAAAAATTTTATGAAAATATTAATAATTTAAAAATTTTAAAAAATCATTTTTAAAATTAATATTTTTACTTGACTTGCAAAAAAAATTTTTTTTAATAAATCGGCTTTATTTTGCGTTTTCCAATCGATTTTCACTTAGAAATTCAACTTTGAAGCATTTTTGCACCGTTAAATGAGGTTCAATAATAAAACATTATTGAACCTCATTTAAAAATGCTTCAAAGTTGAATTTCTAAGTGTAAATCGATTGGAAAACGCAAAATAAAGCCGATTTATTAAAAACAAAATTTTTTGCAAGTCAAATAAAAATAATGATTTTAAAAATGATTTTTTAAAATTTTTAAAATATTAAAAATTTTAAAATTTCTAACATGATTTTTTTTACGTTTTAGGATGTTTTAAGGCTTTTAAAATTTTAAAATTTTTAAAATTTTTTTTAAAAATTTTTCTGTTTTCAAAAATTCATAAAAATTATTAAAAATTTAAAAGATTTTTACATGATTTTCTCAACGTTTCAGGATGTTTTAAGACTTTTAAAATTTTTTAAATTTTTTTGTAAATTTTTCTAAGTCTTAAAAATTCATAAAAATTATAAAAATCTTTAAAATTTTTTAAATGGTTTTCTCAACGTTTTAGGATGTTTTAAGACTTTTAAAATTTTAAAATTTTTAAAAAAAATTTTTAAAAATTTAAAAATTTTAAAAGTCTTAAAACATCCTGAAACGTCGAGAAAATCATTTAAAAATTTTTAAAATTTTTTATAATTTTTATGAATTTTTAAAAATAATTTTTAAAATTTTAAAATTTTTAAAGACTTAAAAAATCCTAAAACGTTAAAAAAATCATGTTAAAAATTTTATGAAAATATTAATAATTTAAAAATTTTAAAAAATCATTTTTATAATTAATATTTTTACTTGACTTGCAAAAAAATTTTTTTTTAATAAATCGGCTTTATTTTGCGTTTTCCAATCGATTTACAATTAGAAATTCAACTTTGAAGCATTTTTGCACCGTTAAATGAGGTTCAATAATAAAACATTATTGAACCTCATTTAACGGTGCAAAAATGCTTCAATGTTGAATTTCTAAGTGTAAATCGATTGGAAAACGCAAAATAAAGCCGATTTATTAAAAACAAAATTTTTTGCAAGTCAAATAAAAATAATGATTTTAAAAATGATTTTTTAAAATTTTTAAAATATTAAAAATTTTAAAATTTCTAACATGATTTTTTTTACGTTTTAGGATGTTTTAAGGCTTTTAAAATTTTAAAATTTTTAAAATTTTTTTCAAAAATTTTTCTAAGTTTTCAAAAATTCATAAAAATTATTAAAAATTTAAAATATTTTTACATGATTTTCTCAACGTTTCAGGATGTTTTAAGACTTTTAAAATTTTTTAAATTTTTTTGTAAATTTTTCTAAGTCTTAAAAATTCATAAAAATTATAAAAATTTTTAAATTTGTTTAAATGGTTTTCTCAACGTTTTAGGATGTTTTAAGACTTTTAAAATTTTAAAATTTTTAAAAAAAATTTTTAAAAATTTTAAAATTTTAAAAGTCTTAAAACATCCTGAAACGTCGAGAAAATCATTTAAAATTTTTAAAATTTTTTATAATTTTTATGAATTTTTAAAAATAATTTTTAAAATTTTAAAATTTTTAAAGACTTAAAAAATCCTAAAACGTTAAAAAAATCATGTTAAAAATTTTATGAAAATATTAATAATTTAAAAATTTTAAAAAATCATTTTTATAATTAATATTTTTACTTGACTTGCAAAAAAAATTTATTTTAATAAATCGGCTTTATTTTGCGTTTTCCAATCGATTTACACTTAGAAATTCAACTTTGAAGCATTTTTGCACCGTTAAATGAGGTTCAATAATGTTTCATTATTGAACCTCATTTAACGGTGCAAAAATGCTTCAATGTTGAATTTCTAAGTGTAAATCGATTGGAAAACGCAAAATAAAGCCGATTTATTAAAAACAAAATTTTTTGCAAGTCAAATAAAAATAATGATTTTAAAAATGATTTTTTAAAATTTTTAAAATATTAAAAATTTTAAAATTTCTAACATGATTTTTTTTACGTTTTAGAATGTTTTAAGGCTTTTAAAATTTTAAAATTTTTAAAATTTTTTTCAAAAATTTTTCTAAGTTTTCAAAAATTCATAAAAATTATTAAAAATTTAAAATATTTTTACATGATTTTCTCAACGTTTCAGGATGTTTTAAGACTTTTAAAATTTTTAAAATTTTTTTCTAAATTTTTCTAAGTCTTAAAAATTCATAAAAATTATAAAAATTTTTAAATTTGTTTAAATGATTTTCTCAACGTTTTAGGATGTTTTAAGACTTTTAAAATTTTAAAATTTTTAAAAAAAATTTTTAAAAATTTTAAAATTTTAAAAGTCTTAAAACATCCTGAAACGTCGAGAAAATCATTTAAAAATTTTTTATAATTTTTATGAATTTTTAAAAATAATTTTTAAAATTTTAAAATTTTTAAAGACTTAAAAAATCTTAAAACGTTAAAAAAATCATGTTAAAAATTTTATGAAAATATTAATAATTTAAAAATTTTAAAAAATCATTTTTAAAATTAATATTTTTACTTGACTTGCAAAAAAAATTTATTTTAATAAATCGGCTTTATTTTGCGTTTTCCAATCGATTTACACTTAGAAATTCAACTTTGAAGCATTTTTGCACCGTTAAATGAGGTTCAATAATGTTTTATTATTGAACCTCATTTAACGGTGCAAAAATGCTTCAAAGTTGAATTTCTAAGTGTAAATCGATTGGAAAACGCAAAATAAAGCCGATTTATTAAAAACAAAATTTTTTGCAAGTCAAATAAAAATAATGATTTTAAAAATGATTTTTTAAAATTTTTAAAATATTAAAAATTTTAAAATTTCTAACATGATTTTTTTTACGTTTTAGGATGTTTTAAGGCTTTTAAAATTTTTAAATTTTTAAAATTTTTTTTAAAAATTTTTCTGTTTTCAAAAATTCATAAAAATTATTAAAAATTTAAAAAATTTTTACATGATTTTCTCAACGTTTCAGGATGTTTTAAGACTTTTAAAATTTTTAAAATTTTTTTCTAATTTTTCTGTCTTAAAAATTCATAAAAATTATAAAAATTTTTAAAATTTTTTAAATGGTTTTCTCAACGTTTTAGGATGTTTTAAGACTTTTAAAATTTTAAAATTTTTAAAAAAAATTTTTAAAAATTTTAAAATTTTAAAAGTCTTAAAACATCCTGAAACGTCGAGAAAATCATTTAAAAATTTTTTAAATTTTTTATAATTTTTATGAATTTTTAAAAATAATTTTTAAAATTTTAAAAATTTTAAAGACTTAAAAAATCCTAAAACGTTAAAAAAATCATGTTAAAAATTTTATGAAAATATTAATAATTTAAAAATTTTAAAAAATCATTTTTAAAATTAATATTTTTACTTGACTTGTAAAAAAAATTTATTTTAATAAATCGGCTTTATTTTGCGTTTTCCAATCGATTTACACTTAGAAATTCAACTTTGAAGCATTTTTGCCTTCTTTTGGCAATAACATAAATATATCACTATATGCTGACGACACAGCTGTTTATACTCAGTCATGGCGTATTGACACTATTGTTAACAGATTACAAAACGCCTTCAAAAAGATAAACAAATTCTATATTAAATGGAAAATTAAATTAAATACCACGAAAACTGAATGTATCATATTTACCAAAAGGAGACCAGTCATTGAAAAAAGACTACATATTAACAACCAAATTATTGAATGGGCAGACCATGTTAAGTATCTTGGTGTCACCCTTGACAAAAAATTAACTTTTACCAAGCATATAAATAACGTTAGAGACAAAGCCTATGGTGCCATTCAAAAAATTTATTCCATATTCAAAGTCAATTCACAATTAAATATAAAAAATAAATTGACAATTTATAAAATGTTAATTCGACCTATCCTTACGTACGCCGCCCCCGTTTGGTGCTCTGTCTGTAAGACAAATTTTAAAAAGCTACAAGTGGTGCAAAACAAATGTTTGCGTCTAGTAGGCAACTATCCCAGGTACACGCGGATCCTACTTTTGCACGAGATGTTCAAAATACCAACCATAAAAGACTATGTAAAAACAATGTCCATAACTTTTTTTGACAGATGTAAACTTCATCGTAATAATTTAATTAACAGTATAGGTAATTATAACATGCAATCACTTCAAAACAAATATAAAAAATATAAACATAAACGAACCAAACATCTCTTGTTACAGTGTGACTAGCGTGTGCTCGCCATAGCTGTCTAATAATTACCTACAGAATAATTTCTAAAATAAACCTTAATAAAAATGTCTAAATACTAAATAATATAAATGGCTCTCACTAAAATTATTTTATAGTTGGTTCTTTTTAAATTTTTTTTTTGCCAATGTAATCTTATTATCAAAACAAATAAAACATGTAAATAATTATTATTCTTTCGGTGGGCTATAGCAAAATTGCTGAAACCCCAACAAATATTGTACATAGCAGCTGTATATATTACTATTGTAAATAAAGACTTCTATTATATATTAAACCCCATGAAGTATATTTTATTACTTGTTCCATCATCACTATTTTATGTGTACCTATAGTGTTAATCAAAAAGCCACTAGTGAAAGAGTCCTCTTAACTGTATTCAAATCATTTTTTTCTTAAATCTATTCTTAAATCTATGCAGTAAACACTTTCATTAAGCGTTCCAACCAATGTCTACGTTTGTACCGTCACAGGACTGTGCAAGGTTGACGCATGCGCACAAAACCGATAAAATCAATTTCGTTACCGTTTCAAAACGATCCATTTATATCGGGTTGGAACATAGCTTATGTCGATCGTGTGTTAGTGATAGATTGGTGATGGGCAAACCAGTTTTTTTCTAATTAAGTACAGATAGGTATTACTGTTTCCAAAGTAATCGTTCTTTTCGCAACTGTTCGTTTGTCAACTCTTTTAACAACCGTTCTTTAAGATCTGTTATCACTCAACAGCATAATTCTGAAATCTGTTATTTTTAGAACCGGTTCTTTTCCAGTAACAGTTCTAAAGTGATACGTTAATTCAACCCATCACTATTTTGTATGACCACACACCATTACATAACATAAATTTACCCGTTATAGTACTATGACGGAAATTGCTACAGTACCTCCTATTCACAATTAATGTCGTAATAATTATTATGCTTTGAAAAATTATCAGATTTTGTTTTTCTCACTCGGTTTAATTTCATATCAAAGATGCTTCATTGTTATTATGAAATATAAATTTAAAAAATCTAGAAGCCTGCAATGCGTTACACAATGATATTTACTAGGTTTTAGTAAGGTTTCTTATCTTCTCATTTTTTGGAACTTTTTAATTTACTTGCGTAATAGTAAAAGATAATATTATAGATTGGAATTTCATTGTTAAGCTTAAGAATTATAATTGACATAAATTTGAAAATTGGATAGTTTTTTCATAAATAATTTTAAATTGAAGATTTGTATAAGTCGTGAACATTTTTCAGATTTTTACATTAATTGTAACTAAATAAAAACTCGGGTCGCAGTGCCAAACCCTGCCGACAATATAGTGTATTTGCTAATGCAGGCCTTGTGGCTTTATTATGTAAACTAAGTTCGTTTTTAGACAAAATAAAAAATTTAACCCCTTAATACATCCCTTAAAATAATATTTTTTTTCTTAATTTCAATAATATTATCGATGCAACCTCTGTACGAAATTAAATACACCCTTCAATAAGTAAATCCGTATCAACAAACTAGTGTTTTCATAAAATTTGTAAGTCCGGTCCTGTCGGGCCGATTTTATTAAAATTTTAGCAGCACATTTTAATCATTACTAAAGAGTTAAATTTCAATTTTGAAACGATTCTGACAAATTTTTCGGTATTTTTGGGCCCAAAAACTTTTTGGAGCCCCTAAATACAACCCTGAAAATGGTCCGATCGGGCCCATTTTAAATAGGCTTCGTGCGGTGATAGGTTCCAATGTGTGTACCAAATTTCGTTTCAATCGATTAAGTCTGTCGAGAGTTATCGTGTACATATATATATATAAACATTTTCAAAAATGGTGCCAAATTGTTCAGGAGGCTATGAAACGTCGAGAAATTTTGGTCCGACCCCTAGGTCCCGCCATCCGACCGACGCCAATAGTGTATGTGCCATATTTATGGCAAATACACTAAAAAACACTCATTTAATTTTAAAATGAAAAATCGAAAATTATAAATAGGTATGCAAGTAAACCGTTGCTATAGTGCTAGACTGCACTTCACTTAAAAATAAATGAGATTCCTATAAGTAGGAAATTCCTTTTAACCGAGGTCCGCTGTAATAATATATTCCTTAAAAATAATTTTGGAATCGTCATCTCGAATTTCCAAAATAACATGATACCAAAAAACCAGGCATTAAAAAAACGAATTATAGAAAATATTATTTATTACCCATACCTATTGCCCATGGCCATTATGTACCTATATGTTCTATGTAGCAAACACGCCACTTGCGCTCGTTGCACGTAAATTCCCCGAATTTAACCCAGACGTTGCCATATAAATGCCACTCGGACGCCCTAAAAAGTAGGACACGTCCGGGGAAACCCGGATGGATGCAGAAAACCCTATCTTGGAGCAAGGATGTTACAGATGTGGATTTTACTGACATCTGCAAATGCGGATGCGGATGCTGATTTTTTGACATTCACATCTGCAGATGCGAATGCAAATGTGGAAATAATAATAAGATTAATAATATTAATAAATGTGCCTTCTGATTGGTAAATATTAAATTTTCATGAAATTAAGTAAAAAAAATCGCAGTTTATTATCATTTTTATTAAAAGACTCATTATTTTCATTACTCAATAATCATATTTTAGAATTGGTAAATTATACTATACTTGCTGCACGTGCTGCCGAATCCTCGATCCCTATTGGCCAAGTATAGCCAAAGAATTCGAGTACGCGTCAACTAGCCGACCCGCTCCCGATGATTTTGTCATGGCTTGCATCACATCCGCATCCGCAACGATTTTTGCGGATGCGGGTGCGAATGCATATGTAAAAAATGATGCGAATGCTCCGCGATTACGGATACGGATGCAGACGTCTCCAACATTTCTGGCTTGGAGTAACAATATAGCTAGGTGAACAATGTCAATGATCTGTCGTAAAATTAAATATACTTCTTGAACTATCACACTAATAATAATTGTATGTAAAGTTATTATGTACGTAACACGACGCCTTGTTAATCTACCGAGATAATGTATGGTCACTGGTCAGACTGTGCATAATGTCATTATGCTTGAACTGGACGTAAATGCTGTGCTATAATCTATGACACGGCTTCCGTTAAGAGCGATCGTATAAAGGAGAAGGAAAGGAACTTAATGTATACATGTTGCCGTGGATGAAAACATGCGCTCAAATCTACTTGGCTTCATATTCTTAATAAACTTCTTATTTTAGCCACTGAAAAATAACTTACTTTTAGGTATTGAAATAAATTGACAGGTTTTCCAAGGTAATATATATGAATAAATATATTTACTATCGACGTTTCAAAATTATACCGGGTGTCCGGTCTCAAAGTCAAACATAGGGTATTAACGTCGTGTGCCATTTTTAAGTAGTTTGGCTTTTACTTCTGCTTGTATAGAATATAATAAGAAAACAAACAGGTACCTATCTAAGTAATGAAGAATTTAATTGGTTTTTTATTATTAAACAACAAAAAGTAATACTTAATAAAGAAAATAACATTATAATAAATATTCAAATAACTAAACAATATCCCACTCTGTTATAAAAAGAGTTTCTAACGTTTTGTTTTTCGCCTGCTTAATTTGAAATCATTACTGCAAAATCGATAAATTTCAAATTGGTATTAAAAGTAAAAATTTCATTTTTGGCTTATTTTTAGAATCATTTGATGCGCAATAATTTTATCTTTTGATAGGTACCATTACCTTTCTTGTACGTTGAATTGGCGAACACGAAGCAGCAAAAATGAACAATACCGTGTTAAATCCCTATGTTCACCTTTGAGACCGAACACGGGGTGTATATGTTATGTCTTAACGTCAAAACGTCGATCAGTCTATTTATTTCAATATTGAAAGAAATCCAGGTGTCACCTTTTTAACGATAGTCCTTTTTATGGATTCCGTACCCAAACGGTCCAAACGGAACCCCATTGATCTCACTATATTTCTATCTGTCTGTCTGTCACAGTTTTCTACCTCCTGAACTTAAAGCACTACAATTATAATATGTGAAAAATTGACATATTATAATCGTTTGTCCAAACTCAGGCAAATACTATTTTTTTATTGGACTTATATTTCGAAAAAGGAGGGTTAATCTAAATCGGCTAAGTCGTAAATTTCTTTTTGTCCCACTCCCTATAAAATAGCTGCTTTTTACGGGCTTGTATGCGGAAACATAACTTTCCCGCACACGTATGCGCGAAAGTAATATCCGGTTACGCGTGCGACAGATACTCTTAGCCTGAAACTATATTAAAAATGAATTAAATGAATCCATAATGACTGCAAACAGTATATAAAACACCTATTGTAAGACAATGACGTAACACAATGCTGTAATCAGGAAAAATTCATTAATTCAAACCTATGTCACCGTAGGGATTCTAACCCTAACATAGGTTTGAATTAATGAAGTTTTCCTGATTACTGCATTGTGTTACGTCATTATCTTACAATAGGTGTTTCATATACTGTTTGCAGTCATTATGCATTCATTTAATTGTGTATTTAGTCACGACGTCCGTGTTAAAAAAATGAAGTTTGCTATGCAAATGAAATGTCAAAAATTTTGAAAATACTGAAAATGAAGACAAAAGCAGCTATTTTACAGGGGGTAGAACAAAAAATACCACATATATCTCGTGCGTATATGACTCGTGTGACTGTTAAAACTCGCTGGCGCTCGTTTACTGTCCCTACTCGTCAGTAGGTACTATACCTCATTACGCCACTAATAAGATAATATTATACAATCTACTAGGTATCTATATTATTACAATGCAACTTAAAAACCTCTTGTCGAAGTTGTACAGTATTTACAAGAATTTATGTTTCTACACCACTGCGTCGGACAACTCTGCACTATAAGCATCAATTATGATTTATTATGATATGCTAATGTTATCATAAGTTTTCAATTAAAGCCGAACGCTTTTATTAGATTGAAAGACTATATTATTGCGAACATGACGATAAGACATTCGGAAACCAGATAAAAGCCAATGCTACATTATGATTTTTTGTTGTTATAATTCCTTCAAATTTCATACCATGTAGTCTTATTTCGTCCCTCATCTCAATTATCATGTAAAGACGTAACTGACAAAAATTGAAAAAGTGAGATACGCCACGGAAAAACCGCCCTTAAGCGTGACTTTCTTCTCACGAAGTAGCGTAATTGTGGTTTAAATGGCAGATACTTATTTATACGTGAGATAAATGACGATTTGTAAAAAAACAGTCTTAATCACTACAATTATTATTTTTGGATGTACCGACCTACATTTCGATGCTCTCTCATCTTCAGCCAAAAACTAAAACAGTTTAGTTTTTGCTTGTTGTTTTTATGGTATCCAACCCAGCGTGCTCTTATAGTTCAGACAAATTAGACTTTTTAGGAGAAAAATTTTTTAGTTTTTATTTTCCGACAATAAATTTTCAAGGGGTTAAAAATAAAGGACTATAAGAAGTTCCCAACCTGAATGGACTCGTTAGGAATTTTCCTCATTTTGCTTAGTATTTCTTCATAATTATTTACAGTTCATTATTTTTAAAGTAAAGGAAAGATATAGATGATAAGATCATTCTGAGTTTGAAATTATTGTTAGAAGTAGAACTAAAGAGAACTTTTGAGTCCAGTGCAGATTTGTAACAAACATAAGGAAATAGATTGTCGTTAAATTATTTATTATTACGTGATTTATGTTTAACTTAACGATTTTAAGTAAAATCGCTAAATTAAACATAATTTTCTAATCTTGCAAGTTGCAAGTCACACACGTAGTAATCATCATAATCTTTTATCTTTTTGGTTTCGTCTTAATTTCGTTTTAATTTTTTTCCCCAAATGAAATATTTTTCAATTTATGTATTAAACTATGTTGTATAAATGTACTGAAAAGTTAATTAAACCTATAGTTAAAAGATTTATTTTCAAATTCTATAAACAACTAAAAAAACAATTTTTCAAATGTTATAATATCAAGATAAAAATAATAGTAATCCATAATATTTCCAAAAAGGCGATCAGAAATGTTTATTGTCGGGGGGCTTGAATAGCGTAAGGCGACTATAAATATCGGAAATCCTACATCTTAATTAAAAAGAGAAAATGACTTGCTTGTCTAAACAGTAAGAGTGAATCACTGTTCCAGGTGAAGGAGGTAGGATTCTCTTTCATTTTTTTTTTGTGTACTTACCTACTTTTGAGCAGATAAATAACGACATATACCACCTAATAACGAATTAAAACTGTGTAAATCATTTTTACATTTATTAATAGAAAGTGCAGTAAACCTTTATATAGAAAAGCATGCAATTATTATTTATTGCTTCTCAAATAGAAATTATCGTAGGTACATGTGGTTCATTTACCAAACTCAAAAAATGTTTGTGTACAAAAAATTAAAATTTGTAAATGAAATTCTCAAAAATGATTTGGTAACAGTGTTTCATACACTCCGTATATATAGGACTATACCGTGCGAGTTTTTTCAAAGCGTACATAGACTGTTTCACAATTTAAAATCGTGGTATAGACATTGTTGGTATCTATCTGGTCTGCCTGCAAAACTGCACACTAAATAACGCAGAGACCTGCCGACAACTATTTCCCCCAGAATACAAATTGTACATAAGAACCTTTTCTTCCACGGTGTACATTTTTTATAGAAAAAATATTAAATAAATCTCTGAACTTATAAAATTTATTATCACAACTCAATAATAATAAATTGTAAATAAAAACATTCATTTCCATAGTTTCTAACAATATCTACACTACGATTTCAAATTGTGAAACAGCCTATGTACGTTTTGAAAAAACTCGCACGGTATATATCGTCTTGAGAGTTTCAATTTTTTTCTGAATAGTCCCCTGAAAATACACTTAACGTTTACATCTGCGGTCGGTTAACTACGACACAAAAAAGTTTTAAATATTCAGCACTGAAATTTTTTAATAAGCTTCCTAGTCATTTACAAAACTTGCCTACGAAAAAATTTAACAAACAAATAAAATTGCTTATTAGTAATAAATGTTACTATAACATAGAGGAATTTTTTAATTCTAGATTTTAAATATTGTATCTGTATTAATTGATGACTTCACACTACTTAATACTTTTGTGTGTAAATATCTGTCTATCTATCTATCTATAATAATTTTTACAAAATTTTTCTTTGACTAAAATTACTGAATTTTTAACTGACACGATTACAAAACGTGACATGTTTAAAATTTAAATAAAATTTTAAAATCATAATGAAGAGAGTTTCGTAAAAATATTTCTTTTTAATAATTGCTGAAGTTGCAAAATTTGTGAAATATAGTTTAAAATAATATTTGGGTGATTTTTTGTATATTTAATTCTCTGTTATAATTTTTATAAAACTTAACATGCCTAATACCTAATATAGTATCGTTTACACATTAATTCCTTTGTTGTTTTAGGCGTTACTTCAACATAGCTAAAGCGCCTAAGTTATTTAGGTCTATGACACACACAGCGGTTTGTGCCCAGGCGTTTGCTGAGTCGGCACGAATGTTAATGTTTTTCAATGATGCAAAACACACACCGCGGCGAGAATTGTCTGGCGACTCTCAGCCGCCTCGACACATCGTTCTCCACAAGAAAAGCCTGACACCGCTGTGTGTGCCGTGTTGAGGCGGCAGCCGCCTCAGGCGGCTAGTCGGCGCAGAAGCGCTCTAAAATCGCTGTATGTGTCATCTCTCTTAGACGGGGAGAGTTTCTCGATCGTTTTGTGGCAAGATTGCGTGAATAAGTTAAACGATATTTGCCTTCAACTATTTACACGCGAACAATAATCTTATAGTTCGCCTACGAGAATGTTATGCGAGACTCGAAATCGCCTGACAGTTTTGTTTACGTTGAGAGTTGAGTTTTGTATAGACTAGAGAGCATATCGCTATAGCTAGTGCTAGTACCTATGACATTTCGAATCTTACAAATCGGTAGAAGATAATCTCCTATAGGTACATGGTTTACACAATGCGATTTTTAATCGCCTACGATTTCTCACCCCAAACGAGCGAGAAATTAACCTCGTCTAAATGGACCTTTATAGTATGAGCCTCACGTTATTTTGTACAGTCCAAACGGCTGAACCGATTTTGAAAAGCTGTTTTTTTCGAATCACGATTATACATCTCTATTCGGAATTGAAATACTGTTTTCCGTCTGTATCCTACAATAAAAGTGTGTTAAGTCCACTTTTTTCAAAAAGCGGTTTATTTCATTAAAATAAGTAATAGTACCTAAGTCCTTTTTTCAAATGCAAGTCTGTTTTATGTCCTACCTAACTTTAATACTTATTTACAGAATTTAGAATTTATGTTCTAGAATCAAGTATCTATCCAACGAATATTGAAGAAATTTCCTGCAAACAAAAACTTAATTTGCTTCTCCTGTAAAATTTGAAAAATGCGACTTAACACACTTTTATTCTGGGGTACAGAGTTTAATCTCTGTTTCTGGAAAATATTTTCTCTTACAATTCATTATTTTTATGAGTTTATCATTATGAGTTTTCGTTAAGTCTTAAATGAAACTTTTAAGAACAATTATTATTATAGGCACCATATTCGTACAAAAAAAATTTTCCTTATAAGATCTTACATATCATTACAATATATATAATCATATTGTAATGATATGTAGGATCTTATAAGGAAAATTTTGACATAGGGCATTGTGTGAATTTTAGAGGTTATTATTTCATGAACAAGCGATGAAACTCACTCCGGCATAGGTTCAGGCGCAGCCCATCAATGTTTATGTCATTCATTAGTGAATCACAGAGTTCATAAAATACTCAATGCATTCCCATAACCATAAGTCATAAGTCGTAAGCTGATAATAAACCCCTACTCACTTTAACCAGCACCATATAGAAAACAATAGTCGCAGTGCATAACCCTGTCGAAAAAACAAGTACATGCATTATGATATTATTTAAACATAGCATTATGTGAATTGAAATTTATTTGCGGAATTTGAAACCCTTACTGTATCTCTTAAAATGACGAGTCGAACGTTTAGTAACCTACATCACTAAGTTAAAAGGTAATAGAGACGCTATTATACCGTATACAACTGCTTATACAAAGTTGAAGTCAAGTCTGACGTCACAGGTCATAACAAACATGGCGGCCAAACAGGGGATGAATATAAATATTATTCTCTTCTTCTTCTTGCATATAAAATGAATGAACTCAATAAATATGGCGACTGGCTTCACTTTTAAATGCTTGTAGCGTCTCTATAACCTCATAACTGAGTTCACCTCGGAATTTAAAAATTAAAATATGTGCTGGAGTCTGGAGAATTGGCAATTGCGACAGGAGTATTAAAAGATGCCTAGAAACATATTGTGATCAAGAATGTTATCGCTTTGATTGCAAAAAAATAAACTGTTGGTTGACCTACATATAACCTTATTAAAATGTAGTTTAAATTAAGAAATTCTGGAGAGATGAAACGTTTCAACACTACACATGTACGTAAATGATTATCAATTAATGATTATCAATAATTCCACATAATCCATTTTGCTTCGTGGTCGTAGAGTAATTGCCGTAAAATGTTTGTGGTGATATTTTATTAATAATAAATAACAGTGTACATAAAGTTTTGTCCTATTATGTGCATATTATACACTCTCGCAGGCTGCGCGATTCTCTGTCGTCTGTTGTCCTAGGGCAATGCAACTATGTAAATACAACCGATCAGTGCATATTGTAGTATACCTTCAAGCTAGGAAGGCGACCCCTCATTAAATCTAGAATCGCGAGAAATTAAAAAATAAATGAAAAGGAATCCAGTTTTTTATCAGTGATTAGCGACATTATCTTATTTTTACAGTTCTAAGAAAAAATAAACCGCAATAAGAAATTCGTGTATTTGACAAAATAACGTGTAATTTTGACGTAGATACAGAACAGAGATAAATATATTTTTTGTCCTACCCCCTATAAAATAGCTGCTTTTACTCCATGAATACCTGTTGTAAAATTACCCATTACAGGCCAGTAACGAGAAGCAGGCGGTAAAGTAAGTTTACCGCCCGCCGGGCGCTAAAGTAAATTTCAATAATAATTCAATTTTTTTAATTTATTGTTTTTAATATCTAATAAATTTAAAAAATCAGTAGGTAACTTCAATATTTCATACTTACTCCAGCTGGACGCGAACCTGGGATCTTGTCTATTCCCACTCAGCCATGGCCGCTGTTTTGTCTGATGGCTTAGACAGGCTACTTATACAATATGTACTTTACAATACACATGTAGGTGTACAGTACCTACTACCTAACCTAAACTATTAGAAGTTAAGTTTGTTAAAAATGTTAAAAATACTGGAAATGAAGATAAGTTGTAAGACAAAAAATACAGCGTGTATCGAAGGCGCGATACTATTTTGAATGGTGTGACTGTTAAACTTGCTGCACACGTTTAACATAATGTCACAACTCGTCGAAAATATACTTCATTACGCCCTATTCTGATACACTGGTTTAGTCAAAAATTAAGCCCAACGGGTTGAACAGAAAATAAACACTGCTTTAATTTATCAAAAAGAATATTATTTTGTCGCTCACATTTACAAATCTATTTAAGCATACTGCAAGAAACAATTGAGGTCCCAAGTATTTATACCGTGTGTCCCATCTCATATAACAATAATTATTTTTAAAATGTTCTATACATTCGTCTTAACATAAATGGGTTTATAAAAACTATCCATTAGCCCGTTTTCATTTATCGCGTTAGAGGGTGGGCCGGGTATTTTTTGAAAAAACTTCAAACAAATATACAACTCCTAAACTAAAAGAGATACAAAAACGTGCGTGTCTTTTTATAAAGCACGGTAAATTAGAAAAATATTAAAATAGTTCTGAGAAATTTAGAAATATTTTTAAAAATGAAAATAATCTCTTTTGGTTTAGCACAAGGTATATTTCAACCTGTGCAAAGATATATCTCCCCATAGGATGGATGTTCAAGACTATGTAACGCAAATATTGCTTTCTAACTGTCTAAAAGTTGAAAACACGTAATTCATTAGAAACAAACTCATTTCCAGAGGAATTTTAAAAATATAAAAAGTCCCTATCTTTACAACTTGCAAGACATTTCCAATTTTCGTATCAATTAATTTTATTATGCATGAAATACCACAGCCTGCATGGCAAGAGATGAAGCTTTTTACTTCTACGGAAAGTCAGCGCAAATTGTTTATGACTTTTCAGAGAATGATCGCATCGCTGGGACATGCGGTATGTAAAATAATATAATGGTTACCCGGTTACCTGGTATGGCACCTATGACAACCAGGTGTACGAATCGTTCATACATGCATGTGCTACATTATACCAATGCAAGATAAGATAGAAGATAAACGATCTACCGACTTACACAGGGCTGGTAAAAGTACACTCGTCTTCTTGATTGTAATTAGGGATGTGGAAAATTTTGGAAGAATATTCCTTCACTTCCTCAACCAAATTATAATATTATAAAATAGGTATATAAAATATATGCTACTAAATTTTAAAAAATCTGATCTGTAAAATACATATTATCTAAATTTAAAAAAGAGAGCGTGTGGCGTGTGCTTAACACTGCACACGGTAGAAGTGAAATTCTCTCACTCACTCGTCGGTATATTTTCGCGACTCTCTTGTTCACATACACTAGAAACAGTGTAAAATTTTAAGTAAATGGCCATCTAGGAAAATTTATTGGAACAGATGAAACGCCTTTTCATAATATATTATATTTTTTTGCCATCTGCGAGTTAACCAATTTTTCTATACTAGTACCGCGGTTATACACCTTTCTCCTTACCTCCACCACTACTGCCGTCGCGCTTGTTCCTTATCAGATCAGAGCCACTTATCTATCCAGCGCTCCAATAAAGAAATTTCACGTAGCAACATTTTATCGTTAAATAATGAAAATAAAAAAGCAGAGATTTAAAAAAAATGTCATTGAAACAATAATTATAAGTAGGACGCTATAAATTTGCCATCGTGTGATTTAACTTTATAATTTTAAATTTTACAAATTTTTATGACTTCTTAAAAAATAAAGAATTTCCTGACTTTTCCTGGTTTTCAAGATTTTCCCGGCGACTAGACATCACGTAATAGAAGAAATAGTATTTCAACGTACATCCCAGGAGCTCAAAAGTTCATTGCGATGTATCGGTCTTTACACATCCTTTTTTACGTGGGCCATAACCATAAGTACCTAATATGTTTGTGGATAGTTTGTTGCACCAAAAAAGTTATTTAAGTGCGACAAAAGCCAAATCTAAATTAAATCTTTTTATATGTGTTAATACGTTATATATATTTAAATTGCTTGCTTGATGAGTGTTTATTTTTATCAGTGATTCATATCATTTTTGTACTGGACTTTTTAGTTTTTTTTATGAACTGAAAATCTAAATATTGTGTTTTTACAATAGTCAAATAAATTTTAGATTTTATCGGATTTTATAATTAAATACAAATTAATATATAATACTTAATAATATTATAATATTTGTTTACTTCAATGTGAAGCATTTATGGCAAATTTATTTTAAAAGACTAAGACCCTTGACGTCTAGCGTTAAATCAAAACTGGGTAAAATAATGACTTATATCCAGAAATTTGCAAAATTGGTTGTAACGATTTGAAATAGAAGATGCAAAATATATAATTCAAATGATTTCAAATACAAAATGTAAAGTGATTTTGAAAAATGTATTTGGAGTATAAAAGGCAAAATAGGTATTTTTAAAATAGCTATTTTTAATTAATGCTTTTTTTATTGCTGTTCATTGTATCTATAGGAAAAATTCAGGTGATTTAAACCATTTGCGAAGAAAATACATCTTATAGCTAGCGGTGTAAAATGATCACTTACTTTTCACTGTGATAACCATCTTAGCTAGTAAAAATTTGGGCCTTGGCATTACTCAACAATGTAATTTCTATTTTGTCTTTACAAAATGATATTTAGAAGGAGGCATTTAAAATAGAAAATAAAAATATGTAGGTTAAAATGCATTTTATATTTTAAATATATCTATTTCAAATAAATCACATCTCTCCTTTCATCCCTTTCTGAAACAAGTTGTTTGTTTAAAACTGCTCGTCCCGATTATTCAGCCCCTAGGTGTACAATGTATGGTACACTATCTCCATAAGTAGGTACTATACAGAAAGACACGGTCAAAGTCAGATAGATATAACATATTATGATTAATGATGAATGTTAGTACGGTGCGACTGTCGATCTACGACCAGGTCGACATATCTCATCTGTCGATAAAGCAGCGTTCTTACAACCGACCGACCAATAACATTATTAATACCTGTCGTCCTGTCCTTTCGGTGAAATACACCGACCGTCCAGGACAGGTTATACACACCGAGTCCAATCGTCATCGAAAAATTAACATTTTTATCAACCACTTCGCAAGTAGCACGTATCGCCTAATCTTAAACGCTAATCAATAGTTAAAAGCTGATTATTTTCCGCAGATAATAATTAAAAAACGCACAGAAGCCTCCTCTTTTCTTTTTTAAGGCCACCAACAGCTAAGGTTATTTGGACCTAGCACCAATTCATATTTTTTGTCTTCGTCACTGTCATTAGGCCCTACAAAGTGTGCCGTGCAAATTTTGAAAACAGAAGCACTGTCTACGTCGCAGATATATATTGTAATACTCCTATATTGCTAGCCGGGGTCTGGAGTCGGACGAAAAGCCTACGGTGCAGACATATATATGTCTGTCTCTCTCGCAAGACGTCGAGTCTAATGCGCATAAACAATTTATAATATTAATTGATCTATGATAATAACAAGGTTAGTAGTGATAATAATATTTCCGAAATTGCTATGGAAACAATGTGAATCGAATGTTGCAACGCATGCGCACAACGAGATGGATTTCTCGACAAAGATAGAAACAGTCATTTGCTGTCTCACTAATTGCGGCCTGATACTTCCACTTACGGGCGCAAGCAATATAGGAGTATTACATATGTGGCGTCGCAACTTGAATATAACCATAGCGACCAGATACAAACTAAAAAGAAAAAGTCAGAGAGAGATAGAGGCTTTCCTCGTTATTCATGCCTTCACTATCCAGCGCATTTGGACACGCATTAGTAGACTAACACTCCATATGTTTCTAACTCGATGGTTGGTACTATATTAAAATTAATTGAATATAAGTACTCAAATAATAATTTAGCCATGTGGGCATGAAATAAACTTACTCTAGTGCGCTAATATGAAATAACTATACAAGAATTTATTAAAACATTTTTTACAAAATCTTGAAAATCGTTAGGAAAAAGCTTTTCTAGATAAACAACCATTCAATCAACGTTTTGTCTGTCAGTTTGTGGTAATTGAGCCTTGCATAAACTTTTCCCGGAAATTCAGACATCGTATCTAGTTACCTACGATGAATGATCATATCCAAAAATTATTGAACAATCCAACTGTAATTATTGTCTATAGTGTATTAAAGAAATACTTTACAAAAAATAAAAAAACGCGCATATATCAACGCACTAAAAAGTGGAAAATAAATTTCTTTCTCTTCTATAATGTTTAAAAGCGTGGGGCGACTCGATTATTTAATTGAAATATAGATACAGTGAGTGTACCGCACTTTTGAACGTTATAAAAGAGAAAGAAATTTATTTTCTATTTTTTAGTGCGTTGATATAAGCGTATTTTACTTTT
Source organism: Mongoloraphidia duomilia (assembly GCA_039654895.1). NCBI lineage: Eukaryota > Metazoa > Arthropoda > Insecta > Raphidioptera > Raphidiidae > Mongoloraphidia > Mongoloraphidia duomilia. The sequence continues at coordinate 22,814,641 of CM077525.1, read as the reverse complement.
TGAAAAATATATTTTCAAATTTTTTGTCATTAATACATTATATTTAAATTTTAAACAACTGGAGACTTGTTTTCCCACCACTAAGACCGTCACTTCCACCACATGTTTTTATTTCCATTTTAGGCTTATTATATAATATAAAATATATTATTGTACCCAGAATATCAGAAAATGGTATTGTCATTGAAACTACATACGACTGCAAAGTGTCATGTCAATTTGACATCTGGAAGAGGGTGAAAATCGAATTGCAAGATTTTTTTACATACATACTGCAAGTGAAGAGCTAATATAAGCATGTTAAAAAGAGACTGATGATCATACTGTACATTTAAGTACCTTTCCAGATAAAGATATCAAGAATGATATTGTACAAAGAACGGAATGGGTCAATTTACAGTTTTTGATCAAAAAGATGATGCTTTCCTTGAGGAACGAAAACTGCATTGTTGCGAGTTTGCTTAGACTGAAAACGAACAATTGCTGAATGAATTGTATTCGATTAGTGACGCTAGTCACTAGTGTGAATATAACTCAAGACATGTGGTCAATAGGGCTATTTCCCTCTTTCCATTTCTGCAAAAAATAGATCCCGGAATGACGCATTCATTAATCAACTTATTATGCCTTTTCGTAATTAAATTTGGATAAATTTCATTCGGGACGCTCTTGTAATGGAAAATAATTATTTAAAGTCATGGAATCGACACTGCCTATCATTTTCCGTTGAACAAAAAACGATTAGTTTATTCACGTACCTTGAAGGGTAAAAGTGGTCGGAAAATATAAATCATTCAAAATCTAATCTTGGTTATAAACAAATAATTAATTGCAACACGTACAAAGGTAAATTATCTGTATCATTACAATTTTTGTGTAATAATGTAATATTAAAAACTATTTACATCCAGCATGATAAATAACGTCATCTAATGAAATCTGAATCAATTAAGTTTATATTAATTTGAAATGACGAATCGCGAGATCATTAAATCTGAACATTAACGAATTTATATTTCGCTATCATATTTACCATAATAATAAAATTCCATTTCGTAATTAATTCTCAAAACTTGATATTAGTAATGTATTAATCAATATTTATTTATCACAATTTAATATCACAAGATAATCTTTTAAAAACTCAGATATGTGTAAGTGTTCTTAATTGTCATGATTATGAAAATGTAAATTTTTTTATTAGTTGGAAAGATTGAAACATTTCCATATATCGTGTCTTTTGAAGTTAGATATATAAATATCATTCCTTCTGGAGCCTGAAAGCATGGTACACACGTCGCAAGGTTTCATCTACCTATTTTGAGCATAAAAAAAACATCTAAGGCTGTTGATTTAACCCACGTTTAATTAATTAATTAATTAATACCTTCATTTCTGCCACTTTTAAGGCTGCAATTGTTCACAATTTATTTTATTTTTTCTGTATATAAACTTGTATTCTGAACATTTCAATATTAAGTCCTGAACTTATATTATTTGATTGTACTGTTTCATCTCGATATAAGTACCTAAACATTACATATTTTTAGAGCGCATATATTCCGAAATGTTTCATTCCTCCCCGGACATTTGAGATCGCTACCACTCTTGAACTCACGCCTAAATTTTCTAAAGCCGGACCTGATCAAATATATCGTAATCCTCGATTTAATCTAATTTAATTGTCGAAAAGGAAAATTATGAAATTATTTCAGGTGATAATTTAATTATATGCCAGAAGTATTCAATTTTTGGTATTGATGTCTTAATTTATTCATAAACTAATGAACATTTTGTATCGTTTTCACTTTTAAATTTTGTCAATAAAATATCTTATGGTGAGTTTCTGTAGAATAATGCATGCAAGTTAAACTAACAAAGGCTTCACCGTGCGTTTAGGCATCTAGAAGTTATACGACAAACACACTTTAATATTTCTGTATTTACCTAGAAACTTTGCATTAGCGAACAGAATGTTTGATTTTTTAAATTCTAGTGTATGCGCGGTTAAAAGCCATAAGAAATCACATTAGAAATATCTACTTTCGATAATATTTAGAGCAATAAATTAAAAAAAAAACAAATTTTTTATCCTTCTGGAGTTTATAACTATCCAAAAAAGTTTAAAAGTTGAACTCTTAGGCAACATCTCCTCTGAAAATTTACTACTAAAGAATAGACGCTGATGATTTCAGTTGTTGAGCGTCTATAATCTACAAGCTTCTTCGTTTTCTACTACTACTACCTACTACTAAAAATTTGTTTCAGTTATTGCATATAGCTACTTTGAAATGCTGATATCTTAACTATAAAGGTAGTCCACTTTTAATGTCAAAGACTGCAACATCAGCAATGCCAATGCGCACAGGCAAAACATAATAATACTGTCAAATAAAACACGAAACCTTATATCTATAATAGCTGTCTCTTTCTACATGAAAATGTAATCCATGTTGCTAGAATGAGACAATTATAAAGACAAGATTCCACCTTTAAGCTATCTGTTCGGAACGATTAGTTGGCATTTAATTTTTTTTATCAGTTCAAGTCTTTTTAACATTTTTAATTGTGATATGATGTTTTATATCGCTGTCAGTTTGAGCGCGTTCTATTCGATACAATCAGCATAAAAATCTACGGTTTAATGATCTATGGTTTTAATATGATCTTAGCAAGATAATGAAATCTCTAACTTACTGACTGCAATTTCAAAGCTGCGATATTACAAACTGCACGACTCATGCAAAATACGTTTGTGAAGTTTTAAAGTCTTCATACCGCTAATTTTTGAGAAAGTGCTTTTTTATTTGAAAATAATTGATTATCAGGAGGTATAGTAGGTAACTGTTAAAAAATATCAGCCTGATACTGGCAATAGGTTAATAGTTAGTGTTACCGTCTAGATCTAAACTTTCTAGACTCTTGTCTTGTCTAGATTTCCAAGACAAGACTTGCAAAAGTCTTGTCTAGAAATTTTCAAGACAAGACAAGACTTGCTTTATCTAGATCAAGACTCTTGTCAAAACTCTATACAATTTTCAAGAGTCTAGATAAATTAAGTAGTAGTAGGTAAAATAAACCACTCAGTTAATCTAGACTCTTGAAAATAATCTAGAGTCTTGATATTAGACAAGACAAGAGTTTTTTAATCTAGACTTAGACTTAGTGAAGTCTTGTCTTGATATTTCAAGACAAGACTTTGAAAATCTTGTCTTGTTTTGTCTAGACGGCAAAAATATTAATAGTAAACATTATTTTTCAATAATCTAACTCAAAAACAAAAAAAAAACACTTGTATTTTGTTAGTGACCAGATTATTGAAGTAACAGGTAGGTATTTCAGTAGCAATTATTTTACTGAGCTGTTATTTTAGTAATCTATTATGTTTTTTAACAGGATAATTTTGAAATCAATTATTTTTCGTAACAATAACTAAATAACTCGGGTCGCAGTGCCAAAACCCTGCCGACAATATAGTGTATTTGCTAATACTGGCATTGTGGCTTTATTATGTGAACTTAAATTTGTTTTTGGACAAAATAAAAAATTTAACCCCTTAATACATCCCTTAAAATAATATTTTTTTTCTTAATTTCAATATTTTTATCAATGCAACCACGGTACCAAATTAAATACACCCTTCAGTAAGTAAAGCACTATCCCCAAACTAGTGTTTTCATAAAATTTGTAAGTCCGGTCCTGTCGGGCCGATTTTATTAAAATTTTAGCAGTACATTTTAATCGTTACTAAAGGGTTAAACTTTATTTTTGAAACGATTCTGAGAATTTTTTCGGCGTTTTTGGGCCCAAAAACATTTTTCAACCCCTAAAAACCACCCTTAAAATGGTCCGATTGGGCCCATTTTAAATAGGCTTCGTGCGGTGATGGATTTCAACGTGCCTACCAAATTTCGTCAAAATCAATTAACTCTTTCGAAAGTTATAGCCCGCATATATATATATATATATATATATATATATATATATATATATATATATAAACAGACTTTTCCAAAAATGGTGCCAAAGTGTTCAGGAGGTTATGAAACGTCGAGAAATTTTGTTCCGACCCCTAGGTCCCGCCATCCGACCGACGCCAATAGTGTATGTGCCATATGGCAAATACACTAATAAATATGGTAGTTATTTCGTCCTATTAATAATTTAGTGGAAAATATAGTCCAATATGCTGCTCTGGAATCTGCCTTTGGCAACTCTGTTTCTAAAAGTATAACAGCGCCTATAACATTTATTACCAACAGAATCTACCGAGAGTCTTTTTAAACCCTCAAGTGAAGTGCGTTAATAACAATGATATTGTGTATATTTTAAAGGTTAAAATAGGTGAAAACAATAATAGTAAATCATCACATCAGAGCATATAGTACAGACATACTCCTGACAATACAGTTGCATAGTGAAAGAACGCATATATATCATAAGTGGCTTGCAGATTGGCACGTCATTTCACGCCTCGATTCCAATTAATCGCATAAAAAATAGTTAGAAGTGCATTAGAATAAGATGCTGCTATATAAAGATGCCACAAATCAAAGTGCAATACACAATTTATTGTGCGTTTGTGTTGATCGAAAACTAGTGAAGTTGATTGGAAATTAAAACGGTCAGCTGTTATAATATTTCATTATAGTCTTGTTTGATTCGTTTTCAACAGGCGAACAGGAAGTGTTGAGTTTCGTAGTGAAGCCATGTTTGGAACTCGTTTTAAGGCCTGAGCACATTAGCGCGGTGGCGGTGGCGTTTGAACGCAACACTAATAAACAAATTGACACGCGCATATATGTCGCTACTTGTCAGCGTTAGAGCGTTCTGGTGCAGCGTTCTATGGCGCGGTGGCGATCAGACACAACTTGTTGAGTTTGATCGCTGACCGCGTGTACCGATGTGTAGTAAACGTTATTGTATTGTTGAGATGGCGAATGACGAAGACAATTTTACCGAAAAACTAACTGAAAGTCACCGCAAACACCACCGCAACAGTGTGGCCTATTCAAAAAACGCCACCGCCACCGCGCTAATCTGCTCAGGCCTTAATAATCAAAATGAAATAAAGTAGAACTCTTCCTCAAGTTTAAATTCAAAAATTCTACGAGAGGCGACAGTTGGATAAACAGACAGACAGATAACGAAGTCACACCATAACGGTTCCGTTTATTACCATTTTGAAACGGAACCCTAAAAAACTGATTTTAAACAAATAGAAGAATAATCACAACTTTAATAGATAGATATATTCTAGGTTTATCGTACAATTTTATTTTTTAATCACGCTGTTAAATGACGGTTGCTATGGTAACGATCAACAATTTGCCAAAATGAAAACGCAGCAACCAATGAACACGTAGCAACCAAAATTTAACAGCGTGATAAAAAAACAGCCTGTTACAATTGTACGATAAACCCAGCAATAATCTAGTTCCTTTTGATTCAGCAAGACCGGCGTTTCTTCCTCTAATTCTCTACTATTTCTTAGAGAGAGAAATAATAATCAGAGACAAAGACATCAATGTAACCACTCGGATCGTCACATCTCATAACAGTTACCTAATTTTTGTTTTTTTAATTTGAAACTCGTTTCTTCGTGATAGTAAGAAAAATATTTAGCTTCATCGCGAAATCTTTCTAAACGTAACTTTTCCACGACTTAAAATGATTAATTCATTGTTACTTGTCCTTAAAACCATAGAATGATTAGTAGTAAGCATAAAAAAGGAATATTTTTCGGTGGTATTACGTACGGAATTCAATAAAAGAAATAATCTATTGATAAAATAGTTTTATTCGATAATTTACATTATTAAAACTTTATTTTGTTGGCTAAAATATGTTTTATACCATTATATAGCATTTATACCATTATCGATTATCCAACTCCATAAAGTTTTCAATTTCTAACTCCAAAGGCAAAAAACTTAAATGCGTGGAAAGTTTTCGCATGATCACCCCGATATTATTCGCAATAAGGAACAATTATCAGCGTGTTAATTTAATTCAACGATCTGCTGAGCTCACAACTGGCATAAACATGACTGATGTCGGGTTTATCGTACATTTTAATCAAACTGTTATGTTAATTCACTGTTATTTCTATGGTTACTTCGTATGTTTTATGGGTAAAACTGTGATTAACAAAACAGCGTGTTAAATGTACGATAAACCCAACATGATTCACTGAAAGCATAAATGACAACGGAAACATTTTTAAATACTTAACAATAAATCAAAGAAAACCCAGACATTTTTTTTATCTTACTAATAATATTATTACAATAATAATAATGCGTTTAACGTCCGTTTCTCTAGAATGTTTCAAATTTATATAAAACCGAGCTTTAATAGAAATCGGTATACAGTAAACTACAGATTATCCGAGGATATCAGTAAATTAATATCTCCGAATTGTCAAATCATCGGATACTCCATGAAATGATGTCACATTCTGAAAACTTCATTCATAATCTACATTTTTCGCCACAACAATAAGACTCAATGATTGATCAATTAAAAAAATGTTTTTGTAGTTCCTGAAGGCCACACAGGGGCTACATTTCGCAAATGTTGTTCTACTACGTTCAATTTTAGTGGTCAACGTACTTAGACCTCCTGTAGCGACCCCAGGCAGTGCCTGGCTGTATGGAGTACCAATCGGGAGAATTTCCAGTGTGCTAGTCTAAACCTTTCCTCATTAAAAAAATTAATAATATTCAAAAGTCATATCAGGCGCCTCTCGGTTCGTTTTTTCCGGTAACTTTTTGTATCCCTGAGCGACCCTATATTAGCTCATTATATTGAATTCTTAGACAATCTGCAAAGAAAAGCATAAAAAAGAAAAATATATCTAAATGAAAAAATAAACGTCTGTCATAAAAAATTTCCCGGTTTCAGAAAAATAATTGATAAAAAAATAAATGTAATGATTTTATTGCACAACGGTATCATGTATTTTTATCTCTCTATATCGAAATGATTATTCAAAATGCCGAGATTTATTTACCTAACAATAAGTTGTTATCTAGAGAGGTGTTTTTATCATTTGAGGCCCCCGCAGTGTGAACTCAAAAGAAAAATATAGAACAAGTCACTCATTCTAAACGTATATACAGTATGATCAGGAAAAGCACGCGTAAACTAAGTAAAAGTGCATAAGTAGATTTTCTCTTCTATGCCATTAGCATGTACAGACCACCAGTAAACGTTTGCATCAACACATTGTATTACTTCGTACTCATATCAGTCTTCTGAAACAGTGAACTCTTGTTCTGAAAGGACAGGTAAGTAACTTCGCGACAATACCTGTACTGTTACCGTAGTTACCATTCATAAAACTACGGTAACATCACCGGTACCGTCGCGAAGTTAGGTATGTGTCCTTTCAAAAAACAGCCTTTAGAGCAGGGTTGTTACGGATGCAAAAATTTAGACATCCGCGGATGCAGATGCGGATGCGGATTATTAGAAGTTCACATCCGCGGATGCGGATTTGATGCGGATGCGATGCGGATGCGGAAGCGGATTTTGGGATTTTAAAAGGAAAATTATTTAAGTTTTAAGTGCATAAATAACTGAAAATCAATTTAATTTTAACTTTTTATTTATTTAATCATATTTTTAGCACGTGCCACTCTGGCTCCGCCCACTTTCTTTACATGTAGTTACTTGTTGATGTGATTCTGCATCCGTAAAAACTCCGCATTGATTGATGCGGATGTGAATGCGGATGCAAATGTCTGAATTAATGCGAATATTCCGCATTTACGGATGCGGATGCAATATTCGTAACACCCCTGCTTTAGAGAACAAACTTGGGTAGTTCCGGACATGTATAGCTACAAATACGATGTCCTCTTTCGGAGATGTTTCCTGTCTTTCCTTAAAACAAATTTTAACATGTCCGTATTTCGGCATATAGTCCGATTTCATCAACAACGGCCACAGTAGGAGTATTTATGCGTTCCCGAATGAGAGTACATATCTACTAAATCGAACGTCTAGCATGTTCAGGTATAGGCTCGGCGTTTTACACTACGACGTATATTCCTGTCCATTTAGACTTAGAACTGTGGAACGAGATCGGTCCGAAATCCGCTGACACTCATAATATCATTTTTTAATTCTTCCAACGTAAAGGTGCCAGTGAAACAGTGGAATGAGATGGCTCCTCGGATATGTCGGACATGGTTCTCGGAAACATGTCCGCTGTACAAAGGTAACGTTCCATGTTCATTCCGTCTTTGAAACGGTTTTGCGAAAATAAATGCGATGTTTTAAAAAAAATATTTTCGCTATATCAAGCAAGTCATGAATTCTCATTATGCAAAGCCAGTTAAAATATTTAAATATAAAAAATATTTATGCCTTCATCAAAAAAATTCTGACAAATCGTACATGAAAATTAAATTGATGCGCTTCACACCCTTTAAATTTAATAGAAAATACCAACGAATCAAGAATAAAATCCATGTGTTTGGGGCCAGACATAGTGTCTATCGAAATATTTTCTTATTATCAGTGAAAATACCATACTGATAAATTGACAACACTACTATATTATAAGCTTTTTAAAGATAGGTGCTATGTAAAATAATATACGCAATCAGTTATTATCCAATAATTTATTGTTCATACAGATAGAGTCCTATAAACGTATAGGGCCAATCTGTAAGACTTATATGAAAAATACTTACAGCTAGGAGGTCACCGATTTGCCCAGCTTTTATACGCTAAACTAAATCACAAATAAAATGTAATATTATACACCATATGATAAGCTTCATCTTCCAATATCGAACTGTCAAGCAGTTGAGCTACACTTGGAACTTTGGATGTAAACATTAATCTGAAAATTGATAAGCAGCACTACATTTTCCAAATTCGATATCATCAAAAGATAAGTCTCGAATAATGCAAAATAAATTTTGAGCTCTGGTTTAATCGCAATATAGTTTCTTAAATTCGACAAAGTCCAGTTGTAAGGTCTCTGTTGTTGGTCAAGTACTCTAATATTTGTTATTTTTAAATGCAGCTGAATGAAGAAATACAGCAGATGTGTTGGTGCAGTTCTGAACTGGCTCTTTGTTGGCACTACTCCTAGAACTGTTAGAACTGCGTATTTGCTAGTCAAATTCTCGGACTGTTTGAACTTGTTTCTAGCAAATCTATATCTAAATTTAATACTCTCAGAACTGATTATTATTCCACAAGTAACTAAAAATTGTTTGATTGATTGATATGTCAAAAATCCCTAGAATGAATTCACTGTACCTATACTTATATTCTGTTTATTTTCCTATTCTGTTATTCTGAAAATTAAAAAAATAATAATTGCTTTGTCTAAACCAAATCGATTTACTCTTTTTACACTGATTCGAATCGATAAATTCTATCTTTGACGCAGATTAAACACGATAAACCCGTATCGATAAATGATTTTCATGTCGAATTAATGGATTTCATACTGGGGAATTTAATTGTAGATATACGTAATCAAACAACGTATGCGTTTGAATTGTGTAATTTTAAATTAGTACTGCGTACTTCTTAATTAAACTCGGGTGAATTATGTAGGTTTCAGTTTGACATACATGCATGACGTATGTGTTATATAGCTGTTAGATTTGATAAAAAATAAAAGCAATATCTACAATAATAATCGATCCCGTCTCACCTGAAATCAACTATTGTTCAATTTACGAACAAAAATTAACCTACAAGTTGATTCCTATGCTAATGTTTCCAGTTATTTTGATTTTCAATAATTTATCATTACAAAGCTGTCAACAAGCTGGATTTAAAAACTTATTTCAATTATTTAATGTCTTAATATTATAACAACAAATAAGACTTATTGCATTAAAAATCTAAGAATGATGTATTAAAACTTTACATCTGAGGGGATAACAATATTAAAAAAACATAATATGTCTAAACACCAAGAAAATTGTTTTGAACAATTAAGTTCTAAAAAACGTAACTTCATGCAAACTGAAAAATATTTAATAGCTCTATTTTATACCTACGAGCTATGTTCCCTCTAATTTTTTCACTGACTGCGCGGTACAAAAGTATATGGGAGCAAAAATGTTCAAAACGCATGTAAAAGTGTGCAAGTGGGGGAGGGGTCCTTTTCCTGTGTTTGAAGTCAAAAAAAATTTTTTTAATAAATACTTCAACCACGCAGGCTGTACTGTATGCAAAACTCACACAACAAAGCGATTTCGTTTGATGTTTAAATCTCAAAAGCCGTTTCAAAAAAAATATTGACCCTCTAAATTTTACTTTTTTTTGTGAAATTTGAATTTTTGCCATTTTTTGATGCAATTCTTCGATAAAATGAAATAAAAAATTGTGAACAAGCCCATTGTGCGCAGAATACAAAAACGGCTGCACAACTTTCCAAAAATTAGTGCGCAGCCACGCACCCGCGCAGCTTAGAGGGAACATTGCGCGGCTACGAGTATATTTTATCAAATACTTATACATTTACTAATGTCTTGAAATGTAATTCAAAATTCGATAGGTAAATACTCGTAGCATATTAAAAAATTTCGTCATATATGTATTTTTTATTAAATATTTAATTTTTATGGTACCGATCCTCATAAAATACATCACCGAGCTGGGAAATATCTTATATCTAAAAGTTTGTATCTTAGATACTTTTTATCAGAGGTATTTGTATTCGTAAATCAAAATATTTTTCACAAGTATCTGGTATCTAAGATACTTAGTTAGATAGATACTTTACTTTAGAATATCTGTACAAAGTATCTTAAATAGTAAAGTATCTTTTATTTCGATACTTTCATACAAAGTGTTTGTATCTTTTATTTTTTGGGATATTGTCTGTTTTTTTGATTTTTTAGAATTTTGTACCTCCGAATGAAACTATTATTGAGCCTAGATGTCTGTCCGTCCGTCCGTCTGTCACAAGGCTCTGTCTCACAAACGGTAACAGGTAGCTAGTTGAGATTTTCACAGATTGTGTGTTGTTGAAGAATGAATCCTGGGCAAATAGTTAATAGAATTAAATAATCAATTAATTTTAATAAATTGATGTTTTTTAACTACAACATTGACTCCAGTCATGCTTCTATACTGTAATATAGGGCGTTTAACATCATCGGTCAACTGGCTCAGTTGGTAGAGCGTTCTACTGTAGATCTAAAGGTCTCTAGTAAGATCCTGGGTTTCGAATCGCAATATTTTTGTTTTTTTTTTAATCATCAAGTATTCTGTTAATATATGTTTCTTACTTTAAAAGTTAGTTTAATTACATTTGATACGGAAAAATTTTGAAACACTAAAAAGAACAAAATAAAATATACCTACCTAAGTAAAAAAACATTTTAAAAACAAGCTTACCTAAATATATATATAACTGGTTTACCTCTACCTAATTCCTTATTTTTATTATTGTACGGAACCCTCGGTGGGCGACTCTAACTCGCACTTGACTGTTTTTTTCAAAATATGTCTTCTGCAGCTCTGTACAAGGAGAACCTTGTACGGTGCTGTAGATTTGGAATACCCGCCAGCCTACCTTCTGATAGCCTGGCGGGTGTTCCAAATCCTCTTTAAGAAATCTAAAATTTTATAATGCAATCCGTCTGAATCCGTCCCTTTGTTTTTTTAAATCCATACATATAAAATATGAATGCATGTGTCTAGATTTTTAAACGTTTCTAATAATATGGCTATGATATCGAATGACATTTCATATACAAACGTAGGTATAGATGTGACCGGTCATCATCAGTCATCACCCATGTGGACGACGGGTCCGTTGGAGGAGCGAGCGTGGATGTCGAAGCACCACGCAAGCCGACCGACCCCCGCTCGTGATTACAGGTTACAACAACGACACCGCGCGAACCTCTCTAATAACAGTCTAGCCGCCTCGATAATGATAAACCGTGTGACGTCTATCATAATATTATTGTACATCACCCACACATAACACCCCGTGCTGGATCCACGGATTCATTCAAAACAGTCACAGCTTTCGTGGAACGGAACGCACAAAGTGGCCACTTGATTTTCGTTCACGCGTCTTTTAATGCCTTGCACCAAAACATTGTATCGACAAATTCATTCAAAACAATCGCTGCATTCGGGGAACCGAGGGCACACTGTGCTGACCAGTAGGCAAAACCGCGTATGTCGACTGTCGAGTTTATGATAAAGTAAGATTAATGAGATTTATGCTGGGTTTTTGGCACGACTGTCAGTCTTAAATCTACATTTAGAAATGTCACTTGTTTTTGAATTCTTCATTTAGTTGAAAACAGATTACATATTAAATCTAAATATAATGCTAAAAGTTGCACCATAAATCCAGTTTAAAACATCCAGTTTATTAAGCGTTCCTGTTTTCCTTTTTTCGCTACAACTAAAAGAGACTGCACTCCCGGGGACAAGCCTCGAGGTACCTTTCTAACGCACAAGTGTCGCGATCGCCGCGCCGGCCGGTTCGATAAAAATTCATTCATCAACTCAATAAACTCAATAAAAATGTTACTCGTCAGCGTATCATTTAAATTTATCTTTAAATGAAACTCGAAATTGTGAGACTTGCCGACGAATTTTCGCCGTTATTTAATTTATTCATATTTAAAATGCGCGTTGATGAATTAATTTTATTCGATTTGACGTTCGCGACGTTTGTGTGGAAGGTACCTACTTTGAGATATATTAATTACGGTGGGAGAGACATTCAGGCTCCTTTTCTGAAGTCGGTTCAGTTTTTTTTAATTATTTTTATTTCACACTTTTTAGAGTTTTATTTTATTTCGGATCGCCTGGAGTAATCTTTTCAATAGAATTCAAGCGTAAACAACAAACCGACTCAACAGATTTAAATTAAAACTAATAAACGGCCCCCATTAACAAACAAGACGGTGGATCAAATTCAGACCTAGATCTAGCTGAAAATTTTAGTGCATATTTTGTTGTTCTACGTTGCGTAAAACTGGATTTATGAGGGGACAAGAAAGAAAGCTAAAACGATCCATGCCAAAGGCTGTATATTGTATAATAATATGTATACAGGGTGCTGAATTGCTTTGTGGCTAATAGGGATTTAACCCGTAAAATCAAACTTTTGCGATTTCCTGCTTCCCCAATATTATTTTAGGAAAAATATCTTCGAATAAAAATTTTAGAACATAAAATTCTGCATCTAAGTCATTAAACAAAATTAATTTTACATGCTTTGTAACGGCAGAAATTTGATATGAAAATGTCCAATTTACCTCAAAAACAGATAGCGATAGCCATGGAACTTGAACAAAATGATTAGAAATTATTCTGACAGCTAAAACGTCATCATTTTGTTCAAGTTCCATGGCAATCGCTATCTGTTTTTGAGGTAATTTTGACATTTTCATATCAAATTTCTGCCGTTACAAAGCATGCAAAATTAATTTTGTTTAATGATTGAGATGCAGAATTTTATGTTCTAAAACTTTTATTCGAAGAAAATTTCACTAAAATAATTAGGGAAGCAGGAAATCGCAAAAGTGTGATTTTACGGGCTAAATCCCTATTACCCGCAAAGCAATTCAGCACCCTGTATGTAAAGTTCTTGCATTGATACAATAAAAGAAGTAAAAAAACAAAGAGTGTCAAACAAACAACACAAAGAACAACCCAATTATATTCATGTCGCAGTTTATAGTACGGTCCTGTCAATAATTCATACAGCACCGGCATTATTATAATGACCGGTGTTTAGAGGTGATATCCAAATGACATAGAAGATGATTTTAATTTAGATGTTTGCGAGTTTATGTGTTTATTCACGTATGTACAGTAAGGAACAAAATCAAAAATAACACGTTTTGAAATTTGAGAAAAATTTGATCATGGCACATCTGGCCTCCCATCGAATTTTAAACACAGAACAATTAATAATAATTATCAAGATAAATTAATAAATTTATGCGGCTGAATTGCTTTTGTGAATTTTCGTTGGAAAGCAGTCAATTATATAATTGATTCGAAACATATTGGAAAAAATAATTTTACCAACCATAGTCACAGAATATTAGTTTAGCAATCATGTCACGGTTGAGTAAATGTAAGCTCATTCCGCCGCGAAAGTGGAAAGGGTCAGGTTAGAATCCTGACTGTGACTATGGTTGGTAAAATTTTTCCAACATGTTTCGAATCAATTATATAATTGGCTGCTTTCCAACGAAAATTCTCATAATTATCAACGTTTTACTCAACCTCAGATCGATCTTTAAAAAAGCAATTTTGGTACATTTTAAGTAACCTATAATAAAAATTACCGATGAATCTCTTGAAAAGGTATGGAACCGTTTAGTGTGTAGACACCAAAACACTTTTTTCTCAACGGACGTTAAAACTGTTGAAGATTTAGTTCCACTGACCGTGAATCCACACTTTCCATAAATATCTTGAAGAGGGATGGAATTTTTGGTATAAAAACACTGAATATTCAAAAAAATAATATATTAAAAAGTTAGAATCATCTCCTGATGATGCTAACAAGGTTAACGGAACGCACGTCGAGAAAAAAGTGTTAGTGTTTTGTGGTTATTTTTTAATATTCAGTGACAAAAATTTGCTATTGGGAACATATTATAGACCTTTTCATTATCAATTTTTTTCTGCGCATGTGCTCAATTCCGCCATGTTTTTCAGAGACTTGTCATAATGACAATGATTGGTTTTGAAAAAAGTAAATAGTAATTAAATAAGAAATATTATTTAAAGAAGTGGTACAACACCCTAGAAAAAAATGTGAGTACTTTTGAAGACAAACTTTTTAAGATAAACAATTTTTTACAGGTAGGATTCTAACCTTTCAACCAATTTTCATTTACTTCTACCAGTTTTCCGGCCATGGCACTTCAACCCCCGTTCCATTTTAGCACAAGTATGTTCTCCCACTATTTTGTGCACTAATTTAGCACCGTCAGTAACATTTTCATCTAAATTAACATTGAAAAACGTTTCTAACCTAGTCATTGCGTCAAAAAGTGTACAAAACTTCTGAAAGCCGCGATCTTGAGTAACTCGGAACCTCCTTAATAAAAAAAATCAAAACATCTACTACATATTTACATTAAATCTTATGGCCCATATCTTACTACAAAATTGTAACTGTTCTCAATGATATTTTTCCTATGTATACATGAATCTGGAACACGGTGTATACTACCTATTTAAATGATTTTTTTAAAAAACGTTTTTTTTTCTAATTTAGTTACAATAGGTATTTATTAATTTTATTCAACAAAATTCTGAAATATATGTCTGCTGCAAATATCTTTTTTATGTGCTCAAACAAATATATCTTGTCTTATTATTAAAAATGCATTTCAAAATTCTATAACTGTATACAGATTTACTGTCCACAGGAACTCAAACCTTTGTTTATTTATAGGTAAAACCTAAGGCTTCCCAGCCTAACGAGTTAATTAAGTTATATAAAAAAACTTAAAAAATGTTAGCTCTCGCATGTCTGGTGATTTGACTGTTTAAATAGTTGTACTATGCTTTGCAGCTTATTTGAATAATCAGCTCCCGCATGTAGTGTGTTTTCATACTTGAAATTGCTATATATAAGAAGGGATCAGTTTCCATTCTCGGGCACTGTGTTTATTTATTATTTTCACCTCTAAATGTTATGTGAATAATATTGTGTGGATATAAGGGGGTTTAAAAATCGATTGATTTTATCATATTACCATTGATTAACATATTATATGGGAAGATAGTGATTCCATGTACTGAAAAATATACTATAGCTGCCCGCTTACGTTTCATTCCCCTGGCCGACAAACTCAATGTTGACTTGTGCTTCCACCTATATTATTGTTGAACTAACAGCTCAGATATTGTCAATGCTACCTCTAACTGATCCTAAATAATGATATAAGATATTTACATCACTGCCGCAGCTGACATTATTTTAATGTTTTGAAATTTGTTGAGACTGTATAAAACTTATATAAAGTGAACTTAGTTTAGTTACATAATTTATCTGTAAACGCTATCTGATTTTATATTTCTTTGTCTCTGAATAAAAATTGTTCAAACACTCGTAAAATATATTTTGATGTATTCATAGGCTAAGAGCTGATAACACTTTTTTCATGTGTTTTTATAAGACTTGGAACTTTTTTAAAAGATGAATTTTATATATCTCTACAAGGGGTATATAGTCTGTCATTCCAAACGCGGGGCAAAACCACCCCATATTTTTTTGTTCACTCTTGCGAAAAAAGACTTATGTGTGTTTATCATTAGTAAAGTCTAGAAAAAGTTTTGCCCCGCGTTTGGAATGACAGACTATTTACCCCTTGTAGAGATATTTAAAAGTTATCTTTTAAAAAAAGTTCCAAGTCTTCTAAAAACACATAAAAAAGTGTTATCCGCTCTTAGCCTATCATAGCAACTTATACTAATTAGTTAACAAAAGCAAGCAGTTTAAGAGAATTAGATAATCAAATTCATTAAGATTGTAAAATTTGTTGTTAAATAAAAGAATTTAAAATAAATCTTTCACAATTTTTCCAATCGTTAGGGGCCTACACACGATCAGTTTAACTTCGCAGTTTATCTGTGCAGTCAAACTGCACAGTTGTGTGAACTATACGGTGTGTGGGCTATTTCAGTTTGCTCCTCAATTGTTCTCAGTTTGAAGAGCTGACGTGCGTGGCTAGACACGACTAGAAAGGGAAGTTCGGTTTTGCGCTCAGATTGATCTGAGCGCAAAACCGAACTTACCCAAAGACTACACATGACTGTGCCAACTGTTCAATTAACTGAGCTGACTTCGCAGTTTATCGGTGCAAAGTAGAGTCAAATGCGCAGGCCAAAAGCCTGCGTTAAAATTTGTCGGAACTATGCAGTTATCTCAGTTTATCGCTCAGACATGACGCCACAAGGGTTAAACTGCGCAGTTAAACTGATCGTGTGTAGGCCCCTTTAATGAATTTGATTATCTAATTTTCTTATGTATGAATATTTTTAGTTTGACATAATAATGATTAACATTATTAAGTTTAAAATTAAATAAAATATCAGAATGGTCCAAAAGTCTTGCCCTAATGTTAAATCCAATTAAATTCAATATAATGTCTATAGAAAGCCGGAATCAGTTGGCTAAAGTGCCGTAACGCTGTCTGGTCATCAAACTAATTTTGTAGACTACTGCAAAAATTTAGGATTATACATAGACAAATACTTAGTGGAATCGCTCATTTTATCATCTTTTAATTATTGTGATATTGTGTACGGACCATGTCTAAACCAGTCAACATCGCAGCTTATCCAAAAATTTTAAAATATATGCTTCAGATATATTGTATACAACATAAATTTACATATCGCATACTTCGTAGACAACTTGATCACAACCGGGCAGCCAGATTATCTAAATTGCAATTTAAAATATTTATCAGATTATCATAATAATAATAAAAATACGATGTCACAGGATACAACATTGTCAATAAACTTGCATGAAACAAATTTTTATAAAAAATCTTTTACTTATGGTTCTGCCTCTATATACTTATAATAATATTCCTCGTGAATATAAACATCTCAAAAAAGAGGCGTTTCGAAAGAACGTTAGGGGTTGTCTATTAATAATCACCGCGAAATATTATGCAATATGAACCAATGACGCAAGATTGTCTTAAATAAAATTAAGATGCTAGTCACCAGATGGCCTAACGATTGTCAACACAACTCACTTCTGTAAACTCTACAATTATTCTGTACTCAAAGATTAAATAATAAAACTTAGGATGCTAGTCAACAGATGGCCAATAGTGCGACGTCTAGCTGCCTCTATTAAAAGTGGCCTCATTTACGCTCATAAGGATCAAAATCTTCTAGTAATATGTTAAACAATGATATTACCTATGTATTATTGTATACAGATGTTTAAACAATAAGAAAATGTGTCCCCCAACTGTACATCTTCGTTCCTATGCTGTATTTACAGATTACAATATTTGTTGGTACAGTCACAGATAATAGATATTTGACTGTATCATTATGCATTTAGTCAGATATTTACCTATGCTATGTGTGTGGCGAAATTAAAATTGTTTTCATTATGTCATTTCAATGATCTCTTTCAACCCGTTATTTTGTGGCCTGCATTGATCGTTGGCCTGTATAATTTCATATTATTAACCATAAAAAATTATTCGTTAGATAACGAAAGAAATCTTGAGGTCAAATCGTATATTATAGTGAAAATACATTAAACAATGTCAATTTTGTCACTTTCATTTTCTAGAGCCAGTCCGTTTTTTATATTACTACTAGCCGTATAATTAACCCGGCGCGGCGTTGCCCGCGAATGACAACCTCCTGTTATGATAGCATTATAAAATATTATATAACTTCAAACCTTCCCGCATATTTAATTTCGTTATTCGCGAAAACCGCACTAAAATCGATTGAACAGGTTTCGAATTTATCGAGTTTAAACAATCAGCAGCAAAGAGACGGTACCTATAATATTTGACAAAAACATAGTTAACAGAAAACCATGTGTCATCGATATCCGATCGCGGCAGGCCCTATAGTTCTCTCTATTATGCACACTGCACATGGGCGTCGCCAGGGGGGAGCAGGGGGGCAGCTCTCCCCCAGGAGTAAATCTTTAAAAAAACGAAAAAAATCGATTGGAACTACAATTATATCCTCTATCTATCATCTTCCCCTCCTGGCTCATCTTGCCCCTCCCTGGCTCATTGACCCACGGTCACGTAATCCAAATGTAATTGAATAAAAAATATGCTATACAATAGGGTTGTATATCCGCATTCCCAATATGCGAAACATTCGCAACGTTTTAACATTCGCATTCGGTTTCGAAACTCGTATTGCGAATGTTTTTAACAATTTTTTTGCGTGCCGGGTTATTACAACATGTCTGCATCGTGTGGCGTTATAATTAGGAATAATAATATCTAATATATACTCGCGAAGATCGTACATAACCATATAAGTATAATGTTACTAAATTATCTGATTATTCAATAAATAATAGTAATTCGAACTTTTTGTAATTTTCTTAACATAGTAATATTATTAATTAATTTTGGAAAAATAATTTGAAAAATTAATTATTCGCATTCACTTTTGCATTCGCAATCGCAATATGACCTTCTTTTCTTTCGCATTCGCGCATTCGTTATAAGTATGTACATTCGTTACAACCCTACAATACAATTTGGTTACAATTGATAATGTACTGTAACAAAACTGTTTTCTGAGTTGGCGGAATAAATATTTATTTACAATAATTCGTAACAATAACTATATATACAATAACAATAAATGCAACAACGAAAAGTCAATTCTAACAATAAAAAACTTAAACGGTAATTATTGAACTAAACGATCCACTTAAATAACACTTAACAAATAACTATATATAATTGACTACACTAATATTTATTTTATCAGGTGAATTTATATCACGGTATTTATATCAGATTTATTTCGCTGTTCAACACTGTTACAGTACAATCTACACTGACTGATTCCCGTTGACTGATCAATATTTATTTCACTGTACTGACTGATTCCCGTTTGCGTGACACCGTCGGCTGACTCCCTGACTCACTCGTACTTCTCTTATATAGGTCGCGCAGCCCAGCCTAGTACGTTCTCGCGTTCTCTAGAACATTTCGGCAGGTACTCGTTGTTCAGTATCTTCGGTACCATTCCACGCTTTACTACTGTGACAGTGTGATCTTCCTTTCTCGTGGTATCTATTGAAGGCAGTGGCGTAACATCTTGGGGTTTGCTACAGTACCTACTACCTACCAAGTTTTTACGAATCATTCTTGAATGTTGTCGACGGACAAAAATTCTGAAAACATATTCCTGTTATTACGTATCTATTAAAAACAGAATTAAAATTTTATGTACTTATATAATGTATGTAATTAGTAATGATAAAGCAGTTTTTGACGTGTTCCAGACACACATTTAAAAATAAAATAGAGAGTTTTGAAAATCGCTCAACAAAAAGGAGAACGTACGAGTTGTACAATAGTATTAAAATTTCAAAAGATCAGGGCGTGCCTTCGTCTGCATAAAAAAAGAATGTGATACAGTAACAATGATTAATATTGCTTGAAATTTATTAACGTCGAATTCACTTGAATAAAGTAAAATTTAGTATTGAAATAGGTATATATGGGGAAGGAACAGATTTCACTTTCGGGGCACTGTGTGAGTAAGTGGCAACTCAACCAGCCGGAAACTGGGAATTTCGGGTTCAAGTCCCGACAGTGGCTTCTGATTTTTTCCTTATATATCTTATAACAATCGTTTGACGTTGAACAATCATGATGGCAAAATATGCTGACTGATATGTTAAAAATACTATTCACTACCTAGTGGATGCCTTGTGGATTAAATTCATTGTTGAATTAATTAATAATTATTAAAGTAAAACTCAGTCAAGTAAACATATTCAATTCAATGAAATTTTTTTCTCAATAAATTTTTGATAAACACAATGTATTTTTTACATTGAACGTTGACCCAATATTTTTGACAGGTTCATTGTATATGATTCGACATATTTTGCTTCACGTTTTCAATAAATTTGAAGAAATGGGTTTAGTTTATTTACGCTCGCCACTTGGCCTATTACTTTATCAAGGTCTTAATTCAATTTTTTCTCGTTTTCCGCCCCACTCCAAAGAATTGATACATTCTCATTATTTTTGTATCGTGTTTTAATTCTCTTACTCAGTAACAAATCTAAAATTGATTTTTATCATACATTTCTCAAGTATGCAACATATAAATTGAAATTAGAAGGTGCTAATTTTTTTGTAGCGAAGAGTTCCTCACTTCTCAGAGCCTAAGGCATCTAAGAACAGCTAACATGTGTTACCGATTAAACTTTAAATCAATAGATTGATATACCAGAAAATTTATTTTTGGGGGATGTCAGTGCATCCTGACACCCGCCTTAGCCACGCCACTGAACTGTAACATATCTACTAAACTGGGGTCCGTATAAGTATATCCTAAAGGGTCCGCGGACTCATCTCTGGTGTAGTGTAAGTTGACAAAGCTATACAGTTCGACCGGCGACGGCAAACAGTGATTCTTATAGTCAACAATCTGAAACGGAAGTTTGTAAATGGACAAAGCTATATGAATGCCATCCGGCAGATTTTGATATGTTGTTTAGGTATACTACACATTACAGAAGTGAAACTTACACAAAATCTACTTGTAAGAAATAAGAATAATCGGTACTATATGATTTGTTTTTCGATGCCATGTTACGTCGTTGCAGTTTTTCATCAGATGAATCTAATTCTCTCACCGGCCGTAAAGAAGTTTCATCTTAAAAAAATTCGACTGATGACCAGTTGTATACTTCCCACCTAGTAAATATTTGCAAAAAATAAACACCCTTTTTTTATTCTTTGAAAAAAGCATGGCCCTTTTTTTTGTTTGGTGATCTACTGATGGCTAGTAATATAGCAAAAATCATGGTTACCTTGATTTACGTACAATTTTCTTTTTTTAGTAAAATATTTTTTTTCTCGAAAACTATACATTTTAGAGAAAAAAATATTTACATTTTTTTCATATTATAACATCTAGAACTCATTTATATTTTTTTTTACCTATGTTAATACGTGACATTGAGAACGTTTTTTTTAATATCTCAGGATGCACTGAACCGATTTGACTCAAAATCTAAGTTAAAGGCTGATAAACACAATAGAATAATCGGTATAGCCGTATGCTGTTCCGTTTTTACGATATCGAAGGCGAAAAATTGACCACATACACACACGCACGCACACACACACACACACACACAGGCATCAGTCAGAAAATGATCTTAAACGATTGCTAGGGTCTCAAAACGTGAAGATCTGTTAAAATCTGGAAATATTTTTTCGGACTAAATCCATTACTTCCCTACCATAGTAGAGGTGGGAAGTAAAAATATTACTCTTGATTTATATGAATGAGGATCTGTGACAATTTCGCCAATCTCCTAGGGGTTCGCAGACGAAAAATTTTAGAAAACGCTGCACTTATACTTATACCTATGTAAATGAATGAGGGGTGAATGGACACCCGCGTCCTTACTAATAATGTTCGTTAGAGATACGCGGCGGTACCTACAATACCGTTCGTGATGTATTTATTATGTTTTAATAAGTTTTGATTTAAAGGTCCTGTTTAACGTGACACCCGTGTCACAATATATTCAAATTAAAAACCTGTTCTTTTTATCATTCGTGTTGTGAATTGTGCAGGTAGGCCCTCTGCAAGCCATTCTCTCGGGCCGCAAGCGAGCACCTTATAAAACTGCTTTACAATTTATAACCCATCTTTCACATTATTATATACGTGTTATATGTATTTTGATACGCTTATTAATTTTTTTTCTTTACACCACGTAAACATGGATCTCTCTACTAGGTTGGCTTCGAAAGTTCCGTTTTCGAAATATTCTTTGTAAATAGTGCAGTAAAGTTTGTTAACAAAAGCAACTCTTAGATGCAATTTGAATAAAAACTAAACAATTTGTTGGAAACGGATTTTAAAGAAATTTTAAATATTTTTGACATGAATAACGTCTAATATGTCCCGTACTGCGGTGATATTTGAGAAATATTGGATGTTACGGAAATTGAAGCTATAGGAACTAGTTGTCATGTAAAACAAACACATATACCGGGTGCTGATTTGATTTGCGGGTAATAGGGATTTTACATGTAAAAGCATGTTTATGAATTTTCCAGCTTCCCTATATATTTTGGTGAAAAAAACAAATACAAAATTTGTTCATAATTAAAAACTCTATACCTGACACGTATATTTGCAAATTACCAATATGCAGCTTTTAATTACAAAATAATTATTAAGGAACTGTAATTAAGTTTAAATTAAAAATATTTTATCCGAATAGCCATGACTTAAACAAAATTTGAATAAAATATTTTTAATTTAAACTTAATTACAGTTCCTTAATAATTATTTTGTAATTAAAAGCTGCATACCTATTGATAATTTGCAAATATACGTATCAGGTAGAGTTTTTAATTATGAACAAATTTTGTATTTGTTTTTTTTTTTCACCAAAATATAGAGGGAAGCAGGAAAATTCATAAACATGATTTTACATATAAAATTCCTATTACCCGTAAAGCAAATCCGCACCCGGTATAGGTACCTATGTTAAGGTCTATTATGTTGACATAAGCCAGGTAGCTGTGTGGTAAAGTACTAGACTGCCGACAGGTTCAAATACCAATACTAATAAAAATATATATGAGCACTGTGGTTGGAATAAAAACAAAATAAAATATAGTTAATTCTTACCACAACAGTTTTATTGATGGATGTACATTTCGAAAGCTAAGCTTTCATCTTCAGCGAACACTACATGATATAGTGTTCGCTGAAGATGAAAGCTTAGCTTTCGAAATGTACATCCATCAATAAAACTGTTGTGGTAAGAAGTAACTATATTTTATTTTGACCAATACTAATGTTAAAGTTGTCAATGAACACGCGTTAAATAATTTTATTGTTTTGTTGATGTCTTAGGAAAACTGACCGCAGACTTAGCAAGCGAAGCAAGAAGGTAATTCTGTCTTCACTCGAATATATGGAATTTCTGTCGTTCTGGATTTGCCTTTTTTTCATGTCTTTTTTTCTAATTTCATACCAATTTTAACGAATTTGGCTGAAATCTTTTTTCAGCGTAAATTATATGGTTTTGCTATTTCACCCCCCGTGGCATCGAGGTGATTCAAAAATTCGCATATGCAGAAAATTATGTGAAAACAAGCAAATCACCTGTAATATGTTTTTTATTCTAATTTTGGGTTAACATCTGGAAAAATAAGATAACAAAAACGTCAGTGCATTACGTTAAAATTTTTTAATTTACAATACTTAAGTAGGTACTATTCAGTGAAGTATTAATCAATTCTAAAAAAAATTGTTTACTCTAGTGTAAAAACCATTAAAACGCAAATGCAGTGTGTATAACCTCGTAACAAACACAGAATCCAATAAATTCAAAATAAGAAAAAGGTGTTGGCACAGCGATGTCTTTAATGGCACTAAATAGCCATTATTACATTATATAAATTGGACAGTTACTATTTATACTTTATAGCCGGCCAACTTCAACAAATGAATGAGCTGAATTGATAGCAGTATTTATTATTTCATTCATAAATAGATTCGAGTTAGTATATTATATTCTATTGGAAATATCCTCTCTCTTTTCACAATAATATTAAAAAAAGTGTCGTTGATATATTGCGTACAAATTCTAATAAAAACCTATATTTTAATGTGTCAAAGTTATTTATTACTATATAGTATAAATATTTATTAGGTATTAATTGTCGGGATATACATATTTAATGCTTAAGGTGTTAAAAAGATTTCGGCTGTTATTGAAGAATTGTTGTTTATTATGAAAGAAACCCGACTTTTAATTTTAAACAGCAGTCGTGGTACACAAACTTTTGTCGAATTTTAAAAATATACGCTAGATTCTTATAAATTTAAATTGAGTGTATAATATCATAAATAGAGGTAATGTCTTCTTTGTCCTACCCTCTATAAAATAGCTGCTTTACATGCATGTAAAGTGACCCTTTACAGGCCGCTGTGTGGGAAAGTACTACTCGGGTTTATCATACATTTTATTCACGCTGTTAAAATAATTTGCTGTTATTTCTATGGTTACTTCGTATGTTTTATGTGTAAAAATTTAACAGCTATTAACAAAGCAGCGTGTTAAATGTACGATAAACCCGACATTAGCCTACAACTTGAAGTGAAGTTTGCTAAACAAATGAAATGTCAGAAATACTGAAATTAAAGACAAAAGCAGCTATTTTATAGGTGGTAGGACAAAAAATACCATATATATCTCGTGCACAATGATATTACGACTCGTGTGACTGTTAAAACTTGCTAGCGCTCGTTTTAACACTATTCGTCAGTAATATACCTCATTACGCCACTAGATATACAATCTACTATTAGATTACAGTTAACTTTTTGTATGATTTTGAAATGTGGATAATGAATTATTTTAGTGTCAATTTCATCGTAAAAATAATTACTCTACACTCTTGACGTTTTGTCACTGCCCAAAATTCACCACGAAGTTTATATACTTTGTTAATATTTGCTTATTTTTAACTGATTAAATAAATCTTAAAAGAAAATTGTATTCAAAATATTGTATTCAAGTTCATTATAAAGCATAGATTAAAATTTGGGAATCGCTAAAACACTAATTTTTGAAAATCTTGCATGCTAACTTTTTCAAAATTTCTTTGGAAATTATGAATTTGTAGATTAATTTGCGTATTTAGGGCACAAAAAAACGTTGCAATTAAAACAGAAACCAAATGATTTTGATCAAAATTGTCACTAAGGTGAACTGAAGGGACACGCTCCAAAGAATTTTTATTTTTAAGAGTTTATGGAGAGGATAATTAAAGTAACTCCAAGAAGAGGCCCCGCTGTACTAAAATGAAGAGCAGGTATATTATTATCCGTTTTGCTTCTTCCCAAGTGGCGTTGGTCGGATATTGTCCATGATTCATTATATAATAAGCACGCCACTGTTTTTTTTTATAGCCGGAAGAAATGTACATATTTTTCACTTTAGAAATCATTAAATACAATTATTTATTCTTTTTTGACACACTGTACAGTGTATTTAATCAAATCAACACCTGAGGTACTGATGACCCGCGCGTTGATATATGAAAAAGAAATAGCATTTAATCCGTGGTGTTGAACCGAGAAAGAGATATAATAAATTATTTAGCGCGGCGACTGCAGAGGGCGCTATTTAATGAGAAAATATTAGTGCGCGTCAAAAAGACACGGATGACTAATGGATTTTAGTTCAGTAAATAAAAAAGAAACTGAATAGGTGATGAGGATTTTATTGTGGAATATTAAACTCATTGAGGTGTGAATGTTTGATATTATGTTAAATGGAAACAAATTTTGGTTGTTACGTTCTCGATCTTATTTTTGAAAATAGAAGACTTACTGTTTATTAATTATAGGTAAAGTCACAGGTCATTTAAAAAAATTCGACTGATGACCAGTCCTATACTTCCCACCTAGTAAATATTTGCAAAAATTAAACACTCTTTTTTATTCTTTGAAAAAAAGCATGAACCTCTTTTTTGTTTAATGATCTACTGATGGCTAGCTTAATATAGCAAAAATCATGGTTACCTTGATTTACGTACAATTTTTATTTTTTTTAGTAAAATATTTTTTTTCTCGAAAACTACATTTTAGAGAAAAAAAATATTTACATTATTTTCATATTGTAACAATGTAACATCTAGAATTCATTTATATTTTTTTTACCTATGCTAATACGTGACATTGAGAACGCTTTTTTTAATATCTCAGGATCCACTGAACCGATTTGACTCAAAATCTAATTAGATCTAAGTTAAAGGCTGATAAACACAATAGAACAATCGGCATGGACGTATGTTGTTCTGTTTATACGATATCGAAGGCAAAAAATTGACCACATACACACACGTACAGACATCAGTCAGAAAATGATCTTAAACGACTGCTAGGGTCTCAAAACGTGAAGATCTGTTAAAATCTCGAAATATTTTTTTCGGACTAAATCCATTACTTCCCTACCATAGTAGAGGTGGGAAGTAAAAATCAAACTTAGAATTAAAGTAAACCGAGAAGTAAACTATAAAATATTCAAAAACAAATTACGCAAACAATAACTAAAACTTTGGTAAACTACAAAAGTTTTAAAACAGGAAAAAACACAAAGTGATCATTGCAAATCGAACTAATGTCCAATGGAAATTGTTAACGTTATTTCTGGGCAAAGATTTAAATTAAATTCCACGGTCCACCTATTAGCCCTAAGCGAATTAGACACAAATGGCATTTAGAGGAAAAATGTATATAGGTATATATTATACAAACGGGATTTTGCGGAAAATTGTCGAGGGTAGTCCTCTTACTAACATACTAGAAATCCCATCCTTCACTCCCTCTGCTTAACTTTTTATGGGGGTGAAACTACCCCCAAAAGTGTATTTTTGCAAAAATCTCGAGAACTATCTAATTTAAGACAGAAAAGTTAATTATTGATCTCAAAGCTGATAAAATTTCGAAAAGAATGACGTATTTAAAAAAAATTATCTTTAATAGTTGTTACTGTGCTTGAGCTCACGAAAAAATAACCTCTCGGCGTCGCCTTGTAAACCCATGTTTAATGTATTTTTCAACCGCTGAATCTTTTATGTTCTTTATCGAATTTTCAATTGAAAACACATATTTTTATAATAAATAGGTTAGGCGAAGGTCAGCTTCGATTTTTTAATTGTAACAATGCATATTTTTTATTCCAGACTACGATACAGTATTTAATCGTGAACAGTAAATTATTAAGATACATATCAGCTAAAGTTAATAAATATTGAGATATTTAGAAATTAAATAACAAATTTAATTTGTCAATTCGGTTCTTTTATGAATTGAATTCAAGCCAAGAAGGCCGGTGCGTAATATCATGGCTATCTGCCATGCCATAATTTATCTAATTGTCGTTCATTTTGGCTGTTATTTAATCTCCAAATATATCAATATTTATTAACTTTAGCTCATATGTACCTTAATAATTTACTGTTCACTATTAAATCTGTATCGTATTCTGGAATAAAAATGCACTATTACAATATAGCAAATACACTAAAAAGAAAACAAAGCATTGATAAGCAAAAGGGTCATAAAAGTCGCGTGCTATACTGTTTACACGACCCTATTTTCGAATCTGATTAAAAAGTACGATTGGAATGTTGTCACAAAATTATTATGTCTGAAAAATGTTTAGTCTGATGTTTTGGCTTTAAAAGTTATGGATAGTTAACTTCATCTTCAGGTAAACTATGTCCCAGTACAGGATTTTAGATCCCGTAATGGTTTGCCATTTATTACACAAACATTATCTGTGTTTTGTGAGATGAGTTTGACAAATCGACAACATTAATATAGGTGACTAGGTTATGTACTTTGTCACTGAGACACACAAAGATAGACCTAATCGTACTACTGCGATAAACAAACAAATGAATGACTGATGGACAGTGCGCGCAGGTAAACAGATGCTCCTTTACAGTGTTCCATAGCTCGATATTGTTTTGTTGAACAAAACGACAAACTGCACCCGTATCTCCCACCATATTTTTACTTACGCAAAGCGTAAACTAATTTATTTTGTTCTCCAGACATTGAAATATTTAAAAAGAAATGTCTTATTTCATTTTTCTTCAATTAAAAACAAATTATCTTTTCTTGTAAATTCAAGGTTAATGTTCGTTCTCTAGTGTTTTCGGAGAAAAAAAATTTACAGCTGCCGATTTTGTAACAGCTAAGGTAGTAAAAAAAATATTAAATAAGATGAAAATATCTTCCATAACAGAATATGTGTCAAAAATATTTAATAAGAAAACAGACTCAAAAAACACATATGAACTGAATTATAAAATCACGATTAGTGCCGTCCTGACAACTAACAAGGACATCATCAAGTGATATAAAAATGCCACAGAACAAATCACATTCCGATAATAAGTATAGACTTTTCAATGTGATTTGTTCTGTGGCATTTATTTAATTTTCTAAAAGTTACTTATTATTAGTAGAAGGAAAGTTTGGTTGAGGATCAAATAATATTATACAGGGTGACAATTTGAAAACTTACAATGGCTATATCTGAGGAATCAAAAAAAATTTTAAAAATCGCTGAAAACAATTTCTATAATAGGGAGGGGGAACCAAAATTATGTAACAACTAACCTGTTTTCACTTACCCCCTTCAATAAAAAATGGTGGAACCTTTGGTGTAAAGATACGAAATGTTACAATCACCACAAAACACCAAACCATAACAAACACTCTCGACGTACGTTTCGCCAACCAAGTTGGCATCATCAGGAGATGATTAAAACATTAATCATCTCCTGATGATGCCAACTTGGTTGGCGAAACGTACGTCGAGAGTGTTTGTTATGGTTTGGTGTTTTGTGGTGATTGTAACATTTCGTACTTACCCCCTTTCCCCAGCCACCCAACTAAATAATCTTTAATGGCAACCCCCTACTTGTGATACCTTATCTGAAAGCTCTTAAAAAATGCTTTTCAATGCTACCCTACAAGCTAGCATTTGATGTAATAATTGTCAGCTTTTTAAAATAAAACCATTGAAATGTGTAATAAACTCTTGAACATTTTAGGCGTGTATTATTTTTTGTTTATTCGTTGCTGCGGAATTTTTATCTGAAAAAATTGACAAGTCTAAAAAAGTGGTGTTTTAAATATTCGGTTTTGAGGGGTTTTTATTGCTACTTTTACTTTAAGAAGCGAAACGTTACTGTTATTAGAATTGTTATTTAATGAATATTTGACTTTCGATACGTTCTAAACGAAAAATAGCATTTTTTATCTGCAATAATGGTGTACAATAATGAAAAATACAATTTTAATTGAAGTAAATAATGTCTTATTTAATAAACCAAAAGCTATTACATAAAATGTAGCTTTGTAGGGTACCATTGAAAAGCATTTTTTAAGAGCTTTCAGATAAGTTATCACAAGTACGGGGTTGCCATTAAAGATTATTTAGTTGGGGTGGCTGCGGGTAAGGGGGTAAGTGAAAACAGGTTAGTATTATTACATAATTTTGGTTCCCCCTCTCTATTATAGAAATTGTTTTCAGCGATTTTTTAAATTTTTTTTGGTTCCTCAGATATAGCTATTGTAAGTTTTCAAATTGTCACCCTGTATATTATTAACTTCCCTTCTACTACTGACATTCTATTGGATCAACACTACTATATTATACTAAAGACATTACTTCTTATTCTTAAAATTTACCAACTATGCCCTTTTTGGGGTAAAACTATTTGTGAATTTATAATTCGTCATACATGTTTTTGCATTTTTATTAAAAAATATAATATGGCTATGATATTTAGATCTGGCTCATTCGGGGTCAAAAATGTATTCTTTTTATGAACAACAAAAAATTTCAATAAAATCATAGAAGTACGAAGCTCATACACTTGACCTGACATCAAAGAATGTATTAAAGTCTTTCGGCGATCAGATCCACAACAAGGCACAATATATTATGTATAGTCTGTTCGTTATTATTTGAAACTGGTTTCAAATTTAGTCTACAAAACATGTAATATGGATATCCTTTTTCGAGTAGAGTATTTAATTAACGGTTTCAGTAATTTCGGTGTAGATTTCGATTTATTTTTTTACAGAATGTCTAGAAAAATCGGATTTGTAGAGAGGAAAGCAAAGGAGCCATGGTCTCCTCCACAACTAAGAAAATATTTTTACCTTATTACAAAATTTAAAAAAACAAACTACACTGAAATGACTACTGGACCCGCTTCCATATAATATCACAAACATTTCTAAAACTCAGCATAACTTTCATACTTTTATTTTTATGAAGCAGAAAACGCTCAATTGTCATGTGAACAGGACTATACTTTATATTAGACTCAGTGGCGTATCTACCACAGGTGTTCCAGGTGGCAATCACCGAGGCCCCTTAGCCTCGAGGGGCCTCCAATTTTTTGGGTCAACTACTGATTGATTAATCCTTACACTCGATTTTTTCTTAGTCCAATTATATATGATCTAAGCGCAGATTGCATTTACTTTCTAGATTCAAATACTATTGTTTCAATCAATTGCTTTTTAATATGAAATTCACCATGTTTGATTTAGATTTTAGAGTGTACCTTATTTGGGATTTCGACAGGGCGCGCACTCAATATTTACCGCTTGTATGGTATAATGGTCATGAGCACTCTAAGGTGTACTGTAAGTTATGAATATTTGTAATAATAGTTGACATTACTGTAATAAATTTTCTTAGCAAACTCTATATCGTTTATGTCAATAATTATGATTTGATGAAGACGACTGGAGGATTTATTTATCCTTAAATATAAAAGAGCGCAATATTATTATCTGAAGAATACCAGTAGAACTTCTTTTAATTACAGAGTCGTTTATATATGACGTAGAACATTTTGAGAATACAATCAAATGTTGATGGGATGATGATGTCATGAATAATTGGAAATTTTTCTTAGTTTTCCAAAAAAAATTTTACACCTGGGCCCCGCGAAGTAAAGTTACGCCACTGATTAGACTGCAGGTAATATAGAAGAGCCGATAGTATCACTCGTATCGGACCGATCTCATGGTATATTATGGCCAGTCGCACCGTTACATTTCACATTATACAACCGAATGATGTTAACAAAAATACGCCACCCGCCGAGACACAATCGTTTTGTCAATCACAGATCGTTATGGCTGCCTCAAACGTTCTCTATTAATTATATTTATAAGGTTGGCACTCGTACCAATAGTTCGATATGATACAAACCAGAGTTCATTCATGATCAAAGTTTCCGCATGATTCAAATGCGCTTTAAACGATTACCCTTTAAACAGTTGGCAATCGTCTGAAATTAGTTGAACAACCATTATGTAATTCAAACATCTAATATCCGTGGAGCGCTGGAGAACGGGTAAAAATCAGGTTTTTAAGGGTGTCAGTTAGTTTAGTATTATAACCCAAATATTATGATCTGTGAAATATAAAAAACTAGAAGCGTATATACAATTTACTTTAAATTGTGAATTATAAATACAATGTGTGATACATAAAAGTAGTATTTTTTAATTAATAAATTAGAAACTAAACATGTCTTTTTCTAATTGTTACAGGCAAAAAATGGCGAAGCCTAACACCTCAAGATAGGCGGCCATACGTTGAAGAGGCCGAAAGACTTCGCGTCATCCACATGACTGAACATCCGAACTACAAGTACCGACCGCGCAGACGCAAACACAACAAGCAACGCACCGGTACAACTGGCGCCGCCGCAAACGCAAGCGCCGCCACAAGCGCGCAACAATCGCGACAGCAGAACAGTGGCTCAGCACAAAGCGGTACCAACGTAAACTTGAACAGCACAATGCATCACAGTCCCAGTTTTAGTGGCATGCATAGCCCTGGTCTGAATATACACAGCCCTGTTGGTAGTTTGTCGAGCCCCGGGCTGAATCATAGTCCGAGATACGGTTCGAACAGCTACATACCAAACAACGCCAGCATATCACCGAACACCCTGTCGTCCGCGCAAGCGTTCGGCGATTACAATGACTATCAACACAGCATGGACAGCCCTGGCGGCAATGCCAACGTAGCTAATGATAACAATAGCTTAAGGAGAATTGTTACTAATAACGGAACTCCGACCTATTTAACGTCGAACTCTCCAATGCCAAATAGTCCAAATAACATGTACAACCAACAATCTAATACAATGACGTCAGCCGCATTGAATCATCTCTATCAAGGGTACCAAAATCAATATTTAAATTATACAGTTGACTATGGACTGAAGTCGACAAGTTCAAGCGGCTTTAATAACATTTTACATACTCCCGAATCGTCGCCAACACAAAGTCCTGAACCAAATCAACATTCCAATCAAGTGGGAATGTCCTTACAACAACAGTCGTCAAACGATACTAATAAAATACAACAGGTGAATTCCAAAAGTCCCACACCTCAACAATTGCAAACAAATCACAATCAACAAGAAACAAACGGTTCGAGTAAACATGCCGATATATCCGGTCAAACAAACGAAGGCACGGCAGCGCTGCCAACGCCGGAAATGTCACCAATGGATCAGGACAAAGATAATTTCATATCGTACGCACAGTCTGATGATAAGATTCGTCAAGGCGGGAGCATTGTACAGCACACAAGTAATGTAGGGAATTTACAAAATAACTATGCGATCAATTCCGGCGGTGGTGGCGGAACAGCCAGAATACTTCCAGCTTATAGGCAGTCGAATGTTATCAATTATACAAATTCGCAGCCAATAACGTCGATGCCCATTGCAAACGGTGTGTACGGAGTAATCGGAACTAAAGTCAGTTCACTTGAACAGGGTCATGTTGTTACGGGCACGTTCTTCCCACCGGTTGCAACATCGCACGATAACCAACTGTTAGGCGTTTCCAACAACAGTATCAATACTACGCCGACTTCAATAAATAACTATTATACTTCGAACAATACCAACTCGCATTATACAACCGCTCAATACCAAATGGCGCCCAAGAACGATTACATGACCCAAGATCAATATAAACAAGAACTTGACAACAAACACGAAGATTTTATCAAAAAAGAACAATATATTAATTACTCGGCATATTCCGTTAACAATATGGCCGGAACTTCGTCACCCGTTTACACGATGCAAAACGATCGCATCGGAATAAACGAAGAACGGAATCATCATCAGCAGCAGCCTGAAACAGTTGATAGTGACGTGGATGCACGCGAATTCGACAAATATTTAAAATACGGTGGAGCAAATACGACCAATTCGGTCGTGAACGAACAGAACTTAATCGACAATAACCACAATTATCGAAACGATCAAAGCGTTATTTATAACAATAGTTATCCAATTCAACAGCATACGTCAGTTATCTTACAAAACACAAATGTGAAAACGGAAGTACTTCAGGAGCACTATAATAACATGTTGCCGGATATGACGTACACAAATAGTGCACCAACAGGTGGTATCACCGGAGCTCATCATGCACAAGTAGTGCCAACAGCCAGCATGGATGTGACGTCACAACATAAAAGTGATGATGATTTCAGTGTTATCTTAGCTAATGTCAGAAAAACATGCTATAGCAACTGAACGAAAACAAATTATAGTAGTTTTGTTTTGTTTCGTTCATTTTGTGACGTGTTTGTGTAGCATTTGTTTTACAAATCATAGCTTACTACTATTTTGAAGTACTATAAAAATTAATTTTCGTGATTGGTAATTAGTACATACTATAATAACATTACGTTAATAAATAATTATAATAAAATTAAGTAAAAACCTTGAATATAAATATCTATCATTTATAATCAAGGATAAATATAAAATTATGCAGTGAGACTGAATTTTTTACTAAAAAAATGATATTTTCGAGATTATATAAATTGATATTCACATCATAAATCATTAATACTCATTTAGATCTTCTGAAATGTTGTTTCATCAATACCTACATCTAAATAATGATATTTAATAAATCAATTGAAAAATGGTCATATCAACTGCAGTGCGCAAATTTATAATCTAGCAGCATTTTGCAATTACAAAAAAAAATCCTAAAAACAGGTAATAATATAATTTTTTAAGGATTCTGTGATGAAACACTTTCGAAACGTGATTTTGTTATTTCATTTTTATTTTCTATACCTACATTAATCAGTTTTCTTTTAATTGCACAAAAACAGCATAAATGCCGATGCATCAACAACAAATCTAATGTGATTAGAAAAACGATTTCACATTAATTAAAAACATGCATAAAGATTGTTTTGCATTGCATTGCGGGAAGTATGACTGTTTATTTATTAGACACGCCTGTAGAATATTATTAAGTATAAGTAAATAAAAATAATAAATTCAATTTTTGTTTTGAAAATTATTCAAAATTTTGAATAGTACGTTGTATATTTTATTGTATTTTGGATAGTAAAGGGACGACAATATTTTTTTATAATTCAGATACCTATTTAAATAAATATTTTCAAAAAAAAACTATTTCAACTGTCTTCCATTTGAATTGTAAAAACATAACTGACAATCAAAAATATTTATCAATAAATATAAAGGGAGATTGTTTTTATATTAAAAAATATATACATGACGATTTTGCGTCATTCAATTTTACTGTAAAATAGTGTATAATATTAAAGATACCAAAGTTTTGTATATTAGCTGTAAAAACTAGAAAAGTAAAAAAAATAATATTATGATAACTGATATTCCTATACGAAAAAATATGTCAAATTCGATTTGAGTTAGTAATAAACAAAAAATAAAAATACATTGTATGCACTACAACGCACTACAAATAACGGTATTTGTTTTGAAATTATTTATCGAAAATTAGCACAATTTTATCAGAGGCGCAGCCACAGATAAAAGCTACATTATGATCTCAAACTGAGTAAAATGAAGAACTCTAACCATAATTTATTGTTCCTATTAATTTTTCGTCAATAATATAATTTAAAAACATGTCAAAAAGATGATCGCATTAATCGTTCGCGTATTCGTTTTGTTTATTTTTTAATTTTTTGTTTATTTCTAACAGTTTACCACCGCTTTTAGTTTGTTTTGTAAAAACAACTGCCTACTGTAGATACTACCGTTAATTAAAAAGTAAGTAACTAAAATAAGTACTACTGTATGTTAGAGATAAAAATGACACCATTTTTAGTGCACTGATTAAATAAAAATATAATAATTGTTAACACGAAAAAAATAAATTTTTAAAAACATTTCAAAAATACATAACATTATTATACTGTTATCGATATACCTACCTATATTCATTTTTATAATAAAAATATAATTTAATACATCTTGTATTTTATCCAATTTTAAGCACTTTTAAGTTGCATTTAAGCGTTTAAAAATGGTCTATTGTTTTTTTATATGATTCATTATTCACATCGTTATTAGTAAAACATTACTGAAATCTGAATTGTAATTTTTACAACACCAAAAAAACGCTTATATTTTGTGAGATACTTTAAAAGTACTTAAATATGTATATAAATACAGCTTATAGAATTTATTATTTTAATTTTTTATACGGATATCCCTGAATGATAATCATTTGAAAAACAGAAATGAAACAAAAATATTTCGGCACTAAATTCAGACTTGAATTGAACATACGCTAAGTTTGACGCAATAAAGAAATAGTGTCATTATTTCCTAATTTGGAATTTAAATTAATTATTAAAATTCAATATTATACAATTTAAAACTAAGAAATATATAGTAAATATTTTTTTGATAATGCCAAAATAAATATCATGTCAGTAAATAATAAAGGAGCTTGTATTCTATTTTCACAGACGATAGAGAAAAGAAATTTTATTTTTTGAAAAACGTGAATTTATCATTCAGAAATACCGAGTGTTATATCTGTAAATAATTTATTTTATGTATATTATTCTGAGGTTATTCTTGTCAAGAAATTATAAAAATTTAATGTTAATACAAACATTTTCTTACTTCTGCCGATTGACCGTGACGCAGTATCCGTATCACAATGTAATTCCGTTAATTTATCGAGCTGTCAGTTTGGAAAATGGTACCTTAAACTTAAATACTTAATTCTATTTTATTAAAACTTTCATAGAACGGGCCAGAACCGGACAAGATCGACAGGCAATTATCTAGCAAATACCTGATGGGGCCCGCGGGATACCGTATAGGGCCAAGGGGCCACCAAAAAATGAAAAAGCTTTCGATACAAAAATCAAAAACGTACGCGGAATTTTATTGGGGAGGGGGGGAAATAATTATCAGTGGGACACCCGGTTATCATACTGCAATTAGATTCTAAATAATAGTCCAAACGGTCTAAGTGCATTTCGGGGAATTTTCAGGCGTCAAAGTTCAATAAAGGAAAATAAAAGGGGATTAATATGAAGTAAGGCTTCATAAATTTTCAGAACCCAAGGAGGAGTTGCCCCCCCCCCGCCTTGCGTACGTGCAAGTCAAAATTTGAGGGCGACCGGTTGCGTTCAGATCCTGCCACACTATAATCGTACGCGGTACCGAAATACCTACATAATATTATTATCAAAGTAACTTCTATTCGTTTCTCTGAGATATTATTGTATTTCTGGCATTCGAGGACTACCCTATTACACTGTGTCTGTATCGTAGTAAATAATGCAAAATGATGGCAGTTCGAGCCTGTAAAGGGATTTTCTTAAAATTATTGTAAATTTTTATCAGGTTTTTCAATTGCGATTAAAAAATTAAGCAAACTTTTATTAAACACCACACAGTTCACTATGAATTATGTTATAATTTTATTCCAACATACGTGTTAACATTTTAACGTTTGTTTTATATACTAGGGGTAAAAAGTCAAGCCACAGATATTTTTGTAAATTTAAAATTATACTGTGTAATTGAAATGCAAAAAAATTAAAATTTTAATATTTATCATAATTATTAATAATGTTGAAGAATAAAAAAATAATTTCGATTTTATCACCTAATTGAATTACTATTTTTTGAAATTATACATTTTAGTCACGCATAGTCATATGAACATGAACCAAGTTTTTCTTTGAGTTGTATGAATTTCCTGCCCCCCTGTTTTGTTTTTAAATTTTCAAAAATTCGTAAAGCAATTTGGCGAAAAAAGCCTTGGACAAATTAAAAACCTATGATAGTGATTTATGCATAAAAGTCTGTGTTTAAAGATTTTAGTTGTTATAATAATTAAAAATGTTCCAATAATGTTAATTACCTATATTATAAAGTTATAATATTATGTTGAATAAGGCTTTACATTTATTATTATAATTTTAGTAGAATTTATTATATATAATGGGAAAAATAAAATATTATATTGTTTAAATACCGACATACATGCTGTTTTTAATTAAGCTTCCTTTTACCAAATATTCCTTAAAAAATAATTGTACAAAATTACTTTTTTGTTGTATAATTAATGATACGCAATGAAACAGTAATTTATTTTAGACGAATGGATCAATCTCTCGTAATAAGAGCGAGAGGTCGTTATTGCTTGTTCTGTAAGAAAAAGAGAGAGAAAATATAGTTGCGCACGCATACCGTGTCCTGTCACCTATCCGACAGCAGTCTGGCAACACTTGTGTTGGAAATTTGGAAACGATGGTGAACAGTAACAAGCATAGAGAAGGGATTGACAATAAGTGACATTCTTGACAGATATAATTAATAGACTATTGCCTAGTTACCGGATCATCTATGAACAGTGAACACAGTATGCGCGCGCAGTCAAGGTAAAAAAGACGTGGATTGCATCTGTTTCTACGAAAAAATATTTTTTCATCTATCTCTTTAAATTTTAATAATATGTGCACACAAAAACTTCCCCGCGAAAATTTTATTATCAAAAATTGAACCCTTAGCCACAGATTTATCCCTCTTACTTATACATATATTTAAGTCTCGCTTTATTATATTTCCAAAATTAATTATAAACTGAGATGCTTATACACTGTAAATATAAACATTGTATAAATGAAATAGGAATTAATTTTTTTATCGACATGTGCCTAATATAAAAAAATCAATCAAAGTTTATTTTTACTTTCGGGTGACCATTTGATAAGAGTGAAAAAAGTTTTGTAAAGGCGAGAAAAACCTAATTCGAGATTCGACGGACAATGCACGTTTCATCCGTCTGTCCTTGCTGATCCGTCGTTCAAAATTGCTATTTTCTCGAAAACAGCTTCAACGAGTTGGATCATATTTCATACATCGATATGTCATTAATGATATAATATTCTACTATTAAATTGTTTCGAAAAAATCCAGAAGAAATTGTTTATTGTAGAAGGAAAATCGAAAATTGCCATTTTTTCGAAAACAAATCCAATGATTTTGATCATTTTTTATAACTCGATATGTCATTAATAACCCTACAATATTCTACAATATTCATTTGTCTCAAAAAAATCCAGAAATGTTTGTTCACTGATGGACGACAATCCGCGGTAGATGCAGTTCAGCCAGAAAGTGAGTACGGTGGACCTATCCTTTTTTCACCATCATATTTAAGTAATATTTTATAAGGACAGATGGAAGATCAATCCTATGATTGAATAATTGCTTCTTTTTTAGCTACAAATATATTCTTATTCTTATATAATATTCAGTGTAATAATAGTAAACTGCGTAATGAAGGCTTGAAGCATAATATTATTGACGAAGGTACGTGCAGTAAGGAGCTGGAATTCTAGATGGTAGCGTAGATCACAGCAGGGCTTACTTAAATTAATATATTGTTATATTATATGCGAGCGTACACAACGAAGCAGTGAGTGTAGCAGGTATAAGCACTGTTACAAGAGCTGGTAGATACAAGAATGTATCTCACCATTCTTTCAGCGCGCTGACTACTACAATCAACGTGTGACAACTGTCAAATGGCCGTTACAAGTTTCGCAATGGATGTGACTAGTTTAATAAATGAAATTTTGCCAGTTTTTATTTTTTTCTAAGACGTATTTAAAAGTGTTAGGTTCCATACGTAAATATTCAAAAAACTGGTTTGGGTAAAATTTTAATTCTTGGTATAAATGATGAAATTCGCCATGTTTAGATCGTTTTCTATTAATAGGGTGGACATGATAGCTCCTACCCAAATTTGTATTTAAAATATATCACTTTGTAGCAGAAGGACACAAATATTCGTCTTCGCTATCTGACATTTCAAACGCTGGTATCAAATGCTAGTATCAAAGCTTCGTTGTGCAAACCTATAAGCGCTTATAATTTCAGCAACCATCTACCATACATGCTACCATCTAGAATCCCAGCTGCTTACTGCACGTACCTTAAGTGACATGTATGTTAAAACGAGCACCAGTAGTATATTATTATTATTATTATATACACGCGTTGGAATCCATCACCGCACGGAACCTATTTAAAATGGGCCCTATCGAACCATTTTAAGGTTTGTTTTTGGGACTGAAAGCTGTTTTGGGACCGAAAATACCGAATAAATTATCGGAATTGTTTCAAAATTGAAATTTAACCCTTATAAAAGATTAAAATGTGCTACTGAAATTTAGAAAAATGTTACCTACTGATTTTAAGGAATGTATTACGGGGTTAAAATTTTTGTTTTGTTCTATTACAAACTTTTAAGTTTGCAGAATAAAACCCCAACGCATGTATTGGGATCCGTCAAATGAGCATATGACATCTGGTGGCACAAAATTGTACTCAAAACGAGGGAAAATTTTACATGCTAACAGTGCAAATTTATCGTAAAATTGTTTATTACAAATATAAAACAAGTAAAATAAACAAAAAGTTTATCGAAAATGGAATTCGCGACGTTTTCTAATATCATGGCATTAAACACTGTCAGTTATTGCCTTGTAAAACTTACTTTACAGCGAATTATTTTCTAATGAAATGTGGAAAAACTGTATTTATGAATTAAAAAAATATTTTATTTTAATAATAAGATGCACTCATTATCATACTGTACTACAATAGTAAAATCATTTGATGATTGACAAATTTATAGGTCTAACTTTGTATACAAATATTTTGAGGTTAGTAACTTACCTACTTATTACAATATAACATATTATATTGCAGTTATGTGTTTACATTATTCACTTGCCTTAAAGAAACATTGAACGGATGATTAATTTCGTGGAGATTTTCTTTTAATTTTGATGTTTTTAAGCAATATGCCGTAAAGATTACTACTTTTGACAGCTCAGTTATCTTGTTTTTTTCACACATTTGATGATATGTCCGGCTTTGAGATCCGTTCTCCTTCAACGAAATTCCTTTGTTTAGGGTTCGTACCGGCCCAATTGCAAATTGCACTTATGTATATTATTTCTTATCACTTTGAAAATCACAAAATTACACGTAAAAGTATGCCCCGTATATACAATGTCCCCCCCTTTCCGCCATGTTTTTTAAGCGCCACGCATTTGACGGATCCCAATAAGCAAATACACTATTTTGTCAGCAGGGTTTGGCACTGCGGCCTGAGTTTTTTTTTGTTTAATAACGGGAGCAAGACGATATTTTACAAAATTTCGTCTCGATCGTTTCGTGCGATGCTCTACTTTTGGCGCATTCTGTGTATGTTTAAGAATACATCGATGTAAAAGTGGTTTATTTCTAAATATATCTCTAAAGCCCGCAGTACGATTTCGATGGATACCACAAAATCGAACGCAATTTGATCGTCCGACCAAGACAAACACGTCGTAACGTCAGTCTGCAGCAGTACAACACTGTTGCAGTTGGTTGGATTGTTTTTTTTAGAGATGCGCCGAATAGTGGTTTCACCGAATAACCGAATACCGAATACTATTCGGTTTAACCTTTACCGAACCGGATATTCGGCCGAATTATTCGGTTTACCATTTCATTGTTTTGCCGCGTAAACAGGTTCTAACATGTACGCTACGTGTCGCTGCTGGCTAGTTGACAAGCAAGCCGTACCTCACCGCCCGCCACCCGCGCACACCGCGCTTCAAAACATCGCACGATTACGTTAAAAATACGAACAAAGGTACTATTTATTACAATAATATTGATAATATTAGCTAGAAAATAGAAATACTCGAACCGAATATATTTGGCACCAAAACCACCGAATAATTCGGCCGAATACAAATAGTGAAAAAGATGCCGAATACGCCGAATGCCGAATACCAAACGAATATTCGGCGCATCTCTAGTTTTTTTGATCGTGTATTGTGACTTTCGAATCAATCATGTGATTTTAGTACTGCAAAACCAACAAGAACAACCTAAATTGTTAGTGAATTACTGTTTGAATTAAATGCTAATGACCTTAGTTGTCAAGGGTCTATAATCTGCAATGAATAAAATTTTCCGTTTAAAAGCAAAACTTGTACTGCAAGGTCGTTACTTGTGTGGTCTCGTCCGATTTCCAACAAAATTGTATTGCAATCGCATTCGATAAAATTGTCATTCGTACTGCACCATTGGATCGTGATTCGAGAGTAGCGGGCTTAAAATTGAATTGGGATATTGTAATCAACTGTATAAACATTAATTTGCATTCGTTCTAAAAATCAGCGACCCGTAACAAAGCATCAAAGTGACGTATTCGAACGCCATCTTGAAAATTAGACCGGAAATGAAGTACCTAGGTATAGTCTATCTATCTATAATATATTATCCACTAGTTCAACATATACGTAGGTATAGAGTTAAATACTCGACGTACAGTTTCTAAATAAAAATCTCTTTCTGATAAACATCTTCAGTTTACCGCAAATGATGTAAAAATACATTTCTTGATTAAACTGTGCGGAATGGAAGTATCTACAATTCTGTTCGCTATTTCAGAGTAGTTGAACTCATTATGTAGTGGTACATTTTTAGATTTTTTGGGTCTCCAAATCACTATATGAATATTATGAAGTATTAGAAATACCTTGAATTTTTTTATGTTCGTTTTGTGACTTCCTGTGTTTTAATACGACGCGTTTAAGCAACGAGTTGCTATCTTCAGGTGTGGTTAAATTATTTTCAAAATTACACATTGAGTATCCGTAACACGTTGATCTTTATATAAAATTAATAATAAATAAATAAAACACAACAAAATTTGATTTAATCAAGACGAGTCTAAAATAGGTCTGATCACAACGAAATTATAATTTTGATTAACTTGTTTGTTTCAAAAGCGTAGCTCATAGAAAC
The DNA here is from genome assembly GCA_039654895.1 of Mongoloraphidia duomilia. NCBI lineage: Eukaryota > Metazoa > Arthropoda > Insecta > Raphidioptera > Raphidiidae > Mongoloraphidia > Mongoloraphidia duomilia. The sequence goes on along the minus strand of CM077525.1, from coordinate 22,772,147 downwards.
TCCAAAACAAAACAATGTTGTGATCGAGAAAGTATAAGAGTATTAGTGTTGACTCAAAAAGACACAACATTAACACCCCCCTTCGCATGGGAAAAATTATTAGTGGAAGTGGCCAGTTTCCAAAACTAACTGCAACAACCCACAAGAAGGAACCAAAGAGTAGATGTATAGTTTATATACTAGTGTTTGTTATGATAAAAAAATTAATATATCATGGTGATCTTCGTCTGAGAACCATAGATGGACAGCTAGGCACGTTGTAGAAGGCGTGACAAAAGCAGGAGTCCTCTAGTGAAGTTCGTGAAGACATAATGTCTCTCTCTCTCTTACTCTCTCTCTCTTACTCTCTCTCTTACTCTCTCTCTTACTCTCGCTCTTACTCTCTCCTCACTCACTTTCTCTCTCTCTTCTCTGTCCCTTAATCTCTCTCTTACTCTCTCTCGCTCTCTCTCTCTTACTCTCGCTCTTACTCTCTCTCACTCTCTCTGTCCCTTACTCTCTCTCTCTCGCTCTTTCTCTTACTCTCGCTCTTTCTCTCTCTCTCTCTCTCTTACTGTTTTTTCTCTCTCTATTACTCTCTCTCTCTCTCACTCTCTCTCTGTTCAGTATTATAACGAATTTAATCCGATTTCCACCCGGACGAATTCGGACCTGATAGTTATTATATAGGTCTAAACCTTCCTCAAGAAATAATACTATCGCATATTAAAAACCACATCAAATCCATTCAGTAGTTCTCGAGATTTAGTCGGTACAGACAAACAGATTATCTATATTCTATCAGAACACCACGAAATCGTTTGCCGCTTTATAAAAACAGCGATTTTAACTTCCCTATATCAGCGTGTTAACGGCTGAATAAAAAGTGACGGTCGAGTTGTATGCAGTGTTTTGTTACAATAAAGAACTGTATCCCACGCCTGCTACAATTCCTTTTTTCCTGTACCTACACCTATAGTTAAATGCTTGCATATTATTTTATCACAAAAAAGACTTTACTCAGAACCTATAAATCTTTACAGACGCTAATGACCTCTGTTGTCGAGCGTCTATAATTCACAATTCAATTCAATTCAATTCAATTCTATAAATCTTTAATTTTGCTTGTTTACGAATCCCGAAATTATAAATTAGTAGGTATAGCTGTATTATTTTCAAATTAGCAATATTGCACCACTCGCTCGCAATATTATGCGTACTTATTGTGCCAAAAAAATGAAAATACTAGTCTTTATTCGCGGCTTCGCTCACGTTAATGTTGATTTAGACAAACTTATGTCGAACGTCTATAATCTACAGCCTATTCTATTCTTGAAAGAAACCTTTCTTATGTATCTCATCGTAACGATGACAGGCAAGCTAACTTTAAAGTAGTATCTATACATAATATGTTAAATTATTCCTGGCATCACGCAGGACATTGCCTGATGTATATTATTATACAGGGTGTCCAAGACTTGCGTTGTCGGCCGATATATTTGGGTGAAGAGAAAAAAAGTTTAACTAGAATAGTTGTATAAATTTTAATAGTGTATATCCTAAAAATATTTTCAATTATACAGCCTGTCTCATTTAAGCGTGGCAGACCAAAGTTATGTTTTTTTTAACCTAGCACCCTGTTTTTATTTGTTTTTTCAATGCTGCACCTATATGTGAATAGAAATTGTAAGGGAAGCCATGCTCGAAAATTCAGTAATTTTTGAGTTATTCAAGTTTTTTAGAAATTTTTGACACGTGCAGACCTTTACCTAAAATTCGACATAGCCAAAACAGAAACCTTTATCGAACTGAAATTTTGATGATCACTAGATAATAGACGGACGAATCAATGTCTGTCGTAAAAAAATGAATTTATTATACAGGGTGTTCAAAATAATGTAATTCTTTTACCTAACTTCAATCACGTGTAACTTTTGATTGTTAAATACAACGAGATTATTTTTTTGCTGGAATTGTATTCTTTAGGATATTTACTAACACTTTTATTAAGGGTTCTCCATACCTAAACCTAATATTTTCATATTTATTACAACTTGAATGTAATTTTGCAGCGCTTTGAATTCGAAACACTTGATAATATACCCAAAAGTAGAAAATTGCTAATAACACTAGTTTAATTTTTGAAAAGCTATAACTTTCGAACGCTTTGTTCGATTTTGATCTTTGAAACGGCATTCGACGCAGTTTTCTGAGGAAAAGAGCTGATTAGATTATGAAATCAATCGGTACAATATTCTAGAAGTTATTTTGAAAAAACATCGTTTTAACAACTTTTTTTTTCGGTTTTTTTGGAATTTCTCAAAATCTATTGGGCCAAATCGGTTCAAATTTTCAGGAAATCTAAGTTCAGTGGAACCCTTTCGAATGCCGCAAATAACGATTCGATCGGTCAAGCCGTTCAAAAGTTATGAGGGGTTTACATACACACACACACACACGCACGCACGCACGCACACAAACAAACAAAAAACACACACACATACACGCACACGCACACACGCACACGCACGCACGCACGCGCACGCACACACACACACACACTGAAAACTCGATTTTCGAAAATCGGGGTGAAATCAATAACTTCTCTATTTTTGAAAATTTTCAATTTTCTTAGCCGAGAGTTAAAAATCTGCTTAAAATGCATATTGCATACTGAGGTGCAAATAAACACATTATTTTTACAACCGACCGATAATTAACAATAACTACATATTTTACTTCATAATATAATTTTCACTTTAATGTGTATTATTTTTATGTACACAATATAATATAACAAAAAGACAATAAAAAATACAAATCAAGATTACTTTTCTTTAGGAGCCTGCGATAACCATCTGTGTTTCCTGAATGTCATATCGTCGACACAATTCGTGAAATTATTAACGGCATATTGACATTTCAAAGATGTCACACTGTTGGATTGATAACACCTTAGAAGCTAAAAAGATTGGAATATCAGTTAATTTATGCAATTTCTTATAAAAATTTGAAAAAAATTGAAAAATCCGTTGGTTCAGTCACGAGAGGAAGTCCACCTTGCGTTTTGTGCAGCAAATGATTTTATTTTTTTGTGTCCTCAAGCATGTTTAGGAGATGTCAAATCCAAGTTGCGACCTCTAAAACAGGGCGGGGGAGTTTTGGTGGGCTAAAAACCAAGATTTTTTTGCACTTTTTTCCGTTTCTTGCTTATAACATGGAAACGGCTGGTCCTATCGAAAAAATGGTCCTATTCAAAATTAAAGGGCACAAAATTTACTTCAAAATGCACTAATCAAAATTTTTTTTGTTTGATAACCCGTTTATTAAGGAAGGTTATAGGCTATTCGAGTTTTTTTAAATTCAATCCCAAAGGGGATAAAACGGAGGTGTAGGATTTTTTGTTATTACAAAAAATCTTACACCCACGTTTTACCCCCTTTGAGGTTAAATTTAAAAAAAACTCGTATATCGTATAACTTTCCTCAATAAACGGGCTATCTGACAAAAAATTTTTTTTTAATCGGACTTGTAGTTCCTGAGATTAGCGCGTTCAAACAAAAAAAGATTTTATTTTTTTATGTTTGAACGCGCTAATCACAGGAACTACCAGTCCGATTTGAAAAAAATTTTTTTGTTAGATAGCCCGTTTATTAAGGAAGGTTTAAAGCTATTCGATTATTTTTTTTAATTCCAATCCCAAAGGGGGTAAAACGTGGGTGTAGATTTTTTGTTATTACAATAAATCCTACTCTCCCATTTTCACCCTTTGGGATTGAATTTTTAAAAAACTCGTATAGGGTCTCATTGATTACTATTTTGCTTCTTTTACAGACTGGTAGCTCCTGAGATTAGCGCTTTCAAACAGAAAAAGAGTTTATTTTTTTTTTGTTTTTCTAAGTTCTGTAGAGTCGGTAAAAATCGGAATAAAAACATATTTGACTAGTGAATTTTGAACTAAATTTTGTGCCCTTTAATTTTTCTATAGTACCATTTTTTCGATAGGACGAGCCGTTTTTATGTTATAAGCAAAAAACCTAAAAAGTGCAAAAAAATCGTGGTTTTTAGCCCACCAAAATTCCCCCGCCCTGTTTTAGATGTCGCAAACTTGTATTTGACATCTCATAAACATTCTTGAGGACACAAAAAATAAAATCATTTGCTGCACAAAACGCAAGGTGGACCCCCCTTTTTAATCTCTCGTGACTGGACTACGTCGTATCTGGGCTATTTTTCGAAACCAATAACATTGTTGGCATAATCAAATAGTAAAAATACCAAATGCCCAACATTGAAATTTACCTCTGATTTAGCTAAATGACATGAGACAGAATTTCGAGATTTATTCAAAAGACCATCTATATTTTTCAATAGACGATTATAACCGTCCACTGTCAACTTATTCTTTTCTGAATGATTGGCGTCCGCGTCCAATAGTTTCTGCATCCATTCTTCTTCCTGTACCAATTCTGATCCTTGTTCTTGCAAATTATCTCTTGCAGAGTATTCCTCACTGACAGATTCCTCTGTGACAGATTCCTCCAGAAAATCACCACTCGCACATTTTTTTACATTACTGTCTTCTATACCAGTTTTATTATTTTCCAAATCCAATAATATATTTGAATGTCCATTAAAACCATCAAACAATTTTGCCCCTTGTTCACCATCTGGTTTGATTTCTGAGTTTCGATAATCTACAAAATCTTTCACTTGTTCCTTTGAGGTCGTTTGTTCTACTTCAAAATTTGTCGACTGTTGATGATCTGTTTTATCATTTGGGTCCATTTTATTAACTTTTGGCTCAGGATTCATATCAGCATTTCCGCTTTCTGGATCCGTATTCAGTGCAAATTCTTTGAATTTCTTGAATACTTCTTGCTTATCCTCTGTTCTTTCTTCTACTTTGCTTTCTGTAAATTCCCTGAACATTTTCTGTGGATTTTCATCTTTTGAACTGTTTTCTGAATTTGTTTTTTCTTCAGAATTTTCTGTTCGTTTCAATTTTTCGTTGTTAAAGTCTTTTATGTTTTCAGAGTTTTCCGCCAACTCGCCTGATTGGTTATTTTCATTTTTGGATGTTTCAGATTTTGTTTGATTATCCAAAGTGTTATCTACGAAAGAAAAAAGAAATTATTATGTTTTAGTTGCTTTATACCATAGATATAGAAATCTGGGGATGTAGTATAAAGTGCCGCTTTAGACGAGGGGGGAAGCCATTCAGGAGAGGGTGCATGCCTGTCTTATGGACATGTCCATGCTATGCATGTGCCAACGTTCTATTGGCCGCGTCTTTGCGCATGCTAAATTGCTCGTATAGCTCTTGCGCAACTAAAACGACCAATAGAATGTGGGCACACTTGCTTCCTTACCGCCCCCCTTAACAGCAGCCACCCCACTCGCTTGTACTACGTCTCTAGATTTCTGTGTCTATGCTTTATACTAACGCTATGATTTTAAAGTATTTATATGTCAAAAACGTAAGCGATAATACTATTATTTTTTAATTTTGAGTTAATATGTTTAAAGTTTTATTTCATATAAACATCTCACAGGGTTAAATTGAAAATATGAATTGGTGTTAGGCCCAAACAACCCCAACTGCTGGTGACCTTAAGAAAAACAACGTAACTAAGCTTCGCACGACCAGTTCCAATGTACTTTGCCTGAAGTTGCTTAACTGCTACCGGGAATAGCTGAAGACGATTAGTCAAACGCTGAAACAACTGTTAGGCTAAGCGCGCACGAGAGGTTTTTAAATCGCGCGACTGTTTAACCGCGGCGGCGATGTAACCGCTAGTTAAAGTGGAGTAAGCGCACTAGAGGTGAAATAACCGTTGCACACAAAAATTTTCGAAAATGAAGTTCGTTGAGTCTCCTACAATAGCTGCTTTATTATTGCGTTTTCAGAAAAATCGGAAAAGCAAAATGTAGGTTCATCCATTAGTAAGTGAAAGATTGTGGAAAGACCAATTTCATAAATTATTATCAAACATTTTTTTGTGTATTTTAGAATGAGCAAAGAATCGTTTGACGAATTATTACATAATATGATTCGGCCACACATTGCATAACAAAATACAAATATGAGGATGGCTGTAGGAGCGGAGGAAAGATTAGCTGGCACGATCGGGCGATTTTTTGCACGTTCATGCGCTGTATTTGTTAAGGCGTCCATAGATTGCACCCCTCCATTGCACGCACTCAAGACAAGTCGTGTTAATTCTTGCATGCCTACGCAGTACGGGCATGCGCTGTGTCAACCCTTGTCTACCTGAACGGGTCATAGGTTTGCAACTGGACAGAAATCTACCTCTTTCTCATCAACTCTGCAAGCGAGCAACATACCATCTGCAAGACAGAGCATCAAACATTGTTCAATTGTCACGTGTAGTTATTACATTTCATACACATCTTGTATTACTTCGAGTTTCTATTAAATACATATTGTTTATTGTTAACGGGTAATATTCATTCATAATTAAAGCATCTTGAACCGTCAGCACACCAGTGCAAAGAAATCATCAAAACAGTATTCGTAAATTGAAACAAGTTGCATTTTTAAAACCTCTGCGGTAAAACAATCACTGGTGCGTTCAGGTCCATTTAAAATAACGTGTTCTATCAAAGCGATTAAAACACCGCGGCAGCTGCACGGCGAAAAAACCTCTCGTGGGCGCTTAGCCTTACACCGTTTGTCGTAAATCACTGCAGCAGCAAGGCATTATCAGGATTAACCGATTTCAGCCTTTGACACCGACATATAAATATTTATAAAGGTGCCTTTCCACCAAAAAACATTTGCAGAAAACGTTTGCAAATCGTAAAATCAATGAAAAAATTCTTCCACAGAATAGAAGAAATCTTCGCTTTGTTTTTGGACCAGTGCACATCCTGCTACCCGACTGCGAAGCAAAGGAGGGTATTGTGTTTATTGTTACATCGTGATTTGATGATTACTTAGCTAGTCGAAATGACTCGTTCGCTCGCGCGATTTGGCAACAGCATGGAAACTCAATCCAGTGGCGTAGCTTGCCTTAGGCGGGCCCTGTATCAAAATTTGTTGGGGGGGGGCCCACAAGAACAAGATTTTATTACAACGTTTGAACGTTATGAATCGCGTGTACGGATTGAAATAAAACGCGTAAACATTGTTCTCCGTGGTTTGTCATTGTCATTCACTTAAACGGGGGAATCCCGCAATAACTGATGTCTGCTGACACGCGTCACGGGTTAATCTGAGACGTCCTGTGTTGCCATCTTTTGGGCGCCCGCTTAACCCGGGACAAAAGAGATTCCTTTTTTTGATTTTCGTAATTTTTTTTAAATAACTAATCTGAATTATATAGTAATTCGAAGTAATGTGATTTTTTTTATAAAATGATTGGCCCAGCAGTTACTCTCAAAAATCTATAAAATGTTAAACATTACAAATTGCCCCAGTAAAAATATATGAGCACTGTGGTTGGAATAAAAACAAAAATTGCCCCAGCATTAAACACTTACAGGGCCATTACAGCGCAAACATGGTCAAAACTCGTGTATGACAATATTGATCATGTATGAGAATGAATCCATATATTATGATATTGTATAAGACATGATTTTTTCCCCGGGAAATACGGCCTAAGAGTTTAAGTGAGATTGTGGATAACATTTTTACGAATTTTTGCTTACACACGTTCGGGGCCTCTGTAGCCCGGGGGCCCCGTATCATTGATACGGCGGTAGCTACGCCCCTGACTCAATCGCACTTTCGTTCGATCTATAGCGATCGATGCGTTTGTTTCACATTCACGCGCCTGCGCACCTCATCAGAAAATCCATAGCATGGAGTAACGCGTTCGTGATACACCAGTTGTGTATTTCAGCGAATAATATGCTACGCTGTTGGTAGCTGCATCTGACAGTCTACAAGCAACTTAATCGCACATTCATGATAAAAAATGCACATGTGCGCTGGCTCGATCATTAACAATTAACAATTTTTGTTTTATTTATAGGCATTTTAAAATATATTTACGTAAGGTATAGGTCCTACGATCTTTGAAAAATTGTACAGGCCAAGTTCCCGTTCTCCGACAAAAAACTTTGGGAAACTCTTGCCTAGACGTATATTTTACATATTTTAGGTTATAGAGTTTTATAAATATGTTGAAAAATAAAATGGCCATAGTTAATAAATAGAATATTTACATTACCGTACAATCTTTTGAAGACGTTTTCTGACACACTAATGCTCTCTAAATCTCTTTTATCAACACTCTTTTCAGTTATCGGCTGCAAAATGCTGTTATTCACACCCATAGCTGTAATATTTCGTACCCAATAGCAATAAATTTAGTAAACCCTGGCCTTAATATATATCGAAAATTAATTTAACATTAATTTTGACAATAAAACCGAATGCAATTAAAATTTAATTAATAAATGTCAAATTTACAACAACGCATTTGTTTAATATTTATAGAAACGAAAGTTGTCAAGATAAACTCCTTGTTTGAGAAATCTAGGGAACAATTATACGACTTATGGTGTTAATAATTAAATACAGTGTGCAAATTTAGTCTAGAACAATCCATATAAAAAATCTCAGATCATCTGCGGTCAACCTTTTTTAACGCGCATCTTTTTTGATAGTCGTCTGTTTTCTGTCCCCACCTCTTTCCGAAATAACGTCATCATCTTTTTTTTAATGGCACCCTCTCCCAATTTTTTTGCAGATTTGGACAGACTATCAAATTCTGATTTTAGCAATATGCCATTATTTGCCATTTGCACTGACAGTTCCCGAGATATTAATTGTTAAAAGTGAACAAAAATTCGATATACTAGCTACGGAATGTTCAGCAGTTTATTGAAAACAAAGGGTGTACGGACTGTCAAATAAATAAAAGTTCAGAAATCAAACAAAAAATCAAATCAAGTAATCCAAATATGTAAAAAAATTGGGGGGTGTCATTAAAAAAGGCGATGACGTCATTCCGGAAAGGAGTGAGGCAAAAAGAAGACGACTATCAAATAAGACGCGATTTTGTATATGGATTATTCCAGACTTACATTACGCACTGTATATGTAATAATAACTATGGAAATTTCCGTGACCCAATTTCCATGGTACATTATGCCTAATTATAATAATGACGTTTTATTTAATAATAGTAATATTTCCACCATGCTTAAAGATTGACAAATAATTAAGATACAAACGGAAGAAACAAGTTCGATGCTTATTTGAAGGTAAAGAAAAAATCTTCTCTCTTTTTACTGTCGCAAGTAAAGAATCATTTGCCGATCTATATAAAATATAGTATTTTATCGACTGGTGACTTCATGATCCATTATGAAACGCTTTTCGATGCTATAATGATAAACATTTGAAAAACCCGTTACATAATGAGCCGCAATGTAGCTCTTTTCGATGCTATAATGAAATGTGGTTAATATGGCAACGAAGTAGGTACCTAAATAAATATTGTACCCAGGAGCGGACTAAGGGGGGAGGAGGCGGCTCGCCCCGGGCCTCTAATCCTGGGGGAGCCTCCAAATCTCGAGAAGTCATTCTTAATCAAATTCCAAACAAGGCCAAAATATGTTTAGTAAGTAAGAGGCAGTTTGGAGTCGGAGGCCCCGTACGTATACAAAATATAAACGTCGTTTAATATAAATATTTGATTTTTTTGTCAGCCATTACATCTGTATTATTCATTTTTTACGAAATTTACACTACAAATACATCAATTTCTAAGCAGAGCAGGGGCCTCATTTAGTTTGCCTCCCCGGGCTTCCGACGGGCTTAGTCCGCCACTGATTGTACCTATCAATGCCAATGTTTTTGTTATGAGATGTACTGCTATCAGTCAATCAATGGTGTTTAACATTAATTCAATTAAAGTCTAAAGCCATGCAGGTGTTGAATAAAATATAGTGTGCAACGCGTCAGGCGCGATATTTTAAGCACTCGTGTACAGCTCGCAATGCACACTCGCCAAGGCTCGTGTGCACTCGCCTACTACTCGTGCTGATAACATCGCGCCTGACGCATAAAGATGTATTTAGCACACTAGTTACACAATGTACTATTTTTTTTCTCTAATAGGTACGCTTTTAAATTGGCCTATTAATAAATATGCTGAAAAATCATGTTCAAACGGCTTTGAATATAGCCTAAGACAACCCAACGTGATTAATGAATAAGTTGGGGGAGGATATTCTATTCTAAGTTTATTTGGAGTATATATAATATTATCTCATATTTCATTATAATATTTGCTGTATAGATGTCCGTTCAACCGGTCATTAGTTTATCCGAAATCTAAGATAACGACAATACCGCGCCCTGACCACAAATGAATAAATTAATAAAGACGTTAGCCTAAAACCTTCAATAATAATAAAAGATTAACACCAATCGCATTAATAGGTGTTAGAATGACAAATATAATAACACGTTACACTATGTACTGTGTTCAACACACTCACAGAAAAAGAGAATAAGCGCGAGTTCTCGATGTTCAACTATCTGTTGGCCCAAAGGCTACTTGCGGCATTATAAAAAGAAAGTCGTGCGCGCGTCGGCCATGCTGGGCGGCAATTGTTTTTATATTATATTAATATCATTAGCATGCATCATTATCGAAAGAAGACTACCTTCCTTCTATTTTTATGTATTGTATTCTACATCTAATATTATAATATTATATCCTCGAGTCAAATACGAAAAGGTGCCGTGAATTAATTGTTAAATAAAAATAAATGATCGTTTATAAACGCATAATATCTTGGGCTCACCAAACTTACATCCTGGTGTTCACTCTAAAGTTAGATACATTTTATGGAATCTGGATTTCATGTAAAATTTAAAATGAATTTCATGTGTTGAAGAGATTTTAACGAAATTAATGACATAATTTAAAATTTGAGACGAGTGAGATGACTGTTCCAAGTTTGCAATTTGCCTAGGCGAATTAGACACAAAAATGACATTAGGGGAAAAACATTGTTAACAAAGGGAATTTTGAGGAAAATTGTCGAAAGTAGTCCCCTTACTAACATACTAAAAATATCACCCCTTACTCCCTCTGCCTAATTTTATATGGGCGTGAAACTCCCCTCCAAAGTGTTTTTTGCAAAAATCTAGAGAAACCTGTCTATTTTAGAACAAAAAAGGTCATTATCAGTCTCAAAGCTGATAAAATTTAGAACAGAATGACGTCTTAAAATAAAAATATCTTTATAGGTTACTGAGCCTGAGCGCGCGAAAAAATCACCTCGCGGCGTCACATTGGAAACTCATGGCAAAAACGTAATATCTCTTTCAACCACTGACTTTGCTACGACTTAAAGTATAATTCACATAAAATACCCGACCAGCATCGACCCGCACCGGCACCGGACCGACAAAACATTGAGCAATGTATTATATGACGCAATCCCCACTTATACAGCCGGCTCCGCACAGACACGACACAACACAGCGCAGCGCCCGCCGGCATTCTTTGAAAGAATGTTTTGTCGGTGCCGGTGGGTATGGCTCCATGTCCCCGGCCCGACCACTTTATAATTTTCTATTTTTTTTTGCGCCATAATTTTGTGCTAGGTATCTGTAAATTCATTTAAGGAAAGCAAGACTATCCGTGCAGCCGGTTGCTGCAGACTGCAGTTGACTGCAAAAAAATGTCAATTTGTCGGTCCGTTACGTGTCGATGCAGGTCGGATATATTTGAATTACAGCTCAATTTGTCGGTCCGTTCCGTGCCGGTGCCGGACAGGTATTTGTGAATCATACCGCTCCAAAGACACAATACTGCAGCAACCGGCTGAGCGGATAGTATTGCTTTCCGTAAATACATGTACAGATACCTACTGGCGCCGACAAAACATTCTTTCAAAGAATGCCGGCGGGCGCTGCGCTGTGTCGAGTCGTGTCTGTGCGGAGCAGGCTGTATAAGTGGGGATTAATCCATATAAAATACATTACTCAATATTTTGTCAGTCCGTCACGTGCCGGTGTGGGTCTGTGCCAGTCGGGTAAATATGTGAATCATACTTTATACTCACTGAATACCCGACTGCTTATGTTCAATGGGTCACAAAAATGAAGCAGGTCTGTTTTTGCCCTTTTCAAACAAGGCTGACATTGGAAAGGGCAAAACCATGGCAAAACACTATTTTTATACCAAGAAAATACCTACTGTTACCATTTATACTTTTTTGTAACACATATATGAAATGTACAGGTCGCCTCTCTCTAGTCGGCTACTTAAAATAATATACCGGGTGTCCGGTCTCAATGTCGAACATAGGGAATTAATGTTGTGTGCCAAGTATTTTGGCTTTTACTTCTACTCGTAGAGACTATAATAAGAAAACAAACAGGTACCTATCTAAGTAATGAAGAATTTAATTGTATTTTTATTATTAAACAACGAAAAGTACTACTTAATAAAGAAAATAAAATAATAATAAATACATATTCAAATAACCGGCCATTTTCAACTAAACAATATCCCAGTCTGTTATAAAAAGAGTTTCTAACGTTTTGTTTTTCGCCTACTTAATTTAAAATCTTTATTACAAAATCGGTAAATTTCAAATTGGTATTTTAAAGTAAAAATTTCACTTTTGGTCTTATTTTTAGAATCATTTGATGCGCAAAAAAATTTTATCTTTCGATAGGTACCATTACCTTTCTTGTGCGCTGAATTGGCGAACACGAATCAGAAAGTTAGACGCTAATGACCTCTGTTATCGAGCGTCTATAATCTACAATTCATTCACGAATCAGAAAAATAAACAATACCATATTAAATCCCTATGTTCACCTTTGAGACCGGACACGGGGTATATATCGCACTGTGTACAATAATACATACTATACGTCTTATCACATAATAGTATATTGTGTGACAAGTGTGCTAAATATATCTTTATGCGTCAGGCGCGATGTTTTCAGCACGAGTAGTAGGAGAGCGCTCACGAGCCTTGGCGAGTGAGCATCGCGAGCCGAATACGAGTGTAAAGCAAAGTATCACCTATTAAACAGTGAAAAAAAATTTTAAATCGAAACTCAGATGAATTCAGATGAATCAGAAAAATTGATATTTTTATTATATAGATACTATTTTGACAGTAATTAAAAATGGCTATTTTGACAGTTAAAAATGTTAATCTGTTATAGACCGAGAGCCGGGCGTTAATATATGAAGCTCATTTGTGACAGGATGAAATTTTCAGGGAAGGTAGTATTTATTATGACAAAGAAAAAGCGCTAGGGTTGCCTAGTCAAATCCTGGTGCGACGGCCGGGATAAGCCACTTCCGGTGCAAAATGTCAATTTTTATATATATATGTATATATGTATATATGTATAAATTGAAACGGCTCAAAATTACAAAGTGGCCCTTAGTCCAGCATGGTAACCATAGTTTTTAAAAAAATGACATTACGAAAATTATAAATTGTTAATAACTGCTCAAAATTAGATAAAATATAATAGTTAAATCCTGTATCACGGAAAAGAAAAGTTATACATTTTGTAAAGTAGTATCAGTATATGCAAAAATTTAAATTTTTGTTGTGAAACATCTTTAGGTACGGGTGTAAAGTCGTTTGAATGGAACGTCGCCAAATGTCATTCGTTATTGCATTTTGAAACTACGTGGTCAATAATTATAGTTTTTTTACTAACATTATCAGCGCTTAATGTGTCATGCATCGTTTTTTTTTTTTTTTATTATTAAAAAAACAGATAGATTATTATGTATTGTTTTTTTCTTATTGAAAAATTATTAATGTGATATTTTTTAGCACCTTACCTATATTAAAAATTTATTCTAAGGTTAGTAACTTCTATCTTTAACAGTGTTTGGAGTGGTGTGAAGTTAGCCCCGCAACTTTCGAAAAAATGATTTTTTTTCGGAGTTCTGGATTCGTTTCCATGAGTTCTGGAGTTCTTTGTAGGTTTAAACAATAGTTCTGGCATTTATCTAGTGATTATTCGAACTTGAAAATATAAGGGGCTAGGTTCACGCTGCCCCCCAAAGTTGAAAAAATTCAATTTTTTTTGGAGTTCTGAGTAGCCCTCCAATAGTTCTGGAGTTCTTTATAGTTTTGAGCAATAGTTCCGTTCGTTAAAACGTACAAATTGAAAATTTAAAAGTTCATTTTGAAAAAAAAAATTGCCCAGCATTCCTCTAATTTTGCTTGGATCAAAAAAAGTCATTTGAAGTATCGCTAGAACTCTTGGAGGGCTACTCAGAACTCCAAAGAAAAAAATCGAAATTAAAAAAAAAAAAATTTTGTTATCGAGCTAGGTACCTAGCCCCTCAAAGTTGAAAAAAATCAATTTTTTTTGGAGTTCTGAGTAGCCCTACAATAGTTCTGGAGTTCTTTATAGTTTTTAGCAATAGTTCCGTTCGCTAAAACGGACAAAATGAAAATTGAAAATTTCATTTTGAAAAAAAAATTGCCCAGCATTCCTCTAATTTTGCTCGGATCAAAAAAAGTCATTTGAAGTATCGCTAGAACTCTTGGAGGGCTACCCAGAACTCTGGAGAAAAAAATCGAAACAAAAAAAAAAAAATTTTTGTCATCGGGCTAGGTACCTAGCCCCTCAAAGCTGAAAAAAATCAATTTTTTTTGGAGTTCTGAGTAGCCCTCCAATTAGGGCATGCAATTCGAATATTCGAATATTCGAATATAGCGAATATTCGGCTGCATTTATTATTCGAATAGTAATTCCTATTATTCGAATATATTCGAATTATTTGTTAAGAATTAAAATTGTTTAAAAACGGTTTACGGCGGCGCTAAAACATCTTACAAACGCTACACTAGCTCTAAGTTCGCGCTAGGGCGTGGGAGGGGAATCAAAACGGGGCGAGGAAAGTTTTTTTTTGTTAATTATTGCATGTTTATTTGATATAACTATTTACTTACGTTACGTTACGTACGTGTACTTAATTGCTTGATTTGCTCTTCGCACGTGCTAATAGACGTATTATTTATTTGTGAAGTATTTTTTTTATAGGGGAGCAATATCCCATACTTTTGTGGTACTAATTAATAAAAATGCGTCTTAGATGCTCATTTAATATTTTTGTTTGAATAGGAAAAACAGAAAGAAAGAATTTTGAATTTTTTTGATTACTTAAATATGTCCATTTGATCTATGGTTCTCGGAAGCTATGTGCGCTCTAATATTTAGTTGATTTGATCTGAATTTTTACGTAACTAAGTAAAGTAAAAATGATTATTTGATCTCTTTTTAATTAGAAGTAAGCTGCTTTTGTTGTTAAAATGATTGGATTTATGGACGTGCAGTAGGCGTGTTGATTTTAAATAATTAAAAGTCATTTATTGAAGTCCCATGAGCGTTTTTATTATTTTTACCAATTATTCGAATATATTCGAATATTGGCTAAAATTTGAGCGAATATTCGAATACCTGAAACATCCGAATATTTGCATGCCCTACCTCCAATAGTTCTGGAGTTCTTTATAGTTTTTAGCAATAGTTCCGTTCGTTAAAACGGACAAAATGAAAATTGAAAATTTCATTTTGAAAAAAAATATTGCCCAGCATTCCTCTAATTTTGCTCGGATCAAAAAAAGTCATTTGAAGTATCGCTAGAACTCTTAGAGGGCTACCCAGAACTCTGGAGAAAAAAACCGAAACAAAAAAAAAAATTTTTTGTCATCGGGCTAGGTACCTAGCCCCTCAAAGTTGAAAAAAATCAATTTTTTTTGGAGTTCTGAGTAGCCCTCCAATAGTTCTGGAGTTCTTTATAGTTTTGAGCAATAGTCCCGTTCGTTAAAACGTACAAATTAAAAATTTAAAAGTTCATTTTGAAAAAAAAAAATTGCCCAGCATTCCTCTAATTTTGCTTGGATCAAAAAAAGTCATTTGAAGTATCGCTAGAACTCTTGGAGGGCTACTCAGAACTCCAAAGAAAAAAATCGAAATTAAAAAAAAAAATTTTTTGTTATCGAGCTAGGTACCTAGCCCCTCAAAGTTGAAAAACAATCAATTTTTTTTTGGAGTTCTGAGTAGCCCTACAATAGTTCTGGAGTTCTTTATAGTTTTTAGCAATAGTTCCGTTCGTTAAAACGGACAAAATGAAAATTGAAAATTTCATTTCGAAAAAAATAATTGCCCAGCATTCCTCTAATTTTGCTCGGATCAAAAAAAGTCATTTGAAGTATCGCTAGAACTCTTGGAGGGCTACCCAGAACTCGGGAGAAAAAAATCGAAACAAAAAAAAAAAATTTTTTTGTCATCGGGCTAGGTACCTAGCCCCTCAAAGTTAAAAAAAATCAATTTTTTTTTGAGTTCTGAGTAGCCCTCCAATAGTTCTGGAGTTCTTTATAGTTTTTAGCAATAGTTCCGTTCGTTAAAGGGACAAATTGAAAATTGAAAATTTCATTTTGAAAAAAAAATTGCCCAGCATTCCTCTAATTTTGCTCGGATCAAAAAAAGTCATTTAAAGTATCGCTAGAACTCTTGGAGGGCTACCCTAAACTCTAAAAAAAATTGAATGTTTTCAACTTTGAAGGGCTAGGTACCTAGCTCGACAAAAAAATTTTTTTTTTTTGTTTCGATTTTTTTCTTCAGAGTTTTGAGTAGCCCTTCAAGAGTTCTAGCGATACTTTAAATGACTTTTTTTGATCCAAGCTAAATTAGAGGAATGCTGGGCAATTTTTTTTCAAAATGAAATTTTCAATTTGTCCGTTTTAACGAACGGAACTATTGCTCAAAACTATAAACACTATAAACACTATAAACACTCTCATTAAAAAAAATAGAAATTTTTGACATAACTCGAAAACGCGATGCTCAATTGTTTTTCTGTTTTCATCGTTTTATTCAGCGGAAAAAATACTTCTAGTTTGCTAATTTAACCGATTTTGTAGATCCAAAAATAACGAAGTTAACAATAGTACCGACTTAACTTTGAAGACCCTGTATATACATATATAAACTGACATTTCCAAAAATGGTGCCAAAGTGTTCTGGAGGCTATGAAACGTCGAGAAATTTTGGTCCGACCCCTAGGTCCCGCCATCCGACCGACGCCAATAGTGTATGTGCCATATGGCAAATACACTAATAAAATCAAATTGTAATCTTAATTATAATAAAATAAAATTAAATAAATCATTTTTTTAAAACAAATAGCTTCCGGCTATTTAATTGGCTGGGTACCTAGCTCTATGACAAAAATTATTTTTTTTTGTTTCGATTTTTTTCTTCAGAGTTCTGGGTAGCCCTCCAAGAGTTCTAGCGATACTTCAAATGACTTTTTTTGATCCGAGCAAAATTAGAGGAATGCTGGGCAATTTTTTTTTTCAAAATGAAATTTTCAATTTTCATTTTGTCCGTTTTAACGAACGGAACTATTGCTAAAAACTATAAAGAACTCCAGAACTATTGTAGGGCTACTCAGAACTCCAAAAAAAATTGATTTTTTTCAACTTTGAGGGGCTAGGTACCTAGCTCGATAACAAACATTTTTTTTTTTAATTTCGATTTTTTTCTTTGGAGTTCTGAGTAGCCCTCCAAGAGTTCTAGCGATACTTCAAATGACTTTTTTTGATCCAAGCAAAATTAGAGGAATGCTGGGCAATTTTTTTTTTCAAAATGAACTTTTAAATTTTCAATTTGTACGTTTTAACGAACGGAACTATTGCTCAAAACTATAAAGAACTCCAGAACTATTAGAGGGCTACTCAGAACTCAAAAAAAAATTGATTTTTTTCAACTTTGAGGAGCTAGGTACCTAGCCCGATGTCAAAAATTTTTTTTTTTTTTGTTTCGATTTTTTTCTCCAGAGTTCTGGGTAGCCCTCCAAGAGTTCTAGCGATACTTCAAATGACTTTTTTTGATCCGAGCAAAATTAGAGGAATGCTGGGCAATTTTTTTTTTCAAAATGAACTTTTAAATTTTTAATTTGTACGTTTTAACGAACGGAACTATTGCTCAACACTATAAAGAACTCCAGAACTATTAGAGGGCTACTCAGAACTCCAAAAAAAATTGATTTTTTTCAACTTTGAGGGGCTAGGTACCTAGCTCGATAACAAAAATTTTTTTTTTTTAATTTCGATTTTTTTCTTTAGAGTTCTGAGTAGCCCTTCAAGAGTTCTAGCGATACTTCAAATGACTTTTTTTGATCCAAGCAAAATTAGACGAATGCTGGGCAATTTTTTTTTTCAAAATGAACTTTTAAATTTTCAATTTGTACGTTTTAACGAACGGAACTATTGCTCAAAACTATAAAGAACTCCAGAACTATTGGAGGGCTACTCAGAACTCCAAAAAAAATTGATTTTTTTCAACTTTGAGGGGCTAGGTACCTAGCCCGATGACAAAAAAATTTTTTTTTTGTTTCGATTTTTTCTCCAGAGTTCTGGGTAGCCCTCCAAGAGATCTATCGATACTTCAAATGACTTTTTTTGATCCGAGCAAAATTAGAGGAATGCTGGGCAATTTTTTTTTTCAAAATGAAATTTTCAATTTTCATTTTGTTAGTTTTAACGAACGGACTATTGCTAAAAACTATAAAGAACTCCAGAACTATTGGAGGGCTACTCAGAACTCCAAAAAAAATTGATTTTTTTTAACTTTGAGGGGCTAGGTACCTAGCCCGATGACAAAAAAAATTTTTTTTGTGTTTTGATTTTTTTCTCTAGAGTTCTGGGTAGCCCTCCAAGAGTTCTAGCGATATTTCAAATGACTTTTTTTGATCCGAGCAAAATTAGAGGAATGCTGGGCAATTATTTTTTTCAAAATGAAATTTTCAATTTTCATTTTGTCCGTTTTAACGAACGGAACTATTGCTAAAAACTATAAAGAACTCCAGAACTATTGTAGGGCTACTCAGAACTCCAAAAAAATTGATTTTTTTCAACTTTGAGGGGCTAGGTACCTAGCTCAATAACAAAATTTTTTTTTTTTAATTTCGATTTTTTTCTTTGGAGTTCTGAGTAGCCCTCCAAGAGTTCTAGCGATACTTCAAATGACTTTTTTTGATCCGAGCAAAATTAGAGGAATGCTGGGCAATTTTTTTTTCAAAATGAAATTTTCAATTTTCATTTTGTCCGTTTTAACGAACGGAACTATTGCTAAAAACTATAAAGAACTCTAGAACTATTGTAGGGCTACTCAGAACTCCAAAAAAAATTGATTTTTTTCAACTTTGAGGGGCTAGGTACCTAGCCCGATGACAAAAAATTTTTTTTTTTTTGTTTCGACTTTTTTCTCCAGAGTTCTGGGTAGCCCTCCAAGAGTTCTAGCGATACTTCAAATGACTTTTTTTGATCCGAGCAAAATTAGAGGAATGCTGGGCAATTTTTTTTTTTCAAAATGAACTTTTAAATTTTTAATTTGTACGTTTTAACGAACGGAACTATTGCTCAACACTATAAAGAACTCCAGAACTATTAGAGGGCTACTCAGAACTCCAAAAAAAATTGAATTTTTTCAACTTTGGGGGGCAGCGTGAACCTAGCCCCTCATATTTTCAAGTTCGAATAATCGCTAGATAAATGCCAGAACTATTGTTTAAACCTACAAAGAACTCCAGAACTCATGGAAACGAATCCAGAACTCCGAAAAAAAATCATTTTTTCGAAAGTTGCGGGGCTAACTTCACACCACCAGTGTTTGGTGAATACGGGCCTAATGATGTAAAGTATTTTCTAATTTAACTAGCATAAAGAGATATCTTTATTAAAAAAAATATATATAATTTTTATTTCATGATTTTCTTGACTTTTTTTTCAAAGCAACTACCATAAACTACGTTTTGTTTAAAAATGTTTACATATTATTGTAAAAAAAAATTCGACTGATGACCAGTCCTATACTTCCCACCTAGTAAATATTTGCAAAAAATAAACAATCTTTTTATTTTTATTCTTTGACTAGGCCCAAATAACCTTAGCTGTTGGTGGTCTTTAAAACACAATTTAATTTTTATTCTTTGAAAAAAGCATGGCCCTCTTTTTTGTTTGGTGATCTACTGACGGCTAGCTTAATATAGCAAAAATCATGGTTACCTTGATTTACGTACAATTATTATTTTTTTTAGTAAAATATTTTTTTTCTCGAAAACTATACATTTTAGAGAAAAAAAATATTTACATTTTTTTCATATTATAACATCTAGAATTCATTTATATTTTTTTTACCTATGTTAATACGTGACATTGAGAACGTTTTTTTGAATATCTCAGGATCCACTGAACCGATTTGACTCAAAATCTAATCAGATCTAAGTTAAAGGCTGATAAACACAATAGAACAATCGGCATGCCCGTATGTTGTTCCGTTCTTAAGATATCGAAGGCGAAAAATTGACCACGTACACACACACACACACACACACACACACACACATACAGACATCAGTCAGAAAATGATCTTAAACGATTGCTAGGGTCTCAAAACGTGAAGATATGTTAAAATCTCGAAATATTTTTTTCGGACTGAATCCATTACTTGCCTACCATAGTAGAGGTGGGAAGTAAAAATAAATATTTTAATATAAGTATGCTTAGAATAAGTAATTTAATAATAATTCATAAAATGTTATTGCCTTTGTCCGGATACATGTTTGAATAGTTTAATGTAAAGTAAACTATATTGAAACTCATGTTGATCACTCACGTATGTAATATAATAAAATTAAAAAACTGATTGATTTGTGAATCAGAATTGTCAGTCATTATTATGGAAATGTTTGCCTTCTTCAGGCCTAAAATTACATAATTCTAATAATGTAATTTTAGGCTTGAAGAAGGCAACAAAATAGTTGCTGAAAAGTTGCCATAATAAAGATTGACAATTTTGACTCACAAATCAACCGGTTTTTTCTTTTATTATAGTAAATTATTATTATTTTCCATTTTTTCATTATAGTTATTTTGGTTTTATATTCGCTTAGTTAACTTTATACCTGCGTATACTAATTTATATAAGAGGTGCACGTTGAATTACGTTGAAAAATAAAAATAAGAAATTGCTACCCTAAAATATATAAATTCTTGGGAAAATTGTTAATACCAGATTCAGGCAATTCCTGCGTAATTATACGGATATGAGTTAGAATCCAAATGCGTTGAAAACATAAAGTTATACATAACTAAAGTCTATCCCATAATTATTGTAGATTTTAAAAAATTGAATAACGTTTGTTTTAAGTTGGCAACATGTAAAAAATTTTAAAATTTTAGATTGGATTATTTATATTTTTCAGGTTTACTGTTTTAACACTGTTTTACTAAATAAAAATAGAAATTAACCAAGGAAACGGAAAATAAAATGTCATTTTTAAATAACAAAATATTAGATTTGAGTTTTCAAAAAGTAAATAGAAATAATTCATGCTAAATTCTTTAAAAAATGAAGAAAAATAGCTTCAGTGAACAGTTCTAATGTTCAGATACATTTCTACGAAATAATACTGCAGCTCGTGTGTTGTGATGTCCTAATATATTTTACAAAAATCGTCATTGCTTCATGACCGTTTATTGGAAAGAAATAAATAAAAAATGAATGTTTGCCAAACACAAGGCCGATAACTCATTTCAGAACGATTACAATATATAAGTATACATATATATACATAATGTTATTTGACAGCTTTAAAAATGTCAAAAAAACAAATATAATTTATAAGTTATCAATGTGTTACCCAAAATTTCCTTAGGCAACCCTATGTATTTCAATACAGCTCTTCGAGATCTACAATATGGCGTCAATTGTATGCTGTCATATAATGAGGAAAGATAATTATGAGCTAATGAAATATGTGTATTTTGCACCGGAAGTGAGCTCCTCCCGGCCGTCCACCAGGATTTGACGAGGCAACCCTAGCGCTTATTCTTAGTCATACTAGATTCTACCTTCCCTGAAAATTTCATCCTGTCACATATAAGCTATATAAATTTACGCCTGGCTCTCGACCTATTTTTCAAAATACACGAATACGTGATTCGTAACTATGGAAACGCAGAACGCATCATTAATTCATGGCCTCTTGTCTTTCCAGCACCATAGGGTGCACAGTATAGTGTATTATTGAATAGTGTGGAAGTGTTGGATGCATGACTTGAATTCTCTCCGTCGAGAACAGTTCCAGTTGTCCGGGATAAAAAGTTGCCTAATATGTCCTTTGTCGGGCTTCAAGGCATCTCTTTGCTAATTTTCGTCGAATCGGTCCAGTGGTTAAGCAGTGAAAAGTTAACAAACAGACAAAAACACTTTCGGATTTATATACCTATTCTAATATAGTATTTTTGGATTTAAATTTGTAATAAAATAAATGTAATTGTTTTGATACTTTAGGAATTGAATTGTGGATTATAGACGCTCGACGATACTTTAGGTCTGATGAAGACAGATTTGTGGGAAAACATCGTCTATAATATTACTTGTTTTTACAATAAAACAAATTTTATCGGAAAGAGACTTTTTTATATATTATATTAATCTTAAACTAATATCAATATTACCGATCTTTAAATAATTATTTATTTATATTTTAAAATTTAGAGTAGAATAATGTATCGGAAGATATTCGAACACAGATGCGGACTAACCAGGGGTGCTAGATGCTGAAGCATCCCGGGCGCCCGGAGTTGGAGAAGGCCTGGGCCCTGCCATTTTTCAATCCCAACAAATAACAAATTACGCAAGTCTCTCCCTCGGGCCCCTACAAATGTTAGCTTCCCTAAAAAAATATAGGCAGTCCGCGCCTGTTTGAACATAATATAATATATTTTATGATAATACAGATCAAATGAAGATGCCGTAGTACTATAAGCGAATAATTAATTGTGAAAGTTTGTTAGTTTTGTAATTAATTTGACGATAGCGATTTTACATATACTCTGAAAATGAATGCCAACTTGTACGTAATAATTAATTTACCTTACTGTTTCTAGACAATATTGTTTTCGTTTCGTCTTGATTTACCAGTCACACTTTAAAACCTCGAAAAGTCAATAATAATCTATAATATGTTACGATATACTTATTTGATAAATCTGGTTTGTATTAATAATTACCGGCAAATATTAATAATTACCTAAAGATTTGGTAAAAGTGATTAATAAACCTGCATTTATTACATTTACCGGTATAGTTATTAATTATTTCCAATAGAGTTTGGTTGACGTAACAAAAATCAGTTTGCTGCTTGGGTAATCATTTATTTAGGAATAATCATTAAAAACAATGAGACATATTATTAATGAAAAAAATCAGTTTTCTTATTGGAATCAAATTTAATAATTTATGTCAAACAACCATCATACGAAATTCTTAAAAAAATTAATGAAGAAAATTCGCGATTTCGACGGATTTAAACGTGTCATGGTGCCTACAAATCGAATAAACGATTTTTGGATGTGTAGAGATTTTTATTAGATTCCTCAAGGGTATTTTTCTCATTTTTTCCTTAATCTCCTAAATAAGAATAGTTTACTGGTGCACAAAACTAGAAAATTCCGTTTTTCTCGAAAACGGATCAAAAGATTTTGATCATGTTTCATAAATCGAAATTCCAATAATTACCATTCATTTGTTTTGGAAAAATCCAGAAAGGCAATTTACTGACCAACAAAAATCCGCTGTCAATGCATCTCAACGAGAAAGTCCCGTACATTTTATTAATACTGCTCCAAGTCTTCTTCATTTGTTATCTCATTCTCAGATAACACATCAGCTGGTAAAAAATATGTTTTAGACCTACTTTAGCTTTACAGCCAAACAAAGCTTCATATGGGCTGCAATTTGTTCCTAAGTTAAGCTCGATTTTTAATGAATTGAATAAATTTTATAACCAGGTGTCTAAATTTTTTTTCTATATCCTGATTAGCTCTTTCGACCGAGCATTGAGACTGGCTAGTGGCTGTGCCTTGGTTTACCGTGAATGATTTTAAGCTCGTCCCACATACTACAAATTTCTTTAGCACACACTTCCCTCTTCCCTCACAAACCATTTGCCGAAATTAATTACATTTACCAACAAACAATGGGAATTATTAATAACAACCGATTAGTTTCATGATTCTTCCTAAATTTATCACTTTAAAAAAAGTGCGACGAAGTCTTGAAAGGGTGCGAAATTTTAAAATGCCTGTCTCTGATCAGCGCCGGCCGCACGCCTGTCTAGATCTTAAAATGCCTGTAAAATGCATTACCTCCGACAGAAGATACAGCAAAACAACATATTAAGAGAGTCTACTTGCAAGTCCAGCAATGGAAAAATAATTCTTCAATACCTCCTGAAGAATGGGGTTGGCAAAAAGATAATTATTAAAACTTATCAAAATGACGCAACCTGCAGCACCTAACAACGTTTTAAAAATCATATTTTGCTCTTGCAAAACAGGATGCGGTCAGCGTGTGGCTGTAGAAAAAGTGATCTTCATTGCTCACCTGCCTGCATTGTTTGCCGGGGAAGACTGTGATAACCACCCAACACTTGAAGAAGATGAAGTCTCCGAAACGCAAAGTACAAATGAAAATTAAATTTGCTTTTTTTGTATATAAAATAATAAATTTCAGTTAATAAAGATTTCTTAATTGTGTTCCACAAATTAATTTTATGTCATTATTAGATAAAAAAAACTTATATAGTTTAGTCAATGAGTGCTCACAAGGGGATGTGGATGGAAAAGTCGAAAGCAGAAAATTTGACTTAGGAACTTTGTTTGGACTAGTTAGGAGATAAACATACTAAAAGTCCTTACCCCTCCGAAGTACGCCCGAGGGGGGGGGGGCACAAAGAAGGTTCCGTTTTTCGGTTTTTTGCTTTTATCTCGAAAACGGTGCGTCGTACGAAATTTTGTTGTACTACATAATGAAAGCTGATAAAATTCTCTACAGCTTTAACTTTCACACTTTTTATCTATCTCCATTCTTTGCCTAGCTATGAGCTTCGAAAAACGGCCGATTTTCAAAAATGTGTTAAATTCTCTGTAGCACACTGTAACAATACGAATTTGCCAAAATCATTTCTTATTGCTCATCCACCTTATTAAAAAATGAATTATTTAATTCGCCGCCTCTTTGGGCGTGAGGGGCCTGGTTGTGGTTCCTCAGCGTCTGCCTCTTCTTCTTTCTCCTCATCTGTCGAATCTACGGCTTAATTTCTTAGATATAAACTAATTAATAATAAATAATTCATTTTTATATTTTTATTTTTTTAGCTCGATTCTGAAGAAAATCCAAATCCGGATCGAAACGTCAATTATTTGAATTATTTGTTGTAATTTTTTGTTAATACATTGTCTGAAAAATTAGTCGAGAATTTTATTCATTGATATTATTGGGAGTTTTATCCAGTTTAAAAGTAAACTGTTTCCGCCTTCACCGCGTGGGGGTACTCCCAGCTTGTTATTTTTTAATAGTGTGTGGGTGTTTTTAATAGTGTGGATGAGCAATAAGAAATGATTTTGGCAAATTCGTATTGTTACAATGTGCTACAGAGAATTTAACACATTTTTGAAAATCGGCCGTTTTTCGAAGCTCATAGCTAGGCAAAGAATGGAGATAGATAAAAAGTGTGAAAGTTAAAGCTGTAGAGAATTTTATCAGCTTTCATTATGTAGTACAACAAAATTTCGTACGACGCACCGTTTTCGAGATAAAAGCAAAAAACCAAAAAACGGGACCTTCTTTGTGCCCCCCCCCCTCGGGCGTACCTCGGAGGGGTAAGGACTTTTAGTATGTTTATCTCCTAACTAGTCCAAACAAAGTTCCTAAGTCAAACGTTCTGCTTTCGACTTTTCCATCCACAATTATTCGTTGCTTAAGCTAATAGGTAATTGTTTATAATATGTGTTACTTAGTATTTTTGTTTTTATGTCGACATATTTTGTATTTTTTGTTGTTTTTTTATTACATATTATTTATTTGTTACTTTATTTTTATTTTGATCTATTTTCATTTACATGGACCGTGGACGCTTATGAGTTATGACTCTTGTTGTCGAGCGTCTTATAATTTACATTATCTGTCTATATAAAGTAAGATTTTGTTGGGTCCCGCTGTTTTGACCAATGTCCCGCATTGGAATTGTCTTTTTCCCGCAAAGTCGTTTTTTAGAGTTGGCTACCCTATAGATCCACGTGCAAATAATTATATAAACCGTATCCGCGGATCTGACTATTATCTCATGATCCGATCATCACTATTTAAAATACGTTATAATCAAATTCTACTGTACTTTTTAAGAACATTACATTTTCACGTCTTCCCAAAAATAAATAGGGTGCCAACTTCCAATACAATCAGCCCAGAGCCCCAAAAAAATCATTATTCATCAATGCCAGCTCAGTTATTTAATAAAAATATACGAAATATGTATATTTCTTTAATCATACATTCCAATTAATGACTATCGTATCAGTGCACATAAAAATTAATAGATGTCGCTGCGATGGTCGATGCGCGCAACATTGCGATAGTGATTTATTTTGTCGGCACGCCAATAATTATTGGGCATAGATATAATAGATATTATACAAATACTCATGCGCCTGATATATCTACAGATACATCTCTTCCAATCATAAGTAGCGTTCACACTACTGCACACTACAGCTTAACTTGTACTAACTGAACCACTTTAACTCATGTTGTTTATTGTTTATTGGGCTCAGCATTGATTCATATTTTCAATTTATTATTTTTTAATAATAAACCAAAAATCACATTCATACTTTTACCAGTAATCTAGAATTAGAACCTGGGAACTGTGAGCCTGTATTAATTAGAGGAACCATTGAGACGCCATATGTAGGGTGTGTTCAGTTTTGCACTCGATTGATCGAGCCGAGCGAGCAGATTTTTAGTCACGCGACAAGTGAGCAATTCGAGCCATCTAAACAATTCCGAACGTAATCTAACAGATTTTTCCCACCGTCAGAATAAAATGGCGACAGTAAATAATTTACTAAAGCAGCAAAGTCCATATAGTATATAAGCGTAATAATTACGAGATGTTTGGCGTAGGTAATTTATTTATTTTTGTTAATGCTCTAAGTAAGATAGATGCGTATGGGACCGCGGACCACCAAACATATGCTCGCGGACCCCCAGGGGTCCGCGGACCACAGGTTAGGACACAATGGTATATAATATTCTTTATTGTTCCTCATTTTTGATTAAATTCAACATTGTTATAATTTTAAAGCATTATTTATAATTTTATTTCGTTTTATTCGCTTATTTTATAAT
Organism: Mongoloraphidia duomilia; assembly: GCA_039654895.1. Classification (NCBI taxonomy): domain Eukaryota; kingdom Metazoa; phylum Arthropoda; class Insecta; order Raphidioptera; family Raphidiidae; genus Mongoloraphidia; species Mongoloraphidia duomilia. The sequence goes on along the minus strand of CM077525.1, from coordinate 22,744,915 downwards.
TAAAAGTAGTACCGGTTGTTGATTTTTTCGACCCATAGATATAATAAATATTTTTTATCATACTCACTACAAAATAGCTACTTTCGATGTATGTATAGCGGCCTTTAATGAGTCATTTAACAGGCAGGTGTGCGGAAAATGTTTTTTTTTCTGCACTAGCGCAAAAAATAACGGTTGCCATAGCAACTTCTGTTTATTCGTTCTATATGCTGCGTGCGCCTGTCATTACTTACTTGCACGAACTTCGCGGCATAGGCACACTGTAGAAGGAAAGATGGCGACGCAAATGAAGTCAGAAATTTTTTTTAAATGATGTGAAAATTAGGTATTTTGTAGTGGGTATGGTAAAAAATACCATATATGTCTCGTACGTAATATGCCCCATTACGTATCTAAACACACAATCTACTATTATTTAATCATTCTGTGCAATATAGACTTATTAGGTAGTTATTAGTGTTCTTTGAAAAAATTTATATGTGTATTTTTATTTATTGAAAAATTACCACATACAAATAAACGTCGAAATTTATCCATTCTCACAACACGTGGTTCCCGCTCATTTTTAAAATGAATGCTGTGAAGATGAATCCCTAGGGTTGAAACTCTCAGTTTCAACCCGCTAAATAGGCACCGAAAATCGAATTTTCAATATCGGCGTTGTGTAAATGGATATTCCAGTGAATAATCCTAATTATTTAGCATTACAAAAAGTATTCAAAAATAGTAGAATATATTTCTAGTGTCTTAATGATGTATATTACTGACGAGTAGTGACAGTATGTTAAAACAAAGTTTTAACAGTCACACGAGTCATAATAGCATTAAGCACGAGAAATGTATGGTATATACTATAAAATAGCCACTATTTCACTTCATTTTCAAAAATTTTTGAGAGTTCATATACGTCGCTAACTTCACTTCTTAGTAGGCCGTGAGCTGTTGCAGTGCGCACTCACAGCAGCAATAAACATAAATGGCTTTTTTTTCCACACTATAGTGTGTTTTGAAAACACTTTCAACCCATCTGCCTGTTAACTGACCTATTCCATGCGTACATACACGCATGTAAAGTAGCTATTTTACAGTGGGTATGGCAAAAATGTTAATAAACTTGAATAGGACGTACACTGCAGTGTAAACGCGTCCAACAGCACATCGTAATATAAAGGTGTCCGGTGGGCGTTAACACAGAACCATTCGTTATAACGACCTTACGACCCGCAATGACACAGCTTCAACCGCAGCCAGGACGAGGCTTCACGACGTGAAGAGAAAACATTGCTTAGTATATTATATAGGCTATAATATTATAAGCCCAGAGGTCGAACTCATCTTCTCTTTGCATCCTATAGACTTTTCGGCGGTTTCAGAAAGAAAACCTCATTTTTCAAACATACGTTCCTTTAAAAATAATACAAGATTGTATCATATTTAGAAAATAGGCGTGTGAAATTTTTTTCTTTCCAAGAAAATAACTAAAACACAAGATGGCAGCATACAACAGTCTTATCCATCGCCTTCTAACAACGCCTTTAAACAATAAAAATTTTGGAGCATACAAGTAATTCAAGAATTACAAGGCGCGATATTCATGTAGGTACTGTGTGTAAACGGTTTTATCGAACATAGGGAAAATAACACTGAGAAGATTTATAATTTTGTAGTAGGCTATGAGCCATAAGACCAAATATAAATATGTATTGAATTTCAAAGAAAAAATAGTACAGTGAATTTTTTCAACAATTTTCCATAGCAACGGTTGACTATTAAGCGTAACTCGGAACCGGCTAAATAAAAACAGTCATGATGTGTCATAAGACACCCGACAGAAGCTATGCTTCTTACGCATTGTATATAAAACCGAATTTATCAAAGATATAAATAATACAATTAAAAAGTTATTATTTGATCGCCATTTTGAAATCTGACGCCATTTTATTTTTTTGTGTCTTGTTAAATTCTCAAATATCAATTTTCAAAAGGATCAGATAATTTTTACAAAGAAGTATATACCTATGACCGCCATTTTGAAATATGACGTCATTTTATTTTTTTGTGTCCTATGAAACTCTCAAATACCGATTTTCAAAAAGATCGGATCATTTTTGCAAAAAAGTACATATGGCCGCCATTTTGAAATCTGACGTCATTTTATTTTTTTGTGTTCTATGGAACTCTCAAATATCAATTTTCAAAAGGATCGGATAATTTTTACAAAAAACTACATACGGCCGCCATTTTGAAATCTGACATCATTTTATTTTTTTGTGTCCTATGAAACTTTCAAATACCGATTTTCAAAAGGATCGGATAATTTTTACAAAAAAGTACATATGGCCGCCATTTTGAAATCTGACGTCATTTTATTTTTTTGTGTTCTATGAAACTCTCAAATATCAATTTTCAAAAAGATCGGATAATTTTTACAAAAAAGTACATACGGCCGCCATTTTGAAATCTGACATCATTTTATTTTTTTGTGTCCTATGAAACTTTCAAATACCGATTTTCAAAAGGATTGGATAATTTTTACAAAAAAGTACTTATGGCCGCCATTTTGAAATCTGACGTCATTTTATTTTTTTGTGACCTATGAAACTCTTAAATATCAATTTTCAAAAGCATCGGATAATTTTTACAAAAATGTACATACTGCCGCCATTTTGAAATCTGACGTCATTTAATGTTTTTGTGTCTTATGAATCTCTCAAATATCAATTTTCAAAAGGATCGGATAATTTTTTCAAAGGAGTACTACATATTTCCGCCATTTTAAAAAATGACATCATTTTATTTTTTTGTGTCTTATAAAACTCGCAAATATCAATTTTCAAAAGGATCGGATAATTTTTACAAAAAAGGACATATGGCCGCCATTTTGAAATCTGACGCCATTTTATTTTTTTGCGTCCTATAAAACTCTCAAATATTAATTTTCCAAAGAATCGGATAATTATTAAAAAAAAGTGCATATGGCCGCCATTTTGAAATCTGACGTAATTTTATTTTTTTGTGTCCTGCAAAACTCTCAAATTACAATTTTCAAAAGGATCGCCTAATTTTAGCAAAAAAGTACGTACATATGGCCGCCATTTTAAAATATGACGTCATTTTATTTTTTTTGTGTCCTATGAAACTCTCAAATATCAATTTTCAAAAGGATCGGATAATTTTTACAAAAAAGTACATATGGCCGCCATTTTGAAATCTGACGCCATTTTATTTTTTTGTGTCCTATAAAACTCTCAAATATTAATTTTCAAAAGGATCGGATAATTTTTACAAAAATGACGTTACACTTTTCACGTAAATCGGATCAGTGGTTCTCGAGTTATAAACTTTCAAACGGACATACAGACAGAGAAAGTCAAATTGTTCAGGAAGATATGAAAAATCGAGAAATTTTGGTCCGATCCCTAGATCCCGCCATCCGACCGACGTCAATAATTAGTTACAGGTCATTTTAACTCAGTAGGCCATGGTTTTTAAACACAAAAATCAAACGTCACCAGTCAAAAAATTGAATGACTATATTATAATGTAGCACCCGTTTTTATTTTAAGTCAAAGCATACGCTGTCTTCCAATATCCATATCACACTGTGCAACAGACAAGGACAACCGAAACAAGTTCGCGATTTATTAGATAAAGTCGCATTTATATAGTTGTAATTAGCAATTAAATGTGTATAAAAAAACTGTTTTCGTACAATATTATACATAAAATCTATCTAAAATTTTCTCCTCTTTCGTTTAAGATAGGTTTCGAATCGATCTGACTTAAATTGAGCGAACTATAAGCAAAAAACACCGTTTTTTCTAATTTGCTCCCCTCTGGAGCCAAAATTCAAAAATCGTTAGGATCAAATAGACCCCGAGAGGAATCGAACAAAAAAAAGTTTTTTAAAATCGGTTAACTCGTTTGGGCTGTACGACTGATACAAAAAATCCGTCACAGATTAACAGATTAACAGAATAACAGATTAACAGATTAACAGACAAAGCGAGTGTATATAGGCGCTTCTAGCTTCGCTTTAGATCGCGCCTAAAAACTACATCGAAGAAATCAACATCATCAAACACATAGCCATAAAAAACGGGTATAACAGTTCCATGATCGATAATTTAATACACAGACACAAAACCAAACTAAAAACCGTAAAAAACAAAACAACAAAACCAGCCAACCACTACATTTCTGCAAACTTTACTAAGTTACTACCTTACACCATACAAAACCAATTAAAAAAATACAATTACACAGTAAGCTTCCATACAAACAACAAAATCAAAAACATCCTCAACCCAAAAACCAAACACCTAAAAACAAACACACCAGCGTCTATAAAATAATATGCAGCACATGTGATAAATTCTATATAAGACAAACTGGAAGACCTTTTGAAGAACGTTTCAAAGAACATCTCCCTAAAAGAAACTTGTTAAACACTGAATCAAATTACGCCCAACATATAATTTCACAAAATCATGAATATCACGATTTTGAAACCAATTTTTTTCCTATGCATATCTGGAGTAAAGGTAAACACATGGACACCCTGGAATAATATTATGAAATATATAAAGCCACAAAATTCGACAATACCAACATTCTTAATGTCAAACTAACACTAAAATCGAACATAATATACGACACAATAATTAACAGCACACAAACACCCAATACTCAGTAATCGTCTACACACATACACACACACTCACATTTCCATTTCATTTACCTACTATATAAATCATAAAATCTCGAAATTAAAATCAGTACTTTACAAACCACGACATAATACACAGTGCTTAGCATCATAATATTATATACGAGTAGTGTTACGAATACTCAATGTGTGGTTTTTTTAAAATAATTAACCACACCTGAAGATGGCAACTTGTTGCTGAAACGCGTAGTGTAAATTCACAAGAAGTCACAAAACGGACATAATACAAGGTATTTCTAATAAATACTTCATAATATACTAAAACTATTGTTTATTCCTTTGATTTTTTCGTCTCATTTAAGTTTAGAAAATATCAACGTTGATAATGAGGCTGTAAAAAATAATATATGACTGTTTCCTATTAGAAGTCATTGCCACAAACAAAAGTCAAAGCGCTTTCGCTGCAATTAATATTATATAGGTACTCTATATATAATCTATATAACCAGGCCACCTATGTTCCCTGTACACTGATCTCGCACGGACAGAAGGATATATGTTGCAGATTGTAAACGCTCAACAACTTGAACAGAATGAGATAGATAATGTAATAAATATAATATAGGCTTTTATAGTTAATAGGCCGTGATGTTTGACACTACAAATTTATTGTGAAGCCGTTTTAAGTGCTAGACAAAAAAATACAATGACATTATTTGAGTTTAAGACGGAGCTCTGATTCCATTGATTTAATTAAAAAAATGGTTTATAGGCTTAAAGTCATTTTTTGACGATTTAAAAGTAGGCTATGGAACATTTTTTAAATGTTAGACCGGTATGTTATTTTTGTTTAAATTTTACTTAGGAACATAAAAAACTGTGAAAACAGTGAGCTTAATATTACTTAGCGCAGGGGTTCCCAATCTTTTCCTTACTGCGACTCCATTTACAAGTTGCAATTTTTTGCGACGCCCTTCTAAAAGAATATACTTGTGTGTAGCTTTAGCAGACAATAAAATTACTTTATTATTCAAAGAAAACTCCAAAGAATATAGAATCTTAATTATTATTTATTAAATTCTAATTCTAATAATTAGAAAACATAAAAAACTACAAATAATAGAATTAATGAGAAGGATGAGCTTGCTTTTCTGAGCATAACTTCTCAAATCGGGACTGAAGTTCTGAATTTGCGACCCCCAGGATAGCGCTGCGACGCCCCAGGCCGTCGCGACGCACAGTTAGGCAACCTCTGACTTAGCGTATTCTTTAATTACATAATTTTTAGTGTATATTTGCCATATGGCACATATACACTATTGGCGTCGGTCGGATGGCGGGACCTAGGGGTCGGACCAAAATTTCTCGACGTTTCATAGCCTCCTGAACACTTTGGCACCATTTTTGAAAATGTCTATTTATATAATATATATATATATTATAGGGGGCTAATTTTAGTCGTAGTTAGGGGGGCAATTAGCCCTCTGGCACATCCAGTAAATAGCGGCATTGTTTAAAAAAAAAAAAAAATTTAAATTTTATTCACGTAAAAAGTAGCATATTATACGCGGGTACCGCTAGTAGAAAATATTATTTGAATAAATGAAATTAATAAAGATTCAAAAAAAGACACTCAATGTGTCGGAGAGAGCGCGAGACACCATGTAGGATGGATGCTTATGAGTGAGATAAGGCTACGGCCGTCGGTTGATAGAGGTGAGCGAACGTACGTACTTGTCGTTTTGATTTCGTCAGATATGGTATGTCTTCGGCGATGTTATGACTCGCAAAAGAACGACAGACGAGGTCTGGCGACCGTATCAGGCACATCGGTCTGTAAAACAATTAAAATAAAATGATTGAATATCTGGCGAATAAAATACTTTTTATTTTGGGATTTTGGAGTTGGATTTGTGCCTTTCGTTTTGGAGCTGTATTTGTTTAGTCTTGGATTTTGGATTCGGCGTTGTTTCCTGCTTCGATTCCTGTATTGATCGACCTTCCTAGTTTTCCTAATTCCCGAAAATTGATTTATTTTCCGTATTTCCATTGTTGGATTATTGTATTCGATTTAGTTAGCTTACCGTGCAAACATTAACCATAAAGGCGCCAAGCGCTTCTCCTAGTAGGGATTATAAGTTGCTGCTTTTGGATTTCCGTGTGGTTGTGTTGATTCTGGAATACGGGAATAATTTAATTTATTCCAGAAATTTTGAAGATTGTGCAATTATTCCGAAATTTTTAATATTCGCTATCATAAGTGACGACGCATAAAGTATCCCAGAATTTTATCAAGTGTTTATCCCGGTGGGATAGATATGGTACTACAATATATCCCGAAAATATTAAAGGATCAAATCTAATATTTTATGAACATTTTACATTTCTGAATGTCGACCACTTTGAGTAGTACTGGGTAAATTTTAGATATTTACGTCAGAATTAAAATGATTAATGTTGCGTCGATTGTATTCCTGTAGGATTTCTTGCACTACATTGGGAATTTTATGGAATATTTTGAATCTTATTATGAATTAAGTTTGAATTCCACGTCGCCGGTCTCGCGATTTTAAAGTGTTTATGTCTCTCGTATGCTATGTATTTTCTTTTCAGGCTCCGGAATTTCTGTACAGGCCCGGATTAAGTGTGAAATAATTGTTAAAAATTAATTATGTGAAATTCGTTATCGTTCCGTATCGATTCATTATTTATGAAGAGTTTTTGTTGAGAATTTCGCTATTGTTAGGTTATCGTTTCACTATCGCTCGCTAACGTCACGCTACGTTTTGCGATTGAATAAGTAGGTTGTTGTGAGGCTTCGAGGCCTATTGAATTAGGATTTTTGTCTCGATTGTTGGAAGTTCCGTGAGGCCTGTGATTACAGTGCCGCTTTTATTTTTTTGGTATCTCGAATACTGTGTGTCCCGATATTGTGTTCGGAATCTATCGTTTGTTAGTATTTTATGTTAACTTATCGTGTGGTTTTGGCCATTGAAATCACCTCTGATTTTTTTCTGTTTATCTTGCTAAGAGAAGTAACAGCGTTAGGCCTGGGATTTAATATAACTGTGATTGTGGTTCTGGATTCTGTTCCGGAATATTTTTCGGATCTCTTTTGGCCAACGTGGTTATCCTTTTTTGAATTATCCCTAACTGTGACCACTCTCTACGTCTCAGTTTGGACGACCTGAGACTTACGCAGTGTGGCCCTATAAGTTCTGGCGCCCTTTGATCTCTCGGTCGGTATCTGGCCCACTAAGTAATTTTCCATCGAGGTCCGTCTCTGGTTAGGTGATACTAGTGTAGAGGTGACTTCAAATTTAAATTAAATTATTTTGACGCACGATTCATTGTGTGCGTTCACTTTTTGTGTTGTCCTAAGTGTCGAGTGGTAGGTGGTTGGGTTTTTTATTGCCCATTAAGGGCTTTTCTTGTATTTAAATTTTAGAGGCTGCTTCCCAAAACAAGTGCGATCGTAACTAGATAATAATTTTTGTTTTCCGACCCATGACCCCGCGCCGTCGGTAGCTAGCCGCGCAACCGATTCAATTCGGGTCTTTTGAAGCAAAAGCACTTGCTATAATATATATATATATTTATATATATGTGTGTGTGCGGGCAATAACTTTCGAAAGAGTTAATTGATTTTGACGAAATTTGGTAGGCACGTTGAAATCCATCACCGCACGAAGCCTATTTAAAATGGGCCCAATCGGACCATTTTAAGGGTGGTTTTTAGGGGTTGAAAAATGTTTTTGGGCCCAAAAATGCCGAAAAAATTCTCAGAATCGTTTCAAAATTGAAATTTAACCCTTTAGTAACGATTAAAATGTGCTGCTAAAATTTTAATAAAATCGGCCCGACAGGACCGGACTTACAAATTTTATGAAAACACTAGTTTGCGGATAGTGATTTACTTACTGAAGGGTGTATTTAATTTGGTACCGAGGTTGCATTGATAAAAATATTGAAATTAAGAAAAAAAATATTATTTTAAGGGATGTATTAAGGGGTTAAATTTTTTATTTTGTTCAAAAACAAACTTAAGTTCACATAATAAAGCCACAATGCCAGTATTAGCAAATACACTATATTGTCGGCAGGGTTTTGGCACTGCAACCCGGGTTTTTTTAACTGTATAAATAAGTTCGAAAAGTTAAAAAAAAATATAGTTTCAAAAAAATCTCTCGATGAATAAACATTTAATTCATCGAGTACCCCACGCTGTTAAACGTTATAGAAGAGAAAGAATTTTTTTTACTTTTTAGTGCATTGATATAAGCGTGTTTTTAGATTTTCGGAGACAATAAATTTTATTTTTTAACTTTTTAGTCTTCGATACTCTTACGCCACTAGAGTACAGTCTAATTATCTGATATTATGTAGGAGGTAGCTCTTTCTATAGATATCCGTGTGAATTGAGACACGTTTTCCCACCATCAACACAGTCACTTCCACCAGTTTTTTTTTTCATTTTTAGGGTTCCGTAGCTAAATGGCAAAAACGGATACCTTATAATTTCGTCCTGTTCGTCTGTCCGTCCGTCCGTATGTCACAGCCATTTTACTCGCAGATTATTGGCACTATACGCAGATGAAATTTGAAAGGGTTCCATACCGTAACATTAAATTTCTCGCGGGGATGACTTGTTACATCTGCCAGGCGGCTTACGACGGCTCACATTTTTTTGTATGGGGACCCCCCTTAATTTATTATTTGTTAGGATATCCGCCATAACAATACATACTTATTCAGTGAAAACTTCAACCGGCTACCTGTTACGGTTGCAAAGATACAGCCTTTAAAAGGTTTTTCCGTTTTTTGTGTGAGAACCTCCTTTAATTTTTACTTTTTGTGATTTTCGGATTTTTTCCTTTACTTTTGCTACGAGACCTTGCTTTCTGACAAATTTCATGGTTCTAGGTCAACGGAAAGTACCTTATATAGGTTTTGATGAGTGAGTTTGCGAGTGTAAAAATAGGTATAGGACCCCCTTTAATTTATACTTTTTGTAATTTTCGGATTTTTCCCTTTACTTGTGCTGCGAGACCTTGCTTTTTGCCAAATTTCATGATTCTAGGTCATCTAGGTCATCAATTCAACATTTGGAGGAGAGTGAAAATTGAGTTGCAAGATTTTTTATATACAACATCCATATACATACAAAAACATGCAACTTACAAGTGAAGCTAATATATTATATATCTAAGCATTTTTGATTTTAAAAATACTTGGTTTATGTACACGTGCTATCTCATTAGGCCAGTCATATTAGCAAAAATAGAAAAACTAATCGGTAAAAGGCTATAAATTGCTGGGGACCTTTATTTTGGCATACTTTTGAACATACTAAAAGTCCTGACCTCTACCTCCAAGGCTCGATCCGCCATCTTGAAAAAAAGGTGCTCCAATCCAGGTTTTTCATCATATCTCGGTAATCGTTGGTCCGATCGGGATGAAGGTTATTATAAAAATTAAAGCTCATTAGATTCTCTATAAAAAAGGTAGAATTTATTTTTTCCATATCTTCAATAGTATCTCTGTAACACATCGGTAAATTTTTTACTCATACGCTGTGCTCTTGAATCTATGCTTCTACGCGTTTAAAATATCAACAAAAAACTATCAGCAACATTTTTAAATTTTTCATAATAAATGTGATACTATTGTCGATGAAATAGGGTCTTACAATAGTCCCTATTTTATTTATTGTAAATTATAGACGCGTCGACAACTTAGGTCATTAGCGTCTTGATTACATTAAATAACTATTTACTTAAAACTAAATTACATCGCAAAACATCCATGAGCGGAAGCGAGATTCGAACCCACGACAGTCTGGTCCAAAGGCCGCGACGCTAACCACTGGACCACACTGTCCTCTACAATAGTAGATAAAACGAGGAGGTCCACATCCTCATCAACAATCACAGGTTCTTGGAAAGAAGATACTTCTATCGCACTTGTGACGATCAGATTATCAGCATCGTCTGTAGCCTGTTTGACGGTAAAACCCTCGGTCTCGAATTTTTCCGACAACATTGATATAAGTCGTGCCTTATTTTTTTCATTGCCCAGAAACTTTTCTTGTGTGACAGTGGCTGTCATTGTCTCATCAAATATTATGTCAGCACTTGTATTTTTTGCAGACCTTAGGCATTGCTCCGCTGTTTTAGTGCTGGGAACGCTGTTGTTATAACCATCGAATACAATTATGGCAGTTGCTCCGAAATGGTTTTTGACATAGTTTATGTACGTCGTGCATATTGAAAGGTACGTCTGATTACACGGTGCAAGAGATACCCACCGTCAATGACATGCCTACAATCACTGAAATTCACACGATCACGCGACTCCTCGAGAATATCGTATACAGCGCAGATTTTTTAGTCTTGCGCATACCTACATCATTGAATAGAGAAAGCGGATATGGCGCCAATTCGTATTCGAGGTAATCGACTAACTGTTCGTCATCTTTTTTTGCGATAATAATTCTTTGAAAGAGCAACAGAGGATCAATTCCATCGTGTCGTGGATTTTGATAGCAGAGTTGACTGTAGCCGAAGGATGAACTTTATCAAGACGCTTAAACTTTATATCCTTGAAATTATTTCCGATAATTTTTTTGATTCCTTGCACAAGACTGAGTGACCATTTTGGTGCGGCAGTCCAGCAGTAATCTGGCACGCCTCCTTACACTTCACTCCGATTGTTGATTATCTTAGTCGTAATGCTGAGCAATAACGGCTATTGATCTGATAGTTAACAATCGTACACAACAATTTACGTTAGCAACCTAGGTCCTGGTTTTCGGCTCTGAGCGATCAAGCGGACAAGCAGGGATTCAGTTTGCTATCCTACACAACATCTCCCGCCTCTGACGATTTGTATCCCCACTGCTGAGCAATCACTGGTGAAGGGTAGAAATTGTACGGGAGGCTGAGCACACCACAACTACACAGTTGAGTAAGTGGAAGTAGATTCATAAGTGTGCAATTCAAATTTGCATTGGCATCCCGAAGACGATTCTAATACGGGCGTGGTGAAGGCCTATGTCCGGTTAATCCGGTAACCCTAACTTCACTGTAGTAACGTGCTGTCGGACCCAATAAGGGGAAATTGAGAAAGACGCCAACATGAGTGTTCGAATTATCGTAGGGCGTTTCGACAGTGAACGGTTGACAAAAAGGCCGAACACTTACACTAGCATAGCAAGGATAGACCTTGCAGGTCTAAGGCTTCCTCGACCCCTTCGTTCCCCCCTACCGTTTTGTCGCCACGGAGCGGCCCAGGTATAACCAGGGACTATTGTAGAGGACAGTGTGGTCCAGTGGTTAGCGTCGCGGCTTTTGGATCAGACTGTCGTGGGTTCGAATCCCGCCCCCGCTCATGGATGTTTTGTGATGTAATTTAGTTTTAAGTAAATAGTTATTTAATGTAATCAAGACGCTAATGACCTAAGTTGTCGACGCGTCTATAATTTACAATTAATAAAATAGGGACTATTGTAAGACCCTATTTCATCGACATTAGTATCACATTCATTATGAGAAATTTAAAAATGTTGCTGATAGTTTTTTGTTGATATTTTAAACGCGTAGAAGCATAGATTCAAGAGCACAGCGTATGAGTAAAAAATTTACCGATGTGTTTCAGAGATACTATTGAAGATATGGAAAAAATGAATTCTATCTTTTTTATAGAGAATCTAATGAGCTTTAATTTTTATAATAACCTTCATCCCGATCGGACCAACGATTACCGAGATATGATGAAAAACCTGGATTGGAGCACCTTCTTTTCAAGACGGCGGATCGAGCCTTGGAGGTAGAGGTCAGGACTTTTAGTATGTTCAAAAGTATGCCAAAATAAAGGTCTCCAGCAATTTATAGCTTTTTACCGATTAGTTTTTCTATTTGCTTCACTTTAATCTAATTCGACTGAACTACATCTGCAGACTGCATGTAGCTGGAATCCATACGTGGTTAATGCGCACGTGGCATGATGTAGCCGTGGCTGTCAACTGTTCCGAATGTCTTTTGTTCGCAGCAAGAGTTGCGGTTTATGTGCAACACATTACACAGACTGCATTAAAGCGATTATAATATGCATTTTAAGAGATGTTGCAAAAAGATATCACTGGTGTTAATTATCAACCATTTGTGGAAATATACTCAAGTTACGTAAAAATCTGTCATTGAATCATAAGCAGATATTGCAAGACTATATTATAATTTGAGTTAGAAATTGGAAACTTTGGTGCTTAGAATTTTAGATAATCGATAGGGGAACACAACTTTACATAGGTGTCGAATCACTGCGCCGCTCCAAACCGTCTAAAGTGAACGGTTTCTGAAACATTTGAGGTTAACGTTGGAGAAAATTACCATATTGAGCTATGAAAATTCTTCTTCAACTTTGACCTCAGGTATTTCAGAAACCGTTAACTTCAGCCTGGTACTGTTTTACAGGGTGCTACTTAAAATTACAAAGTTGTGTGTGCCGGTGTCGGTTGATCGGTTGAGGGTGGCGTAACGATTCGGCATCTATATATCAAGTTATATTCCCTTATAGATTATTCAACCCCTCAAAATTGTTTATTTAAAAATTCGACTGATGACCAGTCCTATACTTCCCACCTAGTAAATATTTGCAAAAAATAAACACTCTTTTTTTTTATTCTTTGACTAGGCCCAAATAACCTTAGCTGTTGGTGGTCTTTAAAACACAATTTAATTTTTATTCTTTGAAAAAAGCATGGCCCTCTTTTTACTTCCCACCTCTACTATGGTAGGGAAGTAATGGATTCAGTCCGAAAACAATATTTCGAGATTTTAACAGATTTTCACGTTTTGAGACCCTAGCAATCGTTTAAGATCATTTTCTGACTGATGTCTGTATGTGTGTGTGTGTGTGATGTGTGTATGTGTGTATGTGTGTGTGTATGTGGTCAATTTTTCGCCTTCGATATCTTAAGAACGGAACAACATACGGGCATGCCGATTGTTCTATTGTGTTTATCAGCCTTTAACTTAGATCTGATTAGATTTTGAGTCAAATCGGTTCAGTGGATCCTGAGATATTCAAAAAAACGTCCTCAATGTCACGTATTAACATAGGTAAAAAAAAATATAAATGAATTCTAGATGTTATAATATGAAAAAAATGTAAATATTTTTTTTCTCTAAAATGTATAGTTTTCGAGAAAAAAAATATTTTACTAAAAAAAATAAAAATTGTACGTAAATCAAGGTAACCATGATTTTTGCTATATTAAGCTAGCCATCAGTAGATCACCAAACAAAAAAGAGGGCCATGCTTTTTTCAAAGAATAAAAATTAAATTGTGTTTTAAAGACCACCAACAGCTAAGGTTATTTGGGCCTAGTCAAAGAATAAAAAAAAAAGAGTGTTTATTTTTTGCAAATATTTACTAGGTGGGAAGTATAGGACTGGTCATCAGTCGAATTTTTTGTTTGGTGATCTACTGATGGCTAACTTAATATAGCAAAAATCATGGTTACCTTGATTTACGTACAATTTTTATTTTTTTTAGTAAAATATTTTTTTTCTCGAAAACTATACATTTTAGAGAAAAAAATATTTACATTTTTTTCATATTATAACATCTAGAATTCATTTATATTTTTACTTCCCACCTCTACTATGGTAGGGAAGTAATGGATTCAGTCCGAAAACAATATTTCGAGATTTTAACAGATTTTCACGTTTTGAGACCCTAGCAATCGTTTAAGATCATTTTCTGACTGATGTCTGTATGTGTGTGTGTGTGTATGTGTGTGTGTGTGTGGTCAATTTTTCGCCTTCGATATCTTAAGAACGGAACAACATACGGGCATGCCGATTGTTCTATTGTGTTTATCAGCCTTTAACTTAGATCTGATTAGATTTTGAGTCAAATCGGTTCAGTGGATCCTGAGATATTCAAAAAAACGTCCTCAATGTCACGTATTAACATAGGTAAAAAAAAATATAAATGAATTCTAGATGTTATAATATGAAAAAAATGTAAATATTTTTTTTCTCTAAAATGTATAGTTTTCGAGAAAAAAAATATTTTACTAAAAAAAATAAAAATTGTACGTAAATCAAGGTAACCATGATTTTTGCTATATTAAGCTAGCCATCAATAGATCACCAAACAAAAAAGAGGGCCATGCTTTTTTCAAAGAATAAAAATTAAATTGTGTTTTAAAGACCACCAACAGCTAAGGTTATTTGGGCCTAGTCAAAGAATAAAAAAAAAGAGTGTTTATTTTTTGCAAATATTTACTAGGTGGGAAGTATAGGACTGGTCATCAGTCGAATTTTTTTTACCTATGTTAATACGTGACATTGAGGACGTTTTTTTGAATATCTCAGGATCCACTGAACCGATTTGACTCAAAATCTAATCAGATCTAAGTTAAAGGCTGATAAACACAATAGAACAATCGGCATGCCCGTATGTTGTTCCGTTCTTAAGATATCGAAGGCGAAAAATTGACCACACACATACACACACACACATACACACACACACATACACACACACACACACATACACACATACACACATACACACACACATACACACACACACACACACATACACACACACACACACACACACACACACACACACACACACATACAGACATCAGTCAGAAAATGATCTTAAACGATTGCTAGGGTCTCAAAACGTGAAAATCTGTTAAAATCTCGAAATATTTTTTTCGGACTAAATCCATTACTTCCCTACCATAGTAGAGGTGGGAAGTAAAAATAAAGTTGGACAACTATAGCCAGTTTTTGTGTGTTTTATTTATTAAAGTATTCCTTTTAAGGTTTATCTGAGACCCAAAGGCGAAGGAAAACGCAAGTTTCCGGATCTCAAAACTGGTTCTTTATAAATTGTGCCCCGCACTAACACTTCGCACCTCAGTTTTGAGGAAGTTGCTGTAGCAGAAACTTTGAAAAAAGTTTGGAGGATACATTTCTTCTATATCGTAGGGATGTACTAAGAAAGGGTTTTTCGAAATTCCACCCCCTAAAGTGGTGAAAACTGGTGTGTTTTTATATATTTAATCATACCTATATACTGTTCGTACTATATTAGCTTTTGAAACATGAAATTTGTAGGATACATTTTTTATAAGTTATAACGTCCCACTATAGGCAATGATTTTTGAAATTCCACCCCTAAACCGGTGAAAAGGAGTAAATGTGTTTTTACCAATTTAATTGGTCTTTGAAAAATTAAATTTGGAGGACACCTTCCTTTTTCTAACGTATGCAATATGCATCTATTAACAAAGGGTTTTTCAAAATTCCACTTCTAGGAGGGTGAAAAGAGGTAAATGTGTTTTTACAGATTTAATTTTCACTCCCTTAGGGGTGAAATTTTTAACACTCCACTCTTAGAGGGTTTCTACGTTATGAAAGAAATGTAGGTATATCTTCCAAATTTTATATTTCAAAGACCAATAGCAAGGGCAGAAATATTATCTAATCTGTAAAAACACTTTCACCTCTTTTCATCCCCTCAGGGGTGGAATTTTGAAATTTTCCACACTAATTTTCATTTTCGATGTCAAGCGCTAATATAATGATTTGTGTGATTTTCTGTAAAAGCCGTTTTTGCCAAAAGTGTTAATGCGCATGTGTAGCCAACATGAAGAGCCGGATTCAAATCCAACTGACGACACGTGATTTTTTTTTATAATGTAAACATTTTAGAATTTTTCACTTTAAAAATTAATTTAATCAACCCTTAGCCACCTACGTCATATTTTAGTTACATAACCACCTACGTGTGGTCATAGTGACTCCCGACAAAAATTTACAATAATTAGTGAGGACAGGATGGTCCAGTGGTTAGCGTCTCGACCTCTGGATCAGACTGTCGTGGGTTCGAATCCCGCCTCCGCTCATGGATGTTTTGTGATGTCATTTAGTTTTAAGTGTGTTGTTATTTAATGTAATCAAGACGCTAAGTTGTCGACGCGTCTATAATTTACAATAAATAAAAATACAATAATTAGTGCTTTATGTAAGATTTGGGAAATATGTAGTAGGTATTGAAAAATATTATGTTTAACCCTTATTCCTTACAACCACCTACGTGCGGTCACAGTGACCGCAAGGACAATTTCATTTTTCAAATTTCTTAGTCGAATTAAATCTTACGCATGCGTGCGTCTATGTACCTTTCCGCCGCTCCAGCTAGTATTACGCCAGGGTTCATCGAGTGCACAGGTGTTCGCGTGTACTGTAATTAAGTACCTATATAAATTAATCGCTAGCGGTCACTATGAACACATGTAGGTGGTTGCGTGATTATTTCTAACCAAATTTTTTTTTGTTTTTAGTTTAGGAGGGGGGCGTTAGTCTACAGTCTACACTATTACCCGTTTATCCATCAAAGACCCCAAAAAGAAACGAAAGACAAAATATTTTTGTCTACGTTTTGAATGAAAAAAAAAAATCGATTTGTTTTGAATGTTCATACAAGTTAAAAGTACCTATAAGTATATACCTAAGTGTCGCGAAAAAATGTGAAAGTTTATTCAGTAGTTCCTATATAATTATTGTAAAATGAACCGACAAATTGTAAGTATATTATGAAGTATTAGAAATACCTTGTATTATGTCCGTCTTGTGACTTCTTGTGATTTAACACTATGCGTTTCAGCAATGAGTTGCCATCTTCAGGTGTGGTTAATTATTTTTAAAAAAACACACATTGAGTATTCGTAACACTATATATATTATTATGATGCTAAGCACTGTGTATTATGTCGTGGTTTGTGAAGTACACAGTGCTTAGCACCATAATATTATATAGTGTTACGAATACTCAATGTGTGTTTTTTAAAAATAATAACGTATTAACCACACCTGAAGATGGCAACTCGTTGCTGAAACGCGTAGTGTTAAATCACAAGAAGTCACAAAACGGACATAATACAAGGTATTTCTAATAAGTACTTTATAATATTCATATATAGTGACTTGGAGACAACACTTTAAAAATGTATCACGACAAATTGTGTTTAATTAGTGTATTTGCCATATGGCACATACACTATTGGCGTCGGTCGGATGACGGGACCTAGGGGTCGGACCAAAATTTCTCGACGTTTCATAGCCTCCTGAACACTTTGGCACCATTTTTGGAAAAGTCTATTTATACAGGGTGAGTTCGACCACCCGTATCAGTCGTTTTTTTCGAAAACGGTTAGTCGTAGAGAGTTGTGTCAAAAATTTGTATTATAAAAGCCCTAATAAAGAATCGAATGGTGATAAAATTTTTTTCCGGGAAGGTCGGCTTCCCTATTAGTTTGCTCCAGAATGTCCAGAACTCCGGAATTATAAATGTAACGATAGGTCGAAAGTGGTATTGTTGAAAAGATCTTTAAAAAATAAGCAAGTTTTGTGGGAAAATTTTTTTTATTACTGCCATCCCTGTTAAGTAATATTTGTTTGAAATTACTAAATTAAAATGTCATATTAACTAACTTTTTAAAAGTCCGCATTTAAAATCTAGTTACCTATCTATCGATCATTAAACACTGAAGAAGTACACTCACAGTATAACCAGAAGAGCTCAGTAGTATGTATTAAAGAGTAAATGGAAGACAGTTTGAACACTTGTGACAATGTCTAAGGTTGCTAGATTTTTAATGCCGCCTTCGATCGTTATTATGAAATTTTGATTTAATAATTTCAAACGGTTGTTACTTAACAGGGGTGGCAGTAATTAAATAATTTTTCCTACAAAACTTGCCTATTTTTTAAAGAGCTTTTCAACAGCACCACTTTCAACCTATCGTGCTTTCTAAAATTCCGGAATTTTGAACATACAATAATTTATATTTATACTTATAGAAATTTACAGGGGTGGCAGTAATAAAAAAAATTTTCCTACAAAACTTGCTAATTTTTTAAAGATCTTTTCAACAATACCACTTTCGACCTATCGTTATATTTATAATTCCGGAGTTCTGGACATTCTGGAGCAAACTAATAGGGAAGCCGACCTTCCCGGGAAAAAAATTATCACCATTCGATTCTTTATTAGGGCTTTTATAATACAAATTTTTGACACAACTCTCTACGACTAACGGTTTTCGAAAAAAACGACTGATACGGGTGGTCGAACTCACCCTGTATAATATGTGTGTATATATATATATATAGTGTGTGTGTGTGTGTGTGTATGTGTATGTGTGTGTGTGTGTACGGGCTATAACTTTCGAAAGAGTTAATTGATTTTGACGAAATTCGGTAGGCACGTTGGAATTCATCACCGCACGAAGCCTATTTAAAATGGGGCCAATCGGACCATTTTCAGGGTGATTTTTAGGGGTTGAAAAACGTTTTAGGGGCCCAAAAATACCGAAAAAATTGTCCGAATCGTTTCAAAATTGAAATTTAAGGCTTTAATATAGGTTAAAACGTGGTGCTATAATTTAAACAAAATCGGCCCGATAGGACCGGACTTACGATTTTTATGAAAACATTTGTTTGCGGATACGGATTTCCTTACTGAAGGGTGTATTTAATTTTGTTCAGATGCTGTATTGATAACAATATTGCAATTAAGAAAAAAATTAGTATTGTAAGGGATGTATTAAGGGGTTAATTTTTTTATTTTGTACAGAAACAAACTTAAGTTCACATAATAAAGCCACAATGCCTGTACTTGCAAATACACTATATTGTCGGCAGGGTTTGGCACTGCGACCCAAGTTTTTTTTTTATGAACATACCTAATGTTATTTTATAAAGAAAAGTTGACTTCTAATTTTGATTTATTTTTTTAGTTATCCAGAAGTAGATATAAATTATAATAGTTATGTTAATTGTATTTTCAACAAAGAATTACGATACTTAAATTTGATATGAAAAATGTTGAAACACTAAAAAGAACAAAGTGAAATACCTACATATAAGTAAAAAAAATGTTCTTTAAACAAGCTAAAATAATTAAATCTGTTATTTTTTTACCCCTACCTAACTCTTTATTTTTTGTACGGAACCCTCGATGCGCGAGTCTGACTCGCACTTGGCCGATTTTTTAATTTTAATAATGATAATACAAAAATATTAAATATAAGTAGGTAATAATACCTAGGTATATTATTTATATAATAATAAAAAAACGCTTTTAACCCGAAATCGCCGAAAGTATAAATTTTTATTTACGTAAAAAGTGCACACCCCGCTGCGTTTGAATGTAGGTCGCTTGGAAATGGTGCAGCTTTTATGTACGAGTATTCCGTGGGTGCAGCGCACAGAAACGTCCATCAAGGAGCCTGATAAAAAGTATAAACTTTAAACTATGTGCTACCATCTGGTATCCAACAGCTTCTCTACTGAAAAGTGTAAATTATTGCCGTTACATTTTTTAATATTATTTTTTTAAAGTTTCTCAAAACTCTTAAGATTTATAAAATAGTTTGTTTTCTTTTAGCTCAAGATATTTTTACAAAATAAATAAAATATATAAACCTCATTTATAATTTGTAATACCGATTTCTGTATTAACGACTTTGTTGACATTAGTTAGGCCAGCCTTCAACCTTCTTCTGACAGCAAAACACATTATAATATTATTAATTATTATTCTTATTGCACAAAATGGAAACCAAGTAGATCATAACAGAGAAAAAGAAGGTGTTAAAAAGTTATTTTGCACATAAATTAAACCTGGCAAGGAATATCTAAATCAATTGAAACCTAAATTTTAGTAAAATTTTATATTTGTTCCACTTTTAGCAATCCCTTGTGGATTTTTTCTTTTGTAGTCAACAATGGCAGAAAAGTAAGTAAAATATTATTTTTATTCGTTTATTTGTAACAGCTTTCAGTATTTTTTTAATTATAATAATGAAGAATAATGTACATAAATATTCTAAAAGTCATTTAATTACTTTTTATGCAGAAATAACGATAACAACTGGTCATGGAGTTCTTGGATAAATGCAGCAAAAAATAAGGTGAGCATTAAAAGAACTTCCATATTAAACTGTAAGTAAAACAAAATATAAATAAGAAATTAATGTCAACTCCATACACCCTTCCTATGTTTTTTTTTTATCATATTATTAATCAGTGGCGTAGCTTGATTTGCTTTGAGAGGGGGGCTCAAAGCTCAATAAAAGGTACTTATTTTATAAAAAAATATGCAACATTCGTATAGGTATTTTTCGCTTGACTACATGAACCGGGAGGGGCAAGTTGCCCACCATAGCTACGCCCTTGATATTATGTAATAAAATCTCTCCCTTAATTAAGATATTGATGTGATTATTGGAACAATGCATAGGACCATATGGTAGCTATCACAGTTATAAATACTACCCTGGGGGTACCCATGCAGCAAAGGTCATTGACCTGTTTGTACTTCCATGTTCCGTACGGAAATGGAAGTATGATAATCGCAAAATCGTGTCTGAGATAAAGTCAAATTCCGATTGTACTACCTACCCTAAAAACGTAAAGTGGTTTTTCGCATGGTGGCTGCGCGTTTGAGTGTCTTTCAGTGAAATTTTCTTTCGTAAATCCATTCCTATTGATTTTAGTGTCAATCGGATCAGTGATTAGGTATGTAATTAATAATCAGCCGAATGGCCTTAATGTTTTTTTTTTTCTTGTTTTTTTTTAGAGCACTGAAGTATTTGAATTTGTAAAAAAAGATTTAGAAGAATTTGGTAGTGCAGTCAAATGTGAGGCGACAAACATGGTCACAACAACATCTACTGTATTGGAGAAAACTTTAAAAGTAAGTAAAGTTTTTTTTTCCCTGAGCAATTAACTCGAGTGCACTTTCAAATTACTTATAGCAGTTCAAGTCTGTTTTTTTCCAAGCACAGATATTTATCGACCCAAAACGCCTCACGGGATAAATAACTGTGAATGTAATTTTCGTCTGAGATCCTGATCCTATATGATCCGAAATGTTGATTTAAATTCAGCCTATGAAGCCGTGACCTTTTCAGTACGCAGATATTTGTCTTACCGCCATCGCTGCAGTCTAATGTCTGGAAAACTTAAACTTAATCATCAAGCGATCAACATTTGGAATAGACTGCAGTGGCGTAACGTACACCCTCACAGATCCGCATGGCGGAGAAGCCCAGCCATCATAGGGGCCCAACTAGGTCGATATATATTTAACTAATTTTACAAACGTAGCATGTACCTACTATAAACTGCAAAATGTATCGTGATAAGGGGTCCAAACTTTTGCGGGAGAGCCTTACGAGTTTGCGCTACGCCACTGATAGACTGTATGATCCCTATTTAAACAGTGTTTTAAATCCAGTCGACGAGGGAGATAGAGCGCGAAGAAAATCAATCTCTATCTCTTTCACATAAAATGTAAAAAAAGACAGATTGACTGTCTTTGCGCTCTATCTCTATCATTTCTGAGGACCACTTTTGTACCCAACAGAACTGGACAGTGAAGCCATGGAGTCTTTCTTGAGAGAGGAGGCAAAAATATTGCGAACCAAAAAATGTCTTTATTATTTACAAACTGTTTTACTCTTCTGCACGTCTCGTCCTAATTATCAACATGACAAAATCCTAACTGTGTAACAGGCTAACAGCATCCGTAGACCATAGATATAATATTATGTATTTTCTTCGTGTGATTTTTATCAGGGTTCGAGGTTGAAAACTGTCCCCAGTATGAGCACTTTTGTTTTTAATTTTTACTTGGCAATTATTTTAATAATTATAAAAATACGAGTATATCATAATATTATGTATTTGATATACCATTTCCCTTGCACATACATATATGAAAAAAAATAAATATCCTTGATATACATCTCTACATAGTATAAATTGAAGTCGCTTTTCGTGTCTGTCTGTTTAACCGCTAACTCCTCCTAAACCACGCAACGGATTTTGATGCGGTTTTCACCATCAGTTAGATAATTTTTCACGGAAGGTTTATATATATAGCGAACGAGCGAAGCGAGTGAGTAGTGTATTGCACCCGGGCGAAGCCAGACAGGGCTGTTAGTAATACATATATCGATATTATATCCGATATTTTGATATTTTCGAATCCTGATTTTTATAGATGGCAAATTAAACTTGCATTATTTTTAACAAAATGTGAATTGATTAAGCGCAATGAAAATAATAATGTTCCCTAAAATTATACTTAACAAGTGTGCATTACACTTCACTTAACAATGGAAGCAATTATTACTGTGTAATGATTCAGGAAAATTACAGCAATTGATTGTTGTTTTATTAATATTCTATGCATTCATCGATTTGCGCTGATGTAATATTTGTGTGTGTCTATTTAAAATGCTTGTGTAAATATAAGGCACAAAACTAAAAATGTTATTGCACAAATCAATAAATTTATTGCCCATATTTTTTATTATAATGCACCCTTAAATAAATACCACATAATACAGTCGCACGCACGTTATTAGTGAGGTTACGTTCTTCGAAATTACCGCGAATAGTGACGGGAAATTTGTATGGGATTATATTATGGGATATATTCCAAGAAACAGTAAACTAAATATTAATATTATGAAGTATTAAGGTGCATTTTCATGTGACGCTCGACGCTGGCTTCTAGCGTCAAATGTGGTCACGTGACATAAACGCCATATTGAAAAAAATGTAGCGTCAAAGCTAAACATTGTTTAGCTTTTACGCTGGCGTCATTAGTTGTCTCTGGTCATTAATGATACGAGTTTTCTACAGCTAGGTACTGAGTTGTGCATCAAGTATCAACACACAGGCTTGCTAAAGAATTGCTTTATGTTGCTACTAGGGGGTTGATTCTACGAATTTAACCCATTGATTTTATTACTTCGAAAGTACCTATTTATTAAGGAAAATACTATCACCTGATGGTTTTTCGATGGTTAATTAAAATTCCCGTCTCACTTAGAACAAAACAATTTTTTTTTATTGAATACTAAAAACATTAAAATTTCTCAAGATACAATTTATTTTTTTCTCATATTCTGGTAGTGCATATAATTACCTATAAAAAAGTAAGCATAGTTATATTTTTAATTTTTATTCCTTATAATTCGTGTACTTTCGCCGGTTATTTAAGTCAAAAATATGGGAATTTCATTTTTGATAATCGTATTCAGACATTGTCTTTTCTGTTAATAAATTTACAAAGAGCTTATTTATTAATTATTATAACAAATTCACCAGGGTTTTGATTTATGGATGTCTTTATTTGACGCTCTCTTTACAAGTTTACAACTGTCAAAACCTTGCTGTCTGTTGACGCTAAAATTTGACGCTGGAACTTGACGCTACAGTTTTTCAAGATGGCGTTTATGTCACGTGACCACATTTGACGCTAGACGCCAGCGTCTAGCGTCACATGAAAATGCACCTTTAGAAATACCTTGTATTATGTCCGTCTTGTGACTTCTTGTGAATTTACACTACGCGTTTCAGCAACGAGTCGCCATCTTCAGGTGTGCTTAATTATTTTTAAAAAACGCATTGAGTATTCGTAACACTATATAATATTATGATGCTAATCACTGTGTGTTATGTCGTGGTTTGTGAAGTACTGATTTAAATTTAATACTTAATTAATTTATTACTTCATAATATTCATATAGTGACTTGGAGACCCAACACTCTAAAAATGTAAATATTAATTCTTAAAACAATATTATAATGTATTAATAAATCAACGAAAGAAAAAAAAACATAACTAAATAATGAAGTTAATGATCGTGTCCATATTTTTTTGAATAATAGTTCTCCAGTAATATTAGATATTAAAATGACCCACCTGCAGAAAAATTCCCAGTTCGCTGATTTTTTTTTATTTACCTTCGTTATGATGTTTTAAAAAACGTGTAAAAAATCCCCATCGATATCGTGCCGGCGTTGCCAGGTATTCGAGGTTCAAGTGCACGATAGACGGTTTTTTGCGAATTTCTCGATTCCGTTCCATTTTTTGTAAAAAATGGTTATCATCAATCTTGTAGAGGACGAAATTATCTACAACTTTTGTATAAACATTTTTTGTCTACGATTTATAGTTTTTCTTATTTAAGAACCCGCGGTTTCCTCCCCCTCGATTTTACATAACGGGATTATGTTGCTTCTCGAGGGCCTAACAAAATGATTTGTAGCTTTATTTTAAGTTGAACTTAAAGCTAACGATTAATTATAATTTTATCGAAATTAATGCAGTAGTAGATCACATAGCCTAGTAGCGTCACGGTGTGATGAATCATTGAGTTTTTTTTATATAGTCATCTCCATAGCAATATATTTGTAATGTATTTCAATTTCAAAACAAAATCTGACAGCTGCTGTAAAGAAATACCTATTTCATTAAAAATTTTCCTTTTGTGTTTTTTCCACGTTTTCACATACATTATATTATTATGATCTATCGGCTATCAGTGCTTTATGTCCATTAAAATGTTACATTTTTCCATGGGTGCTCTAAGTCATATTCTTCTATATTCTCAAGGTCATTCACAAAACGTGAGGTTAATAATTGCCGCAGTGAAAGCCACAGTGCAAACAATGAAACGCCATGGAATCCATTGGCCTGCATTCTTATTGATGCTTTTACCGTTTTTGCAATTGGTTGCTAAGTAAACACCTCTTATAACAATTGTTAAAATGAAGTATAAGCAGTAAGTAGGTACAACAAGTGCAGGCAGATGAACACAGTTTTTCTCAAATTAATTGTCACGAGGTGTGGAATGTCACGCCATGTGGATTATTTCTGCAATCCCAGAAATAGACGATTCTTATATTTTGTACTGAAAGTAATTTTTTGTCACCAGCTAGATGATTCAGAATCGACAGCGAGTACAATGAAACGTAGTTTCAGTTCATTCCTAGGACAAATGAATACTGTACTTAATCCATCTCCGGACGATTCTGATACGGAAGCTGTAATCATAACGGAGAACAGTGAAACAGTTCCACTGACGAAATTACAAAAGGCCGTTTATGAGCTACAGATAAATCAAGACACATTCTTAAAAGATCCAGAACCAAGTTTAAACGCTCAATACCAGTGTTGGTTGGAAATTATCAGCGATCAATTAACTGAAGAACGGTTAAAAAAACATCTCACGTCGAGCGAAACTTTGAATAAACAGTTTTTAGAACTATGTCCGGAACAAGTTACACATGATAATTTTTGGAAAAGGTATTTAAAAAGATTTTTATTTTGTAAAACCAGCTCCAAACTGCATGACAAATGTCGACCAATGTTGATATTCGAGCAATTGCCGTGCCGTATGGGTGGTTTTCATGTGGCCAATATTTAAATAGCAGTGAACAATGTTGGCATTGGAAGACATTCGCTTTGAGGGCGGTTTTTTGAACACACATCAAAGAGATTGGCCAACGTTGGTCTCGACTTGCGAACATGACTTTGTTTTCGTCCAGACGACTGGACAGTTTTCACTACGCGGTGTTTGTCAGTGTGTGTATATGATTGTGATTCATGAGTTGCATGAAACATATAATAAGAGCTGGGCATAAGAAATAAGCACTTGCAATAATTGCGTCATCTTCACTATCCATTTTGTTTAATGTTGGTGTACGTTCGCTAAACATTGGGTGTAATAAGGTTGGCCAACGCTGGCCTAACAGAATCATGTCATGTGAATACTGGACATATTCAAATGATCACACTTGCCCAACATTGGCATACGTTGGCCATGTCGTCTGGAGCCGGCTTATAATATCTAAAAATGTGTCTGCAACAAAACTGCTTATTATTTTTATAATCAGAAAAGTCAACGTAATAAAATCTGTCCTCTACTAATATTATAGCGATACTCATATATGGTGATTAGGGCATGCAAATATTCGGATGTTTCAGGTATTCGAATATTCGCTCAAATTTTAGCCAATATTCGAATATATTCGAATAATTGGTAAAAATAATAAAAACGCTCATGGGACTTCAATAAATGACTTTTAATTATTTAAAATCAACACGCCTACTGCACGTCCATAAATCCAATAATTTTAACAACAAAAGCAGCTTACTTCTAATTAAAAAGAGATCAAATAATCATTTTTACTTTACTTAGTTACGTAAAAATTCAGATCAAATCAACTAAATATTAGAGCGCACATAGCTTCCGAGAACCATAGATCAAATGGACATATTTAAGTAATCAAAAAAATTCAAAATTCTTTCTTTCTGTTTTTCCTATTCAAACAAAAATATTAAATGAGCATCTAAGACGCATTTTTATTAATTAGTACCACAAAAGTATGGGATATTGCTCCCCTATAAAAAAAATACTTCACAAATAAATAATACGTCTATTAGCACGTGCGAAGAGCAAATCAAGCAATTAAGTACACGTACGTAACGTAACGGAAGTAAACAGTTATATCAAATAAACATGCAATAATTAACAAAAAAAAACTTTCCTCGCCCCGTTTTGATTCCCCTCCCACGCCCTAGCGCGAACTTAGAGCTAGTGTAGCGTTTGTAAGATGTTTTAGCGCCGCCGTAAACCGTTTTTAAACAATTTTAATTCTTAACAAATAATTCGAATATATTCGAATAATAGGAATTACTATTCGAATAATAAATGCAGCCGAATATTCGCTATATTCGAATATTCGAATTGCATGCCCTAATGGTGATACAGTATTTAACATCATGAAAAATAGCAATTTAAAATTTAAAAATACCTACATAACATTATAAAAATAACAATTTAAAATTACAAAGAGACAAAATATATTCATCCTATTGTTAATGATCTTAATCTTTGTTATTGCTATTTTCCGATTGTTATATAGCAGGAGAGCAGTTATTCCACTATTAAATCATTGATACAAGCCTGTTTGTAGATTTATGATAGTGGCGAACTAAAGGGGGGGGGGGGTTCGCTCCGGGTCTCCTCGGCAAAGAGGGTCTCCTCCATGGCATATATTTGTATGGCCGTGCAGTTATAACTCGCAGCAATGGCGTGTTCTTTAGGCGAGTTGTAGTATCGAATTAAAGAGCGTGACAACACCGCAAACACCGGAAAATAGAAATATGCATGGAGGTTCATCGACGGCGTAAAAGCGACAAACGTCGGATTACTGGGTGTTTCAGAATGTCACATTAGGGGCCGTTCAAGTATTACGTAACGCAGTTTGGGGGAGGGGGTCTTGTAAAACGTTACGGTGCGTCACAATGGGGGTAGGGGATGAAGCATCGCGTTATGTAACGGTATTTTAGTGATTTTCCGGACATAATTGATATTTTTGGGTAAAAATGGTCACTTGGGTGTTATGTAACGTTTGGGGGAGGGTAAAGCGAAACGTTACGGCGCGTTACAGGGGGGAGGGGGGTCAAAAATCTTCAAAAACTGCGTTACGTAATACTTGAGTGGTCCCTTATCTCGTTACTTTCTATTTCTTATATACGCATCAGCCACAACTTACTGCGGACCACCCCCCCTCCCCACGGTATTAAAAGTCTAATATCTATAGCACAATATAACCAATAGTTTCACTGCCGCGATGTGGCCAGTTTGCGTTGGTATCTTTACGCATCGCCGTGTTCAAGGGTGCTGACAATTATGTGTGTAGTAGTGCAATGCAGCAGTAACGTACACCACACTGTGAAAGAGGGCAGTGTAGCCTAGTGGATAGCGTACTTGGTACCAGCCTCTAGACTAGATTGTCGTGGGTTCGAATCCCACCTGCACTCATGGATGTTTTGTGATGTTATTTAGTTTTAAGTTAGTTGTTATTTAATGTAATTTAAGACGCTAATGACTTAAGTTGTCGACGCGTCTATAATCTACAATAAATAAAAATACATTGTGAAAGACACATTGCATCCTCAAGAGTATGGCGAAGTGTCATTAGTTCGAGAATAAAAAGATTCAAGAGTGAAACTACTGGTTATACTGTGCCTATAGTCCTCAAAAAATATGAGGCCAGACTCCGAGTCCCTGACTACAATCGAGCTGCCCACATCCTTATGTGGGCCTTATTCTAATTGTTTAAATAAATTTCAACAGGTATTTATTTAAGAAGGCTTTATTAGAAGACAGCATAGCCCATCAAGAGGCAATGGAAAAAAGAGAACAACGTGAAAAGTTGCTAACTACAGAAACTTTGAAGTGGGAACAAGGTAAGCAGTTTGCAAAAACATGTTAAAAACAAGTTGAGCCTTTTTAAACATATCGAATTTTACAGAGGATTTTGCCACGGATATAAATTTAACTGAAGAAGAACAAATAAAATTACTGGAAGAATATGAAAACGAAACAAAACTGAAACAGCAGAAGATATCTGAACCATCCAGTCCAGAAAAAGTTAAAGAATCGCCTGAACAAATAACTGACAATGAAACCAAAAATGAGAAAGTAGAATCTGATAAAAATGAAGTTGAAAATAACGGTTTATCAAAAAAAGTTTCTAGTAGAGGTAGTCTCAGCTCAGAGGTTTCAGGTGGAACTAAAAGTAGCTCAAGTAGTCTCGATGGAGAATGGGAATGTGTTAATAATGATAAAAATCAGATGTAGAACTGCTAGACTTCTAATGGAGCCATAATATTATGATTATTGTACATTTTGCCATAATTTTTTTTTTTCAATATTGTGGGGCCTTTCAAATATTTCATTGCCTGTGACATGCCGTATTTTTTTTTTTGCGAATAAATTACCATATGATTATGGTAATTTATTCGCAAAAAAAAATGAATAATTAAGGGTTTAGCTCAATACTGACTTATAATCGGCAATCATTTCTTGCTAAAAGCAGTTATTTATTAAGGCCAGTTGGGAATTATGTTAAATTTACCTATATGTAAATTATTTAAAACATGCATAAATTTTCTTGTGACCTTATGAAAAGAACAGTGAAAATCCAAGCAGTAAATATTTTTATGTGTTTGGAAATTGGAATTGTAATACGTAGGTAATTTTCTGTATGACGATATCTTTATATTATGTAAATTTAACATTGCGTCAAACGAGCCATACGGTGGCTATTTCTCTTTTGCTAATTAATGAAATTACTGTTTAAAAATAATTTTCTTGCTAATTAAAAAATGAAATTAAAACGCAAATCCGTAACATACGTCACGCAAAATCCAGACATTTTGAACAACGCTCTTGTCACACTTCGTCACATTTTTGCAAATACCCCTAGCTAATATTACGTCATGATAACCCGACCCCCCCCCCCCTGCTTTCCTTAAAAGCAAAAAAATATTTCCCAATAAAAATGAAATTGATATATCCATGTGATGTCACGTTTGCTCTGATTCTCTCCTTGTCAAATATTGTCACTCTAAGCAATATTCCCCCTCCTCCCTTATTGCTAACGTATTTTATGGGCGGCCCCCACTGAACTCCACCCAATAAATGGAATGCTATTCACTAATATCAGATTTGTAACATTTACAATCTGCGCACTTGGGCTCGCGAACCTGTGCACCACAAATCCAAACAGTCAAACACTATGCCCAAACACGCACAGAACACGAGGTCAGATTAAGCTAGGTTCACACGGCAATACACCGCACGTTTTTTTTGCAGGATAAGTCTTACCAAATAAGTAATGGCGCATACATTGACTATAGAACCGGTCACATGTCGTGTGTGCTGCAAATAAACATGCACGGTTGAAGACGTCCACCGAACACTCAATGGACTTGTCAAGCAAAACAGATGAATTGAAACGTATTCGGTTTGCAGTAGCGCATAGTATAACACCGTCTCTTTCACACGGCGCGATGCGACGCGTTTTTTATCGAATACTGACCTTAATTTCTTAAACAGATAACCAATTTCATTTTAGTACTAATGCACTTTCGCATATTCATATTCTTTTCTGGTAAACTTGCATTATCCAGACGTTTTAATAAGGTGTCAAAACTTTCGATGGGCATCCGAAAGTAATTAAAGAACTTTTTTTCATCGTTTCTCAGCTTTTCGTAAAATTTTTCTAATGTGTTAGTACAAATTGCTTCATGATTTATAGGATGAACCCAAAATCTTCTGTTATAACAGCGGCGATGCTGCATGAAAACTGCAGCTATTCGTTTTTTACACGAGTGAAAATGGAATCGTGTGAACAACTACTGTTTATTCGGTAAAAAACAGAATACCGTCAAAAATATGCGGTGTATTGCCGTGTGAACCTAGCCTTAGATTCACTGAGGTAAAATCTATAGAGGACGCATACTGTATACAACTGCTTATACAAAATTGAAGTCAGGTTTGACGTCACAGGGTCCATCAAACATGGCGGCAAAACAGGATGGGTTCGGAATATTATTCTCTTCTTCTTCTCACATATAAAATTAGGGCAGGGCCTAATTATAATGGCGACTGGCTTCCCTTTTAAATGCTTATACTCCCTCTACATATTAATATGCATCCTCTATGATTGTTTCTACTAAAATTTTGAGAGTTAACGTAAATGAAATATTTACACCGCAACAGGGCGCAGGTGCGATAGCCCAGCATCAGGCGAATATCAACTGCATTGAATTGTTCAAATGTGAGCAAATTTTTTCGTGCATGTCAGCTTGTTTATAATTCCATTTATTGGGTGGAGTTCAGTGGCGGCCCCTTAGTATCAGATACAAAGCGACTGATCAGTGTGCCGCGGCAGTACAAATTTTGTATTTAATTCCATTTTTCAATTTTAAAGAATTATTATTCCTTTGTAGATTTGGAAGACTATATTTATGAATCGTTTTAAGTTTTGAATACAGTGACTTAACAGTTACATTCCATCAATATTTTGAAATTCCGTTTCTTATTTTGAATTCTTAGTTTTATGTAAATACTATTTTCCTAAGGCGCATAAAATTAAAGTTTATAAATTATTACGAAATTCTTCAATCTTGTCAGTTTATTTGTTACAAAATTTGCGTAATACATACAGGGTAGGTTCACTGATGACTTAACGCTAGTCATTTTAGCGCTAATAAATATAGCAGTAGGTCGTTTTGTTAATTAATGGCTACTAATTTGATAGCTGATAAACAAAATATTGCGTACATATTAGTTGCATTTTGTCAAATCGATTTAAGGTTATAAAATTACTAACAGGCTTGAAAATAGCTGAGCGTGTAGCGATGCTGTTGTTTGACTCCTCTGTTTCCAGGTGCTAATCCAAAGTATCAATTTTATTTTTCTATTTATTATTAAAAATTAATAAATTGAAAATATGAATTGTTACTAAACCCAAATAACTCCGGCTGTTGGTGATCTTTAAAAAAAATCCTAGCACCAAACATGAAGCTCATAGCTAGCCGCTACAAAATACTCAAGTGATTATGATGACTACGGAACGCTAGAGGTTGAACCTACCCACGGTGAAATATACAACTGATTGTTACAGTGTGGTTTTCCGTGTATAGAAATTCTGGTATTCAGTTATATATTAAAACTATATTTTCACAACGCCTCTATTGAAAATTCGATTTTCAGTAGATTCAGTTTCAACCCTAGGGATGAAAGTTTTCATTTGTCGGTTTTCTCTGTTTTTAACGTTGTTAAAAAAGAGATAGAGCGATTGAGTCGCGCCAACTTCAATTCGCATATAATGCTTGAAACCGTTAAAATTACAGATATAACCCCACATAAATTTCACATGGATCTGACAGATCTAATATTTTTACGGCTTTTTTCCGCGCCCAAATTGCAGGTACCTCAAATCGAATTGTCAATAGAGTTGTGAAAAATAATATGCATTTACTCGGAACATAACATAGCGTTTGCAAAGCATGTGAATTGCTGCCCTCATTCCTCGGACAGCAAACTTCACACTGGTTGCAAACGCTGTGTTTCGTCCCTTTTAATGCAATATACTATTTCATTACAAAGTAAATGAAAAAAAAGACCGATAAATATAAGTTACATTTTTTTTTTTTACTTTTCAAATGAAAAAAACGTAAAATATATTTACTGTCTATTATGATATTTTTAAAGAAAAATATATTGTTATATTTATAATCGAGAATTTTTATAATTAATTAAAATATTGAAAAATTATTATATATTATAAAGTTATATAATTGGATTATTAAAAATAAAGTTTCATTTTGCATTGCAATAATTTTCTTATAAATTACTTTTTGACAAGTAGGTCGATAACATACATTATGTTTTTGATTTATTAGTTGGGAGGATTTGGCAGCGTTCCCAAACACATGTCAAAAGTAATGACCTCATGAGTTTATGCATTGTTAGGGCCAAGTTCAAAAATAGTTATGGGCTACTTTCTTATCGTTCTATAAATAAAACTATTTCAATAATCTGAAGGTTACTAATATAATATGCTCTGGCATTATATTCACTGATTTAGTTTTACCAGGTAGAAATGCTAGTTTAAATATGAAACGCAAATTCAACTACTGTTAACTAAACTTTGCTCTTACATTTCTCTTTTCAAAAACTGTGAAACAATGAAAGACACTTTAATCGAGACCGTTTTGGTTTTATGGAGGAAAAATGAATGGAAAGACATAATACGGCTTCGGTATAATTCAGAAACAAAAAATGGAAAAAATGACTGGTCAAAACTGCTGTGGGTATGGCCAGAAGAAAAAAATTTAATATTTATCGGTGATTTTGTTAAACGATTCAATTTAAATTCCATAGTGAGTATAGGCTGTGGGAGTGGACTATTTGAATGGTTGTTAGAACAAAGTACAGGTAAATTACTTTTTACTATTTGAAATTGTTTTAGGTTCAAATTTGTTTCATATTATCATTCCTGAATCTTACAAGTTTTTTTAAAACAGCAGGGGGTTCCTGTCTACATTAAAATTTAATTTCTGAAAGAACTGCTCGACAAAAATCTTTCCGCATGAAAAAAGTATTTTCTTTTTTTGAAGTGAAAACTTCCTTAGGCGCGTTAGGCACTCTTTGCCTGGGTACTGAAAAAATGTGAAGCGCCCAAACTACTTCCATAAGAATCCACAACTACTTTCGTAAGGATTCGCAACCCTACTGTAAGAATTCGTAACATACTTTTATCATAAAAACGGCCGTCTACATCACTTCGACTCATAGCGTAGTGGTTATATCTTGGCGTTCTATGCGTGGAACCTGGGTTCGAGACCTGATGGCAGAGTAGAATTTTTAGCGTTTTTTTTTTGTCTAAAGTCTACATATTTATTTATATATTTTTTTATTTTTGTTATATTCTTTCTTTGACAATAATAAAATTAAGAAAAATCGCAGGATAGTGGACAAAATATTTGATTTATTAAATTAAATGTACGACGTTTCGTCTATAGATTTAGACTTTTTTTAAAAAAAGTCCTAATCTATAGACGAAACGTCGTACATTTAATTTAATAAATCAAATATTTTGTCCACTATCCTGCGATTTTTCTTAATTTTTTAACGTCGTACATTTAATTTAATAAACCAAATATTTTGTCCACTATCCTGCGATTTTTCTTAATTTTATTATAATCACGATGGACACGATTTCTAATATAAATTTGACAATAATTATAATTTTTTTGAAACCAAGGTGGAATTAATTAAAAATACAATTTTAGTATTTTAGTAATAAATTATTTTTAGTTCATAAATGCGCTATAATAGATGACACCAAAAATTAGAAAATCTGAAGCTTTCACTTCTGTCGTGTGGTCATAAGCACACAGTCATTTTTTTTTTGTTGGTAGTAACTTTGGGTAAGTTCGATTTTGCATTCGATTGATCGAGCCGAGCGAACAGATTTTTGGTCACGTGATAAGCGAGCAAATCGAGCCATCTAAACAATTCCGAACGTAATCTAGCAGATTTTTCCAAACGTCAGAATAAAATGGCGCCAATAATTTAAATTCTTATTACTAAAGCCGAAATATATTCTTTATTGCTCCTCATTTTGATTTAATTCAACATCGTTATAATAATAAATCATGATTCACAATTTTTTTCGTTTTTTTTTCTTTGTTTTAAAATTAATAGTACTACCAGTTGTTGATTTTTTCGACCCATAGATATAATAAATATTTTATTTAATCATTCTGTGCGATATAGACTTATTGGTTATTACTATTCTTTGAACAAATATTATTCGTGTATTTTTACCTATTGAAAAATTACCTCATATAAATAAACTTCGAAATTTATCCATTCTCACAATAAGGGTTTCCGCTCATTTTTAAAATGAATGCTCTGAAGTTGGTTAAATCTGCTTGCTCGCTCGCTTTTCTCGGAGCAAATCGAGCGCGCTCGATCTGCTCCAGATCTTAAAACCGAACGCAGGATAGAGATCTTTCAGAGCATATAAATGTTAAATTCGAACGTATTAGAGCACTCCGATCAATCTGAGCGTAAAACCGAACTTACCCTTTATGTCCACTTGGAGGAGAAAAAGGCTCCAATTTATGTCAATTGGTTTGTACAAGAAAAACTACAGCACAGATTTGTTAGTAATTTTTAAAAATACTTTATAAAGAAAGTAATTTTAAAGCAACGCAAAATATTAATTGTATCCATTATGGAAACAGGAAACTCAAGAATTTTTGGTCTGAACCCTAGATCCCGCCATCTGACCGACGCCAATAATGTCTGGGCCAATAGTACGGAATCCCAGTGCGAGATTTATACGCTCACCTGTTATTTCGTTAAGATACAATTAAAAAAAAATAAAAGATCAATAATTATAAATTGTGATAATATTGCCCGACAAAATCCTGAAGCAATTACTTTTAATTTTTAAATAACAAGAGGAGCCACCTCTTGTAGATGATGCCAACACTTGGTCACAAATTCTGTAGTCTAAAGGCCAACCTTAATCATAATATCTAATCAGAGTTTAGTTAAATATTTTTTATCCATTTTCAGGCATTCCAATAGAAGGTATCGAGATAGATAACGGGTGGTGGAACAGTCGTTACGCATCACCCACATTCATTCCACTGTCATTTGTAGAAGACAGCAGCGAAATAGTAATTGATTCAAACAAGGCATTGCTATTTTGTTATTTCAATAACGAAAAAGCATTTCAACAATATATAAGAAATTACAAAGGCAATTTGGTTTATATAATTGGACCAGGAAAAGGAAGAGGTACACATACAAATCCTGCACCGTTTTCAGCCGATTTCGGTGTCAAAAATTGGGATTTAATAGATTATCAAGAGGTGATGAATACAAAGGATTATATAGGAGTGTATCTTCGAAAAATAAATCAATTCTGTGTTTAACAAAACTGGATCAAAATCAAAGAAGAGATAAGTTCTATAAAAGGCGACACTCTGAACGGTTCCTTTGACACTGGGCATAATTTTGGTCACTAAAACATTCAGTTCGCACGAATTTTAAATGCCATACCACAAAAAGATCGTGGCCGTGCCAGGATTAAAGTATAACCATTGTTTAACATATTACTAGAAGATTTTGATCCTTATGAGCGTAAATGAGGCCACTTTTAATAGAGGCAGCTAGACGTCGCACTATTGGCCATCTGTTGACTAGCATCCTAAGTTTTATTATTTAATCTTTGAGTACAGAATAATTGTAGAGTTTACAGAAGTGAGTTGTGTTGACAATCGTTAGGCCATCTGGTGACTAGCATCTTAATTTTATTTAAGACAATCTTGCGTCATTGGTTCATATTGCATAATATTTCGCGGTGACTATTAATAGACAACCCCTAACGTTCTTTCGAAACGCCTCTTTTTTGAGATGTTTATATTCACGAGGAATATTATTATAAGTATATAGAGGCAGAACCATAAGTAAAAAATTTTTTATAAAAATTTGTTTCATGCAAGTTTATTGACAATGTTGTATCCTGTGACATCGTATTTTTATTATTATTATGATAATCTAATAAATATTTTAAATTGCAATTTAAATAATCTGGCTGCCCGGTTGTGATCAAGTTGTCTACGAAGTATGCGATATGTAAATTTATGTTGTATACAATATATCTGAAGCATATATTTTAAAATTTTTGGATAAGCTGCGATGTTGACTGGTTTATACATGGTCCGTACACAATATCACAATAATAATTAGATGATAAAATGAGCGATTCCACTAAGTATTTGTCTATGTATAATCCTAAATTTTTGCAGTAGTCTACAGAATTAGTTTGATGACCAGACAGCGTTACGGCACTTTAGCCAACTGATTCCGGCTTTCTATAGACATTATATTGAATTTAATTGGATTTAACATTAGGGCAAGACTTTTGGACCATTCTGATATTTTATTTAATTTTAAACTTAATAATGTTAATCATTATTATGTCAAACTAAAAATATTCATACATAAGAAAATTAGATAATCAAATTCATTAAAGGGGCCTACACACGATCAGTTTAACTGCGCAGTTTAACCCTTGTGGCGCCATGTCTGAGCGATAAACTGAGATAACTGCATAGTTCCGACAAATTTTAACGCAGGCTTTTGGCCTGCGCATTTGACTCTACTTTGCACCGATAAACTGCGAAGTCAGCTCAGTTAATTGAACAGTTGGCACAGTCATGTGTAGTCTTTGGGTAAGTTCGGTTTTGCGCTCAGATCAATCTGAGCGCAAAACCGAACTTCCCTTTCTAGTCGTGTCTAGCCACGCACGTCAGCTCTTCAAACTGAGAACAATTGAGGAGCAAACTGAAATAGCCCACACACCGTACAGTTCACACAACTGTGCAGTTTGACTGCACAGATAAACTGCGAAGTTAAACTGATCGTGTGTAGGCCCCTAACGATTGGAAAAATTGTGAAAGATTTATTTTAAATTCTTTTATTTAACAACAAATTTTACAATCTTAATGAATTTGATTATCTAATTCTCTTAAACTGCTTGCTTTTGTTAACTAATTAGTATAAGTTGCTATGATAGACTAAGAGCGGATAACACTTTTTTATGTGTTTTTAGAAGACTTGGAACTTTTTTTAAAAGATAACTTTTAAATATCTCTACAAGGGGTAAATAGTCTGTCATTCCAAACGCGGGGCAAAACTTTTTCTAGACTTTACTAATGATAAACACACATAAGTCTTTTTTCGCAAGAGTGAACAAAAAAATATGGGGTGGTTTTGCCCCGCGGTTGGAATGACAGACTATATACCCCTTGTAGAGATATATAAAATTCATCTTTTAAAAAAGTTCCAAGTCTTATAAAAACACATGAAAAAAGTGTTATCAGCTCTTACCCTATGAATACATCAAAATATATTTTACGAGTGTTTGAACAATTTTTATTCAGAGACAAAGAAATATAAAATCAGATAGCGTTTACAGACAAATTATGTAACTAAACTAAGTTCACTTTATATAAGTTTTATACAGTCTCAACAAATTTCAAAACATTAAAATAATGTCAGCTGCGGCAGTGATGTAAATATCTTATATCATTATTTAGGATCAGTTAGAGGTAGCATTGACAATATCTGAGCTGTTAGTTCAACAATAATATAGGTGGAAGCACAAGTCAACATTGAGTTTGTGGGCCAGGGGAATGAAACGTAAGCGGGCAGCTATAGTATATTTTCCAGTACATGGAATCACTATCTTCCCATATAATATGTTAATCAATGGTATAACTTATATTTTAAAAGTTCTATGTTTAAGCGTGTTTGCTCATGTTAGCATCTATCTGTTTTTAAAAACACACAAGAGCTTAAAACCACAAACCAGCAAAATGTGTGTTGACAAAATGTCACATTTATTAATGGTTAATAATAGTCGGGCGCATAACAATAAAAGCATAGTCAGAGGAGAAACGATCATAACATGTAATGATATCGAACTCTAGTGAGCCAGAATTATAAATACTAGTCAGTTATGACGCGCGCTACATGTTGATTGGCATCTAGAATAGCAACGGTTTGTTTATACGAATTTGAAACACTGTTTTTGAATGAAAAAAGTTAATAAAGTTGTCCAGTGCATTGTAAAAAGTTGCGAAAGACGTTGGAAAAAAGACAAACAACATCAGTATGCAATCCTGCACTAAGTACAAAATATAATATTTTGGACACCTCAACAGATAGCGCTAAAACTCGTACACGCTCTTTTAACATTGTATCTTATTTAAGAAAAAAGGATAATAGTGGGTTATAATACATGTTGAAAATAGTAACTCCTTTCCCACATTGGCAACTGTAAAAAAATATCACTTTCGTGAATTCGTAATGTGGGAAAGAGATTTATTCTTAGCATTATATATCTTAATGACAGTTTCGCCTCTATGTTACACTCTTTGATTGACACTGTTTCCCTTTAAGGGCTACCGCACACATGCTACTTTTTGTATCATGATTATGCAATAAAGTCGCTTGTAGATATATACATTGCTGAAATACTTAACTGATGTATCACAAATACGCGATTGTCAAAAATATAGCACACATAGTCGCAGGTTCGCGCTACTCTTCTGAAACAAACGCATTGATCGCTAGATCGGGCGGAATTGCGATTTCTCAATGCTGTTGCATCGTGCGATTGAATAAGAAATTTCGAGTAGCTGAGAAATCGTCGAATCGCTATATAGTTGTTAAATCGCGCATTTTTGATACAAAAAGTAGCATGTGTGAGCTGGCCCTAAAGTAATAGTCAATACTTAGAGAGAAACGTTGGTGTCGTCGATATGAAAATGCGCCAAATTATGTACCCAGTTGACCAAAAATCTACAATAAACCTTTAAACTGGCTGTGATCGTCCTTCTCTTTCGACAATTAGCTTCCTTATTCGACTGTCGTCTCCTGAAGAACTCACCTATTCCTTAGCAAAATTTATAATATATGTACTTTATTTGAAATGTAAAAAAATTATAATTACGATATGTAAAAACTTACACAAATATTAAATATGCCTTACTCTAGTCAATGCAACAAATGATTCTTTAGTCGGTATTTTATAATAACCAATAGGTCCGATGTCACAGTTTGCACATGTTAAATATTTAGTGTCCGCCACTGTATTTGAAAAACCTACATTTTCAAAAGTGTACATGTCCTTTACGTGCCAGAATTCGTTTATCAATTCGCAATCTGGTTCATTCGCTGCACTTGTATTTGAGCTGTCACTCGACTTTTTTTGTCTAATTAATGGTAACTGAAACTGAAATTTTTATATTAATCAACTGAGTCTATTGCTGTTTTCTGTAAAATCCAATTCTATTATTTGGACAATCATACAATTAATGTCACTTTGATTGAGGTTATGTTATGACAAATATATTTACTTTACAGATAATATAGAAAAATTATATTAAAAAATAGCAAATAATACATTTCTTATTACCTCTGTATTAACAAATTCTGCGGATTTGGAACACAAAATTTTGGTATCACAAAATTCGCAGAATACATTACGTACATTTTTCCCGTCTTCTATTTCCAATTTTGATTTTTCTGCACTTACTTGGGACATTTTAGGTGCGAAAATTTATGGTATGAATTTAATTAATTAATTACTATTTACCAGTTATGAGTTAATATAAAAAATTATTAAAACATTGTTAAATGTCAAAATAAATTTATGAATAATCGTATTTTTCCAATGTTTACATATCAACACATGTAGCGCCGCAACGACTTTAGTTAAAAGTTTCACTTTGTTTACATGCAATATAAAAAGCGTTAATTAAATACGTTAAATTTATATTATTTATTTTCCTTAATTGACAAAAATAATTACAGTATGATTAAAAATTAAAAAAAGAAACATTATTTTAGTTTACAGTACTCATGTGATAAATTGACAATATTTAGAGGGTAAAATTAAAAGTTCTATAGTACATTTTGTCTCCTTATTAATACAAAACTATTAACAAAATATACAGGAAACAATAAATCCCAATAATAATTTATTAGAGTTGAGTATTTTTCATGTGCAAATTTTAATGTTCTTTTTTCTCTTCTATTTTTCTGCCACACATATCATATTTAACTTTGGGAAACATTACATCCTCAACATCTGAACTTTCAGAGTCAGTATCACTCGAAGTATCAGCATAAGAACCTAAGCCGGGCAAAATTCCGATGCACTTCAATGTAGAAGCAGGTTTACTACTATTGGACTCGTCAAAAGAGTTGTTTTTTAATTTTCGCTTATTGTGTTCAGAAGAACTTCCTATATTGCTCTCACTATTGATCTTTTGTAAATTTGTAGCCTTGCCATTCGTGGCATGACTCGCATCTGTCGAGCCATTTTGATGTTGCATTTTATCTGTGCAAATACCACAGTATTTCTTTTGTTCACTATTATCCTGAAGACTAGTATGCGCTTCGCTTGCTTTGTCTGTACCCTTCTCGATACAATTTGTACAAAATCTTTTATTCAAAATGTCGCCATTTAAAGCTGTTTCTAGCATTTCATCACTCTTTCTTTTTGTTGATGAATCATTTCTATTAATTTTTACTACAACACCTTTAAACAATTTTGTTTGATTTAAATAATTACTACTTTTGATTGTTGAATTGTTTTTTGGTTGAGTAACTGATTTCTTTTCAGCTTCTAATCTTTCTTCCA
This sequence comes from Mongoloraphidia duomilia, assembly GCA_039654895.1. Classification (NCBI taxonomy): domain Eukaryota; kingdom Metazoa; phylum Arthropoda; class Insecta; order Raphidioptera; family Raphidiidae; genus Mongoloraphidia; species Mongoloraphidia duomilia. Next base: position 22,703,755 of record CM077525.1, on the reverse strand, counting down.
TTGTCTTTTCTTGCAATGTTGCAACTCTGTTACGAAAATCTGTAAGTTCTCTTTCTTCATCTAATGACTTGTTTCTTTCTGCTTCCATTTTCTTCTGATCAACCAAATCCAAAAAGTCTATTTCATCATCATCTAATCCTTTGATCATATTTTCTACAATAACAAGAGGCTGTATTAACACAAATCAAATATGAATAAAGTATAAAAAGAAAATCACTAGTCATCACGAAAATCCAAAAATAACCCAGAAATATTTTTTTTTTTTAATCACCTGTTTTCTTATAATTATTACGTAACGAGTGCCTATAGCTTACTTAATTTTACTACTATTTGAACTTGTAACAACCCACCAATGGATTTTGGGTAGTGCAAACTGAAAAGTAGGAACATACTTAATTTTCGTGATTCTTCATATTCAAGGTCCCGTTTTTGACGTTGCTCTTCAAGTCTTTCAAATAAACTTCGTGGATCGTATTCTTCATCAGGTGCCTCTGTAATTATAAAAATATTTTAAGAATTGATAACACGAAAAAAATGAAGTCACTCATTCATCTATATTGAATTACATGGATTGTTTTTACTAAATAAAATTAGTACTTACTAGAGGAAGATATTGGATGCATTATATACTCAATTAAAATTGATGAAATATACAGATCTTGAAAGATTAAAAAAACTAATTTTTAGAAAAAACGAAATTTAATTTACCTAAAGGCTGATCGGCAGTTCTAACTTTTTCCCACTCATCTTGACGTTTCTTTTTTGCTTCAGCAATTTCTTTTTCGCTTATAAACCCTGAACTCATTTTAATGTATGCGTGCACAAAAACCACAAACTCAAAAGATAAATATCAAAATAAAAGAAAACCAGAACAATTACAAAAACGTCAACATAACATTTTTTACTTTTTAGCTAGAAAAATGCAATCAATTTGCGTAAGGCTATAAGTTTCGTTTTCATTATGTTGGTGAAATTGAAATGTCACTTTATGGAAATAATTTAAAAAACAACATAAGAAAAATTCCGTATGTATTTTTTCCGAATAGTATTGTTCCCTACATTGTTGTTAAATCGTTTTATCAACAAGTAATAAATTAAATTTCACCCAATCAAATAGAAGTGCTACTAATATTAAGAACGTTCATAAAGAAACCGTTACTTGAAGGAACTGTTTCGTGGTTGACCTAATTTATTTTTATTATTGTAGAGCATTGCCCTCTGCACAATAATAATTACGAACTATTTACTGGTCAATGTCACTGAGGTAGAATCTATAGAGGACGTATACCGTATACAACTATTATACAAAATTGAAGCCAGTTTTGACGTCAAGGGGCCGAGTAAACATAGCGGTAAAACAGGGGATGGATTGGGAATATTATTCTCTTCTTCTTCTCACATATAAAAATGAGGGCCGAGTTACAATGGCGACTGGCTTCACTTTTAAATTCTTATACTTCCTCTATAGATTTAACCTCAGTGGTCAAAGTACGGTATGTTTGCTTATTGATAATTTTATTTTCAAATACAATTTAAATATGTCCATGGTATTTGGCTTATTTACAGCACTTGTATTCTATTCAAATTTTATCAGTGGCGGCTCCTCCATTAGGTCAATTGGTCAATGACCTCCCTGGAAATGTAAAATGAAAAAAAGAAAAAAAACATTTAGAATTTAGAAAATAAAATTTTAAAAAATATTAAAAACTTAAAACCAAATAAATATTCTGTTTCAACAAATGCAGAATACTAATAAGTAATAGTATACCTAATTCTTAAGTTCTGTATCAAATACAATTCTGTATCAAAATAAAGAATCACGCTGTGGGTCAAATAAAAATTTGCCCTCATGTACAGAGATATGGCTATCGAATCGGAACTAATCGGACGCTACGCTACACGACGTACACAGCTATGATCTGTTCATCGTACATCATCGTTTCGGTCAACAGCCGTATGTCGTCAGACGCTGTGACGTATGAATGGTTAATATTTTTTACCCACTCTACAAATTCCTGGCACGTTCATATTATATTATTATTGTTAACGGTTAAACAATTAGAAATTTATTATTAACTAATGTAAAAATGTTTGTTGTGCAAACTATTAAAAATCTGAAAATTAATAATGGTTTAAATTATGATAAACGTTTAGAGTTTAAAAAATATGGTCGCCCACGACCATCACTTAAAATAATACAAACCAGTAAGGACAAAAACAAAGATTCAATGTACGATATATCTGAATGGATTTGTGGGTGTGAAGTGACCAATTCATTTTATTGTTTCATTTGTTTACTTTTTTCAAATTCAAATGATTCGCTATGGTGCAAGAACGGTCTAATAGACTTAAAACATTTAAAAGAAAAAGTAAAGAAGCATGCTTCATCCGCAGATCATATGAATAGTGCTATTGGTTTATGGTACGCTCGGTTGTGTTGACATTCAGTTACAGTTGAGCAGTGCTTACCGAAATAAAATTAAAGAATATAATGAAAATGTGAAAAAAAACAGATATGTCTTAAATAAAATAATCGACTGCATAAAGTTTTGCGGCGCCTTCGAGTTAGCTCTACGAGGACACGACGAAACCGAGTCATCCGGCATATTTCGGGGGCTGATAAATTTTGTTTCCGAGTTAGATTCCATTTTTACAGCTCATTTGGACCAAAGTATTGTATTTAAAGGTACTTCTATTTTAAGCATTGAAAAGTCGTTTATCAAAGATATTAAAAACTTTAATGAACTTGTAATCGATCATTTTGCCAACAGCAAGGATAGACGAATTCATCTAAAATATAAATCACTTTAATTAATGTAAGTACTCACTACGCTTTTTTGATATTAGGTACTTTATATTTTCAATTATTTGCGAGAAAATTACTTACAGTATCTTATTTAGTTAACAATTAGATTAACAATCAATATTGTTATTACTTCCTATACTGTACAAATTCACTATTTTAGTGAAATTAACATAAGGACATCAGACGATATTAATCGACATAACATGCCCTTAATAATTATTGTAGAAAGGCTACATAAGAAAAATTTAAATGCACCGCCGGGAATCGAACCCGGAACACCCAATATCGCGTCGGGCAAGTTTTCCAGTTACTCCACGGTGCCCATGGCGTACACTTAATCTTTTCCCGACGCGATATTGGGTGTTCCGGGTTCGATTCCCGGCGGTGCATTTAAATTTTTCTTATGTAGCCTTTCTACAATAATTATTAAGGGCATGTTATGTCGATTAATATCGTCTGATGTCCTTATGTTAATTTCACTAAAATAGTGAATTTGTACAGTATAGGAAGTAATAACAATATTGATTGTTAATCTAATTGTTAACTAAATAAGATACTGTAAGTAATTTTCTCGCAAATAATTGAAATTATTACTAGGCATATCCGGCCTATTTTGAGAAAAGCAACATTCATAGTAGTGTTGTTATAAAAATAAAAATAATATTAGCTCTCGCAGTTTGTGGACTTGCGGTGTATTTGTGCTATATATAAGAAAAGATTAAGTGTACGCCATGGGCACCGTGGAGTAACTGGAAAACTTGCCCGACGCGATATTGGGTGTTCCGGGTTCGATTCCCGGCGGTGCATTTAAATTTTTCTTATGTAGCCTTTCTACAATAATTATTAAGGGCATGTTATGTCGATTAATATCGTCTGATGTCCTTATGTTAATTTCACTAAAATAGTGAATTTGTACAGTATAGGAAGTAATAACAATATTGATTGTTAATCTAATTGTTAACTTTATATTTTGTTTTGTTTTTTTGTTTTTTTTTTGGTATAAAATTGACCTCCTGACCTAAAGGAACACGAGCCGCCACTGAATTTTATTATGGATTCTTGAAGAGAATATTATGTTAATAAAAATAAATATAATCAAAAAAGGTTTAATTAATACCTACTCTATCTGCTATAACTTATTTTTTGAAACTGCAGATGGATGCAGCATGCGGATAGTTACAGACACTATTACAACATTTTTATTTCAATTCAAGAATTTGTATATTTAATTTCCTATGTAGGTACCTACCCAAATTGAAAACATGATATGGCGTCTTTCAATGAATAATAATTTTTATTCGCTTAAGAATTTATTTCAAAATTAAAAGAATAATATATAAATAGGTACGGGTGTAAAATTTTCAATATAGGTCAGTGGCGTAACGTACACCCCCGCAGACCTCGCTTGGCGGGGGGGGCCAGCCATCATAGGGGCCCAACCAGGTCGATATATTATATTTAACTACTTTTACAAACGTAGTACATAAAATATAAACTGCAAAATGTATCGTGATAAGGGACCCAAACATAATTTTGCGGGGCGGGGGGACTTAAGAGTTTGCGTTACGCCACTGATAAAAGTACCTACCTACTAAAATCATATTACACGGAATAAGAAATTATTAAAATTACAAAATAGCATAATATATAATTTGAAGAAAATTAAAACGAATTATATTAATAAACTATAACTTTATAAAAGTTATTGAAAATTTTCACAGAGAAAACTGTCGATATAGGTACTTACCATGATTCTGCGCGTTTGAGAGCATTTTCTGTATTGATCTTTCATTCTACAAATACAGTCCAGACAAAATTTAAAATTTATTGTAGTTGGGTTTTAGTATAGCTACATTAATTCCATATTTAATTAATAAATGAAAATGAACAGAAATAAAACTTTAAAAAAATATCAACAAGCTTAAAGGAGGAATACATAATAATATAATAAGACGTAAAATGAAAAATTTACATGAAAATTTTGTTAGGGACTGTATACGATCACCTAAGAGAAGCTGTGAAAAGCCAATGTCTATCAATGGCTGGACCATTTTTGAATTAAAAGAAAATTTACCGGTATGAGAACAATATGGTCCATAAGTGATGTGTAAATAATAAATGAAATTGTACTTTAATTGTTATCATAACTATTTAAAAATACATTTGACTAATAGTTCATTCATAAAAAAATAGTGAACTCAAAAAAAAAATTACGCGAAAAAAATATTAAAATTATTTCAAACATATCAGTTCAAGTGATATAAAACACATCTTAATTTCTCATATCGGTACCGAGTTATAAGAAACCATGTCTTCCATTCATTTTTATTGAATTTATTCAAAATAAAACTAATGACCCATAAGATGCCTAAAAAAACTGAAATAAAAGTAATGTAAATATAATAGATCAAACATTAAAATTTAGTTGAGATAGGTACAGATTTTATTAGTGTTTTTTAAAGCTGATAATTACAACAAAAGCAATATAAACAAGAGCTAACAATGTCGCAATTCGGTGGATTTCGTATACCTTCAGTGAAAGCAGCTTTGAATGTCGCTATGCAAACTGTAAAACAGCAACTACCGGAGAAAGTTGGAGGAAGCGGTTCCCAACAAATTCCAAATGCTCCGATAGCCCCACAACAACGGGTTCCTCCTGAAAGAGTGAGATTTGCAACTGGAACAAACGACTACAGTTCCGGTGGATCGTTTGATCAATGTGAAATGTCGAATTTAAATATGCCCAACCATCATTCAACAAATCCGTTTTTAAATCCATCAGCGATAGCTGAGGACAGTTTTACTCAAGGGTATTTTTTTTCGATACCTACAAAAAAAAATAAGTACTATTTATATTCTCGAACAATGAAATATTTTTTTTTTATTCCATCCTAGCTATCAACAAACTGACGGTGGACCTCCTCCTCCAAGACAGTCATCTTTATCATCAGTTGGAACTGGCTCAGATAGTAATTACGGTGGACCAGAAGGCAAGAGTACTATAAAAATTGACGAATATCAAGCTGCTTGGAACGTAACCAATGCTATTCAGGTAACTAAATATTAATTCTATTTTTTTTTTGCTATAATTTGTATAGGTACCTATATTGACTAGCTCTCAAATAATGCTAATTAGCCCATTGCAATGTTACATTAGGTTTGCAATTTGGGTAGGACAATGTTTTTTTTTCGTTGTTTAGGAGGGAGGCGGTGTAAATTTAAAATTAAGTTTTCAGGGCTAGCGGCTACCCCATTTGGCCGCCATCTTGAAAAAGGGGTGCTAACAGGTTTTGCACTTTATTTCCGTAAAGGTACATCTTAGAGAAAATGTATACAGAGAGGTTTTTTGTTTAGAATCGAATTCTCTACAACTTTGCTAGAAATACTTTCTGTCGTACACAGAATAATTAAAAAGATAATTATCTTTTTAATTATTCAGTTTACGACAGAGAGTTGTAGAGAATTCAATTCTAAACAAAAAAACCTCTCTGTATACATTTTCTGTAAGATGTACCGCTACGGAGATATAGTGCAAAACCTGTTAGCACCCCTTTTTCAAGATGGCGGTCAAATAGGGTGGCCTCCGACCCCGAAAACTCAATTTTAAACTTACACCTCCTCCCCTCCCCTACGCAACGAAAAGAAAACCTTGTCCTGTCGAAAATGCAAACTTAGCCTAAAAAAATGTAATATTTCAATGGTCAAATATTATTTTTATTTAACAGGGAATGTTTATTGTCTCATTACCATTTGCTGTTCTGCGAGGTGGATATTGGGCGATAGCGGCTATGATTGGAATTGCCTACATTTGCTGTTATACCGGTAAAATTCTTGTCGAATGTCTCTATGAATTCGATCCAATGACTGGACAAATGGTAAGAGTTCGCGACTCGTATGTATCAATAGCCAAAGAGTGTTTCGGAGCAAAATATGGCGCGAGAATTGTCAATTTAGCGCAAATAATCGAATTGTTAATGACGTGTATTTTGTACGTCGTGGTATGCGGCGATCTGATGATTGGCACTTTTCCTAGCGGATCAATCGATACCAGATCTTGGATGATGTTAACGGGTATATTTCTTATACCATTAAGTTTCATGAAATCTTTGACAACCGTATCGACATTATCATTTTGGTGTACAATGTCGCATTTATTTATTAACGCGATTATCTTAGGATATTGTTTGCTAGAAATAGGCGACTGGGGATGGTCCAAAGTTAAATGGAATTTTGATTTTGAAAGTTTTCCGATAAGCCTTGGTGTGATTGTTTTTTCATATACATCACAAATATTCTTGCCAACTTTAGAAGGAAATATGGTCGATCCATCAAAGTTTAATTGGATGTTAGATTGGTCACATGTTGCCGCAGCAATTTTTAAATCTCTCTTTGGTTATATTTGTTTTTTGACTTTTCAAAATGATACACAACAAGTTATCACAAATAATTTACATTCGCCCGCTTTCAAAGGCTTAGTGAATTTTTGTTTAGTAGTTAAAGCAATTTTGAGTTATCCCTTACCATATTACGCGGCGTGTGAACTACTGGAAAGACAGTTTTTCAGAGGTAAACCAAAAACTGTTTTTCCAACAATTTGGGCATTGGATGGTGAATTAAAAGTTTGGGGTTTGGCTTGGAAGATTGGCGTAATAATGTTTACAATATTAATGGCTGTATTCATACCACATTTTTCAATATTGATGGGTTTCATTGGATCTTTTACGGGAACTATGTTAAGTTTTATCTGGCCATGTTATTTCCATTTAAAACTGAAGAGAAGCACAATGGACAGAGCAGGCATTTTATACGATTATTTTATCATATCGCTGGGTGTTTTATTCGGTGTTATCGGAGTTTATGATTCTGGTACGGCTTTAATTAAAGCGTTTCAAATTGGTTTGCCTTTTTAAAAACGTTTTACAAACGAAAATGTCCATAGGATGCTTGGGTAACACCAAAATTAAGACACGTGATTTTAATTCTTATTTCGCAATGTAATAATAATAGTTTTAGAAAAATACAATATGTGCTTCATAGTCAATTAAAACAAGTTTTTATGTTTGGTCCCACTTTGATAAAGGAAATTTGATGAAGTCAGTTTGCATTTAATACATTTATGTATGTATAGGTGTCTATCTCTGATGAAAAGTTAAACAGAACTTTATAATGAAATTACATTTATCAATTACCGCTGTAATATTGAAAATTGGGCGACAATATATTAATTAATATATAAGAGATTAATGGGAACTTGAACCGTGGGTTGATTGAAACTCAGTTAAAGTTTTAATTCGCAACGTTTCGTCTATATTTTAGACTTCTTCAGGCTCTGTGAATAATAACCACATACATTACTGTACAACTCATATGAGTTGTACAGTAATGTATGTGGTTATTATTCACAGAGCCTGAAGAAGTCTAAAATATAGACGAAACGTTGCGAATTAAAACTTTAACTGAGTTTCAATCAACCCACGGTCCAAGTTCCCATTAATCTCTTATATATAGTTACGATGGACATGACAACTAATTACATATTAATTAATTTTGAATTAATATCGATGGATTAGTAATTTTCAATTTCAATGGATGAGACGACAAAAAAAAGGATAAATTAAACCGAAAATTTAAAGATAAAAACCTAACTTTTTTAATTTCACTCACATCCTGTGGAAGGTTAATTGTTAGAAGTTGTTGTTTGGTTGTTACCGTCTTGATAATTACATTTTAATACACTGTAAAATAATTTTTAAAATAAAATTTAGGTTGTGATTAAAATTATTATTACCTATTGTAAAGTAAATAGGTAGATATTTCAAAATGCTAAAGTTAAAAAAATAAATGTCTATTAACGAAAAAAACTTATAAAAAACCACCTCGGTTGCCTCTGCATTAAAGTATGGTTACAATTGGCATTATTTTATTATTATATAAATATTATCTATTGTATTAAATAAAATATCACATGGAATGACAGAAATGAAAATATATGTTGCAGACTGCAGTTACTATAAATTTTTTCTAAACATTTCAACTGAAGAAAAATATTAGTGTTTAAAAAAGCAATAAGTACAAACGTATATAGACGCTATTTAAAAAAGAGAACACTTTTAATTTCATAAAAATTACTAACGCCGAGTCGAAATGTTGGTTATAGCGTTCACTTTTATCAATGTGAAAATCAATAGGTACTAAATTTATTCTTAGAAAATAATGTCTTCCAATGAAAATAATGTCTTCCATTAATAATTATGTCTTCCACTAAAAAAATATAATATACGAGTAGGTAGTATATTATGTATAATAATTATTAGATGTGGTTATTATAATATATAGGTAGGTAGAAGAAAAGTTGCTTTGTATTTTAATAAAATATATATTATGTATATTATTTCATTACTAAGATCTTTATATTATTATAGCAACAATTACTTTGACTGTAATAGTTATATAGTTTCTTTTTTAAATAATAGTAAATTAAATATTGAATGATTTCGATGAATCATTGAAAAATATCAATTAAATTACAAGTAAACCGTAAAAAGAAAGTAGGTATGGCTAAACTCTAAAGATTATTTTATAAATTAAACCATGCCTAAGTTTCCATCGGATCGATCTAAAATTTAGACTAAATGATGAATTAATTTATGTTTCATAACTGTGCTCATTTCCATCACTTACCACGATACCTACATAAAATAAAATATTTTCTAATATTTTCCAACGCCATATTTTCAATTTAACCCAAATTTTACGTCGGTGAATAGGCTCATACTGAAAATTGGAATACTAGACCGTTTCTGACCTTGGGGCAAATTTATTAGCCTAACGTTTTTAGAAAAATAGTCTCACATTAATTATTAACAAATTCAAATCATTTACTTAAGAAAGAAAGCCTGAATGAAATACGAATACTTCGCCAATTAGTTAAAAACACAAAGCGAACTAGTTTTATTACTGAGCATATATGTCTATTATGTGCCTTATATTATAACACAGCATTTGAATAAAGTTGGAAATCATTCAAAATTTAATACAGTAAGTTGCACGAATGTAATCAATGCTTGGGAGAGACGCCGAAATTTATATAAAAAAAACAAAATTCTGGTATGAGCAGATAATATAATACAACAGTGGTGCGCAAACTCTCATATGAATAAAAAAAAAACATTTCAATTAAAAAATATAAATTAACTATATAAATTCTTCAAGAGAATTAGGGGAACTACCACGAAGTCAAAAATCATCAATTTTCAAACTGAAATTATAGGTACCTAACTTTGCGGAAAAAAGAGTCCAGCGGCTTTTAGTCCTTGACCAGGCAAAAATTGCAAAAAATTGTCAACTTTAAGTGCACCCACGGACGTGCGAAATTTTTTTTCATAATTCTGAAAGATTAAAGTCTCAACTTGCAATCCAGCTACTGAAAGTCGAATTTTTGACAGAGATTTGAAAAAACTTATATTTTAGGCAAAGCGTCGTATCACCCGCTTTGTTTACTTTTTCTCGTTTTGTTTTCATTTGTCTCACTCTCATGTAGGTAACAACATGCTTTAAAAACACATAGGTTAGACGCTAATGACCTCTGTTGTCGAGCGTCTATAATCTACAATTCAATTCAATTCAAAAACACATAGACATTAAATTGTTTTCAAACGTTTAGACAAGTTTCCGAGTCGCAATTAGCAAGCAACGCGAATTGTTACCATTTAGTTTTGTAAATTATAGACGCTCGACAACAGAGGTAACAAGCCGTGAGGTGGGTCGTTTATTAGGACTAAAGTGCGACCCTTGAGGTCCACACGACGAACTTCCCAGTTTGATAAATATTTAATAAAAATAATTAAATTAGATATTACACAGAAAAGTAATCATTTTAATCATTAAAACATAATTATTATTTATTTTTAACAATAATTAAAAAAAAAAAAACGGCTGAACCGATTTTTATAAAATTCATGTCGGATCAAAATGACGTTAACACGCCTCGATTGACACCCTTACGAAGTCGATATAATTTTTTATTCGCGAGATATTGTATAAAATCTACTTTTTTGGAGGTTATTTGCTTAAGAAAAAAGAACGGCTGAACCGATTTTGAAAAAATTTCTTTCAGATCATATTTACGTTAATACGCGTCGATTGGCACCTCAACGTAGTCGATATCATTTTTCATTCTCGAGATTTCGTCTTAGAAAGAAATGGACACATACGTACGTACGTACGTACGTACGTACGTACGTACGTACGTACACACACACACACAGAGACATCTTTCTAAAAGTAATGTAAAAATAGTGTAGTGACCTTGAAATATAAAATTTTTTTTTCCTTTTTGATTTCGATTTTCGGACCCATTACAATAACTTCCAATGGGAAGTTAATAAGCGTCTGAGCGGGCTGTAAACACCCAGCGATGTGGCAATTCGAGTGGTTTTTGCTCAGTTTTAGCGTTGACTGACGGTTTTAGTGAGATGGGTAAGCTTTTTTTCAAATCGCCGTATCTTCGAGTTAAAAAATCGTAGTTCTTTCACACTGTGACGTTGTAAGTTGCAAAAAAATGTTTGCACGCCTGTGGAACTCAAATTTGACAATGTTTTACTGGTCTGCTTGGAAGTGATGCAGTGACACACAAAAACGTCATCACGAATATTGAATGTCAGAGACTGAAAGCTAAGACTTTCCCCGTCAAAATGTTGTATTTGAAAAACGTTTACAATTTTTTTCGTTAAGTTACATGAATTTGAAAATTGATGATTTATAACTTCGTGATTGGTTGAACTCTTAATTCTTTTGAGGAATTTATTACAGAGTATAAACATATATAGTATGATTGGGAAGGATGTCTGTCATACGAAATTCCGCACCCTGTTTCTGTTGAACATTCCTATGGTCGGCGTTCGCTCTGAAAGTAGTAATCTATGGTTTATTATTAATTATTGAACTTGAAGTGGAATAATGAGATTCAATAAGTCAAGTTAGGTAGGTACTCTTGAAATGTTGTTATTTAAAATTAGTATCTTCAAAAATTGTTACAGAAATGTTAGTTTATTTCAGATCTGTCAGCACAATAATTCGTTTGGTTTCATACTTTTATCTGGTGGCACTGTTCCATCTATGTGATAGACGCAAGAAGTGCGCGCTTGGGGCCTAATTATCACAGAGGCCTCAAACGATTTTTTAACATTTTGTTAATTGATAAAAAATTATGAATTTTTTTAAAGGACCTCAAAATTAGGTTGTGTTTGGGGGCCTATAAAAGAACACTTCAACCGCCACTGATTATACCAAAGATTTTTATTTTTATTTGGGTTTTTTTTATTAATTATTTTTATTATGTTACAAGATTAATATCTGTGTCATTCTGTTGTAAATATATTATTGTTTTGAATCGAATTTGCATGTTGATAAATATATTATAGGTAAATAGTTTAAATAAGAAAATAAGTTACCAGCTAAGAAAGTTTTTTTTTATATATTATATTATATTATACATAAAACACAACGTATAAACTGTGATCAGTAGGTATTATTTATGTAAAAACAAAAATCAGTGACAATGTTCTATAGGTATCATTATTATGCATTTATGTTCACAAACCTCAAACAATTATTGAACATTGTTTTAAAATATTGTTTACGAACATTATTAATTATATTAACATTAATGTCTTAATGTCTCAAAAAAAGAAAATGCCGTGTTTCGATTAAAAAAACAAACGGCTACTTACACTGGAACTTGAAAGTGTGTATAAGTAGGTATTTATAAACTAATAATATCTTGCAATATTACATTAACAAATTAAAGTAAGTAGCTATATACCATTAGCTTAAATTAAAAAAACAAAAAACAAAACTTGTGCCTATTTTATGTACCTACGAAAATGTCGATTCTCACAAAATAGTTTTTGCGTGTGATTGTGGCACTAAACTGCTACAGATATAGTGCGTCGATGCAAGATGGATGTTCTATTAATCTATAGTGTCATTCACGATATTATATCTGTTGTAGTTTAGGTATCATGGGTGCCAAATACCAATGTAACATTGATATAAAATAAAAAAAGCGGTCAAGTGCGTGTGGAACTCGCGCTACGAGGGTTCCGCACCGTTACAACAATTAAATTAGGTAGACATATTATTCTGTTACGGTTCCAAAGATACAGCCTTTAAAAGGTTTTTCCGTTTTTTGTGTGGGGACCCCCTTTGATTTTTCTTTGCGATTTTTGGATTTTTCCCTTCACCTGTGCTGCGAGACCTTGCTTTTTGCCAAATTTCATGATTTTAGGTCAACGGGAAGTAGGTACCCTATAGGTTTTGATGAGTGAGTTTGCGAATATCAAAGTAGGTATAGGACCCCCTTAAATTTTTACTTTTTGTGATTTTCGGATTTTTCCCTTTGCTTGTGCTGCGAGACCTTGATTTTTGCCAAATTTCATGATTCTAGGTCAACGGGAAGTACCCTATAGGTTTTGATGAGTGAGTTTGCGAATATCGAAATAGGTATAGGACTCCCCTTTAATTTTTAATTTTTGTAGCTCGCGTATAGCACTTTTGGGAACATAAGGAACATTTAATAAAAAAAATCCTCAAAATCCGTCAAATAGATTTTGAGTTAAATCATTTTGAACATACATACAAACAAACATACAAAGAATGGATGCCATTTAAATAACCACATACTTACGATGATTTTTTACTCATAACATTTTCCACCTTTTTCAATAATATGGACAACAAAACTTAAACTTATTTAATTTCGGCACTCAGCAGCTCAATATACGTGTACAAACCAAAAATCAATAAAATCAGACACTAAAATAATAAGGAAATTGGAATTTCTGGCTGCTATCCCGGTTTTAATGGTTCTCGGTAGCAAAATGCAAATGTTGACCTTGAATTCGTAGGCCGTAGATGAAATTCAATTGCAAATCTTGGATTTTGAGGGCCCCTGTGTAAATTTTTAAGTGGCCCAATATCTTAAAAATATGACCTTTAGGATAGGTATGCCCTTTGCCTTTCCAAATGTCATGCTTTTATACAAAAGGGAATATTTTTTTAGCTATGCCGCCGACTATAATGAAAGTGATTTCGTATCGTGGTAATACCCATGCAACTTTGTGAATGTTATTGCATAATAATTAAGTACCGAAGAAGTTTACAAAGAATTGTGTTGTGTGAATCGACAATGAAATTTATTTTAAATTACTCTTATCTGGTACTTTATATTCTGAGAGCCGATATATAGGTACGCCAATTTATATAACTTCACAAGCTATATTATTGTTCGGAAAATGTAAATGTAATATTAAAGTACAGAAAGTGAAAAACATAATATTACGTCGAGAGTACCTACGTTGAGGAATTATGGGTACAACCAATAATAAATATGAGGTAAATATACATCGTAGATAATAATTATTTCAATCAGTTGTTACAGAATAGCGTTATTATAATATGGACATTGGGCGGCTACTCCAGTATCGTCAATAGACAATAACTATAGACTTAAATGAAAATTTATTAAAAATATTTATATTTTCTGAATTATTTCAATGGCAGGAAACCGGTCCTTAATAAACATAGAAATTGAGAAATAGACAATACACGAAAAAATAAATAAAAACTATTAGATATTAAATTAAACACCTACCTAAATAATAACTTGTAAACTATATATCTAGCTGTTATAAATAATGTCTTCTAAATGTAACGATGTCTTCCAATATTAATGAGGTATAATAATATTATTATACAAATAATAATAATAATTTAGTGTATGAATCAATAATTAGTGGGATAAAAAACAGTAGTAAATTGAGCTATTTATTTAAGTTGTTAACATTATAACGTGTTATTGTAATATTAATTATATTATAGGCTATCATATTTGTTTCTAGTTTTCAAATTAATAAACATTCTTAAAATAGGTATCCGCCTAAACAAAAAATATATTGGCAATTGAATCGAACTATAGATGGCAGCATGAGCAATGTTATAAGCGGGACGACCTCCTTATTTTAACAAGTCAATGGATTTCTTCACATGCTCTGACCTTTGCTCTGGCTCCACATTTTGACAGAACTAGTGCAAAATTTCCGGAAATATATTCTTTGGAAATATTTCATTACAACCAGGAGCTGCACAATTACAATTTGACAAAAATTGATTTTCTTTGCTACTCACAGTGGAGAACGTAGTCACCATCCTGCTTTGACGAGACATTGACATTCGTTTGACATTGCTACTTAACAAGCTGTTCATTTCTATATCTATAGTCTAAGGCGTGATCGTCCCGCTTAGGATTAATTTCAGCGAACGACTGTAGAGGTCAGCTACTTTGAATTTTATCGCGAATAGGTACCTATGCGAAAAGAAAATTTTAGGTACTTTCCGTAAATGAGTCGTCAATGCAGAAAGTGAACATGTCCACTTTTTACCGATTTTGAGTTATTATTACATGTGGATGCACTAATTCGAGGTCGCTCTAATCGATTGGAGCAGAAATGAAACATGTCCCTGCATTCCCTCTGTTTAAAATCATACCGTAATATAAGCATGTAATACAGAAACTAAATATGTCCCGGACATTTTTTTGTGATTTACTCAAAACTACCACATGTGGACATATTTATTTTCTGCATTGACCGATTCAAATATAGGGAATTTGATCATTATATCATAATATCAGCCATAACACATTTCAAGCTTTGTACAAAAGCCTCATTTAGTCATTTTGATTTTTGAATGAATGCAGAAGTTTTGAAAATTTGTAAGTTTGCTGTTTTTAATGTCCTGATGAATGAAATTAGAAAAAATGCAATATTTGATTGCAGCCCCCGGGGCCGCCATATTGGAAAAATGGCGCAAAAACAGTTTCTTTGTAATATTTCGCTTCGGGTGTCTCATACGGCAAAAATGGTTTTATGAAAATATAATTGTATTAAATTTTCTATAAAATATGTCATACATACATTTTTTCTCTAAATTGAATTATATTGACAAAATTGGGAAAATGCAATAAATCATAATCTTGTCAATGATGCTAGACTTCGCTCAGCTGCTGCATCGAAACTGTTCGGTTTGGAGCACATTTTGTAGAAAATTTATTGCAATGTTATTTTTATAAAAACACTTTTGCCGTATGAGGCACCTAAAGCGAGATATTACAAAGAAACTGTTATTGCGCCATTTTTCCAATATGGTGGCCTCGACGGCTGCAATCAAATTTTGTATTTTTTCTCATTTCATTCAGGTACAGTGTTTCAAAACTTCTGCATCTATTTCGGAACTAGTGTCAGGGCCGGATTTGGGTTCAGTGACACCCTAGGCAAAAAAAATCAAGGCGCCCCTAGCTGTTACGCTCCAGTCAACACCTAGACTTCCCCGTCTTACCCAAAATAAAAAACATAATCATATTTTTTTATTAACTTTATAATGGAAATAGATTATGGAAAATGTATACAGGTCAGGTAGGTACATTTAAACAGATTTCACACGCGATTTGCGACTCACGAAATCATCTATGATGTCATTGTAGTCTAGACCCCCTGAACCATCCCCGTATCTACGCTACTGGCATATATGATACAATATACCTACTTTGAAAAACAATCACAGTAGTTATATGAATATCAGAGAATAAACAGCTGATGCAGCTAGGGTCACCATATTTGTCAAAAGTAAAAAGAGGACGGGTTGCGATTACGTGTATATTAGCATTAGCCCACTTACCGGGGGGTTTGGGGGTGAGGAACGCCCCCCAGAAAAAAATAGGACCCAAAAACGCAAATTTGAAGCAAAATAAGACTAACGATCTTAGCTTTATTTTTCGAAAATAAAAAATTATATATATTTTTTTAATAAGAAACAGTAAATTAAAGGAAATCTTTTTAAAAATTAAAATTTAAAACTAATAAAAACATAAAATTTGATAAATAAAATCTTCTAAAATCTAAACAGGAAAAACAAAGAAGCGAATTTGTTAATTAACCTAATAGGTATTTTAAAACAAATTTCCGATAACATTGTTGTCGGAAAATCGTCATAACATATGTTACATGAAACCCGAAAAAATAAATAAATCAACAAACAAATTATTCAGATTTCAGTAGAATAATTATTCAGTATTCAAAAACAAAAATTTGTCTTCACAATTTTCTGTTGTTTAGACTAGATTTTGGCAAAAAGATGAAAAAGGGGACATTTTCATACCGATATGAGATTATATACCGCATTGTAGTTGGTAGAAAATAAATCAATTTTTAAAAACTAATTTTACAATCGATAAAAGTTAGTTAAATTTTGCCGTCCCCTAAACCTTGCCGCCCTAGGCAACTGCCTATGTTGCCTGTCCGGAGATCCGGCCCTGACTAGTATACCATTTTTTGTATTTTTTCGTCACCAACCAAATGAGTCTTAAAATCTAAACCGGCAACAGAAACAGTCTTAAAATCGGTATTTGGTTTGTACAGAGGGGCCATTAACAGCTGTATAAATTTGAAACGGTAACTCAAAAATGCAAATTATTTTCAAAATGGCCGAACTTCATCTGGCCTTAAACATGATAATATTACAGTGAATAGAGTCTAGAGAAATAAAATGGTAACCTCGAAATGTAAATAATTAACATTTTTGAAGATTTTTAACTTATCACTGGATATGATTACAGCGGGCTGCGATCTATAAGACTTAGGTTTTTGTATCTACAATGGCGTACCTAATTTGTAACAATTTCACAAAGGCAATCGGTAACCTTTTTAGTAACTAAAAAGTCCACAGGCGACAGGACAACAGGAATAAATCAATTTATAATAATTATGCTGGAGTCATATTACTAACGGGAAAGCAGCTTCTTCGCATTTTTAATTCAAAAATAGTTTTCCATTTCAAAAATGCCTGTACTTAATTTTGTTTAGTTTAGTTTGAAAACTAGAAAAGTCTACTGTAAACAGATGTGTCAATACAAAAATTATTATTAAACCATATCAGAAAAATGTACCCAAAAGAATAATAAATGTATAACGAGAAATAATTTTGATTTTACTAATACCTACCTAAAGTCTGTGACAACTGCCCCTTACGTAATGGTTTATCCTCTTAGATGCAAAATCACTCCTTTTTACGTCTTTTTATTGGAAAATAATCCCTCCTGCTCCGACCCCCATTTTTGAACAGTTGCCCATATTTCTAAACGTTTTAAATGATATTTGACAAAGAATTTAACTTTTCTATTGAATTCAAATCATCGAGCATGCGTTAGAAAACATGCCGTGAAATTTAATCAGGGTTGTGTATAAAACCGATAATTAACGAAGTTCACATTTTGTTTAACGAATTAACTTTTCAGTTAATCTCAAAAACTATTAACGATCTTAGTCTTCATGGTTTCCGGGCTTGTAGGCCATGTAGGGATGTGAAAAAATAATCGATTTTTATATTAATCGATTATTTTCTTCTTATAATCGATTTTTAACAATCGATTTTTTTAATAATAATAATCGATTTTTTATAAATCGATTAATTTTTAAATAATAATAATCGATTTTTTATAAATCGGTTATATAAATTACACTTTTAAGGGCCGGTATTATAAAACAAGATTAAATTTAATCTTTGATTAAACTAACTTAACTGGAGATTTCAGTATTATAAATTTCAGTTAAACTAATCAATAGTTATTTTCGTCAGTTAAACTAATTGAGCTACCTACCTGCATTAAAATTTAATCTACGATTAAAAAGGTGTCTGATACCTACATCTGTCTAGTATTTTGACGAAAATTCCTATTTAAGAGCATGTATTAAAATTTAATCTATGATTATAAAGGTAGGTCCAGTTTTCAAAACTTTATTTTTGTTAATAATCTTATATAATCAATATTTTTGTGTAAAATATAAAAGTTTGAATAAATTTTACAATATTTTATATTAAAATTTCAAATAATAATTATACGGCAATTCTGGATATAAAATTGACAATAATCATGGAAAATTTTATTTTATAGATATTTTTTGCCCTTTCGACTAAATAAAATTTCATCCGTTTCATCGGTATCTTCTATTTCAAGCGTGTCATCCATTTCAACAGACGATATATTAGAACAAATTGAAAATCAAATACAACCTGATACGTTGAGAAATTGTTCAGTATCAGTGATGAACCAGTTGTTAATTACATTGAGATTTTATGCTACTGGTTCTTTTCAGGCAGTAATTGCTTGTTTTATGAAAATGATGCCGCCAACGAATTGTTTACTTTTAATTCACAAAACACGTGTTTATTGTTTTGTGCTTTTAAAAATTAAATACCGTTCGAATCAGTTCGAATATAGCTTCAAAGGCAAAAATAGTTACTATTCCCCCCTTTCGATGATATTCTGGTGTATACACTGAACTGAATTTATGTTTAAAAACTTTAATCTTCAGTTGGTTAACTGAAGGCCATGTTTGCTTTATAATACCGAAACGTTCATTAATCTAAGATTACATTTAATCTACGATTAGTTAACTGTTGATTAAATAAATGTTTATAATACCGGCCCTAAATCGCTTATATAAATTACACTTTTTTTATTAATATTAATATTAAGAAAGAATATAGGCTTTGGGAAACCCAATGCAGCCAACATTTACAAATTACACGTTTTAATCGATTTTTGTAAGCAACGCCATCTGTGCGACGGATGAAAAAACGTAAAATAAGGTCACTAAACGTAAACTAATCAGTCGGAAAATGGCGCCATCTGTATGTATTATGTAAAATAGTTTCATATCGATACCCTTCCAATTGTTTTATAAAGTATGCAATTTTTTGAATAATAGAAAAAATCGATTTTTCACAAAAATCGATTATTTCTTTAAAAATCGTTTTTTTACAAATCGATTTATATTGAAAAGAGAAAAATCGATTATTAAATAATCGATTTTTTTTACTCAATGTCACATCCCTAAGGCCATGGTCCGGTGGTATTTCTACCTGATGTTTCGTCTACAACTGTGGTAGACATTCTCAAAGGCGATGTGGCAGCGGTCGAAGTGTCCTCCTTGGCGGCTCACAGGTCAGTGACTGGTGTTCTCCCTTCTTTTATGCCTAGTACCAGTGTGTTCTCTGTTCGGTCGTAGTCCGTCTCTCTGTTATTGGTCAACTGCGCAGTGTGTAGTGGTGGGGGTGAGCAAAATCCCTTACTCAGGGCACTTTAATATGCCTCTGGCTCTCTCAATATCTTCACAAAAATAAGGCCTTGAATAAATAACCCCAAAAAATTGTCACTAGATCTCGGTCTATTAGAAATCATTGTCATAAACACAATGGCGAAGCAGGATTTATAATCTTTACAACCAGGCCGCCTATAACACCGATTTTTATAAAATTCAATCTACAGGTAAGTATATTTCCAATTCTGCAAAAGCTGCCGAAAAAGTGGTGGCTGAAATTGGGTATACAGGGGTAAAATTAATTTTTTTAGGGTTCCGTGGCTACCTCAAAATGAAATAACGGATCCCTTATAGGATCACTCTCGTGTTTGTCTGTCCGTCCGTCCGATCTTCCTCCCCCAACTCATGATCCCTACATCCAAAAAAACGAATTTTTGATGCCCAACCGTATATTCGCCCACGTATATTTCGATTTATGATCAATACTTACATCATGATTTTTCTCAGCTACCTAACATTTCTCGTTCGATCGCGCGATTTGACAACAGCCTACGCTCGATCTAGCGATCAATGCGTTTGTTTCCCATTCAGTGTATTTGACAATCGCGCGTTTGCGATACATCAGTTATGTATTTCAGCAAAGAGTGTGCGGCCATACACTGTTGATAACTACATCTGACGATCTCCAAGAGACTTAATCGCAAAATCGTGCTACATAATAAATAAAAAAACTGCAGTTATAATAAAAATCTTATATTATTAACATATCCGTTTATTGTACATTGATAAATTAAAAATTCCGCAATTTAATTTTAGTAACTAGTATTAAAATCGCAAATGGTATCATCATAAAAGATAGTAACAATTTAACATAGACACACTTTTTTAAAATAGGCCAGGAGCTGGTTTTTTCCCTGGCCAAGCTTCTTTGGCGTATTTCTTTTTCTTAGGTTCTGATGCCGCCGATGTGTCCATAGCAGTAACGTTTTGATTCATCTGCACCATGTTAGACGCATTATGCTGTACTGTCATATTTACGTTTGTACTATCCGCCATATTGACATCGGGTGCAGGATTTGGCAGAACCATTCCGAGTCTACTCGATAAGTTATAATTGGCGAATAAACCCTGTGACGTAGGTGACGTGCAAGCATTCGTCGATGACTGACTTACTGAGATTATCGTTTTCTCTGGTGGTAGATCCTGATACAGATGTGGAACAATCGCACTTGGATGTAAACTTTTAGCTAAATTCATATCGTTCGTAACTGGATGAGGAGTTACAAATTCGTTTCCTAAACCTATTTTCTGCCTTTTAGGTGCAATTGGTATTACCGTCGTTTGAACTAGATTTCTGAATCTTCCGATCGAAGGATCAATGTCTTCTAAATTGATTATTTCTTCATCTTCATTAAAAGATACACCTCGCTTTTTTCGTTTTCGATTACTGCTTCGTTTTTCCGTGTCGTCTGTTATGCCTAACATTGATATTCGACGGTTATGTGCCGTGTTGAATTCTGTCAAATTCTAAACAAAATAATGATGAATATTAAAATTATACAACACTTCGAAAAACACAACAAACCTTTTTTATCATTTGAAAATCATTTAAACGTTTTTATTCAACACATACAAGTTTTTAATGTTTTTTATGTCTGTAAAGCAAATTTTAAATGGTCATTTATCGACTGGTGACGTCCAGGACCGTCCTAACACATTCAAGCGCCCTAAGCTCAAGTATTGAGATAGTGGATAAAATTAAGGGGCTCTATATGTAATGACCATGCAGCGATGGAGGAACAGATAAGACAAAGGATTGGCGGACATGAACATCAAAAAATTAAAATATAAAAAGTTCAAATTGAATTCGCCCTCCATCGCTTTCCTTAGCGCCTGAACCCCTTATTCGCCCAATGGTTAGAGTGGGCCTGGTGACGTCATGATCCATTATGAAACACTTTTCGATGCTATAATGAAAAACACTTGAAAACCCCGTTACATAATGAGCTATTTAGCTGCTATCATGAAATATGATTACTATGGTAATAAAGTAAATAAATATTGTATCAAGGCCAAAGTTTTTAGAATGAGCTCGCTCGCAGGAGATCTCGCCGAGAGATTAGGTAAAGCGAGCGTCTATGAATGTGTGTGTGTACGCACTCGGCATGGCTCGGCTTCAGTTGTCATTTAAACTACTTAATTCCATATAAACTACGCAGTTAAACACGAGAGTCTACTGACTGCGCTCGCACTCGCCGCTCGGTTCCTTTGACTTGCGGTCAAAAAACTGAGCGTTACCAGTAGTTCAGGTAGTCTCGGTATCCCTCGGCGGAGTGTACTTCCGACATAAAAGCATGCATGCGTTGAATAAAATATAGTGTACAATGAGTGTGCTAAATCTTTAAATCTTTATGTGTCAAGTTCAGGCGCATAATTAAGATGTATTTAGCACACTAATGTCTTACTAAAATTAAAGTAACAATATTTAATAGAGAAAAATATATCGATTCTTACGTCAAGTTCCAGTTCATTTTCTGGAAGACCAAGAAGACCACCTTCAGTTTCATCTTTCATTTCGGTATCTATTTCATCCATTATAGGACGAGTACCAGCTTGAGGTCTTTCTCTCAATATATAAGTTCTAGTTGATGCTCCAAAATGAAAATTGGAATCTGTCGCTAACTGGGTAGGTTTATATTGTTCCAATCTTAGTGGACCAATATATGTACCATGAGCTACAGAGTTCATTATAAATGAGAAAAATAACACAATGTTACCTAACATATAACAAATTATATAATAGACGCTTATAACCTTCGTTGTACGTCTATAAGTAATCTACATCTATCTATCTAACAAATTATTTAATCTCGTTATACAATAAAAGCAATGACATACACAGCGGTTTTTGCCAACTCGGCTTCCGAATCGAAGATGACACATACAGAGGTTTTTGTCAACTCTGCAGCCAGATGAGTACTTCACTTATTAATTTTTCTATATGGAGATTCGTCTCTATGAACTACTACGCTTTTTTCGAAGTTATTTTGAGTACTGAAAACTTATCGTTGCGTAGTTATGTTTGCGAAACAACGCGAGTTAAACAAATGTGTGTGGCAGCGCTCATAAAAACAATGTAAAGAAGCGCCCCTCTAGCAATAAAACCGCGCGCGTTTCTTGTGGACAACGACGTGTCGAGATGACTTTGCTCCGTCAGCCAATTATTGCCGCAGTGTGTGTTTTGCATCACTGAAAACACAAATATATGCGCCGAGTCGGCACAAACCGCTGTGTGTATCATCGCTCTAAATCTTTCACGATCTAACTATCGAAACTATAATCAAAGCAACACCACCTAGGTACGTTTAGGTGGTGTTGGTCAAAGACATAAACTAAAAACTATAGACCAGCTGCGTACTTCAAAATTTATATCGTTGTTCCGTCTACTGCCCAAGTAAGGTAACACTGGCGTTAGAAATTACACGAAATGTCATGGAATGGATAGAAGTTAATAGAAAATAATTAATGAATGTTTGTTAAATGTTTTATATTGGTCACTAAAGTCCGTCACTCATGATCCAACGCCGTAGTACGATTTTTTTTTATTAGAGAAAAAAAAATAATTGTGCTACAATCTTAAGATTATTAGCACTTACAAAATACAGTCGAACTTCGATAACTCGAACCATGACCTTGCCACAAAAAAAAAATCGAGTTATCAAATAATATTAATTTTCACTCTTGACGCTACTGCCAACCAATTTTGTTCGAGTTATCAAGAATTGGAGTTATCGCAGTTCGAATTATCGAATTTTGATTGTATACATAATATTATAATAATATGAAGATTGGTAAATCGTTAGTTAGGATATAAGGTAAGTATATATACGTACAATATACAATCATTAATGTGGTTACAATAGGTTTTGTTCAGTAAGTTTTTAGGTTATATTTTAGTTTATAATTTAGTGAATGCAATTTGAACATGTATGTTCGACATCCGACCAAGTCGATGCGATTTGACCGCAGACAAATGTGTCAGTCCGAAGCAGTACAAGACTGTTGGTTGGATCGTTTATTTGATCGTGTATTGTGACTTTCGAATCAAAAGTGTGATTTTGGTATGTTTTTTGCACCTTTTTCTTTTTTTTTCAGTTATACAATGCGCAAGAGTCGCTAAAAGTATATTTTCGTCTAACATGTTTACCGATTGAAAGCAAAACTTGTAATGCAGTAGTCTTATCCAATTTCCAACCAAAGTTGTACTGCAATCGACCAATCGCATTCGATAAAATTATACAGGTCAGGACACACATAACCGCACCTTGGCACGGCAGTGTCTCGGTGCTGATTAATAATACCGTGTAATCATATGCCGTAGTCTTCACATTCACACACCGCGCTTGAACGTCGACACCGCACCGTGTCCACGCCGTACGAGAATAGTTTTGCTTATATTTTGACGGACACGGTGCGGTCTCGGACGTACTCTTGGCAGACTTTTTCAGTTTTCAAAGGAACAGAATCTTGCACTATCCGGGTCCCTACTTCAAATTTTGACCGTATTGAATGATGATGACGCTGCTCAACTGTGTTGTTGTGAGATTTGTCTGGCTACGAACTATGCAGGACTTGAGAATAGCCGAGAGTGTAGCAATGCTGTTGTTTACATGGCGTTGTTATGGTTCCTTTATTACAAGTTCCCGGGTTCTAGCCCGAGAGCTGGTAAAAGTATCAATTGTATTTGCAATTTATTATTAAAAAAAAAAAATAATGAATTAAAAATATGAATTGATGCTAGGCCCAAATAACCTGAGCTGTTGGTGGTCTTTAAAACACAATTTAACAATTTTTTTACGAACTATGCATGTCTTGTTTTCCAAGAGCTGTGTATCAATTTTTTTCGTTTTGGCCTATTTCTTTCCCTTTCTTCATCGTCCACCGCAATAGCTATTATTGCCAATTCACTGTTACGAAAGGTGGAGAACATTTTTTTGTTTAAATGTGTTATAAACGACCCGCGCGAAACAAACTGATTAACCAACTCGGACTCACAACGGAACGCATGCGGCCATGTGTCGGATATGACGTGTCGTTTGTAGTTTATGGGACGAGACACGGCAGTGCTACGGTGCGGTTGTGTGTCCTGACCTTATTGCAGTACTGGATCATTAGTGGCTGGCTTTAAACAATTTTCTAATATTTACTAACACTGTGGAGTTCAATTAGGCTAAAAAAATCAATAACCTCGCAGCCCAGTTATAGTGGATGGATTTTCGTGATTTTTTTGCATTTTGTTTCTAATAGTGAGTAATAAAAAAGTTTACCCTTTAAAAATTGTTGATTTACCAGGAAACTGGTAAAATTTTAAATCTGGATTTTTAAATCGAACATTCAATAAGGACCAGGCTTTTTTCTATCACCTGATAGCGCCACTGGCTAGTGAGGAATAAAGTTAGTAACTTTAGTAAGATATACGTCCCTTATGACATTTAAATGTCAGTACTGTTTATATTTTCCACTAACTGATGGCACCACAAGCAAGCAAATTATCAGCCATTCAAACATTTAACGGCTAAATCGCAATTTTGTATTTTTTTATTATTCATTCCTAAATAATGGACAAATGAAGAATGACTAAACACAAACCGTTAATCTCTAAACCTTAGGCATACCTTGCTTGCTACTAGCGCCATCTAACGAATAAAAAATGTAAGCATTTGACGCATACCTCACTTTTCACTAGCGCTATCTGATGAAAAAAAAAATACTGTAGCCCTCAATATATTATATGACACTATTTGTTTTATTATTTAAGCACTTTTTGAGCTACCAGTTATCCTATACTTGGCACAAATTATGAAAGAAATCGTTTGATGAAAATAAGGATCATTGGCACACATTTATACATTTGAACAATAACTAGTAGCTAATAAAAACTTACTGCTGCCCAAGTCGACAAGAAAGGCTCTATTTAAATTTTTATGATAAACAAATGCCGCATGTACTCTTGAGCATGACGCATGATCGATGCAGAAATCGTTCATTTGAGCATTACGGCCAAACAAATAACATTTCTTCTGATCTATCATCAATTTCTGTATTAGTTTATCGCCTTTCATTACATCTAAATGAAGTCCAACAGGAGGTTTTCCCGCCCTAGAAGTTAAAACAATGGTATGCCAAAACAATTTGAAGCTACAATAAATAAGCTCGTATTTCTTTATTTATTTTCACATAAGAATAAGCTCAGCAAATAAATTTCAAGAAATTAGTAAAGAGCATCTTTAAGAATAAACACAAATATAACCTTAAAATAAAATCAATAAAAGTTATAACATTTTTCGATAAATTTCTTGAAAAAAGAAACAATTATAATACTTATTGAAACTTACCAATTTGGAACTTCGTAATGATTTGCCATTTTTTCTACAAACAGAAATTTAAGTTTAGACTTCAAATGTCATTTTCTGTCACCAGTTAAGTTAGGTATGTGTACAAGTACAAGTTAAGTTTACAACAATGCACCCTAAGAAATAGGAAACTTCCCAGTTCTCTCTTCATAAGTTCTTAAAACTTCAAGTTAATATAATGACAAATGTTATTATTTTTCTGGAAAATTCAGTTACAAAAATTAAAACTTTTTTTTTCCTTTTTCTGTTAATGTAAATATTCTGTTTAGAAAAGGGTTTTTCGATTGGACCAAAAAAAAAGAAAATCGAGGTAAAAAAGTTTAAGACTGCTGAGTAGTGAGTGCTGAGTCAAACAAAGAAAAGAATCGAAAAAGGAAAAATGGCTTCTGCGAGTAGTACGAGTGCCAGATCTCTATTTGCAGATTCAAAAGCTCGTCTGGCTGAACGTGTTAAAGTTAATGTAAATAATATTGCCTCTTTAGCTAGACAAATAAATCGTGGCTCAAAATCAAATGAAATATTAATGCATTCGGCTAGAAACTTTGCAATACAAGAACATGCCATAATAAACAGTGAATCAAATCTAAATAAATTACAATTAATCAGTGCTCATCTAGGTTATCAACAAGAATCAATGTTAAAAAATGCTCAACAATTGGAAGAAGTCAAGGAACAAGTTAGAGCAATGCAACGTTAATTTATGTATTAAATATATTGTGTCAAACATCGGTCATCCTTCAAGGTAAGTTGTATTTTTGATACAAAAACTATTCCCTATATTATTGTATTTTTAATATAATTTTACGAGGATAAATAATTATTATTTACGAATTATACAATGTTTTACAGTATCTCATAAAATTGATTTTATTTAGGAATTTTGATTTTCGTGTCGTAAGTGTGGCATTGAAAATGTTACTGAATAGTCACAAAAGTCGGCAAATAAAATAAAATAAAGTAAAAGTGGTCTTTGATAAAAATTTGTTTTCAGTTGTCAGAATTCTAAAGATTTTTTTACATGACAGTATTGCTATTTTCCTTATTTATTTTTTTATAATTTAAAATGATGGTATGTACTTTTTGCAATTTTGCGATTATTAAATTAGTGAACTGTCAAGGTTTCTTAATTCAATTTGCATATTATTATATCTATATATAGAAAGTTTATTTTTTATCAGTAGACCGCTGTATTTATCAATATAACGGGTAATAGGTGATTATTTTTAGATATTTTTTTATAACGTTATTATAAAACCTCCTACCTTAAGAAGTTTCATCATTTGCTTTGATTATAAAATAAGAACTTCACGTGAGACTAACTTTTAAGCAAATGCGCAGTTTTAACAGTAGATATTAACAACTATTCCAGTTTGGTTACTTTTGACTTGTGGAATTTTATGCAAATAAACCAAATGGCTTGGTAATAATTTTGTGAGTTGTCTCCTGATAAAATTTAGAATTTAGATTAACATTTTCCTTATTCAACACTAACCAAAATTTCTCTAGTCCTGCCAATCAACTTTTGATAAAAAATTAAGACTTGACGATTTTTTTCGCTTTTATTTGTTCGCTTATATATCAACTGAATTGTCAGTTAATCCTTTAATAGTAATGAGCTCCTGAAAGTTATTTAATCCTAAAAATAAATTATACTTTATACAAGAATCTCTGAATATCATTCAGCATAAGGGTGCAGCCAGACACGGCGGTTTTAACCGAAGCATTTAACGAGTCAGTCGCTTTCTAACAAACCACATTGAGCTGTTTTATTAAAGTGATTTATGATTCGGTGCTGTGTGCACTATGGATGAGAGATCTGTGGATTATTACAGACGCTCGGGCACTATGGATGACAAAATTAATAAGAAAAAAAAATGAAAACGGAGAATGTGGATACATCCAATTATCAAAGAAAGGCAACAAAAAGGACATTTTCATAGGTTGTTTACTGAAGTACAAAGAGACGAAGAAAAATTATTTAATTTCACTAGGATGTCACGATTTCTCTATCACTGTATTCCTTTTTCCTCATATCCCAAAGTGCTTATTACCCTTTTCTGTATCAAATTTTTTCCCATCCATTTCTAAACAAAACGAGCCAAAAAGACGCACATGTCTGAACTGAGCTATCCAAACACATTAAGACACCCTACGCCTCAAGTAATAAAACCGACGCGATTCCTCAGAACAACCAGCAACCGAAGCTGTTTCAAAACTGCCACACGAAAGCTGTGTGTGTTTTACACTATTATGTTATATTACATGACATATCGACTTGGGAACCGATTCGTTAAACGCTTCGGTTAAAACCGCCGTGTCTGTTTGTACCCTAAGAGTAAGTGATCACTTTTTAAAGATTTGTTTTGCTTATTTAATAGTAATATAACTGTTTAATTTGTAAAACCATAATTTAGTATATGTTAACCAACAAATAATGTTTTATCAACAGGTGAATGTATACATTTTTTGAAAAATTAAGATGTCGTCACTACTAAAAATCAATCGTACTGTAATTTCTGCATTCTCGTCAGAATACATTCAAACCGGAATATTATCAACATCAGATCCACTTTTCTTCCAACAAAGATGGAATCAAACAGTCCCACAAACCAAAGCAACTCCCACGCCTGTTTTTACATCATCTATGTCAGAAATTGTACCTATATTTAAAAAAGCACTTTCATATCCAGAAAGAATTGCTTTAAAAGATCAGCATGGTCGATATAGCTATTTTAGTTTGCTCTTGGGAAGTCAATCGTTGTCCGAACAAATTAGTGCAGCAGTTAAGAACAGTACCGGAGAAAGAGTTGCATTTTTATGTCCAAATGATGGAAGTTATGTCATTACTCAATGGGCTGTATGGATGTCTGGACAAATTGGTAGGTTGAAAACAAAAAAACTTAGCTGTATTTAGACCAAGTTCGAGAGTTATTTGCGAACAGAACCAGAACCCAGTCTAAACCAAGTTTGCTCGGATTCGCTTTAGAGGCGGTACTTCAAATGCATTGGACCAGGCGGACCAATACCGTGTTTATGTATCCCTACATCCAAAAATCTACTGGTGTTAAGTCAGAAGACCAGGGTGGCCACGGTATTGGTCCGCCCCGTCCAATCCATTTATCCAAAATCCCTCGTATGTGTAATGTCGCGTATATCTAAATTTCCCCGAAAACGGAATGTTGGTATTCTTCATTTTTGACTTATTTTTAATAATTGTAGAATACATATCCGTGCACTGGGGGTGAATATTGATTCAGCCTGTATATCTTTTTTAAATAAAACGCAAACTCTTGACGAACTCAAACAAAAGCACGAGAGCCGTTCGCAATGCAAACGAGAACATGCGAATTTTTGGTGTAGATGTTATGCTCTCGAAACGATTTGTAAACATCTATTTTAGTCTAAACGCGACTTTAATGAGATAACATTTTGTTATTTATTGTAAGATGTTTACATAAAAAAAGATTAACTCCCTGGTCTGAAGGCAGAACTCCTTATCTTATCTTTTCATACATTTAATTTCTATTTTGTGTAACATAATGTAAATTGCAAATTTAATCTGCATGTCATATCGATTTTTTAACGTTTCAATGGATATACGGTCAAGCAGAGTCTATTTTTCGCAGTAATGAAAAGAGAGCATCGTCGCGCCAATCGCATACATCGAAATGCCCACCTTCATACCACACGAGCACCGTGAACATTTGAATCGAATGAAATTCATCAACTCACATTTAAAATTTAAATGAACTCGAAACAACGTTTGATTTATATTAGTTAAATTTCGTTCGATCATTCCCGTAAGGTACCTTGATGCATGTGATCGGCATTGTTTTCTGTTTGTTGCGGCAAAACATGAAAAACTAAATGAAACATTGAAAAATAAATTAACTATACGGTTCAGTTAATAAATTATATTTTACCATTCAACAAGCAATTTACTATTTTGGCACAGAACTCCATTAGAACTATTTACACAAATGGATAAACATTTTTGACTTTACACCCGGCAGACTGCAAAGTGAATTGAATTATTTGTTATGAAACATACTAACAAAAAAACCTGACGATTATACCACTACTACTCCGCGCTGTTGACGTATGGATATGCGTGTGTTTGACGTATGGATGTGTGCGTGTGTGTGTGTGTACAGTCGACACGACCAGAGTTATATGCATGAAAATTGTTTTTTCGTTATATTAGTAGAACAGTAAATTCTGAACAAAATGACACATCAATTACTTCATTCTGATTTCAAATAAGTTTTGAAATATGTATGTAAGCCCCGCCCGCTAAAAAGCGGTTTTGCTCGTGACGTCATGATACATGAAAGTATAGAGGACGTGCGTTTATATTATCTAATAGCAATAATCATAGAGATATTAGACTAGAGTACACTAAGGCTACAGCTAGCTGTAAATGGAAGCGATAGAGGCGAAGAAAGAGATAGATGCCGAGTGATCGCTTTACATCTTTCTGTAGTCTTTCTATCTCTATGGATATGAATGTATTACTACATGAGTCATGACAGTTTTTGTAAAAAATATTTTTACAATAATTCTTTGTGAAACGCTAGAAATTTGACCTTGTTTATATTTAATGACAATTATTTCAATGAAAAAGAAGCGCTTATGGATTATCGATCTCAAATGATATTTTTCATAATTAGTAAGTGTATTTAGTCTAGTCAACGAAGGATCCTAGCCGGAAAGTCAATAAGCGCAAAAACCGACTTCGGGACTTTGTTTGGACTGGTTAATAAAAAAACATATTAAAAGTTCTTGACCCTGGGGTGGGCGCAAGAGGAGGGGAGCACTTCAAAGATCCCTTTTTTTTGGTTTTCCGCGCATATCTCGAAAACAGTTCGTAGCCCTCATTCACAGCGCTCAAGAGATAAAGGGACTTTGCCTCTATCGCGAAATCAGGGCTCTTGCGTACTCTAGTCTATATATCTCTATGGTAATACTATTTAATCACCAATTATACTAAAAAGCAAAAAAAAAAACTGTTGAAAAATACTGTTTTCTACCTATGTAAACATGATGTAAACAAGTTTCTATGGCAACGGGCTTTCGATATGCACGTTGACGTCACACACTGTTTTTGATTGTTAGAAATGTATTCATATTTCAATAAATTTTTGCATTTCAACAAATCGTTCAATGTTTCTCAGATTTTAAAGTTGTGTTCAAATTGACGTATATTTTCGTGTTACGATATAAAAATGAGAAAAAAAATCATGCATATACCTACCCTGTTGTTTATGTTCTGTGCATATTATACAGTGAATTTCACTTAAGACGCAACGTAGGCGGTTTTTGTTTACATGTTAGTTATAGAAAACACTAATGCATTAGAGAAAATCGTTTTACTAAAATGCAACATTCACTGAACAAAAACATACATCACTAAAAATACGGTCTATTTTTTTTTTTAGCTGTTCCATTGTCACATTTACATCCAGCACAGATGATAGAATATTTCGTAAAGGATTGTGAAGCACGTGTATTAGTCACAACTCCGAAATATGCGGAATTAATGGATGAAGTTGCAACGAAGACCAAAAGAAAATTACTAGTCATTGATGATAGTACACGAAGAATAGCTATGCATATTGATGAGCAAGGCTTTACAGAAAATGTGGTTCCAAATCCCGGACAGCCGAACGAGTTTTATGCCGACAAGGAAGCTATGATTCTTTATACAAGTGGCACCACGGGAAATCCAAAAGGTTTCTAAAATTTTACAGAATTGCTTTTAAAGAGAAACACATTGTTTAAAGTAAAGAAATAGTGGAAAGTTCACTGGATTCAATTTTCAGTATTGAGCAGTACTTTTTTTTGAAAGAATGACATTCTTAACTTGATTTCATTTATTTTTTCTGACAACAACACAGTAGGAAATTTGTACAGTTTTTAAAGTGGTTTACAAAACGTAAACATTCTCAATTTATTATTTTTTAATAATAAATTGAAAATCCAATTACTCGTATTGATACTTTTCCCTGTTCTCGAACCGGAGGCTTGTGTTTTAGAGGAGCCATTGAAAGTTAAAGCGCAATATAAACAAACGCCATTGTTACACGCTCGACTATTCTCAAGCTCTAAAAAAAAGTGCCAACACGTTGGCATGATAATGTTTGCACTTTATTTCTGTACGCTTGTGTGAATCATGTCGAGTTTAACAAGATAAGTAGGTATACAATTTTTGAGTCGAGTCAGATAGTACAGGGGAAAAAATAAAAATTAAACACTGAAAAACGTTTTTACCTAAACATTTTCTCCCTACACTATTTGGAAAGGAAAATCCATATATTTATCAAATAGTGGTGGAAAAAAATGACTAAAATTTTTCTCAACTAAATTCGAAACAATTATTTTGGTTGATCTGCCGGCCTTATTCTTGTAGATTTGTTTACTACTTATTTGAAAATTTTTAGAATAATTTTTACACAGTATACATGATTTAACGATCAGTTCTTGTGCTACTTGATTGGTATTCATTTTTTCAAGCATACGCACGCCCTTAAATTTTTTACATTTTTGACATAGAACTTCTTTAGGAATGGTAGAATATATTGAATTCATGCAGCTGAACGTGTGACGAAACACTGCACCCCCACTCTTCCGCGCCGTCAAACTAGAGTGAACGCTGGGAAGGCATCACTGTGCAGCGATTGTTACAGCAGCTTGGGCGCATGATTATGCATGGTTGCGTGCGTGCATGTGTGTGTGTCTATAGTCGACGCAACTAGAAGTTTCACTTATGTAGTGTGTGTTGTGTAGTGTAAAATACACGGTCATTTTCTTTTTTCAGGGGTTGTCCTCACACATAAAAATTTACAAGCACAGATGACGTCACTGATAAACGCCTGGAAGTTGAGCGCAAACGACACAGTTCTTCACATTTTACCGTTGCACCATACTCACGGCATTGTTAACGCGCTAATGTGCTGCATGTACGCCGGCGGACGCTGCGTCATGATGCCGAAATTCGATCCTAGCCTTGTTTGGTCACAGCTGCTCGGCATTAATGTAGCACCGCAGGACAGAGTTAATGTGTTCCATGCCGTACCTACTGTGTACATTAAACTGATACAAGAATACGACAAGATATTCAAGAAGAATCAGCGCATGATTGAATATGTTTTAACAACACTCAAGCAGAAAGTTAGGTTGATGGTTTCCGGCTCGGCACCTTTACCTGTTTCGGTTTATGATAGATGGAAGGAGATAACAAATCACGCTCTTCTAGAACGCTATGGTAATTATTCTCTTTTTTTTTTCAATTTGTTCGATTTGAAATCGATTTTTATCAAAGAAATGATATTTTGTAATATAAGTCTTCTGCTTACTTATACAGTTAAGTCTAGGTTTTCCGACATAAATTCACTCACACACCAACTTAGGCTATGATAAGCAAGGCTGTTACGGAACTCTAATACACCTATCTTTTTTACCTGGATTGCGCGCGCATACCGTGTTCATAGATGATCCGGCAACTTGGCAATAGTCTTATGTCTACCAAGAATATACTTGTTAATCCCTTCTCAATGCTTGTTACTGTTCACCATAGTTTCCAAAATTAAGTGTTGCCAGACTGCTGCTGGATAGGTGATAGGACACGCTAGGGGTGCTCAACAAACAATAACGACCTCTCGCTCTTATTACGAGAGATACATCCATTACGATTTCGAAACTATGGATAATCTAATACTTTTTCACATCGGATTCCGTATCCATATCTGAAATAATTTGAAAGTAATTATTCTGTAAAAGTCGATGCCATCAATCATTGCTTGTGGTGAATACCGCCTGATGCCTGTACTCCTTTTTGAATAATATAATTTGATTTGGAAAAAATAAATGCCTAAAAAAATTATTATTATTATTTAGTTAGAACTTTATCTGTATAAAAAGATATAAAAAAACATCTGTAACATCTGATAATAACTAATAAACCGTTTTTAAATGCAGTTTAGATTTAAAATTTACATAGAACTACCGTTTTGCACAATGCCACGGCGTTAAAAAAAATCTATCGGAAGATATTTTGCCTTTCAGTTCTAAATTTTTATGAGCCATTTTTATATTTTAGAAATATTTATCTCCATACGCATATTCAATAACTGAAGTCGTTCCCCTTGTTACTAATATTTATTGTAGTTTTTACGAGCCGTCCATAAAATACATACTAGTTTTTAAACATAAGCATTATTTTCGGGGGGGGGGGGGTCGAAGTATTGTCATTAGGGGATGTAATCTCATTCTCGCGAGGTCTCGGCTATTTTTTACGAGATTAATCTCGGACGAGAATCATACGAGATCTGACGAGATTCGTATGAAATCTCGCGAGATTATCAAGATTGCACTGCAGTATATTTCGTGTGTTTGTGTTATTCGGAGCGCGGTTGCGCGCGAACTGATCTTCGATGCGAATGCGCCAGCGGCCAGGTGTGACGGGCAGGTCGCGGCGAGAGGGGCGGAGTCTGCCTTAACATTTTCTTTAATTTTTCCATTACTTTTCTATTTTTTAAGGAAATTAGTAACATAATTGTTATTCTCGCGAGATCTCGACTTACTCAAAATCTCGCGAGATTGCATTTCCTAATTGTGATGTAATATAAATTACGGAAGTTTACAAAAATGTGACGAAGATGGCAGTGAGGAGGGGGGTGTCTAAAATGCCTTGTTTTTGCGTGACGTATTTTATGAACGGGCCGTTTTAGTAATTATTATTTTGGCAACTTTTTAAGATATTATCTCTAATTCTTTTGACAGTATATTAATTGATACATTACTAATTTACCCTAAACAGGTATGACTGAAATCGGTATGTGTCTGTCAAATACGTACAAAGGTGATCGAGAACCGGGTTACATCGGAGTGCCTTTGCCCGGTGTGTCAGTAAGATTAGGTGAACGCATTTTACGTAATGAATTCGAAACGATATTGGAATGCAATGCAGTTGCCATTGATGACTACGATGATAGAAATAACTCGGAACCAAATGTCACATTCAATGAGAAACGCGAACGTCCGAAAGAAAATGCGACTGGAGAAATTTTAGTCAAAGGCGATAACGTTTTTAAAAGATATTACGCCAAAGTGGAGGAAACGAAGAATGAATTTACATCAGACGGTTGGTTTATAACGGGTGATTTAGCTGAATATGACATGAAAAAAAATAAATTTAAAATGCTGGGAAGGGTCAGTGTTGATATTATTAAAACGGGAGGCTATAAAGTTAGTTCGTTGCAAATCGAAACGGTCCTATTATCGCATCCGGATATTAAAGAAATTGCCGTGGTGGCGTTGCCAGACGTTACGTGGGGGCAGAAGGTCGCAGCAGTCGTTGTACTTAAAGATGGTGTCGTTATGATGTTACCAAAATTGCGAGAGTGGGCAAAAGAAAAAATGACTGAATATTGGGTTCCGACTGTTTTAAAAATTGTTGATGAGTTACCCAAAAATGCGATGGGAAAAATTAATAAAAAGGCGTTGGTCAAAGATGTTTTCCCGGAATATAGTGAAAAGACTGAAGAAGATGTTGCGAGAAAAGAAAATTAAAATGTGTGTTATTTTTTGCCCTTAATCACTGTTGCCAATATATTATTCTTTCCAGTTTTTGTTTTATTTTTCATAATTAGGTATTTCTTGGAAGTACTTGCTTTTTTTTGTCAACACTTTGTAATTTTATTGCAATAAAGACAATTCCGTATTATGTTAAATACAAGTAGACTTTTTTTCAAATATGTATAAACAAAAAAAAATCCTCACAAGATGCTATTTATTATCCATAATTATACAGGGTGTTTCATAATATATGCGCAGGACTTCAGGATGTGATGGCTCGTCCAAAAATATGAAAAAAAGTCTATTAACTTACCCTCTAAAATGCACCATAAAAACACCCACTACCCCTTCAAAACCTTCACCAATTATGACTTAAAAAAAAAATTTCCGCACAAAACAGCTTATTATGAGTAGAAAATGCTTACAAAAGCTGTTTTCTGTACGATAAACGGTTCCGGAGATATTCGCAAAAAACGAAATTTTTTTTTTCAAACGCCCTGTATATCTAAAATGGTGCATTTTAGAGGGTAAGTTAATAGAAACTTTTTTTTCATATTTTTGGACGAGCTATCATATCCAGTCCTGCGCATATATTATGAAACACCCTGTATATAATTATTTTGTTAGTGCGACATGTTTCGGCTTATAACGGCCATCTTTAGGCTTATAAAAAAAATCTTTTTTTCCTTTTTTTTCAAAGAAGAAAGAAAATGTCATTTGAATTACATACACAAGTGATAGAGAAGTGCGATTCGTGATAGACTTTTTTATTTGGAAAATTATTGAATGATAAAATTAAGCAAAATCGCAGGATAGTGGACAAAATAATGTGATTTATTAAATTAAATGTACGACGTTTCGTCTATAGATTTAGACTTTTTCAAGTACTTGAAAAAGTCTAAATCTATAGACGAAACGTCGTACATTTAATTTAATAAATCACATTATTTTGTCCACTATCCTGCGATTTTGCTTAATTTTATTATAATCACGATGGACACGATTTCTAATATAAATTATTGAATGATATTAAATTTATACTCCACCCATCTGCGGAATACTGCCCAGTTAGCTGAATTTTTGTATACACATTCGTTATGGTTTTTTAAAAAACGTGTAAAAAGTCCCCATCGATATCGTGCCGGCGTTGCCAGATATTTTGAGGTTCAAGTTCATGAATTTGAAAGAAGGTTTTGTTAATTTTTTTTTTTCTATCCTTATTGGAATCTGTCAAATGAGCATATGACATATGGTGGTAGAAAATTTTACACTGATAAATAACTACTAGTATCGGAAATTTCAAACTAGTTTATGTAGATTTTTTGAGACTCTGAAATTAGTTTACAGGATTATTGAAATTGTCAATTCATTTCAAAACTATAATTTATTTAGAGTAATTTGAATTTTTTTTGGTCTATATTCCAACTTGAAATTTCTTGGGATCAAGAACGCTTCAACATTTCAAGTACCTTTTGCATTTGAAGTTATTTTTAATCAATATCAAAAAAAGGTAAGTTTCATCCGTATATGCATAGGTATTATGTTTATATTTTTTGGATTAATCATTCGTCCGCGCAACTTTGGAGAACCACTGAACCGATTGTTATGAAAATTCAGAATTTCTCCACATTTAATGATAATTTAATTTTATTTACGTACTAGCTGTACCCGCGACTTCGCGCGGCGTTTTGAAATTTGAAAAAAATCAAGTCAAGTATAGAATAAGACAAATAAAACAATTTGTCTATTCGTTTGGAAAAATAATATTCTAGGGCCCTCCAACCTTAGCAAGCTGCAAGGTCCACCACAGCTAACAATACTCGGTTACCGGTGGGCCACTATAATATTGAAAATATTTATAATTTCAAATGCTACAAAAATTTTGCTATTGAAATTGGCCTGACATTTATAGCCACGCCACTGCTTGCACCCTGATAGTTTCCACCTCATTTCATAAAAAATATCGTAAATAATCATTTCATAATTATTTTTAGGGTTCCGGACCAGAAAGGAATTCTATTGTTGTGCCAACAATGTCCGTCCGTCTGTCACAGGCTTCTAACTTTTAAACGAAATGAGACAGGGACTTGTATTATCGCGGTCCAATGACGGAGAGAATAACAAAAGATTAAAAAGGTTTATTTAAGGGGGGCACCCATGCATGCAAATGGGGGTTAAAAACAAATTTGTTGTACCTATTTTTGTGGGGTATCGTTGAAAGAGGCCTTTGCCGCCTTGTGAGTAGATTATGGATGTGTTTTTATTTTATTTATTCTATCAAAATAATTTGTTGGTTTAGCATAATTTACACAGTACGGAACTCTACTCTTTGCGTGTCTCGACACGCACTTGACCGTTTTATTAACCGACTTCAAAAAAAGGAGGTGGTTCTCAATTCGGTTGTATTTTTTTTTTATGTTTGTTACCTCAGAACTCCGTCATTTATAAACCGATTTGGAAATTTTTTTTTTATTTGAAAGGATATACTTTCAGATTGGTCCCATAGAAATTTCATCAAAATCGGTTCAGTAGTTCGGCTGATTTTAATAAAAGTTAGTAACGGCGTGTGGTTCCTTAAGGTAAATGTCACTTTTTGACACATCAGACAGCGTAAGAAAGTCGGTTTAATAAAAGTGGGTAACGGCGTGTGATTCCTTTAAGGTAAATGTCACTTTTTGACACTAAAAAGTAAAAAATAAAAAACTTTTTAACAAAAAAAAACCTCTCAAAAAGCCACTAAAAAGAGGAAAAATAATGAAATTTTGAGGTCTGCGCCAATTTAATAAAATATGAAGTTGGTTAAAAAAAAGATATTAATCACTATACTTACTATACTTTTTAATCGACTTCATATTTTATTAAATTGGCGCAGACCTCAAAATTTCATTATTTTCCTCTTTTTAGTAGCTTTTTGAAGGAGTTTTTTTTTTTGTTAAAAAGTTTTTTATATTGATATTTGATGTACCTACCTATATTTTAATAATATTATTTCAATAATCAATAGGTACCTATATACTATGTCCTATGATTGTATTCGATTTAGATCATATAATAATATTACGCTGAAGTTATTTTTTCGATCATGCATGCATTTTATAAAAAATATTTTTCTGTAAAAAGCTAAGTACCTATATGAACCTAAAAATAATAGTATAAGATCCCGACTAAGACCGACCCTACCTTTAAAAAACGATCGAAAAAGTAATTGCTTATTAACTTCCCATTGGAAGTTATTGTAATGGGTCCGAAAATCGAAATCAAAAAGGAAAAAAAAATTTTATGTTTCAAGGTCACTACACTATTTTTACACTACTTTTAGAAAGATGTCTGTGTGTGTGTATGTGTGTGTGTGTGTGTACGTACGTACGTACGTATGTATGTGTCCATTTCTTTCTAAGACGAAATCTTGAGAATGAAAAATGATATCGACAACGTTGGGGTGTCAATCGACGCGTATTAACGTAAATATGATCTGAAAGAAATTTTTTCAAAATCGGTTCAGCCGTTCTTTTTTCTTAACCAAATAACCTCCAAAAAAGTAGATTTTACACAATATCTCGCGAATAAAAAATTATATCGACTTCGTAAGGGTGTCAATCGAGGCGTGTTAACGTCATTTTAATCCGACATAAATTTTATAAAAATCGGTTCAGCCGTTTTTTTTTTTTTAATTATTGTTACAAATAAATAATAATTATGTTTTAATGATTAAAATGATTACTTTTCTGTGTAATATCTAATTTAATTATTATTATTAAATATTTATCAAACTGGGAAGTTCGTCGTGTGGACCTCAAGGGTCGCACTTTAGTCCTAATAAACGACCCACCTCACGGCTTGTTTTTAATGAAGAGTTCTTCGTAGGTATGTTGACTTCAACACCTTTGTTTGTGAGATATGAACACTGTCAAAAAACGCTACACCCCCTTTTTACCCCCTTAGGGAGTAACTTTGACCTGATATAACTAGGCAACCCATCTGTGATTTGTTTTTTTTAATATTGTTTGATAAAAAATACCTTTCGTTAGTTCTTGGTCGGGTTCTTAGACTATGAAGTGTAAAGTGAGCACCGAAAATTTTTATCATCGCTATGCATGCTTGGTCAGGAGTGGGTTATAATATCAATATAAAATCACGCTACAGATCCTACAGGCGAATTTTTTGAAAAAAAGTTTTGGCTACGTGTGAAACATAACGTAGTTTTTAAAAAGTTGAATTTTTTCCCAGAATTTTTTTTTTTTTTCAATTTTTCGCTTGTAGGATATGTAGTGTGATTCTCGGTCCATCATTTGGCGTTTAGCCGAGCCCTTTAGCTTTAAAAATTAGTGTCGGGAGAGCGGTAACCGTTTTTAGGCGTGGCGAAAGAATTTTAGATGAAAAGTGCAGGAGGTAACTTCCGGTAGCGGGTAGAGAATACTCTTTAACTCCTATACATAACACAAATTAGTAGTGATTTCGCCTACCGCACAATTAAGTTTGTTGGTATTTGGTAATAGGTTATTTTTTTCCGAAAAATTTAGTGTTAGAGATATCGCTCTATTTTTTCAGTAATTTTTAATAGACTCTATCAGTGTCAGGGGCCAAGCGTGTAGCGATGCTGTTGTTTATATGGTGTTGCTATGGTTCCTCTATTACAAGTCCCGGGTTCTAGCCCGAGAGCTGGTAAAAGTGTTAATTGGATTTTCAATTTATTATTAAAAAAAATGAATTGAAAATATGAATTGGTGCTAGACCCAAATAACCTTAGCTGTTGGTGGTCTTTAAAACACACAATCAGTGTCAGGGACGTAGCCAGCATTTTTTTGTCTAGGCCAGGGTTGGGCCACGCTGATGTAGATCTTCCACCCCGTATAACCCAAGACGACTGGAGTTTCGTAAAAATGACAATGTAAAAACGCAAGCAATTAATCCCAATAACCAATTGTCTGCTTGGAAGGGAGGGGGGGGGGTGATGTACGATGAACAATTAAAAATGCAAATGTATAACAACACAAGCGCGCTAGAACAGCACAGTTCAGGAAGCTACTAAACAAACTTACGTCTTGGGTTATCGCGTGGGCCAAGACTTTTATTTCATGGGCCATGGCCCATCCGTAGCTACGTCCACGATGAGTGTGTATATTATTTAATTTTTTACACTGCAAAGTACGGATGTAATGGGGGGAAGGAACTAATTTCAAGCGAACATTTTCGCTAATAATGTGTAAAAAACTTCGCGACCTAAAATAAAAAGAAATACCGTTGTGGAATTTGCTCTTTCATAATATGTATTTTGAAATCCCATTTGACCGGGTGAAAGAAAGCATTTTACCCTCAATTTTTAGCCCCCCAAAAAATTGACAAAAAATATTTTTGTGATTCTGACTCTGAGAAGTTGCACACACTTTATAACTCTGCCAAATTTTAAGTCGATAGCACGTTATGTAGTTCCTGAGAAAATCGACTGACATAGTGCAAACAGACAACGAAGTCTCACCATAATGCTATTACACGATACCTCTTTTCGTACATCTTGAATCTTGATGCATGCGCTGAAGCTTATGCCGGCGCTACACGATGCTACGAATACCTTCCAAACGTTAGTTCGTCATATCGTGTGGCCGATGGTCAAATTTACGAGCTGCCAATGTAGAGCGTCCAACGTTCGCGTTTGACCATGTTCCGGCTGTTGTCGGTATTCTTGACCCGAGTCAAAGAAATTCCTCCAACGTTCGAAGGAAAACATTCTTAATGCTTTAACATTCGACACACCGTGTAACAGAAACATGTGGCATACCAACTGTCGAACTCAGTTGACTCAAACGTTTGGTCCAACGTTCGGCCAAACGTTCGTAGCATCGTGTAGCGCCCGCATTAGTAAAAGGTATTCCTGTCTGCATGCGTCAATTTAAAACAAACGAGACATTTTACTGGAGGCAAGACGACGCAGGTGTGTCCCGAGTCTGATGGAATTCTCTTGCATCATTCGTGCGTCTTGAACAAAAAAAAATAGGTTAAATAGGCGTTGTTTATTGTAAACATGGAGTGGAAAAAATCGGTCAAGTGCGAGTCGGACTCGCGTGGGGAGGGTTCCGTACTATTAAGACTTAGGATTTTCGTTTAGGTTTCCTTGTAAACTATGAGTGAGACCCTACAGTCCCTATTTTTTTTCAAAATTTTAGGCTCAGTAGTTTCGGAGATAAGGGGGAGGGGAATGCTCGATATTTGTATGTTTTCTTTAATATTGTTACAAAATTGTTTTCTGCGTTGGCGGAATAAATATTTATTTACAATAATTCGCAACAATTAATTATATACAATAATTGCAACAACGAAAAGTCAGTTCTAACAATAAAAAACTTAAACGGTAATTATTGAACTAAACGAGCCACTTAAATAACACTTAACAAATAACTATATATACAAGGATTATTTATTTGTAATTATTTTATGTCTCTGTATTTATATCAGATTTATTTCGCTGTTCAACACTGTCACAGTATAATCTACACTGACTGATTCCCGTTGACTGCTCTGCGGTGACTGATCCCTAACATACTCGTACTTCGCTTATATAGGTCGCGCAACCCAGCCTAGTACGTACTCGCGTTCTCTAGAACATTCCGGCAGGCACTCGTTGTTCAGTATCTTCGATACCATTCCACGCTTTACTACTGTGACCTTTCTTTCACGTGGTTTCTATTGGAGGCAGTGGCGTAACATCTTGGGGTTTGCTACAATATCTTTTAAACTACGCATTTTAAAATTAGGTATAAAAAATATATTTGTATTTCTCATGAGTCCTTTCATTTGATATGTCACATGATGCATTTGAAAATTTTTTATTTTTAATTTTCTACTTTACTCTCCAAATTTAACCCCTAAAATAGACTTAGGGTTTTCGTTTAAGTTTTTATGTAAACTATATTGTGTGAGACCCTATATTCCCTATTTTATTTTAAATTTTAGGCTCAGTATTTTTGATGGTAAGGGGGGGGAGATCGGACAGACAGACATATAAACACGAGAGTGATCCTATAATTAGGGTTCCGTTTATTCATTCTGAGGTACGGAACCCTAAAAATGAAACTCTTGAATTGTTAATCGTATGGACAATTTTCATGTGACGCCTTTCAAAAATTAGGGGGAAAATAGGCCATTTTCTCCAAAAAAAGAAGTTATATTTCTTTTTCAATAATTCCGGGATCCACCCACCATCTTCGTTTACGCTTTTTGTTCTTTGCTGTTATAATAAATGCAGCACAAACAGCTCCAAACAGTAAATCCACATCCATTACTTCAGTATGAAACGAACTCGTACGTGTAAATAGTATACTATGATGCAGAAAGCAGAGTATTTATGCGTTTTTGTCTCCAATTGCATGCACAGATGCATGCAATTGTGCATGATTTGCCGCACGGAAAAGGGGCATCGTGTAATACTACCTTAAAGGTTCCATTTTTTACCACTTTGATACGGAACCCTAAAAACGGTTTTTAGGAATATTTTAATGTTCAACAAAAAAAAACAAGTAAAAAACTAAACATTTCATTTAAATTTTTGTAATACATTTTGCATAAAACGTAATTTGTACATTTTCGAAGACATTTTTTGTATTTGAAACTCGACTGAAAACCTTTACGTGTCTGGAAATTTCATATC
This sequence comes from Mongoloraphidia duomilia, assembly GCA_039654895.1. NCBI lineage: Eukaryota > Metazoa > Arthropoda > Insecta > Raphidioptera > Raphidiidae > Mongoloraphidia > Mongoloraphidia duomilia. The sequence goes on along the minus strand of CM077525.1, from coordinate 22,660,162 downwards.
AGTTACTTTAATGTAAGTTTTATTGAACGCAGAGGGAATCCAGATGGCAACACATGTGTTATTCAAACACAGACCGAGTGTTTTTAGTCGGTTGCTCAACCAGTTCAGAACTTTATTCCACTCATATCGAATTAAATTTTTATTCAAGTGATGCGTGTATTTGTACAGTCGACGCGAAGAGATCTCCACCACATTTGTTAATGTTTAGTTCATATTATTGGGATCTGTCAAATGGAAGAGGCCAAACATGGCGGAGTTAAGGGAAAAATTTCGATTGTTATTTTGGTTTTATAGTTTAAAAAAATATAAATATTAGAGAGGTGGCTAAGTGAAATTACCGATACCTGGCGGATAAAAACACCAAATTTGGTGCAATGGTACCTTAAGGTATACTAATAAATGTTAGCCTAGGAGCCCTCTCGGGTTTCTAATATAAACTTTTGGCGGCCGAAACAACACGAAATGTTACCACCTTTTTTTGCTTTTTTCGAAATATCTCAGAAACGGTCGACTTAAACAATTATTCCACTAGGTATGTAATGTTTTAAAGAGGATTAAATTTCCTACAATTTTCATTCTCATAACTTTTCTGTGGTATTAATGGTAAGTGCACTATACAGCTTCTTGAAAATCATGCACTTTTTTGTAACCTTGGTAACCAATGGTTAAAATATAATGTCCTTTTCAATACTTTATTTATTGTAATAAAATTAAGAAAAATCGCAGGATAGTGGACAAAATATTTGATTTATTTAATTAAATGTACGGCGTTTCGTCTATATATTTAGACTTTTTCAAGTAGGTACATAAAAATAACAATATTTATGAAAATTAATATTAATTACTAACCATAGCAATTAACATAAGATAGGGTACATAAGACAAAAACATGGTAACAAATTATGTTGACTATAAATTTTAACAATCAATAATAATAATAATACAAATGTTAGTATAATTTCATAACATAATTGTACTGACTACTTAAATTTTGAGTGTCTGTTCTATAATTGATTGAATTGTTTTTTCTAATAAAACACATTTCACTGATATTGCGTTTCTTCCAATTTGACTCTTTATCTAATATTTGAACTTCATTGAAAAGAAATTTATGCCCAGTGTCGAAATGATGAGATGACAACGCCGTCTTATTATCACTTAATACGTTTATGTTTCTACTGTCCATTTTGTGCTGATAAATTCTATTTTATAATAACTGTTTTGTTTGTCCCACATAGCACTTATTACATTCACAAGGTATTTTATAAATAATATTAGATTGATGTGAGATAGGCGTCTTATCTTTAAGTCTTGTGAATAACTTATCCAATTTATTTAAGTTATAAAACACCAACTTGATATTTGTGTTAGAAAATAATCTGTTGATCTTATAGGACAAGTTCTTCACAAATGGAAATCTAACATAAAACTTGGTATCTATGGTCAGTCCTAACAGCTGAATGCTTTTAATGTTGTCGTCTGTCTCATTGCTGAAAAAACGGATATTTTGATTTTTATTCCTGTTCATGGATAATCTATTGGCGGTAAACCAATGCTCTGCTTGACTTTGAGTAGCTAACGTTTTGTCAGTTAGTTCGTTGGCGTCCTTAGCGCTCATAATAAAGGTGGCGTCGTCAGCATAAAGGAAAGTTGATCCTGGACTTATGTTGGAAACAATATCATTGATATAAATGATAAAAAAGATCGGACCAAGGACAGATCCTTGGGGTACTCCATGTTTGACTAGATTGGCGTCGGATTTTTTGCCATTGATTTCCACATACTGACATCGATTGGTTAAATATGATTACATTAAGTCTAGAGATTTGCCTCGGAAACCATAGTAGTTCAGCTTTATTAAGAGAATCTCATGTGACACGCAGTCGAATGCCTTACTAAGGTCCACCGCGAGTGCTTCAGTTTGTGTGCCATTGTTTTTACTCAAAAATGAGAGCATGTGCAATTAAAATAGCGATTTCTTTTTATTCCAAAAAATAATTAAAGTATTTTATACCACGAGTTATACCATTTTGGAATCTGGATGAAATAAGCAAGTTAATGAGACTGTGGGCATAACATGCGTTTAAAAACTTTTTGCCATACCCATTGCAAAATAGCTACTTTCGATGTATGTATAACGGCCTTTATGAGTCATTTAACAGGCAGGTGTGCGGAAAATGTTTTATTTTCCGCATTAGTGCAGAAATTAACGATTGCCATAGCAACTTCTGTTTATTCGCTCTATACGCCTGCGTGCGCTTGCGTGCGCCTGTCAATACTTACTTGCACGAACTTCGCGGCACACTGTGGAAGAAAAGATGGCAACGCAAATGAACTGTCAGAATTTTTTGAAAATGACGTGAAAAGTAGATATTTTGTAGTGGGTATGGTAAAAAATACCATAATAATAGGTGTGTTTGGTATCAAGGTGTAGTATAGAGTAGATAATTTTTCACTGAAAAGTGTAAACAAGTTCACCAAAAGTGTAAACTAAATGTACACTTGTAACAAACGGGCTAGTGTACATTCTGAGTAGATTGTACATGCGCATTACAAAATAAATTAATGACAGATTGACTGAGTTCATTATTTCTAGTTTTTACAGTTTTTTTGGTCGTAAAAATGTTAAACTCATTGCCATATTTATCTTGTAAGTACCATTACATTTTGAAGCTCATTCATTTTTAAGAGACAAAAAATGTAAAAAACAGAGTACGAAAAAAGTATCAAATCTGTCAAAGCGATTGTCAATTCAGACATATATCACGTGACCTACACTACACTACGTGCACCTGCTTAAGAGCCGGGACTAATAGTTGTTACACTTTTAGTCCCACACTGAAATAACAAACAGGTCAGTTATTTTGTATAACAAACGCAATAGTGTCAAAAGTGTTTACACTTTTTACACTACACCTTGATGCCAAACGCGTCTTATATGTCTCGTACGTAATGGTATTACGGCTAATGTGACTGTCATCACTCGCCGTAATATGCCCCATCACGTATCTAGACATTAGAGATGCAAGAAAAGTAACTTTTCGTTTTTCAAATTTTGGTACGGAACACTAAAAACGAAATTTAATAATAATAGGTAAACCATATAATAATATTATTGAATTAGTTTGTGGTGGAGGCGCCGGGTATCGGTTATATATGGTGGAAGTTACGGGTGTTAAGTTTTTTTAACCGAAAAGAACGCGAAATTAGTTCAGAATCCTCTTCACTTTAGAATCTTATTTTTATTTATAAACATGATACAGGTTAAGTGTGGCACAAGAAATTAATAACCGAGATCGTATCGACGATGCTGCTTGTAGGGCGTTTCGATGCGACGTCTTGTCTGTTACAAGTCCCCAGTTCTCAGGTTAACTAATCTAAGAATTAATTCCGGATTTTCAAATTAATAATAAAAACAGTATTAGAATGAAATTACATAATAATGTAAACAAAATGTGATAAGTCAGAAATTAACAAATCTATAAATAAAGGCTATACTAATAAAAACAGTAATAAATTAAAAATATAAATTGATACTTGACCCAGCTCAAGCAGTTGATGGCTTTAAAATAAAAAAAATAAAAAATAACAGCAACAACGCCAATTACCCATTGGCCTCATATTCACACTGACGGATTTGAAACATTATACGTAGTCAGAGGCCAGGAAGTAGACCTGCGCACCCCCCAGGGGGGACATAGGCATGTGGTTGCTATCACAAATTGCATTCCAATGTTCTTTGGGCATTAGCGCTCCCAGGGACCCGAGCTCATACCAGTCGGTTTGTGTATGCCGTCTAGTGGATTCTAATACACAAATTGATTATTTGTTGTGTTGAAGACTCTAATGACCTGAGTTGTCTATAATCTACAATTAATTAATTAATTAAACCTGCGCAAAACAGTTCCAAAGTTGGAACGGACATGGAACGTTTCCTTTTCTGAAGAACGATATCTATAGTTTCACTGACACTTTTGCGTTGAACGAAAGAAATAATATCGCAGTGTCCCCCGACTGCAGATCGATCTCGTTCTGAAGTCGAATATGCTTCGTAATGTAAAACGCCGAGTCTACCAGAACATGTAAGACGCTCGATATAATGCATCTACATATGCACTCTCATTCGGGAACGGACGAATACCCATACTGTGTCCGTTATTGGACTTGATGAATGGCAACAAATCTCGTGATGAAATCGAACTATATATATTTTCATCTATGAATGCTCTATCTTCTGCAAAAAATATCCGCAGCTTTTTATGAACAATTTACGCCATTATGAATACAGTACCCGAATTAAAAACCACTACATAACAACTTTTCTCACCGTCAACAAAGGCTCCATGAACATTATTATAAAAATATTTAACCATCTGCCTCTTTCAATTAAAAATCTAAGCCTACACAGGTTCAAAAATGAGCTCAAAGATGTGTTGCTATGTCATAATTTTTATAGTATTGACGAGTTTTTCTTGTGTAACTTCACCAAGAGAACTTAATTATTCTTATGTCTTATAGTATGTATCATATGTATTTTGTAATGACGTTTTCTACACTACACATGTAGTATTTACAGAAATAAAGCGAATTATTATTATTATTATTATTATGCCGAAGCACTTGTTAAGATGCTCTCTATAAGAAAAGATAAGAAAGATCTCTGACAAAGAACACGGTTTCTGGAGTTATTCATGTCCGGAAATACCCAAGTTTATCAGGAATAGTTGCAGTGTGGCCGCAATAAAGTTCTGCGCCAATCGCGCGGATTATGAACAACAGATGTGAAACACATGACGATCGTCTCTGTGTACATATATAAATATATATGTATCCATAGACTCGATATTGGCTAAAATTCAATACTTCTGTAATTTTTAATGAAAAATAGCAATAATAAGTACACTTCAAAGTTGATTTGTGAGTTGGACGACTGTCAATAATAAACTGTCGATATTGCAGCTGTGGCTTTGACATCAAATCAATTTCTTTTCAAACTATTCGTTGCGGTGAAAATTCTATAAAATTTTAATTCCATAATATTGCTGCACTGTTGAAATGAATTGCAATCAAACCATTTTTTGAGTGTAACTTTTTTTGCGAGTTCGGGCCGTTTAACGTTTGCGTTTAAAAATTTGACGCTAACGATGTAGGTACCCATGCCAACAAAAAACATATCTATATAATATATTATATACAGTGTGTCCACGAAAGTTCTTTACAAATGAAATTTTTTTTTATTAATTATTGGAGAAAAATTTTTTTTCTGTGGAAAAGTTCTGCTTCGTCCAAAACCTCTAAAACACCAAAGAAAATTTTTTTCTTTGTATAGAGAAAGATGGAGGACATGTTGAATTCTGATTTATAATTCTGAATAAATAATTACTTAGAAGTTAGTTATGTTATAATTTTGAATTAAATTTGATTATGTAACTATACTAATTTTGCGAAAATCTTGAAATCACAGATAATTTTTATTTTCAGTAAAATAAAACTTTTTGATTTCCCTTGTATAACTTTAGACCGAAAAAAATTTTCTTTGGTGTTTTAGTGGTTTTGGACGAAGCAGAACTTTTCCACAGAAAAAAATTTTGCTCCAATAATTAATAAAAAAAAATTCCATTTGTAAAGAACTTCCGTGGACACGCTGTATATATAAAAATAATATAATATATATCTCACATACAGGCAACTCCTTGTGCCTTGTGAGAGTTTACGTAAGTAAATTTCTTTGGTAATAAATAATATATTTTTCTGAAAATGTCAATTTATATCATTAATGTCGGGTTTATCGTACATTTAACACGCTGTTTTGTTAACCGAGGTTAAATTTTTACACGTAAAACATACGAAGTAACCATAAAAACAACAGCGAATTAACATAACAGCGTGATTAAAACGTACTATAAATCCGAGATAAATAGTTTTAATTCACTATTATTAAAAAACTCGGGTCGCAGTGCCAAACCCTGCCGACAATATAGTGTATTTGCTATTACAGGCCTTGTGGCTTTAATACGTGAACTTAAGTTTGTTTTTGGACAAAATAAAAAATTCAACCCCTTAATACATCCCTTAAAATAATATTTTTTTCTTAATTTCAATATTATTATCATTGCAACCTCTGTACCAAATTAAATACACCCTTCAGTAAGTAAATCACTATCCGCAAAACTAGTGTTTTCATAAAATTTGTAAGTCCGGTCCTATCGGGCCGATTTTATTAAAATTTTAGCAGCACATTTTGATATTTACTAAAAGGTTAAATTTCAATTTTGAAACAATTCTGAAATTTTTTTCGGTATTTTCGGGCGCAAAAACTTTTTTCAACCCCTAAAAACTACCCTTAAAATACTCCGATTGGGCCCATTTTAAATAGGTTCCGTGCGGTGATGGATTCCAACGTGTGTACCAAATTTCGTTCAAATCAATTAAGTCTTTCGAGAGTTATGCCGCGAACACATATATATATATATAAATAAATAAATATATAAATATATATATATATATATATACATATATATATAAACATTTCCAAAAATGATGCCAAAGTGTTCAGGAGGCTATGAAACGTCGAGAAATTTTGGTCCGACCCCTAGGTCCCGCCATCCGACCGACGCCAATAGTGTATGTGCCATATGGCAAATACACTAATAATATAAGTAGGTGCTATAGATACAAGTAATTAGTAAATATGTGCAATTCTTGACAAATCGCATACATTCCTACGGCAGACGGCTGTCAAAAAACACCGGTGTAGCAACAATGTTGACTATATTATTTTTCTCTTTCTCTAATGTAACATTATCTAAATTATTTTCCTTAGTTACACGGACAAATTGAAAAAAATCTGAGAAAACCAATCTGCTGATTACATTGAAATGTTATTTCTGTAATCAGAACCGGCGCTAGGATTTTCGGGCCCCGGGTAAGCGTTCTCAGGCCCGTGTCCTCAAAAAAAATTTTTCTCCAAAATTTGTTTTTTTTTGAAAATAGAAAATTTTAATGCAAAAAATCAAATAACGTCTTTTTTGTTGGGAAAATGTTTTAATGCTCGCAGTTTTAAGCCCGGTAGTCACATATAATCGGTATGCCCCGGGCCGGCGGGCCTCCTTCAGGGACCCGGACCCGGGGTACCTTTGCCCCGCTTAATCCCCCTAACGCCGGCCTTGTCTATAATAATATAATCTATATTACTTCATAGTATTTGGTATGTCAAAACATGTTTAGTACCCCAAGCCACGCGCCATGCTAATATTACTTATTGCCAATTTTAGGCCAGAGCTACACGTACTTTGAATTCTATAGTATTTGCTATTATATATTATATCCTTTAAATTTATCGTGAACACTCCTAAGTCATTCTTATTTTTTGTGAACACAAAAAAAATTGGTCAAGTACATATCGCACACGCACAAATTAGGCTGAACCGTAGCTATAGTTCATTCCATAATTGTAGAAATTTAACAAATGAATAACGCCTGATGTTTTGATATTGTGATAAAGGTTTTAAAAAGTGTACCGTGTAAGTTTTACTAAAATAACTAAATAATGACTATCATCTAATATTCAAGAATTCATAATTTCAAAACGACAAAATTTGTTAAAATTGTCAGAATGTGTTGTTTTATTTATTGTTATATTTTATGAACTAAATTTTAAAAATTTGTGATAAAAAATCATCGTTTTATAGCTGTTTGATTTGCTGAATGAAGTTTGAAGAAATTAGTATCAAATTGACATTACATACAATTTTTATAAATCTTTCTGTGCGTGTGTATTATACTCGTACCATTGCAATTTTAAATTTATAGTTTTATTTAAAAACATTGAATTATAAATTACGAAATTATGCAATAAAAAGAATAATAATTCATACAAAAAATATAGCAAATATTTGTTGTAGCTATTTTTTGCGTCCTTTTTTCAACGAACAATTTGCAATTTGCGTTATTATCAAAAACAGACTGTTGACAATTAACAAAATTTGCTTTGTCATATCGATAATATATATTTTGAACTATAGTTTGGCCAAACATAAAGTTCCTAAACCTATAAATAAATTAATAGATGGGATTTCCGCTTAGGTGCGCCATCTTCGACGGATCTCCATATTATGATTCAAAACAGTGTGTGACGTCAATTTTGTATTACAATCTTATATTGAGTGTCTGTTTCCATATTTACTTAGATTATTAAGTTTTCATCGGTACAAAACAGCATTTTTCGTTAATAACACAAAAAAAAACCATAAGAGTTGATAATTCGTATTCGGTGTAGGTAACTTTGTCTTAAAATCTATTCCCGGCTTTGTCGTAACTGCAACTGGGATACATAATTAAATTATAAAAATGTTTATGAAAATACCCAAAGGCCTGTTAATTAAAAACTAAAAATTTGCTGAAAGAAATGCCTGTATAAATCTGAACTGTGTTAAACAAGAATGAGAATATTATTTTTGCTTGTGAATATATTGTTCTCTCTTCGTTTTGCCTAGTTTAGAATATTAATTTTTGAGCATTAGTCCTGTGTATTGACTACGAGTATATCTCGACAATTTCCGCATAAATTAAACTATTAAGACTAAATTTACTTTTACGTAATAATTTCAAATTCCCTTTTATTCCATATACGCATATTGATATTATAGGGTTACCTTAAAAGGCGCAAAAGGACCCCTTTTGGTGAGACTTCGTTATCTGTTTGCCTGTCTGTCTATATATCATAGTCGATTTTATCAGTAATTAGTAATGGAGATAGGCTCATGACAAACGTAATATAGACGGCAGTAGGTATATAGTCACCTAAGTTATCAATGGTTTTCATAGAAAAACGCGCGACAAATCGAGTTTTTCCCTTCTGATAGCATGCAACTACTTCTTTTTAGTTCCGGATTCTTTGAAAATACAAAACTTCTATGATTTGAATATTGGTAAAGACAGCACATCGGCATCATCAATGATTTATTATTTTAAATAAACTTATTATGTACGCACTACTATGAACTGCCCACAGACCGAGGTAGTTACATGGCTGGCGCCTCAAGCGGTCAAGTTTGCCAGTACCCATCCTTATTACATATTAAACTTTCGATTTGAAATTTGGCATAGTTATAAAGCCCAAGTCCAAGAGTCAGAATCACAAATTGAAGGTAAATTTGTTTTTCACCCAATCAAGTGGGGTGGGATATAGTAAAAATTAAATTAAAAATTTAAAAAACCCCCGACGCAAAAAAGTAAACCTTTAAAAAGTGAGAAATAATTAATATCTACTATATCTGGCTCGATGCACCATTACTCCGGTAATTTTAGATATTAAAATCACCCACCTGCAGAAAAATTCCCAGTTAGCTGATTTTTTTTATTTATCTTCGTTATGGTGTTTTAAAAAACGTGTAAAAAGTCCCCATCGATATCGTGCCGGCGTTGCCAGATATTCGAGGTTCAAGTTCACGATAGACGGTTTTTTGCGAATTTCTCGGTTCCGTTCCATTTTTTGTAAAAAATGGTTATTATCAATCTTGTAGAGGACGACATTATCTACAACTTTTGTATAAACATTTTTTGTCTACGATTTATAGTTTGTCTTATTAAAGTACCCGCGGTTTCTCCCCCCTCGATTTTACATAACGGGATTATGCTGCTTCCCGAGGGCCTAACATAATGATTTGTACCATTATTTTAAGTTGAACTTAAAGCTAACGATCAATTATAATTTTATCGAAATTAATGCAGTAGTTCTCTACTTATAAGCAACCAAACATACAAATCGACAGCGCTCAAACAGACTGACAGTCCGACAATTTTTTTCGAAAATACGATATTTATACTTGACATCAATTGTAAAGACCATTCGTAAAGTAATTTCGTAAAAAAAATTTACAAGGGTTGAGAGAGTGCGGATAAAGTACGAGTATGCATTTGCATACCGTATAACGCACTCTAGTAATAATAGCCACATTTTTAATTTTTTTTACAAAATTTCTTTACGAATAGTCTTTATAACAATTATAAGGAGTATTCGTAAAGGAATTTTGAAAAAAAATTAAAAGTATGGTTACTACGAGCTATTCTTAGTAGAGTGCGTTATACGGTATGCAAATGCATACTCGTACTTTATCCGCACTCTCTCAACCCTTGTAAATTTTTTTTACGAAATTACTTTACGAATGGTCTTTATAATTGATGTCAAGTATAAATATCGTATTTTCGAAAAAAATTGTCGGACTGTCAGTCTGTTTGAGCGCTGTCGATTTGTATGTTTGGTTGCTTATAAGTAGAGAACTACTGCATTAATTTCGATAAAATTATAATTGATCGTTAGCTTTAAGTTCAACTTAAAATAATGGTACAAATCATTATGTTAGGCCCTCGGGAAGCAGCATAATCCCGTTATGTAAAATCGAGGGGGAGGAAGCCGCGGGTACTTTAATAAGACAAACTATAAATCGTAGACAAAAAATGTTTATACAAAAGTTGTAGATAATGTCGTCCTCTACAAGATTGATAATGACCATTTTTTACAAAAAATGGAACGGAACCGAGAAATTCGCAAAAAACCGTCTATCGTGAACTTGAACCTCGAATATCTGGCAACGCCGGCACGATATCGATGGGGACTTTTTACACGTTTTTTAAAACACCATAACGAAGGTAAATAAAAAAAAAATCAGCTAACTGGGAATTTTTCTGCAGTGGAAATCTAAAATTACTGGACTACATCTATTTCTTCGTTTAGATGAAATATTTTATTCGTAAATGCGTCGGGGACAGCTGAGACGTTGGTATTTTTGTCATTTTACAGTCATGCTCCCCGACGCATTTACGAATAAAATATTTCATCTAAACGAAAAAATAGGCGGTGCATCGGGCCAACTATAGTAGATATTAATTATTTCTCAGTTTTTAAAGGTTTACTTTTTTGCGTCGATGGTTTTTTAAATTTTTAATTTAATTTTATTTCATACTTTTTAAACTAACTAATCAAAAACTGATTATTTGAGCTCAAACTCGAAATTTCTAGCTGCAAAACTGTGATGAGAGCTGAAGATCTTGGAAACGGCTGAACCGATTTCAATCAAACAAGACTAAGAACCATCTCGCAAATAACATCTTTCAAGCAAACAAAACCGCATTGAAATCGGTCCATCCGTTTGGCAGCTGCGATGCTACACACATTACAAAGTGTGATGAAACCTGAAAATCTTGGAAACGGCTGAACCGATTTCAATCAAACATAGCTAAGAACCATTTCGCAAATACCATCTTTCAAGCAAACAAAAGCGCTTTTAAATCAGTTGATCCGTTTGGAAGCTACGATGTCACAGACAGACACACAGATTCACAGACACACAGAAACACAGATACACACATTAAACTTATAACACCCCTTTTTTGTCGGGGGTTAATAAAAGGGTACTCGTTACAGATTCCGTAACAGTACGTGACAACTGATCCCAACGACATTTGATCCCAACGACAATTGATCCCACGACATTTGATCCCAAAAAATTGTCTATAAACCGACAGAGCCTGATAAGTAATAAAGTTATTAAATTTTATTAATTTAATGAAAGAATTTAATCGAGGCAAATTTGTTTGAATTAAATTTGTAGACGTTATGATATATTTGTAATTACATTGTTATTAGAATTCTAACGAATGTAATAGTAAATATAATGTGTTTATGAGGTAATAATCCTTTAAAGATTATGTAAAGATTAAGTTGAATAATTCACTTTTATTTATCATTGCCCGGGATACGTCGTAATTTTGTCAAAATAATATTGTATTTTATAAATTTTGTTGAAAAATTATTGTACATAGAAACTTCGAAACATCAGGTGAGCAGTCAATTTGGTCTTTCGTGCTTTTCACATTATAACGAATTGTTAAATATGCCATTAAAGTTTATGTAAAGTCAGCGCGATAATTTGTTATTAATTCATAAAATATTATATTTTTCTATGTTGACAAATTGACTGCACATCTGATGTTTCGAAGTTTCTATGTACAATAATTTTTCAACAAAATTTATAAAAAACAATATTTGACAAAATTACGACGTATCCCGGGCAATGATAAATAAAAGTGAATTATTCAACTTGATCATTACATAATCTCTAAAGGATTACTAACTCATAAACACATTATACTATTACATTCGTTAGAATTCCAATAACAATGTAATTACAAATATATCACAACGTCTACAAATTTAATTCAAACAAATTTCCCGACAAAAAGAATAATCGATTAAATTATTTCATTAAATTAATAAAATTTAATAACTTTATTACTTATCAGGCTCTGTTAGTTTATAGACAATTTTTTGGGATCAAATGTCGTGGGATCAATTGTCGTTGGGATCAAATGTCGTGGGATCAATTGTCGTTGGGATCAAATGTCGTTGGGATCAATTGTCGTGGGATCAAATGTCGTGGGATCAAATTGCTGGGATCAAATGTCATGGAACCGTGTATTTCTTTGGATTTTAGGTTATGTTTTTGACATATTATCGAGAATGTTCGCTTGAAACTATGCTCCCTCCCCCTATATCTTTGTAAATCAAAAAATTTGAAAATATAATTTTCTGGAAAAAAATAACCTATTACCAACAAATTTTATTGTGCGGTTGCAGAAATTACTACTAATTTGTGTTATTATTTGCAGGTAAATTAAAGTAAATCAGTAAAGTTATAACTGTAAATTAAAATAATTACTTTGTTTCCTAGTTGTAAGAAACCCTTTACACGCGAATTACACTCGCACTCGACCGCTTTGTCTGAATTGTTGTTTTTTTATATAATATGTTATGTAATAATTATTTATTCTGCCAGTTATAATTTTTAACTTCCCATTGGAAATTGTTGTAATGGTCCGATTTTTAAATATGTATAAGAGTGGTGGACTATCGATAAGGTGGTCGTGTCTCGGGAAACGGCGGAATTGAATTGAAGAAATATTCCCAAAAATTTGATGTACGACGTTTCGTCTATAGATTTAGACTTTTTCAAGTACAATCATAAAAATAACAATATTTATGAAAATTATTTTGTCCACTATCCTGCGATTTTGCTTAATTTTATTATAATCACGATGGACACGATTTCTAATATAAATTCCCAAAAATAACAAGTTGTACTTTATAGTTACGTAAGCGCTAGTAAATGCGAACTCATTTCAGTAAAAAGAATCAAGTGAGTATACGTATTCGTACGTTTATATAGAAAGACAAAGACAGGGCAAATACGAGAAAGAGAGAAAGAGTATATAGAATGAAAGTGCCTGGTCGTGACACGTGAAAAATTACCACTTCACAAACACGTGGTCCGGACGTCATATTCCGTCATGAAGAGATGAGATAGAGCTCCAGCTAGTAGCTCAGCTCGACTCTCTATATATAGCTCCTTTATTTGGATAATATCGCACGTACAGCGCTATTATCATTATTGTCGATAAAGTTATCAACTCTAGTTTTTGTAAGGCTGGGTTATCTGATAATCCGGGTCGAGTATCTACCAATAGCGATATTGTATGATTTTTGAAAGGGCATTCATCATCAATTAGTGTACATTGTGTAGTGTATTATTATAGCTAGAAACAGGAAAATTCTAAATATTGAGGTCAACAAATTATTGAATGTTCCATTCATTATCAAAAATTCGGACAAGTGTAATTACTTAGACTCGTGCCCCCATCACATTATTTGCCTTTGAATTTCGAAAACTGCAAAGTATACGTATACCTCTACGCAACGGAAAATTCTGATTAATAATTTTGAAATCCCTAAGAAAAGCCCTTTCAAATGGTAAGTATCTCACATGAACGAACACGAAGGTTTTTTTGGGTGTAAAAGTTTGCATCTTCCCCCAAATTTACGGGAAAATATTTTTAGGTTCTGACTATGGAAAGTACCTACAGGGTGTTAATTAAGTATGTGCAAAAACTTTAAGGAATTAATCTATGATTGATTTTAAGGTTGTACGCGCATTAAAACAAAGTAAAGATAACGAGCTGAATTTTTAATATGTTATTAATCGATATAAAATACATACTATAATTTAAGATCTGACTTGTAGTTATTGCGTAATTAATTTTTAAAAACTAAATATTTAACATGTAGACAATAGGCAATCTCGTTTAAAAGTCACATTTTTCATATAATTCAACCACAACTGCTAAAGATTAGAATCTAGAAAACTATATGAAGTTTATTCAATTCTCGTAGATTAGATATTTAAAAATTATAAAATTAAGAAAAATCGCAGGATAGTGGACAAAATATTTTATTTATTAAATTAAATGTACGACGTTTCGTTTATATATTTAAACTTTTTCAAGTACATAAAAATAACAATATTTATGAAAATTAATATTAATTACTAACCATAGCAATTAACATAAGATAGGGTACATAAGACAAAAACATGGTAACATGGTAACAAATTATGTTGACTATAAATTTTAACAATCAATAATAATAATAATACAAATGTTAGTATAATTTCATAACATAATTGTACTGACTACTTAAATTTTGAGTGTCTGTTCTATGAATGGATGGAATTGTTTTTTGTAATAAAACACGTTTCACTGATATTAGCGTTTCTGCCTATTGGACTCTTTACCTACAGGGTGTTAATTAACGTCATGTGCAAAGAACTTTATGCGCAGTGTCGAATCTATGATGAGATGTCAACGCCGTCTGTACGCGCACTTAATAAGTTTATGTTTCTACAGTCCATTTCGTGCTGATAAATTCTATTTTTAATGACTGTTATTGTTCGATCCAACATAGCGTTCTATACATTCTCAAGGTATTTTAGAAGTAAGATCTAGACTGATGTGAGTTTGTGCGTCTTATTTTTAAGTCTTGTGAATAACTTAGCCAATTTATTTAAGTTGTAAACACCATAGGCTTAATCTTCGTGTTAGAAAGTCACATTTGTTGATCTAATTCAGGCACAAGTGCTTCACAAGATGGAGAATCTAGACATATCACTTGGTAGACTTAGTTCTTTCATCCACAGTATCCAACGTGTTAATTATAAAAAAAGTATTCTACCGTGTATGTTTGGAGATATTTTAATTAAAATAATCAAAAATTCATTAAAATATCTGTCACTGGTCCACGTACTACTTAGGGTACATTCGGTTTTACGCTCAGATCGATCCAAGCGCTCTAATGCGTTCGAATTTACATTATTTTAACCACTATCTTTCTCTATCCTGTGCTCGGATTGATCTAAACCCAATTTACTCTTGAAAATGAAGTCAAAAGACATTTATTTTTGATTGTTAATAAATAAATAATTAAGTAAATTCGATTATAAGTGGTCTTAAGTAACATCTAAATTTAAGTTATTAATTTACAGCTTTACATTTTTGTATTTTAGTACAAAAAAAATTAGATTTTATTTCGATTCACTGCGTAGTGTGCGTACTTATAACCCTAAGACAAAACCTTCATATTATAAGTATGGCCGCAATGGTTGTTTTTCAGATACAGGGTGTTAAAATTTGAAAAAAAAACATTTTTTAGTTTATTTTTTGAATAGTGCCAGGCGCCAGCTACTTAATTAAAACTTTGCACACACTAATAGATAGTCAGAGAGTATATTTTGCAAGTAAGTATTAATTTATTTTCCTAAGATCATCTATCTCGTAATATTAATTTTTTACTAAGTTCTGATCAATTTTGTAACTCCCACTTGTCCTGAGCCGTGCACGAAAGTCGAATTAGGAAATTTTTTCGAAAACGGTTGATCCTATCAAAAATTACCAAGAGACACTTTTTGTGTATTTTTACCTGCCTTAACAGACAAAGATTTCAAATTTTAAAGAAGTCAATGGCGTGCCATTTTTTCTTGAAAATCCTAAGAAGACCCCAGTACCCTTACCCACGTCTACGCCCATGGTTGAATCAAAAATAATTTAATACTTGCAAAATGTATTCTCTTACTATCTATTAGTCTGTGTAAACTTAAGTAGTTGGTACTATGTATTCAAAAAATAAATAAAAGAAAATCTTAATTTTTTTTCAAATTAATTAACACCCTGTATCTGGAAAACAGAGCCGTTGCGGACCCATAGTTATATGAAAATTTTGTTGTAAAATCAATCATAGATTAATTCCTTTAAAGTTTGTGCACATACTTAAATAACA
This sequence comes from Mongoloraphidia duomilia, assembly GCA_039654895.1. Classification (NCBI taxonomy): domain Eukaryota; kingdom Metazoa; phylum Arthropoda; class Insecta; order Raphidioptera; family Raphidiidae; genus Mongoloraphidia; species Mongoloraphidia duomilia. The sequence goes on along the minus strand of CM077525.1, from coordinate 22,643,997 downwards.
CCCTGTATATGCGGGTTAGCAAACTTTATAACTATGCCGAATTTCAGCTTAATACCTTAATTAATTACTAGCTATACCCGTCCGGATTCGCCCGGTTGGTATGAAATTATGATTTAATAGTGGTCACCCATGGCTGTGCTCACGTATATTAATTAGTATATTGCTAATTTATAATCCCCAGCGAGAAATTCTCCCCTTGCGAAGCGAAGTATGATTTATTATCACCCCCCTCGAGAATCTCTCCCCCTATTGTTAATTTATTATCTCCCCGCGAGAAATTTCCCCCCTGCGAAGTGAAGTATGATTTATTATCATCCCCTCCCCGTGAGAATATATCCCCCTATTGTTAATTTATTATCTCCCCGCGAGAAATTTTCTCCCTGCGAAGCGAAGTATGATTTATTATCACCCACTCCCCGCGAGAATCTCTCCCCCTGCGAAGCGAAGTCGGGAAAGTCTCATTTGTCCAGTGGTTTTTACGTGATACGCGCACAACGACGGATATCAAAGAAACATTGTAAATAATTGTCGAATAATTATTTAAATAAAAAAATTTTTTTTAATATAGGTACCACGTTTTTAAAACGGACTAAAAGTATAAAAATAATTCAATACTTAATTTAGGTTCATGAATTATTATAAAAGCATGGGTGGTGACTGTAATAAATTATCACAGAGTTAATTACGACCCACGTTTTTATAATTATGAACCCAAATTAAATATTAAATTATATTGAATTATTTTATACTTTTTAGTCCGTTTTAAAAACGTAGGTACTTACTACTTATACATATAGCATAGCCTACTATTAAAAATCAGTGTTTTACGTATAACTCTGTTATTTTTGAAAATAAATCCATCAACCCTCATATCAAATTAAAGAGAAAAAAACATGGCCATCTTTGACGTGTATTTAAAAAAACAAAGTTAATACAAGTATCTCTAAAACTATAAAAGTAAATAAAAATATGAAAAGAGATTTGAAATCTTCATAAAAAAGGGCCTTAAGAAAGTGAAAATATTTTTTTTCTAACTTACTTAATAAGCGAGTTATAAACAAAGAACGAAAATAGGTAAATCTCGTTTTTCAACTGTCGGTCGCGAACCAAGCAAAATATGGAAAGTTTGACTACGCAGGGTAGTAGTACTGGAGATTCTGCACATTTTGTCTCATTTAACCAAATCTCTATGTCCCATAACAACGGAGATCCCCATGTTGAGGATGAGTCTGTGGACACACTGTATATATATAAAAAAATTTATTTATATATTTTCTGCTTTTCAGTCTTGTGTATGTGAAATTTTGCAATCGATTTTCTTTTTTCACTCGGCCGAAGCCGGACCGACCAATTTTATAATTTAATGATGCATTGTCATCCAATTCTGAGCTATATTTAAAGTTTCAAGTCGGGAAGTTAGTTTCAAATCGATTGCAAAATTTGTACCGAACAGAGACAGACAAGAGACCAGAGACAAGCGACAAGAAAGCGAGTTAAAAACGTGGTAAAAAATCTGTAAATCGGTTGACTCTGCAGGCCACCCTGGAACTTCCCGTTATTTTCAAGCGCTTTGAGTTCGAAGTACTTGATAATATACCCAAAAGTAAATTTTTGAGCTCTTTGAGCTCAAAAATCTGAAAATTGCTGATAACAACAATATTTTAATTTTTGTAAAGCTATAACTTTTGAACGCGCTGTTCGATTTTGATCTTTAAAACGGCATTCGACGCGGAAAACTGCTTTTCCCCTCCTTCTCGAGGCTCACAACGACTTACAAGCTTGCGTTCCATCGCTGACTAGAATCACTGTTTGCCGGGCGTACGTAGATTTTGCGTAAGTTTCACTACTGTAGTGTGTAGTGTAAACTTTTTTTTAAAATATCCCAGAGATGAGTCCGCGAACCCCCATGAATATACTCACTGACTCCTAGGGGTCCGCCAACGCAAGTTTAGGAAACGCTGCTCTCTAGAGTAATAAATTTTATTTTCACGTAAATATGTCGCTAAAAAAATAAATGTTTCTATTAAAATCTCATTAACGAACACTAATTTTCTCAAATATTTGTGTAATATATGACAACGCGTTATTATATTGCGCAATGCGTTTCTATGTAGAGCAGTATTTTTCATAACAAATGCATTTGAGAGTTTTTGACAGCTTCCTATCAAGTTGTAAACAGAATCATTTGGTGCCCCGTGGGCGTAAAGTTAAAACACCTTCATATAAAGGCACGCTGCGGTTATAATTAACAAAATATTACCTCTACACAAACTATGTCTAACATGAACAATTTTGGTGATTTTAATGTTAGTGAATCAACTAAAATTTGATAATTTTACTTATTATTACAGTAACGTTACATGCGTAGTATATCTTATTTTATTTATTGTAAATTATAGACGCGTCGACAGCTTAGGTCATTAGCGTTATGCGTAGTATATCGTTTTCCATCTACTGGTATACACCTTGAACACTCGGGTAAAATTAATCAAAGTTCATGATTGATTTCAGTCTTTTAAATTTATTCTCAGTTGTTTTATCCTGCAGCTACGTAAATAAAAACTGGACGTATTGCAGTTTTATTATGTAAAAGAACATCCCTTTTGCTGGGTTGCAGAAAGCATTGTCAGAAAATCTAGTTTGACAACCTTAGATTGTGACCACACATATTTCTCCATAAAAAGCATTGTAAAAAAATTTCAAATCGATCCCGCTCGAAAGATAATAATTGATCGATTGAAACGATATTTCTCTTGAACTGTGTACGCATGTATTTGTACAATTATTAATTACACTTCGAAACAATATTTTTCTATGCATTTTTATCAAAATTAAGAGCTTGAAAAGAAAAGCGATCTTTAAATTAATAATGATAATGTGAGCTATGACCAAAAAATTAGTAAGTATAGCTTTAAAAAAATCTGTAATTCGGTTGACCTTGCAGGCCATCCCTGGAACTTCCTGCTATTTTCAAGCGTTTTGAGTTCGAAGCGCTTGATAATATACCCAAAAGTAAATTTTTGAGTTCGAAGAGCTCAAAAATCTGAAAATTGCTGATAACACTATTTTAATTTTTGAAAAGCTGTAACTTTTGAACGCGTCGTTTGATTTTGATTTTTCAAACGTTATTCAATGCGGATTTTTTAACACAAAATTTGATAAATAAAAAAATCGCGCAGTTGAAAAATGTTGCAGTTATCTTCAAAAAATATTTTTTTTGGAATTTTTAAACGGCTATCACTTTTTAAACGCGTTGTTCGATTTTGATCTTTAAAACGGCATTCGACGCAGTTTTTTAAGCTCTAAAAATATTGTAAGAGGTACAAAATCGATTGATTGAGAAATCTCGAGGTTATTTTGAAAAAACACATTTTTCGAAATCTGTTGACTACGTAATCTCTCGAACGGATAAATCGATTTTGATCCGCTTAGCGGCATTCGACGCAGTTTTCTGAGGAGAAGAGCTGATTAGACTATGAAATCAATCGTTACAATATTCTAGAAGTTATTTTGAAAAACAACGTTTTGACAACTTTTTTTCCCGGTTTTTATGGAATTTCTCAAAATCTATTGGGCCGAATGGGTTCAAATTTTCAGGAAATCTAAGTTCAGTGGAACCTTTTCGAATGCCGTAAATCGCGATTCGATCGGTCAAGTCGTTCAAAAGTTATGAGATGTTTACATACACACACATACATACAGACATCATCGTAAAAATAGTCAGAATAGCTTCCTAGGATCACAAAACGTCGAGATCTGATGAAAACTCGATTTTCGAAAATCGGGGTGAAATCAATAACTTCCCTATTTTTAAAAATTTTCGATTTTCTTAGCGGGAAGTTAAAAAAACGTTATAAATATTTTTTTGTTATTTGGGAGTAGTACAGCAATTCCTTCAGCTTGAAACCAGTTTTATTTATTAGGCGCAATTATTTTAATTTTTCAAGCCGAAAGTTCCGAAAACGTCCGTTGTGCCTTGTAACCAATGCCTGGGAGGAATGTTCAACATATTTATAACTCAGTCAATTTTGCAAAATTCGACTTGTAATTTTTACTACGTATTTCTAAGATTTCAATCTTTTAGAATATATAAATCGAAATCGTTCTGCGTAGTATCCTGCCTCGCAGTCTACGTACTTCGGTGCGAAATTGAGGTTTTAAATACTTCGGCTTAAAAAATAACGATTTTCTTTACATTCAGGTATCCATGAATCGATTGATTTGATAGAATTTTATTTGTGACATTTGATGTAGGTATCTAATATTAAGTAATTCCAAAACTCAAATCATAAAACTCCTTAGAGTAAGTATGAAATGTCATAAAAAATATAAATTAAAATGTTTGGTGAAAGCAGTCTAAATATAATACATACTTACTCGTTCTAGATATCAAGAGTAGTAAGTTATGAGTACTATTATTACAGTTTCTCTAACCAGACACATAAACAATATAAAATAGGTACACGTCTTGAACTAAGATTGAATTTAATTTGATTAAATCGATACGGGCTTAAATGAAATCTTCGAGATTTTTTGGGTTCCGTACCTCAAAAGGAAAAGACGGATGGGCTCACACGTTCGTCTCCCCGTCCGTATGTCTGTCGCAGTCGAATTTCTTCGAACTAAAATATAAAGGTATCACGCTGAAATTTAGCGTATTTATAAAGCTTATCAACCCGCATATTATATTCCAACAGTCAGAACTTAAAAAATATTTTCTTATCAATTTGGAGGGGTGGGAGGGGGGTTAAAGTTTAACACTCCAAAAAATATCTTTGTATTAGGTCATGTGGGGTAATAATTTCAAAGGGTTTTTCTTGGGGATCTCAAGACTATTTTTTTTTCCGAATTTTATATAACGTAGTTTTCGATATTTTCCTGAAAACTAACTTCGTGGCGCTACAAGTTACAGCCTATGAAAGACCTTGACCTATTCCACCACTTTTCTCGATATGGTACGGTCAAGGGCCGTTTCCAGCGTCTGATTTTCACTTTTTTAAGGTCTTTCTCTACGTCATCCAGCTGGCGTCTTCTTAGGGTCCGGGGAGACGTCTTCCTTTCGGATGCTTCCTGAAGACTTGCCGTGCTTTCCCCCCTCTATTTCCGAAACTTGTACCTACAGCTAAAGTTTAAAAGAAAACTAGAGGTGCTATATAGAGGTATACGCGATACTTTACAAATCGCAGGAAAACTATGATGTTTCCAACGGCTACTGGCTAGTTTCCGAAATTCAAAGGAAAAATAATATGGTTGATGGTACGGAACCCTCGGTGCGCGATTCTAACTTTGCACTTGTCAGTTATTTTTTATGTCCCAGTTAAGCTTTGAAACCTTTCTTATAAACGAATACGAAACACTATTGCAAATGGCGGTGTCTGCAACTCATATTAATAATTAGTTAAAATATTCGTACGACAATATAATATAGCTATACTCTGTACTTTATATATTTTAATGCCGATGTTATAAAGTAAAACAGCACATATCGCAGAATCAAGCTAAACAACAATTTAATGAAAGCGTGCATTTGACAGAAACATCCATAGCCCCATACATGCTCATGCATGCCTCTGGTTGGTTTTATATTATGATCATGTTGTTTTGAAAATTAATTAAAAAAAAACGCACAGAGAAAACAAACGAACGCCGATAATTATTATTAAGCTTTTGTTTTTTTATAAAAACACACACACATGCATAAATATCGCGTGCATGTCGTAGGTATAACGCGCCGTTGGAATGGATTCTCCTTGCGATTCAATTACAGTGATTCTTTACTTTGAAATATCAGTCAAACAAAAAACAAATTTTTGCATAGTATATGGCGAAGAGTTAATATTACATTACTGAACTAAGTAACTTGTTAATATTTTTTAATATATTTAATATGAGTCTAGCCTTAGCTGTCGAGCATCTATAATCTAAAATCTATCTGTTTATCTATCTGCTATTTCAGTTTTTAAATGAAACCGGGTTTATCTCATGAATTCATTTATTTATTAGTGTTCTACCCTTCTTTGGTTTTTTTTAACACTTTATATATATATATATATATATATATTTTTTTTTTTACCTATAGATAAACAACGTTTTGAGTTTCTGTGGACAGTAATTTGCAGTTTATTTAAATAGTCGACTCTCGCATGTAGTGTGTTTTCAACGTGAAATTGCTATATATAAGAAGAGATCGGTTTCCATCCTCGGGCACTGTGGAGAAATCGGTAACTCACCTAGCCGGAAACTGGGGGTTTCGGGTTCAAGTCCCGACAGTGGTCATTTGATTGCAGTTTATTTAAATAGTCGACTCTCGCATGTAGTGTGTTTGCAACGTGAAATTGCTATATATAAGAAGAGATCGGTTTCCATTCTCGGGCACTGTGGAAAAATCGGTAACTCACCTAGCCGGAAACTGGGGGTTTTGGGTTCAAGTCCCGACAGTGGTCATTTGATTTTTTCTTAGATATAGCTCAAAAATCATGGCAGCCTAGCTGTCTGAGATATTTATTATTTTCACCTCTAATTGTTATGTGAATAATATGGTGTGGATATAAGGAGTTTTAAATCGATTGATTTTATCATATACCAATTACTGTATATATAATTTTTGTTTGTTTATTTTTTGTTGTTTTATGTATTGTTTCGTTTTAATTTATTAGGCGCAATAGGCAATGTTGAAAATCGTAGCAAAGATTCAAATGTGCCTCTAAAATTTTATCAAAATTGGATGGAAAACGTCGGACTTTTTGAAATCACCAGTTTGCTGAAAGGTGCATAATATACAATATATAATTTGGTGCAAATGTTAGACTGATAAAATGCTTACCGAATATTGAAATTGAGAAAATGTTTGTCATTTTAAGGACTGTATTAAAGGGTTAAATTTAAGTTAAAGGCCACAATGCATGTATTAGCAAATACATTATTTTATTGACGCGACCTATTACCTTTTTGGAGGGTAATTTCCGCACTATCTTTACTCGAAAACAATACAAAATTTCAATTTCCGAACAGTGGAGGATCTTTAATTTTTTTTTGTACCTTCTTGTAGTTAATAATTCCTGGGTTTAGATTAATTTTTTGCTGCAAATCTTTTCGAAAGGGGGGGGGGGAGTGAATAAGTCTCTTGGGAGTCAAAAATCGTGCAGAAAACAGTTACCTGAAAACAGTAACTTTTAGGACAAATGAGATCACTGTCAGTCTGAAATGTGATAAAATTAAAAAAAAATATCTTTCATCATTACTTTTTTTCAACTGCTAAATTTTTATATACAGCTAAATATTGTCATTTTAAATTATCTCTCAAAAGTCCCCATCGATACCAAGTGTGCAAAATTTTTGCAGGTGTTGAAAGGGGGTGAAAAACGGTTCCATTTCATTTTTAGTAAAAAAATGGTTATTATTAATCTTTTAGAGAATGAAATTCACTTCAACTTTTGTATAAACGCCTTTTTTATACGATTCGTAATTTTACTTAATAAGTATTTAAATATCCGCGGCTTCCTCCCCCTCAAATTGTATTACATAACGGGATTCTGCTGCTTACTGATGACCTAGTCACCTAATAGAATGATTTGTACCTTAAAATTTAATTTAGACTTTAAACTAAATAATAATAATTTTATCGAAATTGATGCTGTAGTTCTCGAGTTAAAAGCAAACAAACACGCAGACAGACAGGAGGTAGGCAGGCATGCAGACAGACTTTTTTTTCGAAAATGTGATATTTCTACTTGACATCAATAATTATAAAGACTATAAAAAATGGTGGAACCTTTGGTGTAAAGATACGAAATGTTACAATTACCACAAAACACCAAACCATAACAAACACTCTCGACGTACGTTTCGCCAACCAAGTTGGCATCATCAGGAGATGATTAAAACTTTTAATCATCTCCTGATGATGCCAACTTGGTTGGCGAAACGTACGTCGAGAGTGTTTGTTATGGTTTGGTGTTTTGTGGTAATTGTAACATTTCGGATTATAAAGACTATCATAATGGAATTTTGTGAATATGTTTTATAGAAGTGAAAAATAGTTTTTTACAAAATATTGATATTTCTATGCAAAAGTTATTTGTATAAAATTTATATAATTTGCTACAGAAAAGGTCAAGTGACTTTTTTCCGTAAGGTCAACAGCTGTTTCCAGGGCCGGCACGTGCGCCTGGTCGGACAGGCGATCGCCTTACGGCGCCATATTTTTAGGGCGGCATATTTTTATAGCAGCGAATTTTTCGTGCGGTATTCTACTTTTTAAAAATAATTATATTGTTCGAGTTTTCACCGATTCTTAGTTCTACCTTCTGCTATTAGATAAAAGATGAGAACAAATTAGAATTACATTTGTTTATTATTTGTTAAGTAAATAAAATATATATCATCGGTTTATTAATTTTTTATGTGGGCGGGGGCGGCAAAAGTTGTATTCGCCTTAGGTGGCATATTTTGACGCGCCGGCCCTGGCTGTTTCGGAGATATTTGCGTGTGAATATACAACTGAGAAATGAGAATACATGACACATAATAATATAAAATAGTACCTACTATACCTACGTTTTCAACCCCTATAAAAAAATTTCACAAATCTTCACAAAATTCCTTTACGAATACTCTTTATAATTGATGTCAAGAAGAAATATCGTATTTTCGAAAAAAAAATGTTTGTCTGACTGTCTGTTTGACTGCCTGCCTGTTTGCATGTTTAAGTTTGCTTATAACATGAAAACTACTGCATTAATTTCGATAAAATTATTATTAACTAGCGGCCCGGTCCGTCTTCGCCAGGGTGCTATGAATTTATGGCTGGTTGTCTTTATAATATTAGTAGGATTCCGCCAATACGCTAAAATGCAAAAAATTGCAGTAAGGTTTTGTTACTGTCCCACAGGAGCTATACGTTTTTCCGGGATGAAAAGTACCATACGTCCTATTCCAGGACCTAAAGTAGCTATACAGGGTGGCACATCTTAAACAATGCAGTGAAATGTCTCGTAAAAGGTACAAACCATAAAAAAATGTTTTGTACAAAAGTTATAGAGTGTCAAGGGGGACAGAAGACTGTGGTATCAGATTTAACATAGGTGGTGCTGTGAAGGTCAGGCGAAGGTCAGCTTCGGTTTTTTAATTGTAACAGTGCATTTTTATTCCAGAATACGATACAGTATTTAATAGTGAACAGTAAATTATTAAGGTACATATCAGCTAAAGTTAATAAATATTGAGATATTTAGAAATTAAATAACACATTTAATTTGTCAATTCGGTTCTTTTATGAATTGAATTCAAGCCAAGAAGGCCGGTGCGTAATATCATGGCTATCTGCTATGCCATAATTTATCTAATTGTCGCTCATTTTGTCTGTTATTTAATTTCTAAATATCTCAATATTTATTAACTTTAGCTGATATGTACCTTAATAATTTACTGTTCACTATTAAATACTGTATATGATACAGTATTTAATAGTGAACAGTAAATTATTCTGGAATAAAAATGCACTGTTACAATTAAAAAATCGAAATTGACCTTCGCCTGACCTTCCAGTACCACCTATGTTAAATCTGATATCACAGTCTTCTGTCCCCCTTGACACTCTATAACTTTTGTACAAAACATTTTTTTATGGTTTGTACCGTTTACGAGATATTTCACTGCATTGTTTAAGATGTGCCACCCTGTATATAAAATCTCATGAAAATCCGTTTAGCCGTTACGGAACTGAGTGGTAACAAACATACACGCATATACAAACTTTCGCATTTATAATATTAGTAGAGATTGTTAACTTGAAGCCTAACAAAATTTAAGGTACAAATCATTCTGTTATCATCAGGCAGCAGCAGAATCCCGTTATGTATGAATCGAGAGAGGGGAAGCCACGGGTGCTTAAATAAGTAAAACTATTAATCGTAGAAAACGTGTATACAAAGGTTGTAGAGAATTTTATTTTATAGGCTGTATCGTCTGCATGGCCGCGGGTGCTTTGTGCGTGACAACGTCTGGCTGGGATGAAAGAAATAATAAATTTTGGAAAGTATATTTCGATTTTTCTAGTGAATTTTGGAAATTACACGTTGGTTGTCTAGTTGTCTAATTTTTGGAAAGTACACTTTAATTGATTGGCGAAATAGGTATTTAAGTTTAAAAAATATTATTAATTTTTTAATTTTTTCTAATAATTTAACATATATAATATTGAAAATCGAAAAGAAAATTTTTTTTAAAGCTATAGATAAATTACTAAAAATTAATTAAAATGTATAAAAATTTAAAAAATATCACGTGACTTCAAAACGCGCCAGGAATGTTTGTGACGTCGTTATGTTAAAATGTGTCTGCATTTGTTGGTATTTGTGAATAATAAATTTTTAACTTGGTAACCATGGATACAAAGACCATAGATAACATAACGACGTCACACGCGTTCGGATTCTTTCGGCGCGTTATCGGAACTGAGTTTAAAAATTAATTTTTTTTAAAATATAACTTTTTAATTAGTAAGCAAAAAAATTAAATAAAAACAGTTTTGCTATAAAACTTGTATGTGGTCCTTCCATTTAAGTAAAAAAAAAAATTCATTTAAAAACCCAATTCTGGAAAGTTCACTACAAATGTCTGGTAAATTGTGGAACGTATACCTACACTTTGATTGTCTAGTGAATTCTGGAAAGTACACAAATAAGTATCGCTGTATAAGCAAAATAATAATTGAAATGTTTCTATTTTCTAAAACTAGGGAATGGTAGGAGAAGTTTACTTTTCGTACATGCATACCTACCTGCGTTGTAAGACGTTGTCACGTCAAAATGGACTGTGTTACGAGACAGTGGAAAGACAAGATTGCCATGTCGATAATGCAGTTTTCTGCAAGACAAAAGATTTTCGACGTGACATCTCTCGGATGGAAGGGGAACTATTATACTTCTCGTACATGTAAACCTACCTGCGTAATGAGACGTTATCACGTCAAAAAGTAAAGGTCGTGTTCTTTATCTTCTAGTTCAACACTTTTTTCTGGGCAGAATATTCTACCAAATTATAGTTCATTTGGTAGAATATATTTTAATTTTCCTGTTTTAAATGTATGCATTGTTTAGATTGTTATACGGTTTTCTTATTGAATAAACAGTAGTCTGTACTCTGTACGACATAGCGTTTCATCTGATTATGTGCTTTGTACTTTCTATCGAATGGATGAATCGATTTGTTCGAATGGAACGACAGATTCGCGACCGACAGCAAAGTGTCGGTGGAGAGCTTTTTCGAGCGGCGGTGGCGACGCAGTGCGGAGAACACTTGAACTACACAGCTTTCCTGTTGTGAAACAAGCAGTGTTTTTGATCGAGAATGCCTTGATATGTGACATACAGTCGGCCGTCCTATATTATCAACGCGTGGAAATTGTTTTTTTATGTTTATAGCCGATCGAAAATTGAAATTTTCTAATAAATTTTTAAAATCTGTACACGATTGAAATTTGAATTTGTAGCGTCAATTCTATGACGGTAAAAAGATTTTTATCTTTTTTGAACACAATGCGTCATTTAATTTAGGTAGGTACCTATACCTACAATATACATAAAGAGGTAAAGTTTATTTTTGGTTTGCTTGTTTGACGTTTGTCCTCGTTAATCTCACAAACTACTGAGTTAAAACTACTGAGTTAAAAATCTACTTCCTCCCGATTATTACAGACAATTTCAACTCAAACGAGCAATTCGAGTGAGACACCACTTTAACTAAACCGACCGAGCGAAGCACGAGGCGTGATTGAATAATAGGCTGCACGTCTTTAAAAAGTCAGATGTAAGATGTGAATCGAAAAAAAATATATAAAAAAATAGAACCTCCTTCAAAAAATGCCATTAAAAAGAGGAAAATAATAAAAATTTGAGGTCGGCGCCAATTTAATTACTAAAACTTTTTTTATATCTACTTTTATTTTATTAAATTGGCGCCAACCCCAACATTTTATTATTTTCTTCTTTTTAGTGGCTTTTTTTGAAGGAGGTTCTACTTTTTTATAAAATTTTTTATTTGTAGTTTATACGTTATTTACCGACTTCTTTCTTGATATTTGGTAATTAAACTAAAAAAAAATATTACTGAACCGATTTAATTAAAATTTAAGTAAGACCACCCTGAAGGTATGCCCTATTGATTAGAAAAATAATAATCAATGTCGATTCACAAATGCAGGATATATGAGGTAACATTAAAAAATAATTTGATTACTAGAAAAAAGAAACTACTGAACCGATTTAATAAAATATTATATGGGACCATTTCGTAACATTCTGATTCCAACGGAGACAAACTTTTTCAAGTAGGTCAACCCCTCGAGATGTTATGGCTGAACAAATATTTAAAAAAAAACCGGTTAAGTGCGAGTCAAACTCGCGTGGAGAGGGTTCCGTACTATAAAGACTTGGGACTTTCGTTTAGATTTTCCTGTAAACTATGAGTGAGGCCCTATATTACCTATTTTTTCAAAATTTTAGGCTCAATAGTTTCGGAGATAAGGGAGGGAATGCTCGATTTTCGTATATTTTCTTTAATATCTTTTAAACTATCCATTTTAAAATTATAAAAAAATATATTTGTATTTGTCAGAACGAGCCCTTTCATTTGATTGTCACATGATGCATTTGAAAAAAAAAATTAATTTTCTACTTTGCCCTTCAAAATTAACCCCCAAAATCAGAATTCGTTTATTTATGCTATACGTCCGTGGTTGGGTCACCTAACTCTATATATTATGTACCAAATTTTAACTCGTTTCGTCCAGTAGATTCGGAGGAAATAAGCTGTGATAGACGGACGGACAGGCACGAGAGTGATCCTATAAGAGATCCGTTTTTTCATTCTGAGGTACGAAACACTAATATATACGTCTCGAATTGATAACCTCTGCTTTTTTTGCAGTCGGTTGAAAATCTACATGGGCGAAGCTGTATCGGAAAATTAGTTAAATAGTACTGAAAACCTATAGCTATTAAAAGTTTTTTAATCAAATTTTGAATTGCCATTCAATTAAATTCAGCTAAGAAAAAAATAAAAACGACCTAATTGAATCATCAAACGATGATGAATAGAATGAGATAATTCAACCTCGAAATCGAAAGTGTTTGAGGATATTAATTTTAATTTCAATAGTGTCTAAATTTTTCAAATTTTTCAAGCGCCTATATATGCTCTCGCTTTGTCCGTAAGTCTGTTAGTCACGTCGTTTTGTATCACGCATTCAGCCCAACTGGCTGAATCGACTTTGAAAAATGTTTTTGTTCAGTTCCTTCTATCGGATATCTATTTTTGACTTTCTATAGGGGAGCAAATTAAAAAAAAAAGCTTTTTCGCTTATAGCTCGTTCAAAAAAAGCTATCTTAAACGAAAGACAAGAACATTTTACGTACATATTATAATATTATATTAGAATGTGTCAAAACTAGAGACGAACTGGACTGAATTGGCCCCGCTAGCTATGTGGTCCCTGTCAAAAGTAATCCTATTTGCAAACTAAATATTTTCATAGACAAGTCAAAATTCTCTACATAGTATAAATTGAAGTCACTTTTCGCGTCTGTCTGTCTGTTTAACCGCTAACTCCTCCTAAACCACGCAACGGATTTTGATGCGGCTTTCACCATCAGTTAAATAATTTTTCACGGAAGGTTTATATATGGCATAATTAACAATTAATAATTAATTAAATTCGTAACCCGACCGTGAGAATTTGCAACATACTTATATGTCATAAAAACGACCGTACTCAACTGTTCCACTCGTAGCGCAGAGGTTACATCGCAGCGCTCTATGCACAGGGACCCGGGTTCGGAAACTGAAGGCATCGTAGAATTTTTGGCTTTTTTTTCTAAATTCTACATGATATTTATTTATATATTTTTATTCTTTCTTTGACAATAATTATAATTTTTTTAGTTTAGTTTGCGCTCATAGTTTTACAGAATTCCGTTCGATGTCACTATCCCTGTAGTAATCCGTCTATCTATCTTCTTTACATAGTATAACGAGCGTAGTGAGTGAGTAGTGTATTGCACCCGGGCTTTCTTAACACCCGGGCGAAGCCGGACGGGGCCGCTAGTTAGTTAATAAAATAGTATATTGTGTAATAATTGCGGTAAGTTGTCTATTTAAACGGTAGCGGCGATCCCTCTCCGCACCGCAGAGTGGTTTTGGTCAGTCGCTAATGGGATTATGCCTTTTTATTTTGCTCTTCCTTGTTTTCGGTCTCGACATTTTATTTTCCAATCGTCGATACAAATTTGTTTATGTTGCAAATTTATTTTTTTCGGTGTCAAATTAATATCGATAATACTCTTGTCTATGAAATACTGTTTAATTTGTCCTAAACGGACAAATAGTTTGGTCGCTAGCTCGCTTAGTGAGCAGCGACCGCGCCTCGATAATTTTTCAGAGTAATCTTCCGGAGAGTATGACGTCATTGGTTATTAATATTATTCATTGAAGCGTATACTTTTGTGTCGTCGCCGAATGGATCTTTCAGGCGGTATAAGTATTATTTTTCTATCTGCTATAGTTTAGCAGTACGAAGACGACGAAAGTACATCATTTTCATCAGACGATTTTTCCGAACGACCCCCCCAGACAAAACGTAAGACGTGCATCGAATTCCCGTCAAAAAGTGTGTGATAAAATATTAATCTCAATGACTCGTACTGTAGAATTTAAGTTTGACGAATAAGAGAAAAGAGCTATGTAGCTTTGATTTTCTTTGAAGCTTCCAGACAAACCAGAACAAGCTACGCAACAAGGCAAATCTTATAAAGCTCTGAAATGTATAATTTTTAAATAATCATGAACCAATTTCAGAAAAAATTGTTATCACTATTTTTATTATTTAATTAATTAAGCAAAACTAGTATGTAATGTAAACTACACGGTTCATTTTTTATGAACTAATAAATAGATGGAGTAATGCAGATATAGACAAAAAAATGGCGTTATCTTGAAACTGGTAACAACTATTCCGATTTGAATTATTTCTTTTTTAAAATGTGATAAATGCAATATATTAAAACCTTTATAGTAAACTAGCCGTTACCCGTGGCTTCGCCCACGTATTTTTCGATTTGTGATATATTATCCCCTCCCCCGCGAGAAATTCTCCTCCTGCGAAGCGAAGCCGGGCTGGTGGTGTTTATTCGCTCGAATTTTATAATACAAAACTCACTCGCTTCGCTCATTCGCTCGGATTTTATTAATACATTACTAACTCGCTTCGCTCGTTCGCTCGAATTTTATTAATACATTACACACTGGCTTCGCTCGTTCACTCGAATATTAATAATACATTACTCACTCGCTTCGCTCGTCCGATCAAATTTTATTAATACATTATTGCTCACATACGTTATATAAGGAACTCCTGTGCAAAATTTCATGCTTCTAACTTCAAAAATGATGAACTTCCATACAAACTTTCATCCTCTATTTAACCCCTTTAAGGGACAAATTTTCAAAAATCCTTTCTTATTACTCATCTACGTTATATAAAGAACTCCTGTGCAAAATTTCATGCGTCTAACTTAAAAAATTATGAACTTCCATACAAACTTTCATCCCCTATTTAACCCCCTTAGGGGCTGAATTTCGAAAAATCCTTTCTTATTGCTCGTCTACGTAATATAAGGAACTCCTGTGCAAAATGTCATGCTTCTAACTTTAAAAATGACGAACTTCCATACAAACTTTCATCCCCTTTTTAGCCCCTTTAGGGGATGCATTTTCAAAAAAAAATTCTTAGTGCTCACCTACGTTATATAAGAAACTCCTGTGCAAAATTTCATGCTTCTAACTTCAAAAACGACGAATTTCTATACAAACTTTCATCCCCTATTTAACACCCTTAGGGACGGAATTTCGAAAAATCCTTTCTTAGCGGGTGCCTACGTCACAAAAGGAACCTACTGTCCAAATTTCAAGTTTATATCTTGAGCGGTTTGACCTGGGCGTTGTCTGTCAGTCAATCAGTCAGTCAGTCAGTCAGTAACGGAACTGTTTTATATATATAGATATTGACGTTCATCCCCCCTCCGATTTTAGAGGGGTAAAACTACCCCCAAAAATGAGTTTTTTTTTAAATCTCAAAAACTATTAGATATGCAAAAAAGTTTCAATATTTAGATCTCTAAAAATTTGGCCCTTACACATTTTCGTGTAGGTGTAAACCAGAAAAAGGGCCCAAATGTCGCGGAGTTTTTGTCGTATTGGAAACCAATGGCTAATTCATTATTGATGGCTAATTCATTATTAAATTTTAAATTGGAAATACATGTGTTAATAACGCAAGGAACGCCCTAAATCATGCTTTTTGTCGCGTATCGATATCTTTAAACATTGAGAAGTTAATGGGCAGTCAAATTTGAAATCATCATAAAGTTTTACATGTATAACTCAATCTTAAATACAAACATATTATTTAACATCCCATAGACTTATGCTTTGTGATTATTTTTGAAAATTGAATATTTTTAATCATCATCATTTTACAGACATTTCAAATAGAAGCGAATCAGTTATGAACGACATACATTATAAATATATCGTTTCTATAATAATATAGAATCACTGTTGTTGAAGTTGTACACTCACATACATTCCTCAGTGACGTTCGAAACTTGTTCAACAGGGGTCTTGGAAAACAACTTTGTTATAACTGGGAATCTGCATTTTTTGTAAAGGGTTTATGGTATATGTAATTATAGTGAATGTTAATTAAATCTAATATGTAATATATTATTATACTTACCTTTACAGTTACATAATATTATACTTACGTTCCAACGACTGTATCAGTGGCCAGCAGATGCCTAAACACTATTTTTTTTAAATAAAAAAAAATTATAGTGGACAACATCAAGGGTCAAAAATATATTAAAATACAAAAAATTGAATGCAAAATTGACGACGAGAAACTTGAAAAATTCTGTCATAATTCATGTGATATAAAACGTCGCTTTCACTGGTGTGACATCACTGTCCTAGCTATTTATACTCCATGGTCCTAGCGGGTACGGTTTACTGTCATAACAAATAAGGAAGGTGATTTTCAACAGATTACTACAATCTTCGACGTCAATTTTAGTGATGTGCCGGATCGTTGATACGGATCTGAATACGGATATTTGGTCTCAAGATCCGCGAATACGGATACGGATACGGATCTTAACTTTCTTAGAGTACGCGGCGGTAAATACTAAATATTGCACATCGACCTTTGGAAAGAGACTATCTGTTATGGGAAAAAGTTATTGACCACGATATTAAAAAATAAAAAATAATCTTAATGGAATTTAACTGTTTTTCATTATAACCTAATCACCTATATATATAAAATTTTATCTATGAATTGAAAATTGATAAGGTAAAAGATCTGTAAAAGATCCGCCAAAAAACTAACGGATACGGATACGGATACGGATACGGATCTTTCTTTTCCCTCGGATATCCGCGGATACGGATCGGATACGGATATCCGGCACATCACTAGTCAATTTATTGGTCTGTTTCTACACTGGACTGCACTACACTATAGTAATACGAACAAAGCTAATGTCGCATAGTATTTATTGACTATATTTTATATTAACGAAGGTACTAACAACGGATATTTCAGTCTAAAAACGTTAAAACTAGTGACGAACTTTGATGCAAACTTATTTTGTTATGGGTACCTACACATAATTTAATATAATGCAAATACCGTCCGTGTATAATATTGTACACACGGGCGTACATACTTATTAGGTGTTTTGTTCTTTATGGCAAGTTTTGAAGTCGTTTTGAACTGATAAAGTATGTTTTGGCAATACAGAACTTTTAGAACACAACTGCATGTCTGTTGGTCAAATTTTCGAAATCTTCGAACTTGGTTCTATAGCAGTTCTAGACACCCAGTTGAAACAGTCTGAAAAGTACGAAAATTTGATCAACAAACACGCAGCTGTCTCCTAAAAGTTCTGTTCTGCCAACACAAACTTAAGCAGTTCAGAACGACTTCAGAACTTGCCAACAAATACACTTATTATAATATTGTCAGGAACATTAGTCAAGTAAAATAAGTTAATATATCTAAATCCGTATCTGGTTTTAATCTTTTTACACTGAAATATCCAATGTCTATCCCGTCATTTTGTATAATATCAATTATATTACCTACGAATAAATAATGTTACTAATAAATCATAAATTTATTGGAAAAAGACATTCAAATCTAGTGCTGATTTAATTCAATCTAATTTTTTATACGAGCACATTTAGCAACTGAAAAATAAATCTTTTCTTTAATAGCAGCTAACTTTTGTAGCATCAGAAGCGTGTCAGCTCGGTAGGTAGATACGTCCTTCCTTCGACCCGGCCGGCCCTGTCTTTCGGGTTATTTTCATCGTACGCTGTGAAAACTCGGCGGCCTACGAGTTTTCGTAGCGGACGTCGCTGAGACTGATACGTAGGTACACACAGAAGAGCTTTGGGAGCTTGAGAGAGTCGGTCTAAGAGAGAGCTGTCACTGACAGCGTTAGTAATTTGTTTCTCACACAACATACAGTGCTACCACTACATCTACACGCCGCGTTCCTGTGTGTAGAAGGCGCGCGCGCCGCCGCCGCCTCGCGCGAGGAAGAAGGTACGGGGTGCGCGCTCCTCAACAACTGAGGAATAATATTGTGTACCGTATAGCGGACCTTTCAAATGCACACTTTGACTATAACGTATTATAATATACAATATAATAACTAGGATGGGACAGATTGATTCGGGAGTGATTCCATCTATTTTTGTGATCGAGAGAAATGATTGGGTTTTAAGTGGAAACTCATCGACGTTTTAAGGCCCGCTCTTCAAGTATTTACAAAAAAGAAAACTAATACAGGGTCCGGCAAATTGTATTACATATTTCAAACAGCTTATAAAACTTGATTGACTTAAATAATAAAGCAAATGAAATACATATTTTTAAACTAGAAGGATGGAAGTTTATTTATGTTCTGAATATGGTGTCAAGCAAATGACCGCCATCCTCGGCAATACATCCTTCTAAATTTTATATAACAACTTGAAGGACGTGCCGTGGAATAGCATTTATTTCACATCTTTTATTCGTTTTCAGTTTTTCTAGATTTCTGGGTCTATTCACAGACACTCTACTTAGCCCTAGAAAAAAAATCTGGAGCTGGCAGTTCTAGAAATCTCGGTGTCCAAGGAATGGTATGGTCTAGGTCAGCCTCTTGAAAGGAAAAATATCTATTTGACCAATTTTTAAAAAAATATTGTGAAGCCGTGTCAAGTGCTAGAAAAATATCCAACGGCATTATTTAAGTTAGACGGAATTCATTCCATTGATTTAATAAAAAAAGTCGTTTATAGGCTCATTGTTCTAGCAAATTGTTATTTAGTTTTGATCCTATTAAAGAAATAATGTACCAGATCCTGCACCGCGTAATAATTTTGTCAGAATGTTTTTTTTTTATGGATTAACACCAATAGAAGATATATCTGATAAATATTTTTTGGTCGCAGTTATTTTTAACACGCTTTTATTAGCTTCACTTGTATGTTTGCTTGTCAGTTTGTAACCGACTTCTTTGAACTTGATTTTGACCAACTTTGAACGGTCAGATTTAGTTTAAACGTTTTCGACTTATCAAGGACCGACGACAATACAATAATTCAATAAGTTTGTCCCATTATCCTGACCAGGATCTCCAGGACTAAAAAAAAAAGCAAAAAACTTCCGATTGAACTGAAACTTTGCACACTTATCAAGGACCGATGACAATACAATAATTCAATAAGTTTGTCCCATTATCCTGACCAGGATCTCCAGGACTAAAAAAAAAAGCAAAAAACTTCAGATTGAACTGAAACTTTGCACACTTATCAAGGACCGATGACAATACAATAATTCCATAAGTTTGTCCCATTATCCTGACCAGGATCTCCAGGACTAAAAAACAAAAATAAATTATAATTTAAAAAAACTAAAAAACACGCTTTAATGAACTAAAAAGTAAAAAATAATTAATTTTATTGTAAAAAAGCGTGGGGTAGTATGAAAATATGATACAAAGCACCCCACGCTTTTTTACAATAAAATTAATTATTTTTTACTTTTTAGTTCATTAAAGCGTGTTTTTTAGTTTTTTTAAATTATAATTTATTTAATGCAATGAACGTTACGATATAAAGATGTAAGTTATTACATAGAAAAAATGTTTGGAAATCAGTTACATTGCCTAAAGCAGAGATTGGTATCTTTTTACTTTTCAGAGCGTTATGAATTACACACAAAATATTGTATAAATTGATCAAAAGTAAGTATACTATTCATACTACCAAAATTACGGACCGAGTTGAATAAAGGTGCGTTCTGTGAGAATTACGCTACCGATTTGTCGCCGTCCTCTGCTAGACGAAGCTGTGCTGTGCCGTCACTAACGGAGTCAACAGTTTAATCTATAATATATTTGATCCAATACTGTAATTCACAAATGTTAAATTTGAATTTAACCTGGTTTTGGAAAACTTATGCTTTGTTCTTTATTGTGCTATACCTACATTTTTTTAAATAATACATTATTTAAGATTTGAATATTTAAAATTTGAATATTTCTGGTTGACCATTTTACGAAGACCGACATGTACATCCATAATTAATTGGCAGAATTTAGACATTTAGTTTGAAAAGATCATATTATATTATAGTTCTTTAAATATTATTGGTCATATATTATTATGACGATAATGTTAGAATAATTGTTTTACTATTTCGAAATACCTTTTGTCTTACATTTAAGTTAGGTTCATGGAAGATCATGCACTTTTATTATTTATTAAATGCAAGGTTGATTATTCACAATTATGCACAATAGGCACTGTGCCCGGGGCCCACGAGACTGCCGGATCTCGCGATTTTTTTGATAAATAAAGTACTAATATAATAAATTGAATGTTAAATGAAAAACTAAGATTATTATGTGATTTTTAACAGTATAAAAGTATACAAATTTCACAGAACAAAAAATAGATATACCTAGTTGTAAATTATTCATCCAATTTAGCAAAATTATTTTACCTTAAATTAATTAAATGAAATTGTAGTTCCGTTAAGTCCTTGCTCTATTCCTCTGCTCTAATATGTTTATACATAAATTAATACAAATTCCGTTCTCCTTTGATAAACGACAAAAACACAAAATAATATAGTTTCTTGCACTATTAGACCATCAGAATTTTATCAAAATGAACAATCTTGGATAGATTATTCGTAATAATTAATTAATTCGAAAATAATCGTTACTGTTAATTTGTCTCATCACTATACAGACCTCTAAATACTCGGTCGACAGTAGGTACACTAAACAACTAGTCGAAGCACCTTATGGTAACGACGGTACTTAATCAACACAACTTTTCCAAAGCATCGTGTTTTCTATTTGAATTTCTCGCATATAGTCAGAGAACTCTTAATGTGTTTTGTCTTTATTATTCTATTCAGAAGACAATAATTTGTAAGCAATAATAAGGAAGAATGAAAGGGTTT
This sequence comes from Mongoloraphidia duomilia, assembly GCA_039654895.1. NCBI lineage: Eukaryota > Metazoa > Arthropoda > Insecta > Raphidioptera > Raphidiidae > Mongoloraphidia > Mongoloraphidia duomilia. Next base: position 22,622,414 of record CM077525.1, on the reverse strand, counting down.
ATCCGTCGAGAAGAAAAAGGGCTGTTTATTTATTAAATGAAAGGATTCGCACGTGACGTCTTCTGCAGACGATGTGTCCCCTTTGAGACGACGCGGATGATGTTATGCAAGGTTTTAAGTTATTCAGTACCTATATACACTCTTCTTTATAATAGACACAAAAACTTGTGGAGTTATTCAAACATATTTAATTAAAATTAAGGATGAATGATTGACTCGAACTGTCCGATAGTCTGAAACCATTCTTTTATATTATTACTTTAAAATTACATCATTTAAGAAATTGTCTGTTCTGTATTTTCTTTACATTAATTTATATATTTTATTAAAAGAAATTACATAAGATTTAAATATATATACAGGGTGCTGAATTGTTTTGCGGGTAAAAGGGATTTTACATGTAAAATCATGTTTATGAATTTTCCTGCTTCCCTAATTATTTTAGGAAAAATATCTTCGAATAAAAAGTTTTAGAACATAAAATTCTGCATCTAAATCATTAAACAAAATTAATTTTGCATGCTTTGTAACGGCAGAAATTTGATATGAAAATGTCAAAATTTCCTCAAAAACAGATAGCGATAGCCATGGAACTTGAACAAAATGATTAGAAATTATTCTCACAGCTAAAACGTCATCATTTTGTTTAAGTTCCATGTCTATCGCTATCTGTTTTTGAGGTAATTTTGACATTTTCATATCAAATTTCTGCCGTTACAAAGCATGCAAAATTAATTTTGTTTAATGATTTAGATGCAGAATTTTATGTTCTAAAACTTTTATTCGAAGATATTTTTCCTAAAATAATTGGGGAAGCAGGAAATCGCAAAAGTTTGATTTTACGGGTTAAATCCCTATTACCCGCAAAGCAATTCAGCACCTTGTATATATTATTAATATTATGAAGTATTATAAATACCTTTAGTTTAGTCAATGAGTGCTCACAAGGGGAATGTGGATGGAAAAGTCGAAAGCAGAAAGTTTGACTTAGGAACTTTGTTTGGACTAGTTAGGAGATAAACATACTAAAAGTCCTTACCCCTCCGAAGTACGCCCGAGGGGGGCAGGCACAAAGAAGGTCCCGTTTTTTGGTTTTTTGCTTTTATCTCGAAAACGGTGCGTCGTACGAAATTTTGTTGTACTACATAATGAAAGCTGATAAAATTCTCTACAGCTTTAATTTTCACACTTTTTATCTATCTCCATTCTTTGCCTAGCTAGGAGCTTCGAAAAACGGCCGATTTTCAAAAATGTGTTAAATTCTCTGTAGCACACTGTAACAATACGAATTTGCCAAAATCATTTCTTATTGCTCATCCACCTTATTAAAAAATGAATTATTTAATTCGCCGCCTCTTTGGGCGTGACGGGCCTGGTTGTGGTTCCTCAGGGTTTGCCTCTTCTTCTTTCTCCTCAACTGTCGAATCTACGGCTTAATTTCTTAGATATAAACTAATTAATAATTAATAATTAATTTTTATATTTTTATTTTTTTAGCTCGATTCTGAAGAAAATCCAAATCCGGATCGAAACGTCAATTATTTGAATTATTTGTTGTAATTTTTTGTTAATACATTGTCTGAAAAATTGGTCGAGAATTTTATTCATTGATATTATTGGGAGTTTTATCCAGTTTAAAAGTAAACTGTTTCCGCCTTCACCGCGTGGAGGTACTCCCAGCTTGTTATTTTTTAATAGTGTGTGGGTGTTTTTAATAGTGTGGATGAGCAATAAGAAATGATTTTGGCAAATTCGTATTGTTACAATGTGCTACAGAGAATTTAACACATTTTTGAAAATCGGCCGTTTTTCGAAGCTCATAGCTAGGCAAAGAATGGAGATAGATAAAAAGTGTGAAAGTTAAAGCTGTAGAGAATTTTATCAGCTTTCATTATGTAGTACAACAAAATTTCGTACGACGCACCGTTTTCGAGATAAAAGCAAAAAACCAAAAAACGGGACCTTATTTGTGCCCCCCCCCCTTGGGCGTACCTCGGAGGGGTAAGGACTTTTAGTATGTTTATCTCCTAACTAGTCCAAACAAAGTTCCTAAGTCAAACGTTCTGCTTTTGACTTTTCCATCCACAAATTATTCGTTGCTTAAGCTATTTGTATTATGTCCGTCTTGTGACTTCTTGTGATTTATCACTACGCGTTTCAGCAACGAGTTGCCATCTTCAGGTGTGGTTAATTATTTTTTAAAAAACACACATTGAGTATTCGTAACACTATATAATATTAATATGATTCTAAGCACTGTGTATTATGTGGTGGTTTGTGAAGTACTGATTTAAATTTCGAGATTTTATGATTTATATAGTAGGTAGATGAAATGGAATGTATGTGTGTAGACGATTACTGAGTATTGGGTGTTTGTGTGTTGTTAATTATTGTGTCGTATATTATGTTCGATTTTAGTGTTAGTTTGTCATTAAGAATGTTGGTATTGTCGAATTTTGTGGCTTTATATATTTCATATTCTTCCAGAGTGTGTATGTATCATAAGATTTAAATCTATGGGCTAACGCACATATGCTACTCTTTGTAGCACGATATTGCAATTAAGTCGCTTGAAGATCGTCACAATATGCAGCTACCATGACAGCATAAGGTCGCAAATTCTACTGAAATACATATCACGAACGCACGATTGTCGAAAACACTTCGCACGCAGGTTCGTGTTACTCCATGCCATAGAATGTGAAACAAACGCATCAATCGCTAAATTGAGTGAAATTGCAAATAGTATCCATGCCGTTGCTTTAAATCGCGCAATCGAACGAGAAATTTCAAGTAGCTGAATATAATCGTCAAATCGCGATGTAGCCGCGATGCATTTGCTAGATCGCGCGTTTTCGATACAAAAGTAGTATGTGTGCGTTTGGCCCTAAGAGGAACAAATTCGTAAGTGCAAAAAGAGTGTTAGCTAGGCGCGCATGAATGTAAATCAGTCAGCCGGTCGAACTATCGGATAATAATGACAAGAGGTGTTACCATAGATTACTTAGGTGTTACTATATGAAAGGGCGCGCATGAACTGATACAAACGTGGCCGATTTCATGCGCGGTTTTTTTTTCGTACAACACCGTTGTCATTACTTTTCGATAGTTCGATCAGCTGACTGATTTATCATTCACGTGGGCCTAACCTTACAAGAAAAATTTATCTAAGGAAATCATGCAACTTACGTCTTTCTTGTACTCAGTTATCTAGTTTATATAATAACTAGTCGTTGCCCGCGCATCACATGCGTTAACAGAAACTTTATTTTATTTATAACCAACAGCCTTATACAGATGCAGCTCTACTCCCAATCGCTAATTATTGATAGGCCCCCCACGCGTGAGCAAGGGATAGTGCGTCATGCGCTGCATACATTTTTTTATTGAATTGAAACTTTTTTTAACCTCGTTTTTTCCTGTTCGGTTACGCATGTCGAGGTCGCATCACGTTCAATCGAAACGATCAACTAGACCAGTACTAATCGAAAAGCAGCGACGTTTATGTTCAAAACTATATTGTACATCTACATTACTAATATCTTAAGAATATTCAGTCGAGCAGCACATCAAATACCCATTGACCACCAATGATAGAATCTGGATTCTTTACGTTCGTTTCCGTACTGATCAGGGTTCAAATTACATTACGAAAACCACGTTACCAAAATTATATACTTTCGGCGACTTTTACGACTCATTTATTAAATAAATAAAGTTTCACTTCCACTGTGATTTCATGAAACCGCAGCCTAGTTTTTTTTGTTGATCAGCTCTATCGAGTCATAGCGTAGTAGGTATATTATATACCCTATAGTATTCCTGAGATTCCAGGGAGCATATTGGTGCAGTTTTTTTCAAAATCACTTTAGTAGTAACTTTTAAGTTTATAAAGTTCAAATCATACATTAATCGTCAGAATTTTGTATATTAATTAGCGGTCCCCGTCCAGCTTCGCCCGGGTGCTAAGAATTTATGATTTATTATCCCCCCTACGAAACGATGTCGGGCTGGTGGTGTTTATAATATTAGTAGGATTCCGCCTATACGCTAAAATGCAAAAGAATTTCAGAGTTATACGTATTGTTACTAGCCCTCAGGAATTGTCCCTCCCCAGCGAGAAATTTATCACAATAAAATATAGCCTAGGTATATCACTCAGGGATAGTATAATAATAATAATAATAATAATAGAATTTTGTTTGCAGCGACCAACCGGTATACAAAACGTCAAAATACAGAATTCTTTACAATAGATCGTTGAAATGATATGGAACTTTAGAAATTAAGTATATTTTTAATTCATTTTTGAATTTTTTTGTGTTCTTTATCTTTTTCAAATTTTCATGTAACTTTAGGTACATTTTATGACCAGTGTACACAGAACTTTTTTCAAAAAATGTTGTTTTGTGTTTAATTGAAAATTCATTTTTTCTGGTGTGATAATGTTTGCTAACATTTTGATCAAAATAATCTAATCTGTGCATATGGCTTAATAACTCATATGCATATATTGCAAAGAATGTTAATATTTTTTTCTCACGAAAAATGTCTCTACATGTTTGTGTGTACTCCATATTGAAAATTGTTCTAATTATTCGTTTTTGCAATATAAAGATTCTATTACAATCAGGAGAGCGTCCCCAAATTGTGATACCATATTTAATTATTGAAAATACAAACGCATAATATACACAGATTAGACTATTTTGATCAAAATAATTTTTTAACAGCTTCAACTGATAATGACACGTATTTAATTTTTTACAGATAGCGTTAACATGTTCGTACCATTTTAAGTTTTCATCAAATTTGATGCCCAAAAATTGTATTAGGTTTGTTTTTTGAACAGATGTTATGTAATTTATGTCTGCATTGGGTGTTGTTTTAATCTTGAAATTTATGTACTTTGTTTTCTCTAAATTTATAATAAGTTGATTTTTAAAACACCAACCAGACAACTGATCAATGACACTATTAGCTTTTTCCTGAGCTTCATAGTAAGATGAGGCTGCTATTAATACCGTGATATCATCAGCGTACATAATGAGTTTACCTGAATTTATAGCTTTCTATTAGTAAAAGAATTTTTCGAATCGATTCAGTTAGGTCCAGAGATAAGAATTTATGATTTATTACCCCTCCCCCGCGAGAAATTCTACCCCAGCGAAGCGAAGTCGCCTGTCGTTGTTCTCGCTTCGCGTACTTGCCTACAGTTTATAATATTAGTATAGTACATTATTATAGATAGTCAAAATTTCCTGCACCCCCGCTTTACCCCCTTTAGGGTTAAATTTGAAATAACTCGAATAGCCTATAACCTTCCTCAATAAACGAGCTATCTAACGAAAATATTTTTTTTCAAATCGGACTGGTAGTTTCTGAGATAAGCGCGAACAAACATACATACAAACATACAAATTCTTCAGCTTTATTCTATTAGTACTTATATAGATATAGACGATAAATAAATAATTATTAATACGATGATGGCTATATCCAGCATCGATATACGCGTTAATAACACGGTCGTGTCTAGGCAGCTAGCTAATTTTGAACCCTCGACAGACAATTGCTTTTGCGCCATTTCTTTCTCTTTTTTTCCCTTTGTGAAAAATTATACTATATGACCTGACACTTAAATATGAATGATTCTTACCTAACGTGAGTGAAAAAAATAAGAAGTAATGCAATGCGTTGGAGGAAAAATGTTTTTCATCAAATGTATTCGTATGAGACATCAAAATATAATATAAAAGAACGATGCGTTGAATGTTAAACAATACTTTTATTAACTACTTACACGATATTTTTGTGTTTCTCGAAAAAATTCGTTAAGTGTGGCCCGTAGGCCGTACCTTGGAATCAGGGCAGCTAGTGAACGGATATGCTCTGCACGCGGGCGGCAATCAGGGGAATGTCAAATCATATGAACATCGACCTTTCATTAATGATAAATTTTGCTCAATCTAAACTTATAAAAATTTTGAAGCATGTAATTCAAGAATTACAAGGTGCGATATTCATGTAAGTATTGTGTGTAAACGGTTTTACCGAACATAGGGAAAATAACACTGAGAAGATTTACAATTTTGTAGTAGGCTATGAGCCATAAGACCTAATGTAAATATGTATTGGATTACTTACTTAGAAAAAAAGTACAGTGAATTTTTTAAACAATTTTCTTAAGCAACGTTTGACTATTAAACGTAACTCGGAACCTGCTACATAAAAAAAGTCATGAAGTGTCGTAAGACACACGACAAAAACTATGCTTCTTACGCATTTAAAAGTTATTATTTGACCGCCATTTTTTATGGATCTTATTAAACTCTCAATTATCATTATTCAAAAGGATTGGATAATTTTTACAAAGAAGTATATACCAATGGCCGCCATTTTGAAATATGACGTCATTTTATTTTTTTGCGTCCTATAAAACTCGCCAATATCAATTTAAAAAAAATCGGATAATTTTTACAAAAAAGTACATATGGCCGCCATTTTGAAATCTGACGTCATTTTATTTTTTTGTGTCCTATAAAACTCTCAAATATAAATTTTTAAAAGGATCCGATAATTTTTACAAAAAAGTACAAATGGCCGCCATTTTGAAATCTGACGTCATTTTATTTTTTTGTGTCCTATGAAACTGTCAAATATCAAATTTCAAAAAGATCGGATAATTTTTACAAAAAAGTAAAAAATGGCCGCCATTTTGAAATTTGACATCATTTTATTTTTTTGTGTCCTATGAAACTCTCAAATATTAATTTTCAAAAGGATCGGATATTGTTTACAAAAAAGTACATACGGCCGCCATTTTGAAATCCGATGTCAATTTATTTTTTTGTGTCCTATGAAACTCTCAAATATTAATTTTCAAAAGGATTTGATAATTCTTACAAAAAAGTACATCTGGCCGCCATTTTGATATCTGACGCCATTTTATTTTTTCGTGTCCAATGAAACTGTCAACTATCAATTTTCAAAAGGATCGGATAATTTTTTTCAAAAAAGTACATATGGCTGCCATTTGAAATCAGACGTCATTTTATTTTTTTGTGGCCTATAAAACTCTCAAATATAAATTTTCAAAAAGATCGGATAATTTTTACAAAAAGGTACATATGGCCGCCATTTTGAAATCTGACGTCATTTTATTTTTTTGTCTCCAATGAAACTGTCAACTATCAATTTTCAAAAGGATCGGATAATTTTTTCAAAAAAGTACATATGGCCGCCATTTTGAAATCTGACGTCATTTTATTTTTTTGTGGTCTATGTTTTATAGGCCACAAAAAAATAAAATATCAATTTTCAAAAGGATCGGATAAATTTTACAAAGGAGTAGATACTACATATTTCCGCCAATTTGAAATATGACTTTATTTTAATTTTTTGTGTCTTATAAAACTCGCAAATATCAATTTTCAAAATAGTCGGATAATTTTTCCAAAAAGTAGGTACATATTATGGCCGTCATTTTAAAATCTGACGTCATTTTATTTTTTTGTGTTCTATGAAACTCTCAAATATCAATTTTCAAAATGATTTGATAATTCTTACAAAAAAGTACATTTGGTCGCCATTTTGATATCTGACGCCATTTTATTTTTTTGTGTCCAATGAAACTGTCAGCTATCAATTTTTAAAAGGATCGGATAATTTTTACAAAAAGGTACATATAGCCGCCATTTTGAAATCTGACGTCATTTTATTTTTTGTGTCCAATGAAACTGTCAACTATCAATTTTCAAAAGGATCGGATAATTTTTTCAAAAAAGTACATATGGCCGCCATTTTGAAATCTGACGTCATTTTATTTTTTTGTGGCCTATGAAACTCTCTAATATCAATTTTCTAAAGGATCGGATAATTTTTACAAAGGAATTGATTAACATATTATATGGAAGATAGAGATTCATGTACTGAAAAATATACTATAGCTGCCCGCTTACGTTTCATTCCCCTGGCCCACAAACTTAATATTGACTTGTGCTTCCAGCTATATTATTGTTGAACTAACAGATCAGATATTGTCAATGCTACCTCTATACTGATCCTAAATAATGATATAAGATATTTACATCACTGCCAGCTGACATTATTTTAAAGTTTTGAAATTTGTTGAGACTGTATAAAACTTATATAAAGTGATCTTAGTTTAGTTATATAATTTATCTGTAAACGCTATCTGATTTTATATTTCTTTGTCTCTGAATAAAAATTGTTCAAACACTCGTAAAATATATTTTGATGTATTCATAGACTAAGAGCTGATAATACTTTTTTCATGTGTTTTTATAAGACTTGGAACTTTTTTAAAAGATGAATTTTATATATCTCTACAAGGGGTATATAGTCTGTCATTCCAAACGCGGGGCAAAACCACCCCATATTTTTTTTGTTCACTCTTGCGAAAAAATAGACTTATGTGTGTTTATCATTAGTAAAGTCTGGAAAAGTTTTGCCCCGCGTTTGGAATGACAGACTATTTAGTATTTACCCCTTGTAGAGATATTTAAAAGTCATCTTTTAAAATAAGTTCCAAGTCTTCTAAAAACACATAAAAAAGTGTTATCAGCTCTTAGTCTATCATAGCAACTTATACTAATTATGTTAACAAAAGCAAGCAGTTTAAGAGAATTAGATAATCAAATTCATTAAGATTGTAAAATTTGTTGTTAAATAAAAGAATTTAAAAAAAATCTTTCACAATTTTTACAATCGTTAGGGGCCTACACACGATCAGTTTAACTTCGCAGTTTATCTGTGCAGTCAAACTGCACAGTTGTGTAAACTGTACAGTGTGTGGGCTATTTCAGTTTTCTCCTCAGTTCTGTTCTCAGTTCTCTCAGTTTGAAGAGCTGACGTGCGTGGCTAGACACGACTAGAAAGGGTAAGTTCGGTTTTGCGCTCAGATCGATCTGAGCGCAAAACCGAACTTACCCAAAGACTACACAAGACTGTGCCAACTGTTCAATTAACTGAGCTGACTGCGCAATTTATAGGTGCAAAGTAGTCAAATGCGCAGGCCAAAAGCCTGGGTTAAAATTTGCTGAAACTGTGCGGTTATCTCAGTTTATCGCTCAAACATGACGTCACAAGGGTTAAACTGCGCAGTTAAACTGATCGTGTGTAGGCCCCTTTAATGAATTTGATTATCTAATTTTCTTATGTATGAATATTTTTAGTTTGACATAATAATGATTAACATTATTAAGTTTAGAATTAAATAAAATATCAGAATGGTCCAAAAGTCATGCCCTAATGTTAAATCCAATTAAATTCAATATAATGTCTATAGGAAGCCGGAATCAGTTGGCTAAAGTGGCTTCTCTAACTGTAACGCTGTCTGGTCATCAAATTGATTCTGTAGACTATTGCAAAAATTTAGGATTATACATAGACAACTACTTAGTGGAATCGCTCATTTTATCATCTTTTAATTATTGTGATATTGTGTACGGACCATGTATAAACCAGTCAATATCGCAGCTTATCCAAACGTTTTAAAATACATGCCTCAGATTTATTGTATACAACATAAATTTACATATCGCATACTTCGTAGACAACTTGATCACAACCAGCCAGCCAGATTATCTAAATTGCAATTTAAAATATTTATCAGATTATCATAATAAAAATACGAGGTCACAAGATACAACATTGTCAATAAACTTCCATAAAACAAATTTTTATAAAAAATCTTTTACTTATGGTTCTGCCTCTATATACTTATAATAATATTCCTCGTGAATATAAACATCTCAAAAAAGAGGCGTTTCAAAAGAACGTTAGGGATTGTCTATTAATATAACCGCGAAATATTATGCAATATGAACCAATGACGCAAGATTGTCTTAAGTAAAATTACGATGCTAGTCACCAGATGGCCGATTGTCAACACAACTCACTTCTTAAAACTCTACAATTATTCTGTACTCAAAGATTAAATAATAAAACTTAGGATGCTAGTCAACAGATGGCCAATAGTGCGACGTCTAGCTGCCTCTATTAAAAGTGGCCTCATTTACGCTCATAAGGTTCAAAATCTTCTAGTAATATGTTAACCAATGATACTACATATTTCCGCCATTTTGAAATATGACTTTATTTTATTTTTTTTGTGTCCTATAAAACTCGCAAATATCAATTTTCAAAATAGTCGGATAATTTTTCCAAAAAGTAGGTACATATTATGACCGTCATTTTAAAATCTGACGTCATTTTATTTTTTTGTGTTCTATAAAACTCTCAAATATCAATTTTCAAAAGGATCTGATAATTCTTACAAAAAAGTACATATGGCCACCATTTTGAAATCTGACGCCATTTTATTTTTTTGTGTCCAATGAAACTGCGTCCAATTTTCAAAAGGAGCGGATAATTTTTATAAAAAAGTACATATGGCCGCCATTTTGAAATCTGACGTCATTTAATTTTTTTGTGTCCTATGAAACTCTCAAATATCAATTTTCAAAAAAATCGAAAAATTTTTACAAAAAAGTACATATGGCCGTCATTTTGAAATCTGAAGGCATTTTATTTTTTTTTTTCGTTGGAGAGCAGCCAATTATATAATTGTTTCGAAACATATAGGAAAAAATCATTTTACCAACCAGTGGTCACAGTCAGGATTCTAACCTGAACCTTTCCAATTTCGCGTCGGAATGAGCTTACAATACTCGACTGTGACATGATTGCTAAATTAATATTCTCAGTTGAGTATTGTAAGCTCATTCCGACGCGAAATTGGAAAGGTTCAGGTTAGAATCCTGACTGTGACCACTGGTTGGTAAAATGATTTTTTCCTATATGTTTCGAAACAATTATATAATTGGCTGCTCTCCAACGAAAAAAATCTTTCAATTGCATACAGCCGTATAAAAAAGAACTATTATTATTTTATTTTTTTGTGTCGTATAAAACTTTAAATATTAATTTTCAAAAGGATCGGATAATTTTTACAAAAGTGATGTTACACTTTTTCGTGACGTGACGTTTCACTTGTTACGATTTAGGTCCCCATCTGAAACATAACTTTAAAAAAACAAAGCATCTACTACCTATTTGCTTTTGCGTGATGTCTGAACATACTTTTTGTTTGAAACTCAGTCTGGTTGCTTTTGCATGATGCCAGAACATATGTTTTTTTGAGAATCAGTTCGCTTGCTTTTGCGTGATGCCAGAATATTTTAAAACTCAGTCGCAAAAAAAATTCATGTAAATCGAATCAGTGATTATCAAGTTACAAGCGTATAGAGGGACATACAGACAGAGAAAGCGAAATTATTCAGGAAGGTATGAACGTCGAAAAATTTTGGTTCGATCTCTAGGTTCCGCCATCCGACCGACGTCAATAATTAGTTACAAGTCATTTTAACTCAATAAGTCATGGTTTTTAATCGTAAAAATCAAACATCAGCAGTCAAAAAATTGAAATACTATATTAGAATATCGCAATATAAGACAGAACATACGCTATCTTCCAATTTCCATATCACACTGTGCAACAGACAAGGACAACCGAAACAAGTTCGCGATTTATTAGATAAAGTCGCATTTATATATTTTTATTTTCATATAAATTTGTACAAAAAAACTGTGTTGACACAATATTATACATAAAATCTATCTAAAATTTTCTCCTCTTTCGTTTAAGACAGGTTTCGAATCGATCTTATTTAAATTGAGCAAACTATAAGCAAAAAACAACATTTTTTTCTAATTTGCTCCCCTCTGGAGCCAAAATTCAAAAATCGGGTGACGTTAGGATCAAATAGACCCCGAGAGGAATCGAACAAAAAAATGTTTTATAAAATTAAGCCGTTTGGGCTGTACGCGTGACACAAAATAGCGTGACAGATTCACCGATTCACAGACAAAGCGAGTGTATATAAGGGCTTCTAGCTTCGCTAAGATCGCGCCTAAAAACTCGGATTGCAGTGCCTAACCCTGCCGACAATATAGTGTATTAATTGCTAATACAGGCACTGTGGCTTATGTGAATAACAAATTGAAAATTCAAATGATACTTTTAGCAGTTCTCGAATTAGAACCTGGGAGCTGTGGGCGTGTAAAAGAGGAGCCATGGAAACGTCATTAAAATTTCGTTTCTAATTTGAATGAGTTATTCTGTTTCTATTTATTTAAAACGTTAAAGGTATTTGCTATTCATTTTTATCTCACTTTTTTTACTAAAGTACCAGTTTCCAGTAATATTTGTTAAAAAAATATGAAAATCATATTGAGCGACAACATTTCCTTGGTGAACTTATAATTTATTTTTAATTAAGTTATTTCGTAAGAAAAATTATTTTTCTTTTTAACAAAATTATTCAAACTATCAAGAAGAGGCATCTAATGTAAGAACCAGTCCAAAAACACCTAATTTTACGGGCACAGTAGGTACACAAGCTTAAGAAATAATTAGAACCATCAGTAATTATTGAAGGGTATTTATTAATTACTAGGTATACAGTGTTTAATTAAATTCCCATACTATAATGTAATTAATGTCTTCTTTGCACCTGCACATACGATGTGTGAACCACGCTTGCGCATTCGCATGCAGCTTTTAAATGAAAGCTCTCGAACTGTATAGACAGAGACAGAAAGAGGCGACAGAGAGAACTAGCAAGCTCTGTGTGGTATTTCGCTACTGCAATGCATTTGCCGTATGACAGTTGCTGTCTAGATTCGCTCTAACGCGGTATCACCTCGGGAGCCAAGCTGCCAGTTCAGTTTAACTTCTACGCTCGTCTCGTCGCGACGCATTCAACAATTCGCGCCACCTAAAACTTTTCGTCTGTTGTTTGACGTTTTTACCTCAAAAAATATCGAAAATTGTGTATATCTCGTCAATTCAAATTTTTCCTATTGATCATCCAAAATTTATTTTATCGCGATTTACTGATATGTATTTTTTTATTAAAAGTTTGTATCCACATTTTTTTCCAGTGTCAATTTAAAAAATTTGTTCAAAATTGTCCGAAAGATATTTGGTGTAGTTTTAAAGTTTACTGATCTCTAACGTTAGACATAATATTGCATAATCTGTCATTTGAAGCACTCGTATTTGTAGACACCCCAATCATTAGGATTCTCTATTAGGTATTAGACGCACGTGCTATGAAATACTCAACATAAAGTATGAGTAATAAGAACTCCTACCATAATAAACTGATATTGCAATAATGTGATCGAAACGCTGCGAACTTAAAATTAAATAAGAATTTTTAAAATGTTGAAATTTTAAATATCAACACGTTATTCTCAATTTAAATAAGGTAAGGCATTTTAAATACATTCCAATAGGTTAAATTTATTTTACCACTGATGGCCGGTCACTTAAAAATTTAAACAGTCGGCAAAAATTGGTCAAGAAAACTTAAACTGTGCGAATTGTTAGTACCTACGCTCTGTTGCCGTATTGGTTTCGTTAATTTAACATATAGTCAGTTTTACGTCACCGGCCATCAGTTTTATAAGTTAGTTGTAGCAAATGGTCATTCTACTTAAAAGAAAGTAGTTTGTTTTTGTGTAGTCTTATACTGTCTAATGCCGATTTAAAATAAATAAAAATCATTTGTGCAAAAATGAGCATGCATTAGTAAGTGCATATTCTAACAATATTGAAATTTAAAAGCCGAATTCCATGAAATTCGGCCCCAAAGATGATTTCTGACAATAATTTGTATCTATGACTATGCACATATCTACTGTACTGTAAAACATTATGTACAGTACTGTAAAACATTAAGGAACAGGTGCTCTATAATTTTAAATATACTGAAAATCAATACATATTAAATTTTATTTTTTGGAACTGCTTGTTAATAATAACTTTAAATTTAAAAGATCATTTCCTACGAGTTTATTTATATTTAAGTAGGTAGTATAGTATATTTAAGTCGTACATTGCTAATATTTAGTAGATTTCGTATCCATATTTTGAAAAAACTATCTGTTTTATTATTTACTGTCCACGTACGTGCGAATTTACGACATTAATTGCTAATATAGTGTTATTTATCAAAAAGTTATAAAAAGTGTACCTTCTTGACATATTACAGGACGAGAAATAATTTGGTAGGTAACCTAATTGGGAGTGACAGTTTATTATCAAAAATAATAATAATAACAACTTGAACATACGAATTAGCACTAGGCCCAGATAACTCAGAACACCGGTGGCTTTAAATATATAAATTATATTACTTTGGTACCTACCTAGTTTTTTTTACCAGTGGGCTTCAATGGGTTAATTTAACGTTTAAATATTTAATCGCGGGTTTTTGGAGTTACCTTGAAATAAAATTTAATCTCTGATTAAATATGTAAATATCAAGCTTTGCAAATATGTATGCAGAATGTTGATATCGATAAATGTATTGTTAAATAACGCAAACCTGCCTGCAGCACCACTAGCTATAATAATATTATCCTCGATATTATCTATATTACAGTTTTGTTCGTTGTATACAAATTGTTCGATTTTCCAAACAGTTTTTTTCCTTCAAATACTCTGCGATTTATTTATTAATTATAAAAGATAAAGCATTTATAGAAATACCATATTGGCCGTCTATAGGTTCCTTTCGATATGGTAACAGCATTACAATAATTTGAATCCCTGACGACATTCAAAAGTGAATAACCTAGTTGTTGTTTAGTATTTGCTCCGTATATAATGTTAGGAAAGTTTTTCTATTTTTTGAAAAATTTAAATGTCTCAATTTTGTGGGAGGCGCCATCATTGATAAAGATAGACATTAAAGGAAGACCGCCATTCTACGCAGGTGAATCATCGTATCTAGAGAACGGGGACATTTTTTTCTAATATATTTTTTTTAATTCGCAGTTTTGATTTGTATCTCACAGATGAATAATGATTGAGGTACAAAATTGTATGCATTTCGAAATAAATCTATGGTAAAATAATGTGGTGTGTTGAAAGTGTTGAAATATATATGTTGCAGTCAAAACTCCTAACTAGTCAAAAGTACTATTGACCAGCAAAATCAGTCAAAAGTACTTTTGACTGAACAGGTTGGTTAAAAGTGGTTTTGACTGAAAATTATTGGTTATTAGTACTTTTGACTGCAAATTTGCGGTTAAAAGTACTTTTGACTGACGCTCTTCGTCAAAAGTAGTTTTAACTGCAATAAAGCATCAGTCAAAAGCACTACTAACTCGTTAGATGTGAATAAAAAAGATATTTATTAAATGTGAAATCGTTTATTACGAAAAACTTGGCATTACAATCAATACAAAGAAAACATACACTTAAAAATTGTCATTAAAATAGGTAATCAGAAAATTCACAGGTTATAAAAACACAGTACAAATTTAGTCAAATGATCCTGATAAACCATAATAAATTTATCATTCATCATTCATCAAATTTCGCGTCTTCCACATCCATTGCAAACTTTTCTTTTGTCATCACATTCTTTGCAAAAAGCGTTCTTTCTTTTCGTAATCACTCATTTTTGTTCTAATATCAGCACGTTCTCCACTAATAATGAGTAATATAAAAGTTTATATGTGCGTTTGTCGTTATTTTTATCGACCACCTTAACTTTTTAAGAGTTTTGACTGATACAACCAGTCAAAACTACTTTTGACGGAATCACTTAGTCAAAAGTACTTTTAACCAGCTCCATTGGGCAAAAGTACTTTTAACTGTTATTTTAGTCAAAAGTATTATTGACTAAAGCATACGGTCAACAGTACTTTTGACTGATTTTGCTAGTCAATAGTACTTTTGACTGGTTAAGAGTTTTGACTGCAACATATACATGTCGTTAATTAATTGCTTTTTTTTATTTTAAATGCAACACCCATCTGGGTCGGCCCGAAGAAACCCCGCACACCAGACCCTAAACAACGTTTGCACATTTTCACCGCCAACCAGCCTAATTGATTTTTACGTTAATTCTGTAAAATGTGGTCCCATGCATCTATATAATAAAAATCAATTGCTGTTCGTTAGTCTCGCTAAAACTCAAAAACGGCTTGACCGATTTGAATTTTTTTTTTGTTCGCCCTAATACAGGTGTGGTTTAAAAAAAATTAAAATCGATCAAGCCGTTTTTGAGTTCTAACGAGACTAACGAACAGCTATAATAACTGGAGCGAGCAAGCGAAACGAGTGAGTAATTTATTAATAAATCATATATTCGTAGCATCCGGGAGCGAACGAGCAAAGCGAGTGAGTAATGTATTAATAAATCATAAATTCATATCACCCGGGAGCGAACGAGCGAAGCGAGTGATTAATTTATTAATAACAAATTATTATGTATTAATATAATTATATACGGTACTCAAAGTTTCAAGCAATCATTTAATTTAATTGAAAAATCATTTTATTCTATAAATCACTATCTTTCAGTTTCGTAATATTTACAATTTCTGATCACTTATTATTATTACATAGTATTGTGAATATAAAAGATATTATCAAAATCGGTTCTAAATGGGACTCTAACAAACGGACGAACATGACGAAATTATATGGGTTCCTACCCACCTATTTATAGAAACTTTGATCGCTGGGCTTTTTGTAACGCAAACTACTTTAGACACGGATGTGGTACGAACTTCTTTGAGTAAATTATTGTTATAAAATTTTAACAATATTTTTTTACTTATCACATAAAAATGCATTATAGTGTTCAACTTCTCGATAATCAGTACCTACTTTTTATCTGCCGTCCCCAAAAATGTGTCACTACTGTCACCGCACGCAAAACTGTAATAAGTGTACTGCAACTGCGTTTAAGATCAGCTGATCTTAAACGCAGTTCCAGTTGCAGTACACTATTTTTTTTTAAAGTGAACATGATCAGCTGATCATGTTCACTTTAAAAAAAATAGGAGGTGCGATAAGTTGATCGTCAATTTAGAGTGAAGTGAATAATTAAACCAGATTATACCAGTTCAGCTTTCCCACAGAGCTCAGCCTCAGGACCCATATTGTAATACGATACGAGGTATTGTACTTTCGGCGTGTGTGCGAACGCGGGTGGTGCACGTGCAAGTAGTGGAAGGAAAGAGGGCAGGAAGAGTGTGAAAGGAGGAAAGGTATAGAGCAAGCAAGCAACGGGCTAAAGAACCACCTGCTCCCTGCGATTAGATACACCTGTGTCCGCTATAACACCCCCACCTCCCGTCGACCGACCGAACGGTACTTACCCTCAGACTGCCACCTATACTCCTACACCCTACCCCAACACATACATACAATGCGTCTTTCTCTTTGTTAGGTTTGACATGCCGTATTAATTGTTAGATTTTTTATATCGTGACAAAAATTAATAATTGTCGGCTGTACGTATATTTGTTTAACAAAAAACGGAATTAATCTTTTTAAAGGTCTTGTTTATACGTGTATAGTGAATAATGATGGACCAGGCTGTTACTTTTTTGCAACAGTTATAACTTATAACTGTAACAGTTAAAATAAATTATTAGTAAAAAAACGGTCAAGTGCGAGTAGAACTCGCGCCATAAGAGTTCCGTACCATTATAACAATGTAATAAAAATTACGTTTATCACGTAATAATTCCCAGATATAGTTTACAACCATCGCATAGGATGGCGCTTCGCTTACTTGTAGCGGATAACTAACGATTCGGTCGACCGCAAGATTGGTTTGCGTCCATAACTATAACATGCTTTTAACTTGTCCTCACATATACTAATTGTGAGTGAGTCCGTATCAAAATACCTAATTTTTGAATGATCGTGTCTTTTTATTGGATTGAGTTAGAGGCTTGAATTTTTACAGTTGTAGACCTTAGTATTTGATATGAATTTCAACTTGATACCTCTAGCCGTTCCTGAGAAAAAGGGTCTTGACGGAAGTGGAACCTTAAAAATTAAGTTTGACACGTGATAATTCCACATAGAATTAGAAATTAATGTTTATATTTGAAGTCGTTCAAAATTTACTTGGAAGATTATTTTTTACTGATTTTACGTTTTTTTAATAAAAGTGTAAATACTTAAGTTGTAGGTGGTGAAGACCAAAACGGCAAGAAATTCATTTAAAATAAACGGCCAAGTGCGTCTCGAGCCACGCACAGAGTAGGGTTCCGTACTATGTAAGTTATGCTAAACCTACAATTTTGATGAAATAAATAACATAAAAAAACTCGGGTCGCAGTGCCAAACCCTGCCGACAATATAGTGTATTTGCTAATACAGGCATTGTGGCATTATTATGTAAACTTAAGTTTGTTTTTTGACAAAATAAAAAATTTAACCCCTTAATACATCCCTTAAAATAATTAAATTTTTCTAAATTTCAATATTAGACATGGATTTTATCAGTACACCCAATTAAATACACCCTTCCATAAGTAAATCCGTATCAACAAACTAGTGTTTTCATAAAATTTGAAAGTCCGGTCCTGTCGGGCCGATTTTATTAAAATTTTAGCAGCACATTTTAATCTTTACTAAAGAGTTAAATTTCAATTTTGAAACGATTCTGACAAATTTTTCGGTATTTTTGGGCCCAAAAACTTTTTGGAACCCCTAAATACAACCCTGAAAATGGTCCGATTGGGCCCATTTTAAATAGGCTTCTTGCGGTGATGGGTTCCAATGTGTGTACTAAATTTCGTTTCAATCGATTAAGTCTGTCGAGAGTTATCGTGTACATACATATATATATATAAATATATATATAAATAAATAAATTTATATATATTTATATTTATATATATATATATATATATATATATATATATATATATATATATATATATATATATATATATATAAACATTTTCAAAAATGGTGCCAAAGTGTTCAGGAGGCTATGAAACGTCGAGACATTTTGGTCCGACCCCTAGGTCCCGCCATCCGACCGACG
Organism: Mongoloraphidia duomilia; assembly: GCA_039654895.1. Taxonomy (NCBI): domain Eukaryota; kingdom Metazoa; phylum Arthropoda; class Insecta; order Raphidioptera; family Raphidiidae; genus Mongoloraphidia; species Mongoloraphidia duomilia. The sequence goes on along the minus strand of CM077525.1, from coordinate 22,603,515 downwards.
CCAATAGTGTATGTGCCATATTATGGCAAATACACTAAAAACACATTCATAATCTACTCAAAAGGTCCTTTTCAACGATATCCCATAAGATTATAGGCACAAAAAAAATTTTTTTTGCCCCCCGTTTGCTAAACCCTACAATTTTGATAAAATAAAATAAAAATACATTCATAATCTACTCAAAAGGCCCTTTTCAACGATACCCTACAATAGGTACAAAAAAAATTTTTTTTTGCCCCCCGTTTGCTAAAACCTACAATTTTGATCAAATAAATAAAATAAAAAGACATTCATGATTTACTCAAAAAAGCCAGCTTATCCTAGCTACCCCACAAGAATAGGTACAAAAAAAATTTTGTTTGCTCCCCGTTTGCATGTATGGGCGCTTTCTTTTTTTTCTGTCTTTAGTATTTGTTGATAAACTTGATTCTGGAGTCTAGAGGATATGAGTGATACTTGACGTGAATTACAGCTTTATAGGTAATGACTACTGACGTTGTTATAAGATAGACCTGGTAACAAAATAGGTCTAAAAATTACAACTTTGACGGTCTCTAAAGTCAAAAATTTGCAAACTAACAAAATAGAAACTAGTATTAATAATTCCAAACACTTCGAATATTAAACTTGAAAAATTATAATTTAAAAAAACTAAAAAACACGCTTTAATGAACTAAAAAGTAAAAAATAATTAATTTTATTGTAAAAAAGCGTGGGGTGCTTTGTATCATATTTTCATACTACCCCACGCTTTTTTACAATAAAATTAATTATTTTTTACTTTTTAGTTCATTAAAGCGTGTTTTTTAGTTTTTTTAAATTATAATTTATTTTTGCTTTTTAGTCCTGGAGATCCTGGTCAGGATAATGGGACAAAATTATGGAATTATTGTATTGTAATCGGTCCTTGATAAGTGTGCAAAGTTTCAGTTCAATCTGAAGTTTTTTGCTTTTTTTTAGTCCTGGAGATCCTGGTCAGGATAATGGGACAAAATTATGGAATTATTGTATTGTCATCGGTCCTTGATAAGTGTGCAAAGTTTCAGTTCAATCTGAAGTTTTTTGCTTTTTTTTTAGTCCTGGAGATCCTGATCAGGATAATGACTTATTGAATTATTGTATTGTCATCGGTCCTTGATAACTGTGCAAAGTTTCAGTTCAATCTGAAGTTTTTTGCTTTTTTTTTAGTCCTGGAGATCCTGGTCAGGATAATGAGACAAACTTATTGAATTATTGTTTTGTCGTCGGTTCTTGATAAGTCGACAACGTTTAAACTAAATCTGACCGTTCAAAGTTGGTCTAAATCAAGTTCAAAGAAGTCGGTTACAAACTGACAAACAAGCAAGCAAGCAAGCAAACATACAGGTGAAGCTAATATAAGCGTGTTAAAAACTTATATTTTATATAAATTTAGAGAGCTAATCGATCATTGGTAAGGTTCACTTTCTGGTCGGCAAATTAAGCAAAAATTTGTTAACTTTTAATATTTTCTTTAATCCGGAATTCCGATATTAATTTCTTCAGTTCCGGAGTTGATATGTTATAAAAAATGTTCTCCGACATTCCGCCGGAATTGCGAAATCTCTGAATTTCGGTATGTAAATCAAAAAAAACTCGGGTCGCAGTGCCAAAACCCTGCCGACAATATAGTGTATTTGCTAATACAGACCTTGTGGCTTTATTATGTGAACTTAAGTTTGTTTTTGGACAAAATAAAAAATTTAACCCCTTAATACATCCCTTAAAATAATATTTTTTTTCTTAATTTCAATATTTTTATCAATGCAACCTCGGTACCAAATTAAATACACCCTTCAGTAAGTAAAGCATTATCCGCAAACTAGTGTTTTCATAAAATTTGTAAGTCCGGTCCTGTCGGGCCGATTTTATTAAAATTTTAACAGCACATTTTAACCTCTACTAAAGAGTTAAATTTCAATTTTGAAACAATTCTGACAATTTTTTCGGTATTTTTGGGCCCAAAAACTTTTTGGAACCCCTAAATACAACCCTGAAAATGGTCCGATCGGGCCCATTTTAAATAGGCTTCTTGCGGTGATGGGTTCCAATATGTGTACCAAATTTCGTTTCAATCGATTAAGTCTGTCGAGAGTTATCGTGTACACACACATATATATATATATAAATATATACATACATATATATATAAACATTTCCAAAAATGGTGCCAAAGTGTTCAGGAGGCTATGAAACGTCGAGAAATTTTGGTCCGACCCCTAGGTCCCGCCATCCGACCGACGCCAATAGTGTATGTGCCATATGGCAAATACACTAATAAAGATATTTAACATGACGGTTGAAATCAAACGCACTGTATTTTATTCATTTCACTAGAAGTTTCACTTCTGTAATGTGTAGTGTAAACTACACGGTCTATATTTTTCATATATTGGTGTTCGTTTTTGAGGTCAATCCCAAGGTCCAGGTCTTAGACCTATACCCGGAAAAATGTATTTGTATTTTAATTGTCTTCGCAATATAAATGTACAAAATTAGTAGCTTTAGAATGTATAATGGCGAAGTTCCGCGCCTACTATAAAAACCAATTTTATAAATCGTTGCCCTTTATTATACCATTTATAATACATTGACCTTTAGGTATAAGTTATAGTAATTAAAATTATTGAATTAATGTATTATTTATAGATTTATACGTAGGTTTCTTAATTAAATACCTACGTAGGTTTCTTAATTAAATGCAATCTAATCTTGGCAATTACGCATTCAGTTTAATAAAATATAAATTGTGTTGAATTTGGAAAAAGCGAGGGCGTACCTTTGTCTGCACAAAACGGCAACATTATACAATCATAATTACTTTAAAAAGTATTTTATATTCAGAAGAGCATTGTGTGGCCTGAAATCAAAAATTTTAAAATTTGGTCGATAGCATCCCAAGAGGAGGCAATTATCTTCAATTTGACGCATAAAAATGTCTACTCGAATCAAAAATACGATCAGGAACGTGTAATAAAGTTTTAGGCGGGAGGAAGGGGATACTTCTTCCACTTGTTTTCCTTAAAGAAACTTGCGGAAAACGTTGTTTCTAGCGAGCGTATTCTGTGAAGGGTGCTTGGTTACGCTAAAAAACAACAAACTGCTAACGAGTTAGCTTAAGGATATTGGCAAATTAAGTGAGGATCACCGTATAGTTTAGAAACTGTCATTTATGAAATAATTCTGCACTTGGTTATTGAAAATTTTCAATGGAAACAGGCCCGACCCATTAGACACGATTGGCCTAAGGGCCGCGAGGTTACGCGGGACAGCGTGATGATAATATGTACCTACCCTATAATAGGACTTCTGAGATTCGAAAGATCGTGCTGGTGCAGGTTTTATTAAAATCGGTTCAGTAGTTTTATTTTGTTGTATATTATAGACTTGTCGACAACTTTGGTCAATAGCGTCTTAATTCACAAAACATTCATAAGCGAAGTGGGATTCGAACCCATGACAGCTTTTTCCAAAGGCCATAGCACGCTGACCAATTACACCAAGCTGTCCTCTCCAGTAGTTTTTAAGTTAATAACCTGCAAACATACACCACCCGTAAGAATTTTATATATAACTAGCGGTACCCGTCCGGCTTCGCCCGGGTGCTAAGAAAGCCCGGGTGCAATAAACTAGTCACTCGCTTCGCTCGTTCGCTTGAATATTATAAATACACTACTCACTCGCTTCGCTCGTTCGCTTGAATATTATAATTACGAACAAATTTGATTACCATAAAAAAAGTTATAGTGAGTCAACCTTAAAAGATAGACATATGCTGTTGTGAACTTTTTTTTAGAACTTTTAATGGGGAACAATTCCGTCATACATGATTTTTGCGTAACTTTAACCGTTTACGCAGCGGAAGCTCTCAAAAGGAATATTTTTTTCCGTTTTTGCAACATTTTTCATTGATGCTCCGCTCCTATTGGTCGTAGCGTGATATTATATAGCCTATAGCCTTCCCCAATAAAAGGGCTATCTAACAAAAAAAAAAATTCAAATCGGACTGGTAGTTCCTGAGATTAGCGCGTTCAACCAAACAAACAAACAAACTCTTCAGCTTTATAATATTAGTATAAATTAGTGTGTACTGTGTAGGTATAGACAAAAGTCAAAAGATAAACAAAACTATCTTAGCAGACAATTTTAATCATTAGATCTTTTGAAATGTAAAGAGTAAAGGCGTGATGTCTTTTGACAGTTGACCCGATTTGATTAATTCCGATTTTAGTCACAAAATAGCGCAGTTGCAGGCGCCACTTGCGAATAGTAAAAACTAAAATGCGTGACAGCTTGTAACTTCGTCCCATTCCAGTGTAACAAGGGTAAAAAAATAATAGATACCTACTAAAAGCCTTATCGCCTGCAACCTCCATGAACGGCCTTGATACACAGTTATAATGATTCATCACCGCTCGTCATTCACCAAACGCGTGCGTATCTGGATCTGCGACCAAAAGGAAAAACCGCTTATATCAAATTTGTGGTAAAATAAGATATGAGGCCGTCCCACAATATGCCAGAATTTGATAATTTTGAACAGTGCACATAATTCGTCATTCCTAAACAAATATGAAATAACGCAAACCAACTTGTTCATTCTATCCTATTTCTTATTTGCAAATAAGAATTTAAAAAAATTAGGTAAAACGTCTCAAGCACCTTCGCTTATCCGCCATGATGACGCAAAGAATGGTCGCCGCCGCTTATAATTAGTAACTATTCTGACACTTCAACGTCAAACGTAACCTAAAACATAATAAGCATACAAATCTAGCTTCGATCTTTGAGAATTTTTTTTGCACAATTTAAACTTCCAAAAAATTATCAAAAAGTGCGTTTGAAATTTAGATCCTAACCATAAAAATTAAAAGAAAAGTCAGACGACCCCATTAAGGTTGAAATATTCAGTCGATTATTAAGTGAAACTTTATAGCCTCGTTTTTTTTCGTTCGATTACGCATGTCGAGGTCACGTCAAATATAACAATCGAATTAATCGACCAGACCAGTTTGTACGACTGCATACAAGTGTGCGATGGTAGTCGACCAAGTCAGTGCTCATCTGCACATCAAATACCCATTAACCACCAACGATAGAATCTGGATTCATACAGGGCTTGAGAATGGCCGAGCGTGTAGCAATGCTCTTGTTTACATGGCGTTGCTATGGTTCCTCTATTACAAGTCCCCAGTTCCCGGGTTCTAACCCGAGAGCTGGTAAAAGTGTCAATTGGATTTTCAATTTATTATTAAAAAAAAATAATAATGAATTGGTGCTAGGCCCAAATAACCTTAGCTATTGGTGGTCTTTAAAACACAATGCAATTCTGGATTCATACGTTCGTCTTCATTCATTGATTAGGGTTCGAATTACCAAAGGTGGGCATTAACTCGTTAATCCGTTAATCGTTAATTAACGAAGTTAACAATCTGCTGAACGGATTAACTTTTAAGTTAACTTCAAAAAATGTTAACGCTCTTGTTAACTTCCGTTAACTTTAGTCCGTTACATTAGTTGTTTGTTGACATGCTGTCGTCATTTTGTTTGTTTGAATTACGCGCCATGCCACGCTCGTATGTTCGGCGACTGTCGGCAAGTCGAATGGTGAACGATATCATATATGCGAAGTGCGCGTGCGAGTGTATATATATATATATGTATAATTTATGCTAGGCATGGGCGTGAGTGTAAGTAAGCAAGTCTGCTCAGTTAGTGCCACTGCCTGTGAATACGACAAATTGTAACCTAACTTTTTTGTAAGCTACTTAACTAAACTACTGATTGTGTATTTTTTAGTTTTTTTTTTCATTTGTGTTGATTGGATGGTTAGTGGTGTCAGGTGTGAAACTGATCAAATTGTCGTTCACATTCATAAACTCATTACACTTACATCATGGACACTATAGTACTGAAATTAAATCAAATCCTTGGCCTCACTTAAGTGTTTTATTTACCTATTTCTCTCAGCCCAAAAGCAGTATAAGTTTTAAATGGTTAACTTTTAACGGTTAACTTTAACTTGCGTTAAATTTTCGAAAATTTAACGCTCTACCTATTAACGAAGTTAACTTTTTATCTATCGAATTAACGATTAACGAAGTTAACTTTTGGATTAACTGTGCCCACCTATGCGAATTACATTACCACAACCACGTAAACAAAATTATACACTTTCAGCGATTTTTATTACTCATTTATTAAATAAATAAAGTTTCACTTGCAACGTGGTTTCATAAAATCGCAACTAGTTTTTGATTTAGTTCTGCATTTTGAGTTGTAATTAAAAGAGACAACACTGCGAACAATGTGGCACACGAACATCGCAAACGAAATTCATTCATCAATGTACATTAATTTGAATCTAAATAAACTTAAAGCACCGTTATTAGTATTACATGTTTATTTAGGTTAAATGTAAAATGTACACTGATAAATAAATTTCATTCGACACGGCATTTACGATGCTTGTGGAGTGGGAAGGTACTTCGAAGTATGTGATTGCCAGAGCTATGTTTTTAATGCAAAAGAAGGCTTTCGTTCACGGAACACTAGAGAACGAACGACCCAATACTTCCACCGTCATAGTGACTTATTCTGCGGTAAATCTCAAAAACTAATGAAAATCTGACCTTCGCTATAGTTTTCCTATAGATAATCTTTACCGGCCTCTTTGTACGCTTGATTTTTTTTCAAGATTGTAGAACTAATATTTTCAGACAATAAGGGAGGGACATACTTTTTTGGTAGGTATATTTTTATACAATAACTCATCAAAAATTAAATGAAAAAAATGTTATATAATATTTTATCTTCAAAGTGAGCCCTTTTCAACGATATTCCGAATGCTAAATAATTAAAAATATTTGTTTATATTCACTTTATTAGTCGCGGAGAACTCAAAAATTATTTTCTTTTGGTAAAACAAGTCTTGAAATATATGCGGGTAATAATACGCTAGTTAGTATAAAAAAACTCCTCAAGTTTATCAGTTGAACCGTTTAGGAGTTAGAGGCTTGTGATAGAAAGACAAACGTAGTGTCACTATAAGAGTTCCTATTTTTGCCAGTTTGGTATTTGGTGTGAGCAGATGCATGGAGAAGATTTCAAAGTGACTGTAGCGCGCAACAACGGATCAATAGAGAAACATGCGGTAGTACCTAACTCCCTTTTCTATGGTAACCACTAAGCATAAAATATACGTTATTGTAAATAATAAAATATAAAATGGGCCGTTAAAGTGACACTTCTTGTCAAAATAAAGTTGGAATTTTTATACAGAAAAAATATAATATGTAAAATGTTCAATTGCTTTTAGATTTATTATAAGATAATTTGTACTTACGAAATTGCTTTGCGAATCATGAAAAAGAAGTCTTATGATATATATTGTTCACAGAATTTCACAAAACACATTTTTCACGTTGCTATTTTTGAATTCAACAGAATCATTGAATGATTACATTTTAACTTTAGTACCTCCGATTTACGCTAGCATTCACCAGAATGCAGGACCGGTCGTGCTCACAGCGAATATGGGACTTTAAAAAATACGAAAAAATGTACATAAGCGATTTTGTATTTTCACAGCATAATAATTAATATGCGTGAATACATAAACACACACATGTATTGAAAGAGGCAGAGAGTGTGTGTGTGAGAGAGAGAAGGGGAGGTAAGGATAGAGAGGATTTCATTGAGGGATCTGTTTTCCATCTTGTAAAACGTTTACTATGAGAGATCACAACTAGACATGGAACATATGGCGCGAACATGAACCTAAGTGCAATTGTGTACAGTTCACACACCTCTTTATATGAAACTAATCAGTAATTAGCAGCCAATCGTTTATTATTATTATTACTGACCGACCATATACCAATGATCTTTAATTTATGGACTTTGCAGCTCCAGAACCGACCGTTGGACTTCCTATGTATCGAATACACAGACAAAACAAATTTGCCTGTGTGAATATAGACAAATAGGAAGCCACAATTATTATTATTTTCATTCTGCAGGAAATTGAAAAATAGTTGGCAAAACCAAAAGTGCACATCCCGCTAAGTTTTTCACTGTAGGATAAAGATAATAAAAACAATATTAGGTAAATAAAGCATTAATAAATTTAAAAAAATAAATAAAATAAAATAAAATTGATGATTTATTACAAAGGTTCAATCAGTTTAATGAAAAGATTCAATTCACTATGGAGAAAGAAGTTGATAAATCAATTCCATTTTTGGACACCTTAGTAACACGCTCAGCTTCGGGAGAATTTATTGTAAACTATAGACGCGTCGACAACTTAGGTCATTAGCGTTCGGGAGAATTAAAAACGAATTGGTATATGAAACCTTCCCATTCAGGCAGGCTTCTGAATTTTCGATCAAACCATCCAGTACAGCAGAAAATTAGTGTTATAAAAAGCTTGTTACACAGGGTAACAAAATTAAGTCACCAAGACTACCATAAGGACAATTTTAAGAAAGTTGAAAATATCTTAAAAGCTAATAATTACCCTGTCAACTTTATACATCAATGCGTTGATAAGTTTATAGAGGACCAAAATCACCTAAATAACACGTTGGATACTGTGAATGAAAGAACTAAGTCTACCAAGTTTTACGTTAGATTTCCATTTGTGAAGAACTTGTCCTATAAGATCAACAGATTATTTTCTAACACAAATATTAAGTTGGTGTTGTATAACTTAAATAAATTGAATAAGTTATTCACAAGACTTAAAGATAAGACGCCTAACTCACATCAACCTAATATTATTTATAAAATACCTTGTGAATGTAATAAGTGTTATGTGGGACAAACCAAACAGTTATTAAAAAATAGAATTTATCAGCACAAAATGGACTGTAGAAACATAAACTTATTAAGTGATAATAAGACGGCGTTGTCATCTCATCATTTCGACACTGGGCATAAATTTCTTTTCAATGAAGTTAAAATATTAGATAAAGAGTCAAATTGGAAGAAACGCAATATCAGTGAAATGTGTTTTATTAGAAAAAACAATTCAATCAATTATAGAACAGACACTCAAAATTTAAGTAGTCAGTACAATTATGTTATGAAATTATACTAAAATTTGTATTATTATTATTATTGATTGTTAAAAAGTTTTAGTCAACATAATTTGTTACCATGTTTTTGTCTTATGTACCCTATCTTATGTTAATTGCTATGGTTAGTAATTAATATTAATTTTCATAAATATTGTTATTTTTGTGTACTTGAAAAAGTTTAAATATATAAACGAAACGTCGTACATTTAATTTATTAAATCAAATATTTGTCCACTATCCTGCGATTTTCCTTAATTTTATTATAAATGAAAATATAAATAAATATCAAGTGAAATAAAAATATAAAATAGATGTAAAAACAATAATTATGATATCGGTCGGAGTCGAACTGGAGAACTTGTCCGTACCGATGCAGAGCTCTAACTACTAGTCCACGATCGTTATGGATGAACAGCTACTTTTATGGTATAGCACTAGCACTTAGTTTTTCTACGATATTATTTTATACTGTACAATATTATATTACATATTATAAGCTGTCAAAAATATTAAAATAAAATTGTTTATAAAAATTAAACTAGTGAACGCATTTCAGTAAATTTAAATAGGGTTCTAGTCTGATAGTAAAGAAAGCGAATAAAATATAAACCAAAGCGATTCGTCAAGAATTGCGATCTGTAGAGCTCGGAGATACGTACGTACAGACCAACCGACAACTGCTGTTCGCAATTTCAGTTTCAATTTTAGAAGTAATTATGAACTCGGATCAATCTAAAAATGGTTCCATTTTATAGAACAGAATCTCCCCTTTTCAAAAAGCTGCAATTTAAATGGATTTCGTGCGAAATTAACCTAGATATAACTTCTTGTATGAACGAAGCTCCGCTCTGACGCGCTAAGCGATAATAGAGCACATCCGCTAGACGTAGCGTAGCGGCATGTGCAATTAGGGCTGACAAGGAGTTGCGGTAGGATGAACTCTGGTACCCCATGATGATATAAAAGGACTCGTTCAGATCGACATTTTGACGTCAGTTTTATTTATGTAGTCGATGAAATAAAAAGACAATCCAAAAAATGACCGGAAGTGACGTCACTATCCCATGATCCGACTAAATAAAAATAATAACAATTGTGGCTCCCTATTTGTCTGCCCCAATCACACAGACAAATTTGTCTATGTATTCAATGCATAGCAAATCTAACGGTGGGCCCTCCGTCTGTTTAGTGCGGATATTGAGATTAGCTGACGCATTTTAACTTTAGCAGCATCATAAGAATATACTGATGTAGAACTTTAAGCGCTGACAACTTAAGCGTTGGATTTTCCTGGCATTTTTCAAACCGTTATAATAGCTAAAAGATCGTGACAAAAAATTGCAAGAGTTTTAGAAAGGCTAATATTTTAATATTAGATAAATAATATTAATATACTACTATAGTCAGTGGTCGGTATACCTGACGTCGAGGCGTTTTAAAAAATAGTTTGGCACAAAGGGTTAATTTATTGAATATAATTTATGAAAAAAGTGGCCAAGTGCGTGTCGGACCACGCACAGTAAAGGGTTCCGTAGTCGGGATGAACGTTGAACGTTCACGGTTAAAATTCAAAGCTAATAATACATTTATGATAATTTATAGTCTTTTAAATAGCGCGTAAGTAGTATATTTATGAGAGTTCTGGATGACGTCACGGCCGGAGTACGGAGGTTGTAGAACTCTCATAAATATACTATTCGTGGAACCGAAAACATCCCATATCTCAAAAACTAGAGAACATATATCTTTTTGAAACCAATTTTCGTTGAAAATATTTTATAAATTCTACTACCTTAATTTTTTCAAAATTTTCCACTCCATAGTTAGAAAGTAAGAGGGGGGACACACTTTTTACGACTTTAGAAGCGCATATCGCACCAACTATTGACTTAAACAAAAAAGTTATTTTGGAACTTCTATATCATTTTTCAAGACGTATCTAACGATACCCTACACGCTTATGTGCACTAGAATTTTTTTTTCATCCCTCAGTTAAATGTATGGAGTGCCACCCCTCATTTTTGTTTTCGTAATTTCAGTACACCTACCTTCCAAATTGCATCTATATAGTGCCAATAGTCTCCGAGTAAAATGGCTATAACATACGGAAGAACGGACAGATGGATAGGACGAAATTATAAGGTATCCGTTTTTGCCATTTGGGTACAAAACCCTAAAAAACAGTCAAAGATCATTTTGATGAAAATCGACCTAGTCAGCAGTTAAAAATAATATTGGTCCAATTAATTATCTGCAGATTATATTGTATATATACGATATATACAGGGTGGGTTACAGTAGCAATAATTCATCAATCGATGGTTCATCGAAAAATAAGTCGACATGCATAATTTTATTTTTTTCCAAAACGCTTCCTAAGGTAGATACACCCCTTCAAAGTTCAGTTTTAAATTCTTTTTTTTTGTCCTAACTCTCAGGTCATTAATGCGTTTTTGACCAAATTTGGTACAAGTATTTATACAATAGATACTCATTACTTGAGGTAAGTAACTTTTGTCAAAATTGTCAAGTGGCGTAGATACAGGGGGGTTGTTTCACTTTTCCCGCCCTATTTTCTACGCCACTGGATATTTTTAAAGAATAACATTTTTTTCGAATTCCCTGTTCAATTTAGAAAAAAAGAGTCACTCTTGCGAAATTTCGATTTGAGGCTTCGTTTACGAGATAATTGGAGTTGAAAGTTTAGAATACTTCTAAAATAGCCACCTATGAAAATAATAGGTCTGGAATCTTGTACAATAATTGTAAACTTTTTACTGTTTGACGAATTTAAATAAATAATTCATTAATTAAATTAAAAACAACAAATAAATAACTTATGAAAATAACCAACAAAGTAGGCGATACTTGGTTTTGAGATAATTTATGACACTTGTCAGTATTGATTTTTAAAACTGAAGTTTGAAGGGCTGTATCTCCCTTAGGAAGCGTTTTGGAAAAAAATAAAATTATGCATGTCTACTTATTTTTCGATGGACCATCGAATGGTGAATTATTGCTACTATAACTTGGTCCACCCTGTATAATTAGGTTAAAATTTTACGGAAAATTTAAAAAAATGTAACAGAATTTAAAATACGTAAAATAAAAATAATTAATTTTCAAAATCACTAGTTTTAGATAATATGCAAGACCCATCTTCCATTTTTTTCTCGGTAACCAATACATTTTTATAATGCTAGATGCCTGCATCATAAAATCAAATATCTTTTTCCGTTTAACAATTTATAGTTTTCACTTACCTATAGATATCACTTAAGATATTAGCCTGCAACGCAAGATGTGCAGTCCTTTTTCATTCGGCACAATGGTAACTCTATCCAGTTAGGAAATAGGGATCGGTGATATCGTCGGTTCTGTACCATAGATCGATGGTAATGGGTAATTCAACAAAATATTAACCGAAAATCTAAATAATCGAAGTTAAAAGTTAGTTTACATTATTGTTAATTTGCTGAATGATGACACATTGGAACTTCAAGGTTTTATAAACCGCGGATATTTTAAAAGTTTGTTCTATTGTTAACTTCCCATTGGAAGTTATTGTAATGGGTCCGAAAATCGAAATCAAAAAGGAAAAAAAATGTTTATGTTTCAAGGTCACTACACTATTTTTACACTACTTTTAGAAAGATGTCTGTGTGTGTGTATATGTGTTTGTGTGTGTACGTATGTACGTACGTATGTATGTGTCCATTTCTTTCTAAGACGAAATCTCGAGAACGAAAAATGATATCGACTACGTTGGGGTGCCAATCGACGCGTATTAACGTAAATATGATCTGAAAGAAATTTTTTCAAAATCGGTTCAGCCGTTCTTTTTTCTTAACCAAATAACCTCCAAAAAAGTAGATTTTATACAATATCTCGCGAATAAAAAATTATATCGACTTCGTAAGGGTGTCAATCGACGCGTGTTAACGTCATTTTGATCCGACATAAATTTTATAAAAATCGGTTCAGCCGTTTTTTTTTTTTTTTTTATTATTGTTAAAAATAAATAATAATTATGTTTTAATGATTAAAATGATTACTTTTCTGTGTAATATCTAATTTAATTATTATTATTAAATATTTATCAAACTGGGAAGTTCGTCGTGTGGACCTCAAGGGTCGCACTTTAGTCCTAATTAACGACCCACCTCACGGCTTGTTTTTTAAAGCTTCGTATCGACTTTGCGAGAGCTAGATCGCGCGGCGGTCTTACGAGGCTGCTTCGGGATATTTTAGCATCTCAGTTCTGATTACGAAGCAAACATGTCGTCACATGCACGCACTTGCCACTGCTACATTCATAATAATTAATCATACCTATCATAAATAAAGAAACACAAACGACATAGCCGCGTTCGTGGTTGAGGGAGATGTATAAAAAATCGACTAGGGAGCCAATCTTATACGAGTACTTCCTACTTCCTACTTAATTGTGAAAAAAATGAACCAAGTTCTTTTCTACCAGTTTGTTGGATCACCAAAATAATGGAAGTTTAAAACGGTAGTACCAAGTTCCATTCCAGTCCCGAACTTGAAAAATTATAAATTAATAGATTTATACGACTGATTTGCAATTGAAAAATTTTTATTGGATAAGCAGCCAATTATATAATTGATACCAGACATACCTATCGGCAAAGATCATTTTACCAACCATAGTCACAGTAATTATGGAGGTGACAAATAAGCCTAAAGTTGGTTCGTGTAAAATGTAAAGATCGACATAAGTTGGTTTGTGTAAATAGACACACAGCTGTGCTGCGAGAACTTGGCTTGGCGCACTCCCGTGCGCCTAGATCCTAAACCACTTAAAAGGGACCTGCACTTCATGTTGCCGTTAAAACCCTTTAGAGACGCTGACGTCGTTATAAATGTAATATAATTTGTAACAGTTTAATTTTTTTAAATATTTCAAGTAGTTCGACTACTAGCATATAGAGGACTCTGAATAAACAATAAGCCAAGTATACATACATATGACGTCACCCCACTCTTACACTTTACAGCATCGATGCTTGAAACACAATCAATCACAAAACCTTTGAAAAACATTAACTGAACAAGAAATTCAAAACTGACATTTATACCCAAGTAAACAAACCGAAAGTAGTGCCCTCTCTTAGACAATAGCCACGCTTTTTTAGTTATTGATCGTAGTCACAGTTACGGTATCTGTCATGAGTGACTTATTATTCAACATTCTGCTGTTATTATTAAAACAATCTCGTCTTGAGCTTCAGCAATCAGCATATTAATTTAGTAGGAGAGACGACCGTGTGAAACTCCCCGGTAAAAAGTAATAAGATGAGTGTCATATCAGATGAGAGAACGTTAGAATCCTTACACAAAAAATATGAATTGGAACTCGTCATCCTGGCGGAGGACGTTGGCCGCCCCTTTGAAAATAGAAATTTTTGACAAAAGCCACCCTGTATAAAATAATAATATGAATGTCATATCAGATGAAAGAGCGTAATTCTTACAGAAAAAAATATGGGTTTGCACTCATCTTATTACTTTATACCGGGTGGCTTTTGTCGAAAATGTCTATTTTCAAAGGGGTGGTCAGCGTCCCCTGCCAGGATGGCGGGTGGCAAATTATATTTTTTGTGCAAGGATTTTAACTCTCTTTTATTTGACATGACACTCATCTTATTACTTTATACCGGGTGGCTTTTGTCAAAAATATCTATTTTCAAAGGGGTGGTCAGCGTCCCCTGCCAGGATGGCGGGTGGCAAATTATTTTTTTTTTTTGTAAGGATTTTAACGCTCTTTTAAAATGGGTGTAGTGCAGGCCCCTTTTCCCTTGCTCATCGATTATATAAGTTTGATTTTTTTATCAGCACAATGTCACGAATACTAAAAATTTAATTAATAAATTTCTTTTGCAGATAACAGACAGTGCCATTTTATGTAGTACTTAGAGTGAGCTCAGTACTAAAAGAGAACAGACATAACATAGACAGTAATATTACATTCAGAGGTTTCAAAACTGTTTTAACTAAATCACCCGTTACCGAAATACATCCAAGTATTAGTTTTAAAAAGCGAATAACTAACCAAGGTCGTTCACAAAATTTTGTTCAGGGGGGGCAAGAGTTATGACTTATGAGAGTAATTCGGGTATCATACTGCATCTATAGTTCAAACGTTTCAAGTGCAATTCGAGGAATTTTCAGGCGCCAAAGTTCAATAACGGAAATGAAATTATTAGTTTTAAAATATAAAGTAAGCTTCATGAATTTTCATACTTCATTCCAGATCTCAGAGAGTTGTTACAAACCCGCAGTTTTTCCAGGCTCAAATCTACAAGTAATTGATCAAAGTATATGCATTGGATTTTCAATACCTATTCATTATTATTATTTAAAAAAACAATAAATCGAAATTTTGAATTCGAATCACTGACATATCCAAGAGGCAGATCTGATAGGCATGGACCTATTCTAAAATTGTCTTGGTTTGCTCATTATATTATTCAATTTTTAAACATAAAAGGTCATGACAATTTTGACCAAGTAATTTTTACTAAAGTTGTGGGAATTAAAGAAAACTGTTTTTTTTAGTAAATTAGTGCTCAAAATAAATTGTTTGAAAATTTGTGTGGCAACTTTATACACCGTAAAAAATTACGATAGGATTTTTTCAATAAAAAGAGCTACTACAACTTTAACAAAAATCATTTGTCCAATTTTTGATTTGACCGATTCAGTTAAGCACAGTAGTGCGAACCTGAACGACAACCAAACTGTGCACATCTGGTTTCCTTCTTCCCGATGGGACGTTCCGCCAGTGCGAGGCGTGATGACTGTACCCAAGTGGTATTACAATCTGCACGACACATGGACTGTATCACAGATGTACAACACATTTGTTTAACTTTAAATACACGCCTCTGTCCACAGCTGGTTTCCTTCTTCCCGATTCAATCCAGGCGGCTCCTGTTTTTTGTCTTCTTCGATCTCAGTGCAGTTGTCAACACTATGGTGTTCTCCATATTGTGCTTAACTGTGCAAATATTCTAAATGTTCGTCTTTTTAAAAAAACCTCTATGCTATAGTTATTTATTGCAATTACCTGCATTTCTTTTAATTATTGTCAAAAAGCGATCGTTATCTTTAAAAAAACAAGCGTTTATTTTACAATACACACTACAGAAGTGAAACTTCTGGGCGCGTCGACTATAGACACACACACATCCAGACGTAAACGATCGCTGCAGCGATACCTTCCCAGCCTCCCGCTTTAGCTCAACGGCACTGAGGAGTGGAAGTGCAACGTTTCGTTCCGCGTTCAGCTGCATGAAGCAAATTCTACGTGCGTAAAGAATTTTCACTTAAAAATATCTCTAAATGAATTGAATATGTATTTCCATTCTAACTTTTTTATGATCAAAGAAGTAAAAGACAAAAATTGTTAAACAATATAACTTTTACTAAAGTCC
The DNA here is from genome assembly GCA_039654895.1 of Mongoloraphidia duomilia. Classification (NCBI taxonomy): domain Eukaryota; kingdom Metazoa; phylum Arthropoda; class Insecta; order Raphidioptera; family Raphidiidae; genus Mongoloraphidia; species Mongoloraphidia duomilia. The sequence continues at coordinate 22,586,954 of CM077525.1, read as the reverse complement.
ATTAAAATATCCATCTTTAAATAGTGTATATTATACAATCAGTGGCGTATTTAATTTCAGGCCACCACGGTTACTCGAAATTGGCCGCTCTCCACCGCCAGCATTTAATATTATAGCATATATCACACAATATTTTGCCGCTACATATTTTATTTTATGCTTTCTGTCAATGGCAAAAGTGTTTGTCAAATTCGGCTTGATGAGAGTCGTGCTTGATTTTTGCCGCCCCTGCAATTCTGCCTCCGAGAACGAAAATGAAGGTAGTTGAACTCGGAAGACACAAGGCAACCTTTTTGGGCCAACATTTTTCTCTACGCTTACCCCTGAACTCAGGGGGCGTCCGTAAATCGGTATATTCAGAGAGAAATAATTGTTTCACGTCGTGTTGCAGCGCGCACGCGAGCCTGTATGTTTGTAACTATATGTATATTTCAAGCGTAAAACAGTTCATTTTAGCGAATTTAAACGTAATCTGTAAGGAATATCTATGTAATAAAATTTTTTTGGGGTAGGGGTAAAAAAAATTCTAGTCCAAAAAGGTTGCCCTCATTTTCGTTCTCGGACGACTTCTTCAAGAGATATTGGCTGGTATTTGAGTAAATACAATAATTTGCCCCTGAAAAGTAGGTAACCGCCTGCTGCGTGGCCGGTCGGGGGGCACCACTTCTTAAATGTTACCTATAGATATGTACTTGAATCGTACCAAGTTTCATCCCAGCAGAATAAAGTGCTAGGTTGAATCCACTAACCTCCATACTATTTATAATATTCTAAAGTCCTATGTTCGGCAGTCACGAGCACCACCCGGTATATTATTACATAAAATATTAATTATGAACTCGCATCTTTGTTCACGTCCAACAATTAATAAATGATAGTAGTGTCACTGGTATTTGGACAAATAAATATCAAAACAATTAGACAATTATTGGTATGCGACGTTTCGTCACTTTTCACTTGCCTGAAAAATTCTCAATACATTAGAGACGAAACGTCGCATACCAATAATAGGGTATTTGCCAATGATCAAAATATAAAACTTTGTTATAATGAAAGTTTATGCTCTAAAATAGTTATTAGAATTTTTATATTTATTAATTAAGTTTCGTAAACATATTTAAATAAATAAATAAAATCCTGATTTTTAACATATGTGTCACGTGACTTCATACACCTTGTGAGAACGTGTGACGTCAATTTTAAGTAAAAAAAATGAGTGTATCCATAGCAACGGAGCTTAGATTGTTTACATCTTGTTCACATAGGTACAAAACGGTATTTTTAACTTCCCACTGGAAGTTATTGTAATGGGTCCGAAAATCGAAATCAAAAAGGAAAAAAAATTTTTATGTTTCAAGGTCACTACACTATTTTTACACTACTTTTAGAAAGATGTCTGTGTGTGTGTGTGTGTGTGTGTGTGTGTGTACGTACGTACGTACGTTCGTACGTACGTATGTGTCCATTTCTTTCAAAGACGAAATCTCGAGAATGAAAAATGATATCGACTACGTTAGGGTGTCAATCGAGGCGTGTTAACGTCATTTTGATCCGACATAAATTTTATAAAAATCGGTTCAGCCGTTTTTTTTTTTTTTTTTTTTTTAATTATTGATGTTTTAATGATTAAAATGATTACTTTTCTGTGTAATATCTAATTTAATTATTATTATTAAATATTTATTAAACTGGGAAGTTCGTCGTGTGGACCTCAAGGGTCGCACTTTAGTCCTAATAAACGACCCACCTCACGGCTTGTTTTTTTTTTTTTTAATTATTGATGTTTTAATGATTAAAATGATTACTTTTCTGTGTAATATCTAATTTAATTATTATTATTAAATATTTATCAAACTGGGAAGTTCGTCGTGTGGACCTCAAGGGTCGCACTTTAGTCCTAATAAACGACCCACCTCACGGCTTGTTCAACACTCTGTTTCTGATATAATTAGCATCGAGTTAGTAGATATAAATGTACATTCATAAAAAAATATGACGTCATGGGTTCGTAGAGTAAAAACGATTATTAGCGGGCGGGACTAACATAAATATTTCAAAAATTATTTTTGAGCTAATTTGAAATTAGAATGAAATGATTTAGTCGTCATTTTGTTAAGAATTTACTGCTCTATTAATATAACACAAAAAAAATTTAGTCAAATACCTACCCTATTGTCTAATTGTTTTAACATTTATATCCAACCGTGCAACTGTACCAAAATGCTACGGTGTTAAATGTTAACCATTTATACCTACAGTCCATTCTCATCCTATATCACAAACAACCCTCCTTGAGAACGCCTATTCCCCACTCTTATAAAACCAGGCACAACATATCTTACTACAAAATATCTTAGTGCCAAAAGTAACCAAAACATTTGGCCAGAACCATTTTAAGTATCACGCGCCAAAAATATACAACATGCTACCTCTGGAAATTAAAAACATCACACATACGTATACACATACAAGAAAAAATATCAAAGTGGCTACTCACACTTCAAAATACAGATCATACATAAACAACACAGTATACAATTACCCACAAACAAACATCTCCTCAGTGAAAAACTAATTGAAAATATTACAGAGTATAGCTACTTTTTGAACACTCGGTATATATAACTACACTTGTCGACCACTCACACGCTCAGATACACACATACACACACTATAAACACTCACCATAAAACTAAAAAAAAAAACGTCCGAACAAAATATTTTGATCTCCTGCCCTAGCACTGGTACTTATTTCAAGTTGGGCAAGAAATCCTTATTCATTTGATTGTAAAACAATGTTTTTTTTTGTTATCGAGGAATAAATTAAATTGAATTGAATTGAATTTATTTCTCCAAATACCTGTGACATTAATTAATTATGAACATCATTTGGTATCTGCTACCCATGAATAAGGAGGTCGACAATATTTGAAAGAACTAACGGATCTTATTTGGTGGCTTCTTTTACCTGACAGCATTCATGTTGGAACTTATCGAACATCCTAAAAGCATTGGAAATTGTTGGTCTTAATAATTTGATAAAGTGCCAATAAATGAATGTGTTAATTTTGGAAATTTTAACGCGAATATAAAATACCTCGTTTCCTTTTTATTATCGGCGCCAGGCTACGTTTGCTAGAGGGCACAATAAACCTTGATAGATTGCGACCTCTACGAGACCGTGATATTTTTTAATTTTGATATTTAGGAGAGCTTTGCAATGTTCAAGAGGACCGCATATTCCTTGACTCTCCCTGGCATCGTCATTATTGCTGCCTCACGGAAAGAATGCATGGAAATTAGTCTCCTTTCTCTGTATCCTACATAATAGATAAGTTAAGTTTATTGAAAGAAATATTTATTGACGTTTATTTACACGTGTTAAAATAATATAAAGAACGATTTTTTTTTATTATATTTATTTTCTGATAACTCCAAAACGGAAGTAAAATATAGACAGATGTTTATACATAGGTAAATATTTGTTTTTAGAATGACATCTTCCACACAAGACATGTTAAACTGGCGATTACCGCGGGCACTATGCGACTTGCTCATTGTCATTGCATTCTAAATAATGTATGACTTATCATGTCATTTTTAGTGTTCCGTCCTTTCGAACGGAACCCTACTACTCCGTCCATCTGTCACAACTCACAAGGCTCTATATCTCACAAACGGTAAAAAGTAGCTAGTTGAAATGTTCACAGATTGTGTGCTGTTGTGACATGAATTCTGGCAAGTAATAAAAATAAAATAGTTTAATCTCTAGGAGGTTCACCATACATGAATATATCACTCGTATATCTTGTATGTATCTCTGTGTTCTCTATAATTGAACTCTTATATTACTCAAGTATACCTTGTTTCTGCTGTGCTACCGCAGAGTCTTGCAGCGCGATGGATAAGGCGTTCATATGTTACCCCGAAAAGCCAGATTCAAATCCAACTGAAGACACGTCGTTTTTTGTTCGTTTTTTTATAATGTAAATATTTTGGAATTTTTACAATGAGAAATATAATTTAAAAATAATTATACAAAAAATAAATTTAATTCAATGAAGCGAATTTTAATTTAGTCTTTTCTTAGTTGTACGGAACTCTATTCGGGCGAGTCGAATCGCATTTGACCGGTTTTATTAAGATGTGTGATATAAATAAATTAACTTTATTCCAAATCCATTTCGTGTATAAGGTTTATACCAAAAAAATGCAATTATACGTTGTCACTAAGCAATAGTAGATTAGATATAATCTAGTTGCGTAATAAAGAGATATATTACTGACGAGTAGTGACAGTATGTTAAAACGAGCAGTTACCTAGTGATTATGTAAATTTTGAATATAGTCAACTCTTTCCTGATTGGAGTTATAGGCCAGTAAAATAGAGGTGGGTTGGTGTAAATAAATGTTGCAAAGCAGGAGATCGTTTTGATCGCTTCATTTGACGTCAAGTAGAAGTATTCTAGGTTTGCACGGTCCCTCAACGCGAGCTTACGTGAGAGCATAAAAAAAACATGAAATTTTACCACCTTTTTTGTTTTTTTCGATATATCTCAGAAACCGTCGACTTAAGCGATTCTTCCATTATATAATAATGTTTTAAAGAGGATTACATTTCCTACAATTTTCATTCCCACAACTTTTCTGAGATATGTACTAATGGTAAGTGCGCTACAGCTTCTTGAAAATCGCGCGCTTTTTGTAACCTTGGTAACCAATGGCTAAATTTTTTTGTCCTTTTCAATAGCTTTATTTATTGTATTCTTCATCGAATTTTTAATTAAAAATACATATTTTCATAAAGCAAGTGACGCCTTAAATCGTGATTTTTGTTCCATATCGATATCTTTAAAAATTGAGAAGTTATAGGCAGTCAAAGTTGAAATCATCACAGAGTTTTATGTGTTTGTTTAACACGCGTTACGAGTACCTTCCACACCGAATAAAAAAAATCCGTCAAGGAATCCATAAGAAATTTCATGCCTAAACAATGTTTTTGTCCTATCTCGATAACTTAAAAAATGTTCAAGTTATAAGCATTTATGTTCATTTAAAAATCAATTTTTTTCTTCTATTTGGCAAGTTTTCATTCAATTCGCTTGGACTTAAATGCCCATAATTTAAAAATGTCTGAAATTATCGATATAGGACAAAAAGCATCGCATAGGGCATTAAATTTGCTATGGATTCTTAGACGGATTTTTTAACTTCCCATTGGAAGTTATTGTAATGGGTCCGAAAATCGAAATCAAAAAGGAAAAAAAATTTTTATGTTTCAAGGTCACTACACTATTTTTACACTACTTTTAGAAAGATGTCTGTGTGTGTGTATGTGTGTGTGTGTGTACGTACGTACGTACGTATGTATGTGTACATTTCTTTCTAAGACGAAATCTCGAGAATGAAAAATGATATCGACTACGTTAGGGTGCCAATCGACGCGTATTAACGTAAATATGATCTGAAAGAAATTTTTTCAAAATCGGTTCAGCCGTTCTTTTTTCTTAACCAAATAACCTCCAAAAAAGTAGATTTTTCACAATATCTCGCGAAAAAAAAATTATATTGACTTCGTAAGGGTGTCAATCGAGGCGTTTTAACGTCATTTTGATCCGACATAAATTTTATAAAAATCGGTTCAGCCGTTTTTTTTTTTTAATTATTGTTAAAAAAAATAATAATTATGTTTTAATGATTAAAATGATTACTTTTCTGTGTAATATCTAATTTAATTATTATTATTAAATATTTATCAAACTGGGAAGTTCGTCGTGTGGACCTCAAGGGTCGCACTTTAGTCCTAACAAACGACCCACCTCACGGCTTGTTTTTAATCGGTATGGAAGGTACAAGTACCTTCCATACCGATTAACTCGTAACGCGTGTTAAAAACACATAAAACTCCGTGATGATTTCAACTTTGACTGCCTATAACTTTTCAATTTTTTAAGATATCGATATGGCACAAAAGCACGATTTAGGGCGTTCCTTTATTTATGAGCATATGTATTTTCAATTTAAAATTCTATGAAGAACACAATAAATAAAGCTATTGAAAAGGACTTAATATTTTAACCAGTGCGTGATTTTCAAGAAGCTGTAGCGCGCTTACCATTAAAGTTGTAGGAATAAAAATTGTAGGAAATGTAATCTTCTTTAAAACATTGCATAATGGAAGAATCGCTTAAGTGGACAGTTTCTGAGATATTTTGAAAAAAGCAAAAAAGGTGGTAAAGTTTCGTGATTTTTTTGATGCTCTCACGTAATCTCGCGTCGAGGGACCGTGCGAAGCTAGGATATTTCTACTTGACGTCAAATGAAGCGATCAAAATGAGCCTCCGCTTTCCAACATTTATTTCCATCAAAGGTCCCCATATAGAGTCTTATTTTACTGGGCTATTATCGCTTGAGAGCTTTTTAATTTGTGCTGAGTAAGTCTTGCAGTTCTATAAAGAGCGAACTAAAAGGCACTCTGTATATAAAACAGATACGTCGCGTCTTTTTTCAAATACAGCTAATTACAATTAAATATTTTAGTGATTTTTTTCCACACGAGAAAATGAAATATAGTCATTATTAAAAATCGCTCATCGGTTAACGAGCCGGAGTTTTTATTTAGAAATCAAGAGGCAATTCGGCTGAATGCAGAGTTCCGCGATATGAGATTAATATTTTTTTGAACATTTCGCGCATATATAAGCGTTTTTTTAATACTTTGTATTACTAATTACAAATTAAACACACTCGTATGCAAGTCTCATCCCAGCGGCATGTGACCATATTGCTAACACATGTGAGGATGGCTTTTGAAGTCGTAAAATAAAAATTACATACAATTTTTGCCCTCAACGTTTATATTGTGACCCTCGTTCTGAATAGATATGCGGATACACTATTTAGTTATATCTGTTACGGCACGAGACTGAAATGCAAACTTCAAATTTCACAAGAAGGCATGGTCAAAAAATTTACTTTGACAATGACCTTAAATTATGATCATATAATTACAATTTTTATACATTCAGGAGCGATCTAATGACGTTGCGAAACATCCCTGTCGTGTAGAACAGATTGTACTCACACAAAAACAAATCAATGCTCTACATAGAAGCTAAATTTTAATCAAAATGCGTAGAAAAACATTGTTTCGAAGTGGAAATTGTGCAAAAACTATGTTAAATACATGTAGATATACCTACACAGTTTTAAAAAAATAACGTTTCAACCGATTATTATTTTTCAAGCAGGATCGGCTTAAAATTCTACAATGCTTTTCTTATGGAGAAATATGTGTCGTCACAATCTGAGGTCATTGTCAAATCAAATTTTCTGACAATGCTTTCTGCAACCAATTCTCTCTCCATTTGTGACCGTAATACAAAATTTTTGTAATGCGAAACTGTATATTAGTGCAGTCAATTCGTCATTCAACCGTGTATTTTGGGAAAGCAGCAATTTTTTCGTGGGGGGGTCGGTGGTGAGTTTAAAACTAAGTTTTCGGAACTGGTTGTACCCTCTTTTGGCCGTCATCTTAAAAAGAAGAGTGTAAAATAGTCTTTTGCTGTGTGTCTCACAAACATTTTGTAGAGAGCAGTTTTGTAGGCAACAAAACTATCTAAGATAATAAAAAAATATGTACATTATTTATTGTTATCTTATCATAGAACTCATTCTTTTTTGTAATTTTTTGTATGGAAAATGTTACTTATTTTCTATACAAAAATTACAATATGTTAATTTATGAGTATTTTTTTCGGATAAGTATATTATTTAAATCACATTTCAATAATACAAATAGACCATGCAGTCGAACACCTTTTACTAAATAAAAAAAAAATACAGTAATGAAAGTAACTTCCTTTTTTGTTTTTTTTTATTTTTTTTTTATTTTTTTTTTTATTTTTTTTTTTAATTTAGTAAAGCCGGTTCGGCACACTAGGGCCATTCACAGCTGAGTTAACATTATAAACGTCACTATACAGAATAACACTAAGGGTCGGCCAGAAGGCTTCCGTGTCAGAATTTATTGTTCACGCGACACTAGCACTATAAGATTAGCGATTGAATTATTATTAACTAATTATTAATTAGGTCATGCGGGAGTTTACGTTTTAGTCTGCGGTTTGGTTTCTTCGAAATAAACACATTCACGAGGAACTGGGCATTACAACCATCGAACAGTTCATTAAAAACTGCACCCAGAACTTTTTTAACAAGCTAAATGAATGTCCTGGAGTAGTGCGCTACCAGCTAAATCAACAAGTACCCTGTTGATTTAGCTGGTAGCGCACTGCTCCAGGACATTCATTTAGCTTGTTAAAAAAGTTCTGGGCGCAGTTTTTAATGAACTGTTCGATGGTTGTAATGCCCAGTTCCTCGTGAATGTGTTTATTTCGAAGAAACCAAGGAGCATTGATAACGATGCGCAGTACTTTATTTTGGAATGTTTGAACTTTTTTAATAATAGATTTTGAAGCTGTTCCCCAGACGACGCAACCCGTATGTTAACATTGACCTTAGAATGGATTGGTAAATGAGCAATGAGCATTGTTTTTGAAGCGGCGATTTCCTGTTAATCAGAGGATATAGCATGGATAGTCTAGCGTAGGATTCGTTGAGTTTTTTCTTTTTGCTTATATGGTAGTTCCAAGTAAGTCGTCGGTCGAAATGTAGTCCCAAGTATTTGACTGACTCATCTGACGGAGTCCAGTCAATTAGGTCGTTTTTTATTTTTATTTTTTTGCGAATTCGGAGGACAGCGTAGTGTAGACAGTTTTGTTTGACATTTCGATGGATTTAAAAGTAACTTCTTAATCCATTACGAAAACTTTAAAGGTGAAATACCGCCCCCAAAGTATGTTTTTCGTAATTTTAACATAAAAGTCGGCCCACAAAAATGTCAATTCTTCAATTTAATTTAAATTTAAATAAATAATCTATAAACCTGAAAAATTGCAACATTAATAATAATATAACATGTATTGGGATCATTGCTGGTAACATATGCATTGTATTTTATAAACAGAAAACGAATTGTATTTGCGTCTCTCTTTTTGTATATAAAATATATGAAAAATGTCCAAAATATGAAATACTTACACACATGTGTACAGTAATATATGTAAACGTGATTGGCATTTGTTATTTATCAATTAAGTATCTACAGCGGCGTGTGTTTATACGATAGAAACAAAATAGTAACGAGAAACAATTGCCTCGTGTTTCATGTTATAATAATATTTTATATCGTAGGTTGGCTATAATATTTATTATTCGTTTACTGTAATAATATCGGAAACAATCGTATTATTTTATTCCATTCGCTGTGTTTTTATTGAATATGTGGTACGGTTTTTATATTCAAATATAAAGTGTTCTTTAAAACCTTTAGTAGGTACGCGTAGGTGTATTTCTTTTTTGCGGTGATAAAAATATTTGTAATAGATTTAATTTGGTTTCTAGTTTTCACCTAAAAACTGAATAATGTTTTACGATAAATTTAATATTAATTGAGAACCCCCTCCTTTTTTAAAGTAGATTAAAAAGTCGCCACAAAACACCAAAACACCCTACAATTTTTCTTCTTCTCTGAACCATGTTGGCATTTGATGCTAAGAAATAAGGAAACACGGACGTCGAAAAAAAGTGTTTTGTAGTTACTTTTTGGTGTTCTGTGTCTTCACACCAAACGTTCCATTCCTCTTCAAGAGATATCATTCGTAAATTTTCGATCATTTCTCTTAATTTTTATGGCAGCTCTGATAAAATCTTGATATTATACAGGGTGTCCCAAAATTGCTGGGACACAGAGCTACCACGTGTAGTAGAGGTCAAAATAAGTCGATTGGACCCAATTTATTTATATACCAAAATGCACCGTTTGCCCGTGAGAAGAGTTCAAAGTTTACATAAAATTTTCTATTACAATTTTATTAAACTTGTACTAGGAATATCTGTTAGCATTATTTAAGAAAACATTTTTTCCTTCGGAACTATGCGGAATACGAAATTTTGCAAGAGTAACAAAATAAAGATAATTAATCAGTCTTCTCGCTAAAAAAATTTAAGAACCGTATTACCACCCCTAAGAAAGTTATGAAAAAAATGTCAGGGGGTGAGGGTGGTTTTAACCCTTCTACAATTTCTTTAGGGTTTCTTTGATTACCGATAGGAGAGTAATCCTCTAAAATGCACTTTTGTCAAATTTCATTCAATTTGTTTCACTCATTTCTGAACAGCGTACAAAAATGTGTTTTTTTATGTAAACTTTGAACTCTTATCACGGGCAAACGGTACATTTTGGTATATAAATAAATTCGGTCCAATCGACTTATTTTAACCGCTACTACACGTGGTAGCTCTGTGTATCAGCAATTTTGGGACACCCTGTATATCGGAATTTGCTTCATAGGTAAATTTTATGTTATTTTTTCCCGGTGCAATGAAATACATTTTTGACTAAAAATTGAAAGAATTTTGTAAAGACTAATATTTCAATATTAACTAATATTCAGGGTGTAAACTGTAAATAAATCTTATATATAAAATTCTCGTGTCGCGGTGTACGTTATTGAACTCCTCCGAAACGGCTGGACTGATTTTGATGAAATTTTGTGTGCTTATCGGGTAGGGTGGAGAATCGGACAACATCTATTTTTCATCCCCCTAAATGTTAAGGGTGGTCCACCCCAAATTTTTTTTTTTTATTTTTTGGACAAAATTTTTGTTTTAATTTTGTCATGATTCAGCATTGAAAAATACATGCAACTCTAAATTTTCACCCTTATACGATCAACCCCTGATTTTTAATCGCGATTTTTATATTAAGCTTTAAAAAATACATATATGGCGAACGAGCGAAGCGAGTGAGTACCTAGTGTATTTATAAATAATATTCAAGCGAACGAGCGAAGCGAGTGAGTAGGCGAAAATATTCAAGCGAACGAGCGAAGCGAGTGAGTAGGCGAAAATATTCAAGCGAGTGAGTAGTGTATTAATAAAATTCAAACGAACGAGCGAAGCGAGTGAGTAATGTAATTATAATATTCAAGCGAACGAGCGAAGCGAGTGAGTAGTGTATTTATAATATTCAAGCGAACGAGCGAAGCGAGTGAGTAGTGTATTAATAAAATTCAAACGAACGAGCGAAGCGAGTGGGTAATGTAATTATAATATTCAAGCGAACGAGCGAAGCGAGTGAGTAGTGTATTTATAATATTCAAGCGAACGAGCGAAGCGAGTGAGTAGTGTATTTATAACTTTCAAGCGAACGAGCGAAGCGAGTGAGTAGTGTAGTAATAAAATCCAAACGAACGAGCGAAGCGAGTGAGTAATGTAATTACAATATTCAAGCGAACAAGCGAAGCGAGTGAGTAGTGTATTTATAATATTCAAGCGAACGAGCGAAGCGAGTGAGTACTGTATTAATAAAATTCAAACGAACGATCGAAGCGAGTGAGTAATGTAATTATTCCTAGAAATTATTAACAACGTTTGCCGGATCAGCTATACTAAATATACGTGAGCGGAGTAATGGGTGACCGCTATTAAATCATAATTTCATACCACCCGAGCGAAGCCGGGACGGGTCCGCTAGTATAATATAATATTTATACTAGTCAGCGCGTCAGGGATAGAGAGATCTGTCGTCCGCGTCGGTGCGGTGTGAAAAATGTAAAAGATATAGAACCGACTTAGTCACCAACTCATCGGTCGGTAGAAGTTTCTAATCTCTATACCGACTTTTTAGGGTTCCATAACCAAATGGCAAAAACAGAACCCTTAAATTTCATTCTCTCCGTCAGTCTGTCCGTATGTCACAGATATACTGACTGACTGATAGATCATCATAAATCTAGGGTACTTCCAATCGAGCTAGAGGTTTGAAATTTGGAACGTAGATATTGTTTAAGGTGATATAATTACGAGAAAAATCGAAAATCCAACATTGCGGATTCTGACACGAAATAAAATCTAGGGTACTTTCACTCGAGCTAGACCATAGGTTCCCAAACTTATTTGGCCTACCACCCTCTTTTCAGGATGGTAAAAACGCAGATTATTTTATCAACAATGATGTGATTCCTTTTTAATTTCTTAAGAATTTCGTTTGATTCATATTCAAATTTGCACACATCCATATAAGTATACAATGTTAATAATTATTCCTAACTAATGATTGTCGAAGCACATAAACTCAGTTTTTACTCCAGTAATTAGGTAGGTACTTAAATTTAAAAAAAAATTATTAATTTTTTAATTTTTTCTAATAATTTAACATAAATAATATTGAAAAACGAAAAGAAAATTTTTTTTAAAGCCATAGATAAATTACTAAAAATTAATTAAAATGTATAAAAATTTAAAAAATATCACGTGGCTTCAAAACGCGCCAGGAATGTTTGTGACGTCGTTATGTTAAAATTTGTGTGCATTTGTTGGTATTTGTGTATATGTATTACACATACTATCAAAAATAATATATTTTTAACTTGGTAACCATGGATACAAAGACCATAGATAACATAATGACGTCACACGCGTTCGGATTCTTTCGACGCGTCATCGGAACTGAGTTTAAAAATTAATTTTTATTTAAGTATAACTTTTTAATTAGTAAGGAAAAAAATTAAATAAAAACAGTTTTGCTATAAAACTTGTATGTGGTCTTTCCATTTAAGTAAAAAAAAATTCATTCAAAAACCCAGTTTTAGACACAAAAACCACCCATCTGCGGAATAATTCCCAGTTAGCTGAATTTTTGTATACTTACACCTTCATTATGGTGTTTTAAAAAACATGTAAAAAGTCCCCACCGATATCGTGCCGGTGTGCCAGTAAAATCATACCCCCGGATAATCTTACCGGGGGGGGTAAAATTATCCTAGTATAATTTTACCCCCCGGTAAAATTATCCTAGAATAATTTTACCCCCGGTAAGATAATACTAGGATTATTATACCCCCCGTATGGGGGTAAAATTTTCCTGGGAAGATTTTACCGGGGGTATCATTTTCCTAGTAAAATCTTACCGGGGGTATCATTTTCCTAGTAAAATCTTACCGGGGGTATCATTTTCCTAGTAAAATCTTACCGCGGGGTATAATATTCCTGGGAAAATTTTACCTCCCACCGGTAAAATCTTCCCAGGAAAATGATACCCCCCCGGTAAGATTTTACTAGGAAAACGAAACCCCTCCTGTAAAGATATCCTGATCATATTATTATAGCAACCTCTATATTATAGTTAAAGCTCTATACAGGGTGAATTACTAATAATGTCTCGGGCGATATCTTAATTATTATGTGCTTTAGAAAAAAAATTTTAAATAAAAGTCGGATTGGAATAAGAGCACTACACTTTAAAATTATTTTTAGCTATACAGGGTGTACGATGTAGTCATGGTACAACCGACTTGTATTTTTATAAATTGAACACCATGTACCTATAATTACAGACCATCTCATTGTCCATTCGGAGGCCTACATAAACTGGTGCCATTTTTGAAATTCGGTTAGTGGGTAATTCGTTCAGTGGGTAAAAATTTTTGAACTGGTGGAGTAGTAAAAATTCTAGTTTCCTCACTTTTTACAGTCACTTTAAGAAACAGAATTGTCGGCGTGTCACCATCTATGATCCACAATCAATTATAGAGATCATTGTGCTTGAGAATAGCCGAGAGTGTAGCGGCGCTGTTGTTTACATGGCGTTGCTATGGTTCCTCTATTACAGTTCCCGAGTTCTAGCCCGAGAGCTGGTAAAAGTGTCAATTGGATTTTCAATTTATTATTAAAAAAAATAAAAAATAATAATGAATTCAAAAATATGAATTGGTGCTAGGCCCAAATAACCTTAGCTGTTGGTGGTCTTTAAAATACAATACAATACTATAGAGATCATTGTGTGATTGTTTGATTTTATAATTGAAATTTGTAAATAGTGATTGTTAAGTGGGTACAATATTCCTAGTGTTATTTTACCGGGGGTAAGATTATCCTAGGATATTTTTACCCCCCGGTAAGATTATCCGGGCATTGTTGGACTTTATTATTGTAAATAGTGATTGTTAAGGGGGTACGATATTCCTAGTTTTATTTTACCGGGGGTAAGATTATCCTAGGATATTTTTACCCCCCGGTAAGATAATCCGGGCATTGTTTGACTTTATTATTGTAATTTGTAAATAGTGATTGTTAAGGGGGTACAATATTCCTAGTTTTATTTTACCGGTGTGCCAGTAAAATCATATCCCCGGATAATTTTACCAGGGGGGTAAAAATATCCTAGAATAATTTTACCCCCGGTAAGATAAAACTAGGAATTTTATACCCTCCTGAGGGGAGTAAAATTTTCCTAGTTATATCGTACCGGGGGTATCATTTTCCTAGTAAAATCTTACCGCGGGGTATAATATTTCTGGGAAAATTTTACCTCCCACCGATAAAATTTTCCCAGGAAAATGATACCCCCCGGCAAGATTTTACTAGGAAAACGAAACCCCCCCGGTAAAGATATCCTGATCATATTATTATAGTAACCTCTATATTATTATAGTTAAAGCTCTATATAATACAGGGTGAATTACTAATAATGTCTCGGGCGATATCTTAATTATTATGTGCTTCAGAAAAAAAATTTTAAATAAAAGTCGGATTGGAATAAGAGCACTACACTTTAAAATTATTTTTAGCTATACAGGGTGTACGATGTAGTCATGGTACAACCGACATGTATTTTTATAAATTGAACACCATGTACCTATAATTTCAGACCATCTCATTGTCCATTCGGAGGCCTACATAAACTGGTGCCATTTTTGAAATTCGGTTAGTGGGTAATTCGTTCAGTGGGTAAAAATTTTTGAACTGGTGGAGTAGTAAAAATTCTAGTTTCCTCACTTTTTACAGTCACTTTAAGAAACAGAATTGTCGGCGTGTCACCATCTATGATCCACAATCAATTATAGAGTTCATTGTGCTTGAGAATAGCCGAGAGTGTAGCGGCGCTGTTGTTTACATGGCGTTGCTATGGTTCCTTTATTACAAGTCCCCAGTTCCCGAGTTCTAGCCCGAGAGCTGGTAAAAGTGTCAATTGGATTTTCAATTTATTATTAAAAAAAAAAAAATAATAATAATGAATTGAAAATATGAATTGGTGCTAGGCCCAAATAACCTTAGCTGTTGGTGGTCTTTAAAATACAATACAATACTATAGAGATCGTTGTGTGATTGTTTGATTTTATAATTAGGAAGTTTCCATTGGACGAAAATACTAATTATGATACTGTCACATCATTATAATAAAGATAACTTTAAAAATTCTGAAAGAATTATTTTGATATCTTTAATTTCAACGGAGATATTCAATTTCTTGTACGTGGGGTCGCAAACGAACCTGATTTTTGAATATGACGTCACGCGGTACAAGTTTGCTGTTTTTTAGCTTTGTGAGTAATTAGAACCTAAGTTACTTAGTAACTATTTTGTTGTAATACAGACTTTTCTATTTATATTAAATTAAAATTAACTGTCAAAAATTTAAATATGTCAATATTTTCCGTCATCAACTGGTTTGTTTTTAGTGTTTCCATAACAATTTACGAGTTTATAGAAAGAGATTTATCGGAATTTACCATGTTAAATTACCACACATACAAATTGAAAATAACTTTTAAAAATATCGTGCCGCGTGACGTCACCCGGACTGAAAACGGAATTTCTTGGAGAACTGTCAATTCAAACTTTGAAGTAGCATAACTTTGTTGTTTTTAAAGATATTTCAAAAATTCTTCCGCTATTAATTTTATAATTTTTAGAACTATGATTTAGATCAAAAAAATAAAAAAGGGAAACTTCCTAATTGAAATTTGTAAATAGTGATTGTTAAGTGGGTACAATATTCCTAGTGTTATTTTACCGGGGGTAAGATTATCCTAGGATATTTTTACCCCCCGGTAAGATTATCCGGGCATTGTTGGACTTTATTATTGTAAATAGTGATTGTTAAGGGGGTACGATATTCCTAGTTTTATTTTACCGGGGGTAAGATTATCCTAGGATATTTTTACCCCCCGGTAAGATAATCCGGGCATTGTTTGACTTTATTATTGTAAATAGTGATTGTTAAGGGGGTACGATATTCCTAGTTTTATTTTACCGGGGGTAAAATTATTCTAGGATATTTTACCCCCCCCCTGTAAGATTATCCGGAAGTATGATTTTACTGGCACACCGGTGTGCTAGGAATATTGTATCCTCCTGGGGGGGGTAAAATTTTCCTGGTAAGATTTTACCGGGGGTATCATTTTGCTAGTAAAATCTTTTTGTTTTCTTTGGTAGAATTGCATTTTATATTGTTATGAATTATATTTCTGTTGAGAATAGACGTAAATTAAGTATACTAACTTTATTGTGCGAATAAATGTTGCTGTAAATCTGAAATTCCTCGCACGAATTTAATGAAAATAAAGAGCGGGGAAAGTTATATATCATCAATCCTGATGATATTTACTAACGATTTATATTTGTTTTTGAATAATTTGTCATAATAATTAAAGTATAAGTATAATGTATTGTAACGGTTACTTTATAAATGATAACATATTTCAAATAACTTCCTTCATAATAGATTTTTGTATATAAATTTTTTGGGGTCGGGGGAGTGGTGGATGTTTGTACCTAGCAATATTATAAACACAAAAAAATATCACTGTTTGGTTCCTTCGCAAATGTCAAATGATAACATATTTTAAACGATTTCCTTTGTACTGGATTTTTGTATATAATATATGTTTTGGGTTCTGGCCATCTATTCAGACCTACTAGGTCTGGCTACCTACCTACTCATAGCTCTTACGCACGTTGAAAAAATTCTGAGAACAGAACAAAATGTTTTTACAAAACAAAATGTACGTCCTTTCCACGGCATCGGTAATGCATTTGATCACCATTAATGAAAACATCACTCAAAAATCTTTGATATTGATATTGCAGCACAAAAACCGATAGTACATTATTATCAGTGCCTTTACAAATGCCCAAATTATAGAAAATAAAAAATCTTACAATCCATAGAATGTTTAGAATTATACCCCCCCCACCCCGGTAAGATTTTACAAGAAAAATTATACCCCCGGTAAAATCTTCCCAGGAAAATGATACCCCCGGTAAAATCTTCCCAGGAAAATGATACCCCCGGTAAAATCTTCCCAGGAAAATGATACCCCCGGTAAAATCTTCCCAGGAAAATGATACCCCCGGTAAAATCTTCCCAGGAAAATTTTACCCCCATACGGGGGGTATAATAATCCTAGTATTATCTTACCGGGGGTAAAATTATTCTAGGATAATTTTACCGGGGGGTAAAATTATACTAGGATAATTTTACCCCCCCGGTAAGATTATCCCGGGGGTATGATTTGACTGTTACACCGGCTTTGCCAGATATTCGAGGTTCAATTTCGCGATTGACGGTTTCTTGCGAATTTCTCGGTTTCGTTCCATTTTTTGTAAAAAAAGATTGTTATCAATCTTGTAAAGGATAATATTTTGTACAACTTTTGTATAAACATTTTTTGTCTACGATTCAGACTTTTACTTATTTAAGTACCCGCGGATTCCTCCCCCTCGATTTTACATAACGGTATTATACTGCTTCCCAATGGCTTAACATATTGATTTGTACTTTAATTTTAAGTTGAACTTTAAGTTAACGATTAACAACAATTTAATCGAAATTAGAGCAGTAGTTCTCTAGTTATAAGCAACCAAACATACAAATCGTAACTAGTGAAACAGGCAGACAGACAGACAATTTTTTTTCGAAAATACGATATTTATACTTGACATCAATTATTATAAAGACCATTCGTAAAGTAATTTTATAAAAAAATTTACAAGGGTTTAGAGAGTGCGAATTAAGTACGAGTATGCATTTGCATACCGTATAACGCACTCTAGTAATAGTAGCCACATTTTGAAAAAAAAAATGAAAAGTATGGCTACTCCGGGCTACTCTTAATAAAGTGCGTTATACGGTATACAAATGCATACTCAAATTTAATCCGCATTCTCTCAACCCTTGTCAATTTTTTTTACAAAATTACTTTACGAATGGTCTTTATAATTGATGTCACGTATAACTATCGTATTTTCGAAAAAAAAATGTCTGTCTGACTGTCTGTCTGTTTCACTGCTGTCGATTTGTACGTTTGGTTGCTTATAACTAGAGAACTACTGCATTAATTTCGATAAAATTATAATTTATCGTTAGCTTAAAGTTCAACTTAAAATAAAGGTACAAATCATTATGTTAGGCCGTCGCGAAGCAACATTATCCCGTTATGTAAAATCAAGGGGGAGGTAGCCGCGAGTACTTAAATAAGTAAAACTATGACTCGTAGACAAAAAATGTTTACACAAAAGTTGTAGAGAATTATGTCCTCTACAAGATTGATAATAACCATTTTTTACTAAAAATGAAACGGAACTGAGAAATTCGCAAAAAACCGTATATCGTGAACTTGAACCTCGAATATCTGGCAACGCCGACACGATATCGAAGGAGACTTTTTACACGTCTTTTAAAACACCATAACGAAGGTGTATACAAAAATTCAGCTAACTGGGAATTATTCCGCAGTGGAAATCTAAATTTACTGGACTACTTATTACATCTACCAAACTCTATTGGAAATTATTAATAAATACAGGTAAATGTAATAAATACAGGTTTATTAATCAGTTTACCAAATGTTTAGGATATTATTAATGCTTGTCAGTAATATTATTAATTTCAAACTGTTTTTTCGAATGTACCGTAACATAATGTTATATATGTATACATATTAGCTAATATTAAAATAATAGCATTTTCAAAATTCTTGGAACTTTTTATCTATTTATTTTAAAATTGTCTTATTACAGAAAAATATAATTTCTTTTTATATTGAACGATATAAACGTTTAAAAATTGTCAAGTAAATTGATTGTCATTTAATATTTTGTTTCAGACACACTAAATGGAGGCTAA
Source organism: Mongoloraphidia duomilia (assembly GCA_039654895.1). Lineage (NCBI taxonomy): Eukaryota > Metazoa > Arthropoda > Insecta > Raphidioptera > Raphidiidae > Mongoloraphidia > Mongoloraphidia duomilia. The sequence continues at coordinate 22,567,921 of CM077525.1, read as the reverse complement.
AATAATTAAAGAAGAAATAACCGAAAAAGAAATAACTACAAACTTTGCATCAACTGAAAATCAGAACACAGCTTTGAGAAGCAGACTGAAAGGTAAGAAGTTTTAAATGTGTAACGGTATTTTAAATTAATTTAAAAAATTTACTATGAAGAAAAACAGGGCTGAAGCTATCGGAATTTGAGAAGCGGCAAAACTGGGAGGAAAACAGTCTCTTATTAAATTAAATTTAAAAAAAATTGGATCTCAGTGCAGAACCCTGCCGACAAAATAGTGTATTTGCTAATACAAGCATTGCTAATATAAGCATTGTGACCTATTAGAATTTATTTTTTAGACAAAGTAAATAATGATGACAGAAATGACGTCACTCGTATATGCTTAAAAAGCTATTGATGTGTAAGACGATCACGTGACGTCACTGACTGAGCAGAACTGCCTAAATTAAAGCTATCAATTGAGTTATGCAGTCACAGGACTAAAACTTCCAGTGGTACGTTCGTTCCGTTCGTATATATACTTACCCGTCTCCAAAAATCCACACGAACCAGACCGTTCGTTTACTGAAACCGAGTGTATTTTAAAAACAGGTCATTATATTGAAAAACCGTTTCTACAATTTATTGGGGTACTAATTTAACTATTTATATATGTGAAAATAAACATTTCGAAATGTATACGCACTATAGAGCTGTGTGAACTTGTACCGACTTTGAAATAAAAAAAATTTTTTGGTCCAATCTGTAGCTTTTTGTCTGTAGTAATTGTTTGTAGTGAAAATATTTTTGTTTGTAGTTCAACGATTTTCGAAAAAAAAATTTAAAATTGCCCCTCCCCTCACCTTTGAATTTCGAAACTCCGACTTCACGGTCATGTTCGGAATTGTTTGTAGTTGTTTGTAGTACGAAATGTTACAATTACCACAAAACACCAAACCATAACAAACACTCTCGACGTACGTTTCGCCAACCAAGTTGGCATCATCAGGAGATGATTAAAACTAAAGACTAAACAAAAATTACTGCCTATTTATAGGCTACCTAATTTTAATTACCTGAAAACTAAACTAATTTACTAAATCAAAAAGCAGGCTACCTGGAATTGGGCCTTTGTCACTGTTCATAATATTATGTTTACACTTATGAATCTCTAGACTCTCTACGGCGTCTAGTTGTCTAATATTAATGACGTTTCTAATTAATTTTAAATTACTATTGTCTATTTTATGGTCATTTTCAAATGCATGTTGGGCAACACTAGATTTATCAAACCTGCCATATTTTAGATGAGCCATATGCTCTTTAAATCTTACTGAAATAGATCTTCTCGTTTGGCCAACATACTTTTTATTACAATTTTGACAACTAATTTCATAAATCCCCGACTTTTCTTTTTCTTCTACTTTTTCTTTAGGGTTCCCTAATTTTTCTTTCAAACTATTACTTGAAGAGTATACAATATTTAATCCTACTTCTTTAAAAATCTTTTTTAACCCTCTGGTGAAGCGCGATTCAAATGGAATCGATACATATCTAGAAATTTTTGTTTCATTACGAAAAGTCGAGGAATTTTCCAAAGCATTCTTAAAACTACGTTTTCTAATCATTTTATCTATTAAATCTACATTATAACCATTACACAAAGCTATGTCCTTAATTAAAGTTTTTTCTTTCTCAAACCTTTCCTTGTTGAGAGGGAAGCTGAGTAACCGGTGTATTAAAAAGTTGAAACTTGCCATTTTATGTTGAGGGCAATGATGTGAGTCTTTAGGGATATATCTTAGTGTATTGGTGTCCTTTCTGTATATATCAAATTCTAAATTATTTGTCTCATTCTTTATGACTAATACATCTAAAAATGGCAGTCTTCCGTTGTTTTCAATTTCATAAGTGAATTTTATTGAAGGGAAACAATTATTTAATTTGGGAACAAAATTGTCTACATTCTCACTTTTAGTGTCAAATACTGCGAAAATATCATCCACATACCTAGGGAAGTAATCAAAAGTTTCTTTTGCATCTGTTTCAAACTTATTCATGAAAAGACTGGCAATAAAAGGAGATAGAGGGTTCCCCATTGCTGTCCCTTCATGCTGTTCATAAATATTACTATTATGCAAAAAACAATTTTGTTTCATACAAATCTGAGTGAGTTTTATGTAGTCATTTACCATCTCACTACTAAATTTATTCCTATATAATAGGTCTTTTAAAATATCTAAAGTTTCTGGAATAGGGACGCTTGGAAACAACGAGCATACGTCAAAAGAAATCAAAATTTCCCCTTCCTCCAACTGAATATCCTGGGTTTTATTAATAAACTCATTCGAATTAACTACCGCAAAACCAGTTTGAGTAACAGGTAACTTTTCAAATTCTTTTGACAACCATTTTGATAAAAAGTAAGTTGGTGCTCCGATTGCCGAAACAATAGGACGCATGGACTTACCTGGTTTATGTACCTTAGGTAAACAATACAGTCGTGGTATAATTGGGTTGGATACATGTAGTTTTCGTTTCAAAGCCGGGGTGACAATTTTCTTACAGCTCTTAACCGCATCTTTGACTTCATTAATCATTTTTGTTAAAGGATTTTTCTTAAGTTTTGTATAAGGACCATTACTAATTAAGGTGTCAACTCTTTCATAATAATCTATTTTGTCTAAAATAACAACTTTATTCGAATGAGTTTATTAATAAAACCCAGGATATTCAGTTGGAGGAAGGGGAAATTTTGATTTCTTTTGACGTATGCTCGTTGTTTCCAAGCGTCCCTATTCCAGAAACTTTAGATATTTTAAAAGACCTATTATATAGGAATAAATTTAGTAGTGAGATGGTAAATGACTACATAAAACTCACTCAGATTTGTATGAAACAAAATTGTTTTTTGCATAATAGTAATATTTATGAACAGCATGAAGGGACAGCAATGGGGAACCCTCTATCTCTTTTTATTGCCAGTCTTTTCATGAATAAGTTTGAAACAGATGCAAAAGAAACTTTTGATTACTTCCCTAGAGTATGGCTTAGGTATGTGGATGATATTTTCGCAGTATTTGACACTAAAAGTGAGAATGTAGACAATTTTGTTTCCAAATTAAATAATTGTTTCCCTTCAATAAAATTCACTTATGAAATTGAAAACAACGGAAGACTGCCATTTTTAGATGTATTAGTCATAAAGAATGAGACAAATAATTTAGAATTTGATATATACAGAAAGGACACCAATACACTAAGATATATCCCTAAAGACTCACATCATTGCCCTCAACATAAAATGGCAAGTTTCAACTTTTTAATACACCGGTTACTCAGCTTCCCTCTCAACAAGGAAAGGTTTGAGAAAGAAAAAACTTTAATTAAGGACATAGCTTTGTGTAATGGTTATAATGTAGATTTAATAGATAAAATGATTAGAAAACGTAGTTTTAAGAATGCTTTGGAAAATTCCTCGACTTTTCGTAATGAAACAAAAATTTCTAGATATGTATCGATTCCATTTGAATCGCGCTTCACCAGAGGGTTAAAAAAGATTTTTAAAGAAGTAGGATTAAATATTGTATACTCTTCAAGTAATAGTTTGAAAGAAAAATTAGGGAACCCTAAAGAAAAAGTAGAAGAAAAAGAAAAGTCGGGGATTTATGAAATTAGTTGTCAAAATTGTAATAAAAAGTATGTTGGCCAAACGAGAAGATCTATTTCAGTAAGATTTAAAGAGCATATGGCTCATCTAAAATATGGCAGGTTTGATAAATCTAGTGTTGCCCAACATGCATTTGAAAATGACCATAAAATAGACAATAGTAATTTAAAATTAATTAGAAACGTCATTAATATTAGACAACTAGACGCCGTAGAGAGTCTAGAGATTCATAAGTGTAAACATAATATTATGAACAGTGACAAAGGCCCAATTCCAGGTAGCCTGCTTTTTGATTTAGTAAATTAGTTTAGTTTTCAGGTAATTAAAATTAGGTAGCCTATAAATAGGCAGTAATTTTTGTTTAGTCTTTAGTTTTAATCATCTCCTGATGATGCCAACTTGGTTGGCGAAACGTACGTCGAGAGTGTTTGTTATGGTTTGGTGTTTTGTGGTAATTGTAACATTTCGTATCTTTACACCAAAGGTTCCACCATTTTTTATTGTTGTTTGTAGTGATTTTACATTCGTTTGTAGTTCAAAATTAAGCGAGCTACAAACAAAAAACCGAATTCGTTTACGCACAAAAACCAGCGTCATAAACACCATCTCAAGGACTCTGGGTTCAGGTAGGCGCGTCATAGACACAATTTCGAAGATTCTAGTTTTAGGTAGATCGATGGCTTTTAGGTAGATGTGTTTTTTTCAAATTTTTGCATAAACAAGTTTGGTTTCTTGGCTGTAACTTTCTTAATTTTGATTCCGAACTTGACTGTAAAGTCGGATTTTCAAAATTCAAAGGGGGGGGGGGCAATTTTTGATTTTTTTTTCAAAAACCGTTGACCTACAATCAAAAATATTTTCACTTTTCACAAACGAGAAGCTACAGATTGGACAAAAAGAAAATTTAATCCCAAAATAGGTGTGAAAAAAAAGAAATGTTACCTGTTGTTTGAATATATATTTGACGATGTTATGCCACGTAGCTGTGGTGCTCAAACAAATAAATATCATCTATCTATCTATCTATAGAAAAAAATGTGTACACAGAATCTACTTAAACGCTTGTAGATTCTTTTACAGTTCGTGAATTTATTTTTTATTTTCATTTTTATCGAGTGTGACCACGACACACCTGTTTTTTTGGTCTGTATGTTTGTATATCTCTCTGCGTTTGTACTAGCATTAGTCGAGAACGGCTGTACTGATTTTAATGAAAATTTGCGCACTGTAATTTGGTATCCAATCTTAAAATATAGGGTACTTTTTTATCTGGCTACACTCAAATTAAGTTAAGGTTCCTGTCAAAACCGACATTAACACGAACGAAATCGAGAGTAAAGGGGTGCAGTATAGCCTAGTGGTTAGCATGCTTGGCGCCGCAACCTGTAGACTGGACTGCCATGGGTTCGAATCCCACCTGCGCTCATGGATGTTTTGTGATGTTATTTAGTTTTAAGTTAGTTGTTATTTAGTGTAGTTGAAAGACGCTAATGACCTTAGATGTCGACGCGTCTATAATCTACAATAAATAAATAAATCGAGAGTAAAGGCTAGTATAATATAAGTTTTAAAAAATATGAAAGCGAATATACCTGCATTTTAATTTACCTGTTAAAAGCTCGACGTACACTGTTTTTATATACCACCTGTAAAAAGCAGGTACATACAAATCTCTCCGCATTAGTAATTTGTAACAAATGGGGTACCCGATGTTGAACATGTAAAAAAAACGCTAGATATGCAGTAGGTAGAGTAACATTACAGAATGAACGAATACCTACCCACAGTTATAGTACCTACCTACATAATGGGGGTACCCCCATGTTAGAAGTTTACTTTAACTGGGCTTATAATGCGCGAAGAGCACTAGGGCGACACTAAACACGTGATTGTTATATTGTACGTCCGCATAAAGCGCTTAAGCAAACATAAAGCACAAGTACCAAAACTCATTTTTTGTTATTTTTTCGAACTCTGAAAGGAGTAGTCGTAATATAAAATCCAAGATGAAAAATGTATGTTTGTTGCTCAATCATCGCCCTAACGAAAACAAAACGTGACCCGTCTGAAAATGACATGGTGCGTGAGTGTATAGAAAAACAATAGTCATGCGCAGAGGGGCAGTACGCGCATCAGTCGGGATTTATCTCAAGCAACGATCGACGGCGTTATAATTATTTCTGAAACAGATACGGAATCGGATGTGAAAAAGTATCGAATTATTCGTAGTTTCCAAATCGGAATCGAGAATGATTTTAATAAAAGTAAGTAACGGACTGTATTACCGTTAAGGTAAATGTCAGTTTTAACACAGCGTAAAAAGTTTGTAGAACTGAAGTATAGTGACGTATCATATAGTAGCTGGTGACACAGTTAGTTAAAGTAAATAAGTGTTTTTCTTTTTTTAGTTATTTAGTAATCATCAATTAACATCAAGACAGAAGTCAGTTAATAACGTGCAAACTTCGTATTGTAAAGCCACTAAAAAGTAAAAAATAAAAAACTATTTAGCAACAACAAAAAAAACTTTCTTCAAAAAAGCCGCTAAAAAGAGAAAAATATCAAAATTTTGAGGTCGACGTCAATTTAATAAAATAAAAGTAGATGATAATAATATATAAAAAGTTTTAGTTATTAAATTTGCGCCGACCTCAAAATTTTATTATTTTCCTCTTTTTAGTGGCTTTTTAGAAGGAGTTTTTTTTTTTGTTAAAAAGTTTTTTATTTCATCAACGTACAACCGTCTATAGTCTATGCCATCGTTATTCGTTTAAACTTTAAAGCATCTAATGTGAACTGAAAAAATCCAAAGTTGGTTTTAGGATTGATTCACGTTTAGTACAACGTCTAAATATTTTTTTATCGTATTTAACTGGAATGAGAACAGCTTAAAATAAAACATGTCTTTGAAGATATTTTTCCAACATTTAAACTATAAGAGTTAGAAACAAAATAAAATATAGTTACTTCTTACCACAACAGTTTTATTGATGGATGTACATTTCGAAAGCTAAGCTTTCATCTTCAGCGAACACTACATGATCCATGTAGTGTTCGCTGAAGATGAAAGCTTAGCTTTCGAAATGTACATCCATCAATAAAACTGTTGTGGTAAGAAGTAACTATATTTTATTTTGTTTTTATTCCAACCACAGTGCTCATATATATTTTTATAAGAGTTAGACCAGATAGATAAATTAGTGAACAGGAAAAATTTTCCCACTGCACTCTGACCTACAAGTGCTGCCTCCCCGAAAGCTAACTAGATTTCGTACGGTCCTGGGCTCTCATTGAAAGTCACTTAGTTCATTCGTGATAGACCTGAAGAATCTCTTGGTAGCCAAATACTTGGTTCCCAATGTTCAGAGTCTGAGGCGCTTGCACAGCACCTCGTTTGTTTTTGTTATAGGGTGTATCTCCGAACAGCGATAGATGACTATCTCTTGTGGAAACCCTATGCCCTACTTAGTAGCGAATAGGAATTGATTGGTTGATTCATAGTCCTGGGGATGTGACCCTAAAGAACTGATTGCTTTCTATGAAGGCTTTCATAGAAGGCAACCCTGAAAGAACTGATTGCCTTCTGTGAATGCCTCAGGGCCGTAGCTAGGGGGGGGGCATTATATATATACCTTAAAACATTCAGTGCCCTACTTTAAGGAATTATAAACAAGCCGCAAAGACTGTCACGACTGAATGACAGACTTGATCTATCTGGCATTTGGAAAAATAAGATTAAATTCGTTGGACTAAATGAAGTTCTTCGGAAATTTGATAACATAGCAAGTTCTGTATTTTTTTTTTTTTGAATAAATTGTCATTTACCGTTTTCTTGCTTTTGTAATTTGATATCACCAGATGAGGTGGGCAATCCAATTAAAAATTTGTAGTCTTTTGCTTCAGCCCTACTTTAAACTTTCAGTGCCCTATCTTGAATTCAGCTCTAGCTACGGCCCTGGAATGCCTTCATAGAAATCAATCAATTCTTTCAGCGGTTTTGTGTGATGTGTCCCTAGGACGATACGTCGACTTTTTTTAAATTTCGCTTCTGAGTTCCTGGTTACTAAAATGTTAGCGGCAACGGTATGGCTCCGACGCTCGTAACGAACAGTAAATGCTGTTTATACTGAGTTATCAAAACTCGGTCGTCGTCGCGGTTTCGTGTGACAGACAGCGTGTGTATTGTGTGTGTGTACAGCTCTTATCATCGGGCGCTCAGAGCACACTCACACATATATGGCGCAGCGACGCCTCCCCTCTCGGCGCTACCAACAACATAGGACGAACGCCCCTATCGTTGTTCGACGCGTTAAAAATGATCTCTCTCAAACAACATTCGTCGTGTGGGAAAATCCTCTGCTCGTTTATTTATATATAGTACCTATCTATACCATTTAATCATCGTTCAGATTCGCTTTGACATTCGGTTAACATACCAAGAAAACGAATGTACACACTTACGGGCACTGTGGAGTAAATGGTAACTCGAACAGCGCGAATCTGTTAGTTTCGGGTTCGAGTCCTGGCGTAGAATTCAATTTTTCCGTATATTATAAACTAATATCTGGGTGCCGAGCTTTGCTCGGATGAGTTCAAAAAAATAGTACTTGTATATGAGATATTATTTTCTCAGAATATTATTCCGAAACGAATTTATTTCTGAAACATAATTTAAATAATTGTTTCTGTTAAATATTTTAAATACCTATGTGTATTTTTAAGCGTAAAAACTAAGTATCAACTTGAATCAAGCATTTTTTCCTGTAAATATTACTTAGGTCGCCATTTCCAAATCTACCGCCGTTATTGTTTTGTTGACTGAAGAACTCGCAAAAACCGATTTTCATAGATTGAATATCTTGTAAAAATGTTCGAATCAGATAAAATTCTGGTTGCCTGTTGCCGTTTCAATAATCCATTTTTAAACATTGATACCAAATATCAACTTTATCGAAGTACTTTTTCTCTGTGATGTCATCTTAGCAACTTCCAGTAAATTTCAAATATTTTTTTTGCACAGAAGGTACCTACTGAAAAACTCACAAAAATCGATTTTCGAAGAAATAGAATTCATATTATATCTTTTAATAACAAACGTCAGACTATAAACCTGCAGCGCAAAACTTTTTTGCATGCACCTTCGCTATAGTTTTTAAAAATCGATGTGTTTTGATACACTGCATGCCTGCGTCGCTAGGAGTGCGGCCCTGCCGTGCAAATTTTTAAACAAAACTTTTTTGTATGTATCTTAACAATAGTTTTCAAAAATCGATGTGTTTTTACACAGACTCGCGGTGCCAGAAGTGCGGCCCTTCGGGCCGCCTGTTTGTCATTATTTACATATTGTGCAAGACACTTCTTATATTAGTGTTCATTTACAGTTTTAACCCTTGTGATATATTATACAAAATCTATGTAGAAATAGGCTTCGAATCGATTTGACAATTGACCGAGTTATAAATAAAAAAAAACCTTTTTTTTAATTGCTCCCCTCTGGGACCAAGATTCCTACCTAGATCGATTTCTCGCCCTGAAAAATCCCCATTCTGTAAATTTCATCAAAATCGTTATTCGTTTTTGAGAAAAAAAAGTCTAGGTAAGATTATACGTCATACTATATTTAACGTACATAATATACATATTTTATATAGGTAATATAAAAATCCCTATATTATTAAACGAGTAAATCTTGTATATATGTTTCTATGTATCTATATAAATATTTTCTCGAAAACGGCTCTAACGATTTTGATCAAATTTACCGAAAAGGGGTTTCGGGGGGCAAAAAATCGATTTAGCTAGGTCTCATCCCTGGAAAAATTCGTTTTCTTATCGATTTTATCATTTTAAAAAACAGTTTTTTTAACGTCATAAAACAGTGTCGTATTGTGAGTAGGCTTTGGAAAAAACAAACTATTTTCATTATTTATGTCAAATCTGACAGTCAATCTTTAACTTATTAAAATAATCAGTAATTATTTGAAAAGTAAAAAAATAGCAACAATAAAATCTAAACATAATTATGTAAGTAGTTTAGATAAAATTCAAATAAATAGGTATGTTATTTTTATATTACCTATATAAAATATGTATAGGTAAGTACGTTAAATGTAGTATGACGTATAATCTTACCTAGACCTTTTTTTCTCAAAAACGACTAACGATTCTGATGAAATTTACAGAATGGGGATTTTTCGGGGCGAGAAATCGATCTAGGTAGGAATTTTGGTTCCAGAGGGGAGCAATTAAAAAAAAGGTGTTTTTTATTTTTTATAACTCGCTCAATTAAAGTCAGATTGATTCGAAGTCCATTTCTACATAGATTTTATATAATATATCACAAGTGTTAAAATTGTAATTGAACACTAATATAAGAAGTGTCTTGCACAATATGTAAATAATAACAAAACGGCGGGCCGAAGGGCCGCACTTCTGGCGCCGCGGGTCTGTGTAAAAACACATCGATTTTTAAAAACTATGGTGAAGATACATGCAAAAAAAGTTTTGCGCAGGTTATAGTCTGACGTTTGTTATTAAAAGAATCGATTTTTGTGAGTTTTTTAGTAGGTACCTATGCAAAAAAAATATTTGAAATTTACTGGAAGTTGTTAAGATGACATCACAGAGAAAAAGTACTTCGATAAAGTTGATATTTGGCATCAATGTTTAAAAACGGATTATTGAAACGGCAACGGGCAAGCAGAATTTCATCTGATTCGAACATTTTTACAAGATATTCAATCTATGAAAATCAGTTTTTGCGAGTTCTTCAGTCAACAAAACAATAACGGCGGTAGATTTGAAAATGGCGACCTAAATAATATTTACAGGAAAAAATGCTTGATTCAAGTTGATACTTAGTTTTTACGATTAAAAATACACATAGGTAGTTAAAATATTTAACAGAAACAATTATTTTAAATTATGTTTCAGAAATAAATTCGTTTCGGAATAATATTCTGAGAAAATAATATCTCACAGCATACAAGTACTATTTTTATTGAACTCATCCGAGCAAAGCTCGGCACCCAGATATTAACATACTTAGGTACCTATTTATTTAAATATTAGTTAAAACTACTTACATAATTAAGTTTACTTTTTATTTCTGTTATTTTTCACTATACAAATAGTTCACGGATTATTTTAATAAGTTAAAAATTCTGTCAGAGTATTTTGACATAAATAATGAAAGTAGTTTGTTTTCTCCAAAGCCTACTCACGATATTACAATGTTTTGACAGGTCAAAAAACCGTTTTTAAAAATGATAAAATCGATAGGAAAACGAATTTTTCCAGGGATGAGACCTAGCTAAATCGATTTTTTGCCCCCCGAAACCCCTTTTCGGTAAATTTGATCAAAATCGTTAGAGCCGTTTTCGAGAAAATATTTATATAGATACATAGAAACATATATACAAGATTTACTCGTTTAATAATATAGGGGGATAGACATACAAGTGACTTGATCATACCCAGGACATATACATCAGTTGGCGCAACGTCCATCATTGTTAGTGGGCCAAGGGAATGGAACAAGTTTGCCGGCAATTTTAAAAGCAACTTAAAAAAGCTATTGCTAAGCTCTATTAATTATAGCTAAATTTTTACATGCTTATGTGAACATTTCTTATTTAAATAAAAAATATATTAATTAGTCTTATAAGTAACATCAGAAGACATGTTTCTTGTATTTTAATTTAAATTTTAATATTTTTGTATTTTTATCAAAATGTTTTAATGATGTATGTGTTTATTATTGTATATTTATATGTTTTTTAGGACAAGATGAAAACGGCTGCGGTCATTCTTGCACCTATAATAAAGATCATTATTATTATTATTATTATAGCCCTTGTACCTAACATGCATGTGAATATTGTTATTTGAAATTTGTAATTCGCTAATATAAGTGAAATCGTTTGTTAATTTGGGATTTTAATCATTTTTATTATTTATAAACTAATTTTCATTGTTATCCGCAAGGCACGCAAATTTCATATTTAACTGTTAGCTTATTAGTGTATTTGCCATATGGCACATACACTATTGGCGTCGGTCGGATGGTGGGACCTAGGGGTCGGACCAAAATTTCTCGACGTTTCATAGCCTCCTGAACACTTTGGCACCATTTTTAAAAATGTTTATATATATATGTATGTATATATATATATATATATTTATATATTTATATATTTATATATTTATATATATATGTGTGTACACGATAACTCTCGACAGACTTAATCGATTGAAACGAAATTTGGTACACACATTGGAACCCATCACCGCAAGAAGCCTATTTAAAATGGGCCCGATCGGACCATTTTCAGGGTTGTATTTAGGGGTTCCAAAAAGTTTTTGGGCCCAAAAATACCGAAAAATTTGTCAGAATCGTTTCAAAATTGAAATTTAACTCTTTAGTAAAGATTAAAATGTGCTGCTAAAATTTTAATAAAATCGGCCCGACAGGACCGGACTTTCAAATTTTATGAAAACACTAGTTTGTTGATACGGATTTACTTAGATATGGAAGGGTGTATTTAATTGGGTGTATTGATGAAATCCATGTCTAATATTGAAATTTAGAAAAATTTAATTATTTTAAGGGCTGTATTAAGGGGTTAAATTTTTTATTTTGTCAAAAAACAAACTTAAGTTTACATAATAATGCCACAATGCCTGTATTAGCAAATACACTATATTGTCGGCAGGGTTTTGGCACTGCGACCCGAGTTTTTTTAATTTTATAATAGTCGAACCAAAGTTAAGCTCCAATTTATTTTAAAAATGTTATATTTTATTTCTAGTGAAAAGATAAAATTGGATAAAATTATTAGAATATTTTTTTCTAAACTTGACTATTGTTTAAATAACAGTTTAAAAAATTATGTTTTTATTCTATTATACGAGTAGCTAACCGATTATTTATGTTTCGAGTTAATTTCTAAAGGCTTCACAAATAAAATTTAGAAAATACAATAATTTTTATATCTTTATTAAATATTTCTTAGATAAATTCCTGAATATTTCTACAAATTCAAGTCATTATATGGTAAATTTCGTTTAAAAATTTAAAATTAAAAAGCTGATTAAGTACACTACTTAGCCTTTATAAGGGCTAAAAACTCAGGTTAAACCAAATACGAGTAAAATATAGTGTATCTGTAACACAGTACACAGTCGATTGTGTGATTAAACGAATGTGTGGCTCCGGCGATTGGCTCAAACCAGATGAAAATACAGAATAAGGGGAGAGATGTCTCCATTGTATTATTCGATATATCGCATTGCAGATCAGCTGTACCGTGAGTTCAGAAAGACCACCTTTTACAAAAGAAGACTCGTCGTTTAATTCGAACTGTTATCTATTTTTTTACTCGTCGAAATATTATCCAGTCGGTCACAACTTAAAAAAAATGTAGAGAGGTTGTGTGTCTGCCTGTCTGTACCACCATAACTAACCCCTAATCCGATTTCTGTGAATTTGGTACACGTATACGATATATAACCGGATCGCCACTGTGAATAATAATAATCAAAAATACTATATGAATTTTTCCTTATCATCAATTAAATGACGATATTAGTGTGTAATTTTCAACTTCACTTTTTCTCTTTGCAAAACTACTAGCCATTACGCGTAGCTTCACCCACTTGTATTTCGATTTATGATTTATTATCCGCCCGCGAGAAATTCACCCCCTGCGAAGCGAAGTCGGGCTGATGGTGTTTATAATATTAGTAGGATTCCGCCTATATACGCTAAAATTCAAAAGAATTTCACAAATTATTATAAAAATATCGCATTCACAGAAGAGATCTGCGTAGGATGCCCGTTCGCGCGTGTAGCCCGCGCGAGCGGCTGCATTACAGATGCAGCTCTCTCCTACCGATAACCTTGAGCCCCCGCTTACGGGCGATCGGAATACGAATAAATGGCGGGGCAATGGTGAGTCTCAACGATAGCTGAAGTAGTAGAGAACCAATAAAAATTTAATTTGATAATTAACTCAAAAATTTATTTAAACAGTTGAATAAACATAGCACTTCTAGAATCATAAGGAATATTTAAAAAAAGTTTCATCAAAATCCATCAAATAGATTTTAGGTTAAATCATTTCAAATATACATACAAAGAATTTTATATATCTATATATTATATAAAAATCAATTGTTGTTCGTCTCGCTAAAACTCAAAAACGGCTTGTCCGATTTGAATAATTTTTTTTGTTTTGTTCGCTCTAATACAGGGGTGGTTTAAAAAAATTGAGAAAACCCAAAAGAACAGCTGAAAAATGGAAAATTCAAAATTAGTAATTTTGTATGCGGGAATCGCCACTTCGGATTACTTTTAATAGATGGCGTTCGTGGCGAAGCGAGTGAATAGTGTATTCGAGCGAACGAGCGTAGCGAGTGAGAAATGTATTAATAATATTCGAGCGAACGAGCGAAGCGAGTGAGTAGTGTATTAATAAAATTCGAGCGAACGAGCGTATAGTGAGTGTGTAAGTATTAATAAATGTCGTCAGGAGCATTAAACAGGCGGACGAAACATTTTGTAGACGTTAATTTACGCAACAAATTTTTGTCGCTAGCTACCTCATAATAGCCGTGCGAGGGTTGGCGTTTATAACAACATTAAATTGTCGTTGATTCAATCTTTTTTGTTTGTGATTCTCTGTCGTACAAACCACCTATTCTGACGTGCAGTTAATATTTCCCCATTAATTTATACCTATTAATTAATTAACTAATGTTAACAAATTATATTACCTATAATATTATAATAATGTCTGACTTGAAACGCAGACGATGGAAGACTGGATGAAGCGCGATCATACGATTTTATTGGAGCGAGAGCAAAACATACCAAAAGTAAACTTTATTTATAATTCTTGATTTAAACTTAATCAAATTCTTTATTTGAATTACTTCGAATTTTTGTTTTTTTTTTATAAATAATTGGCTCCTAAACGTTTTCATGACTGTTTATCATGGCCCCCACATCCTGTAGCGGGCCTCCAAGGCAGGAACTTTGGTGGATTCTCCTACCAACGGCTTCTGTTTTTTTGTCCCGCTGTTCATCTCTTAGTTGGCCGACCCGCCATGTTTACAGCCTTGTCAATCTCTCCCTTCTGAGGACCATGCTGATTGTTATTGCAGTTCACTGATAAAAATTATTCAATAATGATAAAAATGAGTGACGGGGTGGCAAGTAGCAGGTAACTGTGGAATGAATAAAAATGGCGTGTGAAGATGAACATTCTACATAGGTACTGTACTTTCGGAAATTCGGATCATGCGTGTTTCTTTATGATACGGATAAACGACATTTTTATGTAGTTCATTTTGTATAATTTCAACGCAATTTGTCAGTTATTACTATATTGAAGTATACATATAAACCTTCCGTGAAAAATTATCTAACTGATGGTGAAAACCGTATCAAAATCCGTTGCGTGGTTTAGGAATTACATTACTCACTCGCTACGCTCGTTCGCTATATATATAAACCTTCCGGGAACAATTCCATCATACATGATTTTCAAAAGGAATAATTTTTCCCGTTTTTGCAATATTTTTCATTGATGCTCCGCTCCTATTGGTCGTAGCGTGATATTATATAGCCTATATAGCCTTCCTCGATAAATGAGCCATCTAACAAAAAAAAATTTCAAATCGGACTGGTAGTTCCTGAGATTAGCGCGTTCAACCAAACAAATAGATATAGATAGATTGAAATTTGAAAAACTGGAAAATAATTATGAAAACGGAAAATTCGCTCTTCTAGTCCTTAGAACTTTACAATTACAGACTAAGTTACGATTTAGTTTATTTTTATTAAAGTTATTAACTTCTGTATAAATCATTAAAAAATTAGTCTCTCATGATGTGGACTTTGTAGGCGCGTTACTATATATACGAACACATTGATCGATACCCAGTAGTGCTTCTATTGTACAAAGTGCAGAATTTACCAATTTTATAATATTAGTTTAGATAAACACAACAAGTGTGAGAAAAAAAAATGTCGGTCGATAATAATCACATTGTATATTTGTACTAACTTTTTTTTTAAATAATTTAGTTTATAAGTGTCAACGCGCCTTTATGTCATTCGTGTGAATTACATCACATATACACAAACACTCTCTGGTAGAAGATTAGAAAACTAATTGAATACGTGCTCATCTGTTTATCGCGTGTCTTTTGTCCTTCGCACGTTTAACACATTCCCTCCCATATCATGGCATCACACTAATGTACACACACATACACACGCACAAACTAACCCCGTGACGAGACAACATGCATCCCGTCTCACCGTGAATTGTTTCTTGTTTATTAAGAATCATTTCCATCGATAGTTTTATCATGGGTAAAGAAAGATTTTAGTAGAGATGCCCCATTCGCTGCATCACCCGGGTGCACTCACTTCGCTCGTTCGATCGAATTTATAATTAATTAATACGTTATTCACTTGCTTCGCTTGTTGGCTCGATTAATTAATACGTCACTAACTTGCTTCGCTCGGGTCGGGCAGTTAGTATAGACTTAAAACCTTCCTCTAGAAATAGGGTATCGAATAGTAAAACTAAAAACGCATTCAAATCCGCTCAAAAGTTCTCAAGATTAGCCGGTACAGACACAGACATCCAGACATACACCTTTACCTTCTATTTCGCGCACGTTTATGCCGGTTTGTTGATAACAATAATAAAAAAATTACTAAATAAACAAAAAACTACTGCTGACACGAAACTATAAGCAAATCTTCCTATACGTAAAGAAGTAGTCGTATAAAAAAATATTGAAATTTTAGTGTAGGTCCGGTGTGACTGAGATGAAGTTTTTTTACCGAACTATCTTCCATTTTGGTAGATTGTTTTGTATGTTTGTTTTTGCAGTAGTAGTAGTAGTAGTGGTGGTAGGGTTTCTTTTTATTTATTTTACGCTTTTTAATTTTTTTTATTAATTTATTGCGTTTATTTTGAAAATAAATATAATGTCACATTGTGGGGTATTAGTAGGGAGACTAAGACTCTATGCAACCTTGCACTTGTTCCTGGTAGTACATACCTATAGGTAACATTTAAGAAGTGGTGCTCCCCGGCCGGACGTCAGGAGGCGGTTGCCTACTGTTCAGGGGCAAATTTTTGCATTTTTTCAAATCTATATCTCTGGAAGAAATCGTCCGAGAACAAAAATGAGGATACCGTTGGACTCGGCAGACACAGGGAAACGTTTTTTCTATCTCCACCCCTGGACTCGTAGATCGATATACATATATATTTAGAGAAAAAACCACTAAAGATAGAAACCTGAAATTTGGACAATAGGTCCCTTTGGTGACAAAAATACCCAATAATAAGAGATTTTTCGGAATTCAACCCCTGAGGATCAAAAGGGGGTGTAGAGTTTTTTGGGATAATGTTCATATCTCACGAATTGTAAAGGTGAGAGGTATTGAATTCAACATACTAACTCTTCTTAAAAAAGAAGCAAACCCGTGTGCGAGCATTTTTTCAAATTCAACCCCTAAGGGGTTAAAAGGGGATGTATTTCACAGTTTAGACCACTGAAGATAGAAACGTGAAATTTGGAAGTTATGTTCCTTACAGGGTGTAGACCGTACTAAGAAAGGATTTTTTCGGAAAAAGTGCGAGGCTGGACCCCTTAGGCTTCCTACTATATCATTGAAAAGGACCTTTTGAGTAGATAATCAATGTGTTTTTATTTTATTCTATCAAAATTGTAGGTTTAGCATAACTTACATAATACGGGAACTCTACTCTTTGCGTGGCTTGACACGCACTTGGCCGTTTATTATTAAATGGCACAATAGGTATTTTTTTATTGATAATCTACTCAAAAGGCCCTTTTCAACGATACCCCACAAGAATAGATACAAAAACAAATTTTTTGCCCCCCGTTTGCATGTATGGGCGCTTTCTTTCATTCTTTCTTTCTTTCTTTCTTTCTTTCTGTTTTTAGTATTAATTGTTGATTATCTAGACGATATGAGTGATACTTGACATGAATTATTATAGGCAATGGCGTTGTTAAGGTAGACCTGGTAACAAAAAAGGTCCAAAAATTGCAACTTTGACGGTCTCTAAAACTTACAATTTTGGCAAAATAAAAAAAAATAATAACACATTCATAATCTACTCAAAAGGCTCCTTTCAACAATACCCCACAAAAAAAGGTACAAAAAAATGTTTGATCTCCGTTGATTCCGATTGTATACCAATCAATGCCGTGCCGACAATATTCCGTCGCGTGCCATTGGTTCACCATCCCTGCCCTATCTCGTTTCGTTCAGAAGTTAGAGGGCTATGACAGACAGACAGATAGAAAGACAGACAGACATCGTTGGCAGGTACATTGGCTGGTATGTAATAAGTATTCTCATAAAAAGAATAAAGACAGATTTTAAATCAACCACCTTTATTCTCGTAAAATCAAAAATCTAATAATCTAAGTTTTAACAAAATCTTTTACAAAAAAAAGAACATTACATAATAACTATAAAGTATAAACCATTATTTCTTACCTAACTAGCGTCTAACTGTAACTTGTACAGTTAAAACTAAGAAAAATTAACAGTACGGAACCCTAAAAAAGTTTAATGTTGCCTCTCTAGCTTATACGGAGATATTGTCAATAGTTTACCGCAATCTTGTAAGAATTTCCCTAACTGTGCGTCGCGACGCACTGGGGCATCGCGGCGCTATCCTAGATGAGTCGCGAGATGATACGCACAGATCGAAGCGAAATCAAATCGAAGTACTGCAGGTCACAAATAAATTTAGAAAAAGAAATGAGAGTAGAAATTTCAAAACTTTAACCCTGATTTGAGAAGGTATGCTCAGAAAAGCAAGCTCATCCTTCTCATTAATAATTGTAGTATTGTTAGTTGTTTTTTATGTTTTCTAATTATTAGAATTAGAATCTAATAAATAGGTACCTAATAATTAAAATTCTATATTCTTTGGAGTTCAATTGAATTATAAAGTAATTTTATTGTCTGCTAGAGTCCTTCTTTTTGAAGGGCGTCGCAAAAAATTGCAACCTGTATAGGGGTCGCAGTAAAAAAAAGATTGGGAACCCCTGTTGTAGAGAATTCCATTCAATTTACGAATAATATATACACCTTAATGACGTGCTAATAATTTTGGAGGTTAATTTTGGTGGGCAAAATAGATTATTAAAAAAAATTCTTCAAATCAAATTAAAGAGCTCCTTATGAGAAATACAATTATATATTTTTATAATTTTAAAATGCATACCTAGTTTAAAAGATATTAAAGAAAATATGCGAAAATCGAACATTCCCCCCCTTTATCTCCGAAACTACTGAAATTTTGAAAAAATAGGGAATATAGGGCCCCACTCGTAGTTTACAGGAAAACCCAAACGAAAATCTTAAATCTTAATTTTGGGGGGGGGCAAATTAGAAAATTTAAAAAAAAATTGTCAAGTGCATCATGTGACATATCAAATGAAAGGGCTCGTTATGAGAAATACAAATATATTTTTTTATTAATTTAAAATGCATAGTTTAAAAGATAATAAAGAAAAAACTTTTTAACAAAAAAAAAACCTCCTTCAAAAAGCCACTAAAAGAGGAAAATAATGAAATTTTGAGGTCTTCGCCAATTTAATAAAATATGAAGTCGATTAAAAAGTATAGTATAGTGATTAATATCTTCTTTTTAACCAACTTCATATTTCATTAAATTGGCGCAGACCTCAAAATTTCATTATTTTCCTCTTTTTAGTGGCTTTTTGAAGGAGGTTTTTTTTTTTTGTTTAAAAGTTTTTTACTATTTAGTGTCAAAAAGTGACATTTACCTTAAAGGAATCACACGCCGTTACTCTCTTTTATTAAACCGACTTTCTTACGCTGTCTGATGTGTCAAAAAGTGACATTTACCTTAAGGAATCACACGCCATTACTAACTTTTATTAAAATCAGCCGAACTACTGAACCGATTTTGATGAAATTTCTATGGGACCAATCTGAAAGTATATCCTTTCAAATAAAAATTTTTTTTTTCAAAATCGGTTTATAAATAACTAAGTTATGAGGTAACAAACATAAAAAAAAAATACAACCGAATTGAAAACCACCTCCTTTTTTCGAAGTCGGTTAAAAATATATACGAAAATCGAAACCCGAAAATCCGGAACTACTGAACCTAAAATTTTGAAAAAAATAGGTAATATAGAGCCTCACTCATAGTTTACAGGAAAACCTAAACGAAAGTCCTAAGTCTGTATAGTACGGAACCCTCTCAACGCGAGTCCGACTCGTACTTAACCGGTTTTTTAGGCGCGATCTTAGCGAAGCTAGAAGCGCCTATATACACTCGCTTTGTCTGTGAATCTGTGATTCTGTGAATCTGTGAATCTGTGAATCTGTAACGGATTTTTTGTATCAGTCGTACAGCCCAAACGGATTAACCGATTTTAAAAAACTTTTTTTTGTTCGATTCCTCTCGGGGTCTATTTGATCCTAACGTCGCCCGATTTTTGAATTTTGGCCCCAGAGGGGAGCAAATTAGAAAAAACGGTGTTTTTTGCTTATAGTTTGCTCAATTTAAGTCAGATCGATTCGAAACCTGTCTTAAATGAAAGAGCAGAAAATTTTAGATAGATTTCATGTATAATATTGTGTCAAAACAGTTTTTTTATACAGATTTATATGATTATTAAGCTAAATAAATGTGACTTTATCTAATAAATCGCGAACTTGTTTCGGTTGTCCTTGTCTGTTGCACAGTGTGATATGGATATTGGAAGATAGCGTATGCTCTGTCTTATATTGCATTATTTCAATATAGTTATTCAATTTTTTGACTGCTGATGTTTGAATTTCAGTTTAAAAACCCTGGCCTACTGAGTTAAAATAACGTGTAACTAATTATTGACGTCGATCGGATGGCGAGACCTAGGGATCGGACCAAAATTTCTCGACGTTCATACCTTCCCGAACAATTTGACATTCTCTGTCTGTATGTCCCTTTGTACGCTTATAACTCGAGAACCACTGATCCGATTTACATGATTTTTATTCAAGTAAATAACTTCTTATGCGACTGCGAGTATTAAAATATTCTGGCATCACGCAAAAGCAACCGAACTGATTCTCAAATAAAAACGTATGTTCTGGCATCACGCAAAAATAAGTAGGTGATGCATTGTTTTTTAAACGGTGGTTTTATTTAGCTTGATCCCGTATATTTGTTACAAATCTTGCGACCGACTGAGTTGAAATTTTGCACACATGTGTAGCTCCGGTGACAATACAATATTATGATAACTAGCTGACCGGTCCGGCTTTCGTCCGGGTGCAAATCGTACTTTTGAATTTTCACCCACTTCCTATGATCCGATTGAGTTGAAATTTTGCACACATGTGTGGCTCCGGTGACAATACAATTTATGGTAACTAGCTGACCGGCCCGGCTTTCGTCCGGGTGTAAATCGTACTTTTGAATTTTCACCCACTTCCCGTGATCCGATTGAGTTGAAATTTTGCACACATGTGTAGCTCCGGTGACAATACAATTTATGGTAACTAGCTGACCGGCCCGGCTTTCGTCCGGGTGTAAATCGTACTTTTGAATTTTCACCCACTTCCCGTGATCCGATTGAGTTGAAATTTTGCACACATGTGTAGCTCCGGTGACAATACAATTTATGGTAACTAGCTGACCGGTCCGGCTTTCGTCCGGGTGCAAATCGTACTTTTGAATTTTCACAGGCAAAAGGTCTTTCTCCGGTAACGTTTCAGTGGATCGGATAAATGTTATAAAATCAGACTAAGGAAATAAAGCACACTAAAAAATTAAAAATAAAAATAGATAAAAAACTTTTAAGTTAAACGGTTTTATAAATGTACTAAAAAGAAAAAAATAAAATTTAATTTAGGTTCATAAGTATAAAAGCGTGGGTCGTGACTGTAATAAATTATCATAGAGTGTACGACCAACGCTTTTATTCTTATGAACCTAAATTAAATATTATTTTTTTTCTTTTTAAAACATTTATAAAACCGTTTAACTTAAAAGTTTTTTTACCTATTTTTATTTGAAGCTATGCTTCTTAACGCACGTTTCAGATGGGGACCTAAAAATAATAAAAAGTGAAACGTCACGTCACGAAGTAGTGTAACGTCACTTTTGTAAAAATTATTCAATCCTTTTGAAAATTAATATTTGAGAGTTTTATACGACACAAAAAAAAAATGGCGTCAGATTTCAAAATGGCGGCAATATCTACTTTTTTGTAAAAATTATCCGATTCTTTTGAAAATTAATATTTGAGAGTTTTATAGAACACAAAAAAATAAAATGACATCAGATTTTTCAAAATGGCGGCCATATGAACTGTTTTGTAAAAATTATCCGATCCTTTTGAAAATTGATATTTGAGAGTTTCATAGGACACCAAAAAATAAAATGACGTCAGATTTTTCAAAATGGCGGCCACATATACTCTGTTGTAAAAATCATCCGATCCTTTTGAAAATTGATATTCGAGTTTCATAGGACACAAAAAAATAAAATGACGTCAGATTTCAAAATGGCGGAAATATATGTATGTACATTTTTGTAAAAATTATCCGATCCTTTTCAAAATTGATATTTGAGGGTTTTATAGAACACAAAAAAATAAAATGACGTCAGATTTAAAAATGGCGGCCAAATGTACTTTTTTGTAACAATTATCCGATTCTTTTGAAAATCGGTATTTGAGAGTTTCATAGGACACAAAAAAATAAAATGACATCAGATTTCAAAATGGCGGCCATATGTACTTTTTTGTAAAAATTATCCGATCCTTTTGAAAATTGATATTTGAGAGTTTCATAGGACACAAAAAAATAAAATGACGTCAGATTTCAAAATGGCGGAAATATATTGTACTCCTTTCTAAAAATTATACGATCCTTTTCAAAATTGATATTTGAGAGTTTCAGACGCAAAAAAATAAAATGACGTAAGATTTCAAATTGGCGGCCGTATGTACATTTTTGTAAAAATTATCCGATCCTTTCGAAAATTGATATTTGAGAGTTTCATAGAACACAAAATAATAAAATGACGTCAGATTTAAAAATGGCGGCCATATGTACTTTTTTGTAAAAATTATCCGATTCTTTTGAAAATCGGTATTTGAGAGTTTCATAGGACACAAAAAAATAAAATGACGTCAGATTTCAAAACGGCGGCAATATGTACTTTTTGTGTAAAAATTATCCGATCTTTTTGAAAATAGATATTGACGAGTTTTATAAAACCGTTTACACACAATACCTACATGAATATCGCGCCTTGTAATTCTTGAATTACTTGTATGCTCCAAAATTTTTTTATTTAATGCATGCCTTCAGGCTGGTCCCACATAAATTTTACTTAAATCGGTTCAGTAGTTGTTTTTTAGTTTAATAATAAAATATCAAGAAAGAAGTCAGTTAATAACGTACAAACTACGTATTGTAAAGCCACTAAAAAGTAAAAAATTAAAACTTTTTATAAATGAAAACCTCCTTCAAAAAAGCCACTAAAAAGAGGAAAATCATAAAATATTGGGGTTGGCGCCAATTTAATACAAGATATATCAAAAGTTTTAGTAATTAAATTGGCGCCGACCTCAAACTTTATTATTTTCCTCTTTGTAGGTGTTTTTTTGAAGGTTTTTTTTATAAAATGTTTTTTAAGTGAACGAGTGATGGACAGAATATAGTATCGTCGTCCATCTATGAGTAGAGCAGCTGATGATGTCTTTCTTTAATTAATTTACCAGTGTATTTGCGTTTGTCTGAACATATACAAAGGAGCCGGAACGTTGAATTACGAACAAGCTGTTCCAGTTCGATATTTTCCGTTAGGAATTTGTACATCTGTAGCTACCTACCGCTGCCGCGCGTATACCCACCGCCGCGCCACGACGCCCGCCACCGCTACCCCAGCAGACTCACCTATATGTGGTGTGTGTGTGTGCGCGTACTACATGTATACATACAGTGCTTTTCCGTCAAAGATATATCATCGCCCGACTTACAACTATTTTTAATACAAAAATTATTGTTATTGCCTATATATTATAATAATAATAATAATAATAATTCTTTATTTTAAAAAATTCCAAAGAACATAATAGCGTCAGAAGATATAAAAATATTATGCGAAAAATTCATGTAGATTATAAAAACAATTTTGAATTAAATAATGCCTCAGGGACACTTTGAAGTCTCTAAAGGATACAATATTTTTTATAAAGCATGGTAATCCGTTGTAGATTTTAATAGCCATACAGACAGGGCCACGCTGATAAGCCACTAATGATGCCTTGGGCAAAAGTAAATTATATTTCTTTCGCGTTAAGTAACCATGGTCAGCAGACTCAAAGTTGGAAAGATGACTCCTAACATAAGTAGCCATGGTGAATATATATAGCGACGGCAGAGTTAAAATATTATGAGCTATGAAGCTATCTTTACATGAATGATTAAAAGTTAACTTGAACATGATACGAATTGATTTTTTTTGAAGAATAAAAGCACGGCTCATGTTAGTACAGCTACCCCACAGCAGAATACCATACCTCATATGAGGGTAAATGAAGGCGTAATACAACGTTTTTAAAGTAGCAGTGTCAACTTCACGTGATAGGCGCCTAAGAAGAAAAATATTTTTTGACATCTTATTGCAGACACTGTCAATATGAACATTCCAATCTACATTTTCATTAACCCATAAACCTAAAAAGTTAAAATTAGTAGTATTGTCAATCACATGATCATCAATTACTACAGTAGGAGATAAGCTTGTCTTGTTTTGCTTCGTTAAAAAATGCATAGATTTTGTTTTAATCAAATTTAATTTTAAAGCATTTATTGTACACCAATCAAAAAGTACATTGGCTGCAATGTTAGCATTGATTTCAAGAGAAGTAAAATCAGAATTTTTGAACACTAAAGTAGTGTCATCAGCGTACATAAAGGTGTCAGCCATATCATTAATAGAGAGAGGTAAATCATTAACATAGAAAAGAAATAGTATTGGTCCAAGCGTTGACCCCTGAGGAACACCCATGTCACATGTTTGTACTTTTGATTTAGTACCATCAATAACCACAATTTGAGATCTATTGCACAGAAAAGATTGAATCCAAGTAAAAGCATTCCCTCTGACACCATATTTAAGAAGTTTGGCAAGCAACAAATCATGATTCACCAAATCAAACGCTTTACTAAGATCGAGATATAACGCAGAGGTAATATTATCTCTATCATTTAGTCCAGATAAGATATTTTCAATGAAATCAAACATTGCAGTCTCTGTATTTTTACCAGATAGAAAACCATATTGTGATTTATCAAAGAGACAAAACCGCTTGGAGTACGATAACAATCTATTACAGAAAATTTTTTCAAATAATTTTGAAAAAATTGGTAAAACAGAGATTGGGCGATAATTATCAATACAAGTGATATCACCTTTCTTAGGTACCGGAATTACCTTAGCTTGCGATTTTTCCGTGACTTCGTCCGCTTGGGACTCGTGAGAAAATATTTAAAGTTTTGTCAGCAAGCTCTACTTAAGAATTTTTTTAAAAGAAAACATGTATTAAATTAATAGATTTTTTTTATTGTAGTGAAAATCTATTGATTCCGAAGCATATAAGGAGAATGTTAGATTGATAATCATGTCACGGTTGTAAGCTCATTCCGCCGCGAAAATGGAAAGGTTCAAGTTAGAATCCTGACTGTGACTATGGTTGGTAAAATGATTTTTTCCGGTATGTTTGGAATCAATTATATAATTGGCTGCTTTCTAACAAAATATCCAATGTATTTGCTTATTTTAAATCAAGAGTTCGTTTATTGAATTCAATACCTCTCACTTTGACAGTTTGGGAAGTATGAGCCTAAAGGTACGTGCAGTACGCAGCTGGGATTCTAGATGGTAGCATGTATGGTATATGGTGACTGAAATTATAAGCGCTTATAGGTTTGCACAACGAAGCTTTGATAATACAAGCTTAAATCGCGTTTGAAATGTCATATAGCGAAGACGAATATTTGTGTCCTTCTGCTACAAAGTGGTATATTTTAAATATAAATTTGGATAGAAGCTATCATGTCCACCCTATTAATAGAAAACGATCTAAACATGGCGAATTTTATCATTTATACTAAGAATTAAAATTTTACCCAAACCTGTTTTTTGAATATTTACGTATGGAACCTAACACATTTAAATACGTCTTAGAAAAAACTCAAAACAAATTAAATAAAAACTGGCAAAATTTCACTTATTAAACTAGTCACATCCATTGCGAAACTTGTAACGGCCATTTGACAGTTGTCACACGTTGATTGTAGTAGTCAGCGCACTGAAAGAATTGTGAGATACATTCTTGAATCTACCATTAATTTAAGCAAGCCCCGCTATGATCTACGCTACCATCTAGAATCCCAGCTGCGTACTGCACGTACCTTAATGTGTCAAAGAGCCCTCCCGTTTGACCCTCTAAGGTGCTGAATTTAAAAAAAAAGGTCGAAAATAATGAGTGCTTATTTTTAGAGAAGAGTTAATATATTGAATTCAATACCTCTCAAAAATAACCGTTCAATGTAACGCACTATTTAAACATAGACCTCGCATCCAGTTATCTTCATATTATCAATAAGTTTCGTCCGTCATGCACCGTTCTCTGTCGGCGTCCCGACGCACCCCACCCACCGTCGGCCGACAAACAGCTTTCATACAAAGCTCCCGCGCTGGGTGAGCTTACAGTATAGCCAGCGGCCGTACTGCCGTTCCACTTGATAAAGTCGCGCTACCACTGAAATGCGCCCCTCAAAGTGCGTATCGTAAAGATAGAGAAAAATAAAAGGATAAGAAATGGTTGATTCAGATGTTTTCTTTCAGTTCAGAGATCACAAAAATAAAATATATCCATTAAACTTTTTATGAACTATTATATGCATGACTCACTGTCTTAAATTTTTGAATTTGACCATAGATATCAGCAAAAAACAAGCCGTGAGGTGGGTCGTTTATTAGTACTAAAGTGCGACCCTTGAGGTCCACACGACGAACTTCCCAGTTTGATAAATATTTAATAATAATAATTGAATTAGATATTACACAGAAAAGTCATCATTTTAATCATTAAAACATAATTATTATTTATTTTTAACAATAATTAAAAAAAAAAAAAAAAAAAAACGGCTGAACCGATTTTTATGAAATTTATGTCGGATCAAAATGACGTTAACACGCCTCGATTGACATCCTTACGAAGTCGATATAATTTTTTATTCGCGAGATATTGTATAAAATCTACTTTTTTGGAGGTTATTTGGTTAAGAAAAAAGAACGGCTGAACCGATTTTGAAAAAATTTCTTTCAGATCATATTTACGTTAATACGCGTCGATTGGCACCTCAACGTAGTCGATATCATTTTTCATTCTCGAGATTTCGTCTTAGAAAGAAATGGACACATACGTACGTACGTACGTACACACACACACACATACACACACACAGACATCTTTCTAAAAGTAGTGTAAAAATAGTGTAGTGACCTTGAAATATAAAAATTTTTTTTCCTTTTTGATTTCGATTTTCGGACCCATTACAATAGCTTCCAATGGGAAGTTAAAAAGTATATTTCGCTTTATTCAGTTCTGTTTGGGTGAAAATTTTGTCCCATTAGCTTAATAATCGCGTTCTTAGTAATGTAACGAACATCTGATGGTCTATTACAAGTCCCCAGTTCCCGGGTTCTAGCCCGAGAGCCGGTAAAAGTGTCAATAGGATTTTCAATTTATTATTTAAAAAAAAAGTAATGAATTGAAAATATGAATTGGTGCTAGGCTCAAATAACCTTAGCCGTTGGTGGTCTTTAAAAACACACATCTGATGGTGCAATTTGTTCTCTGTATGAATAGGTACTGAAAGTTTTCATTTTATTAATGTTTTCTTCTTTATATAATCTACCTATATTTAGCTTTGAACATCTTTTTTGGGCTTGAGAACAGCCGAGCGTCTAGCGATGTCGTTGTTTATATGGCGTTTCCATGACTCCTCTATTACAAGCCCCCAGTTCACAAGTTCTAAGCCGAGAACTGGGACAAAAATCGATTGGAATTTCAGTTTATTATTAAGAAATAATAATTAATTCAAAAAATATAAATTGGTGCTAGGTCCAAATAACCCCACCTCTTGTGTAAACATTCTTTGAAACAACTTTGTACTATATGAATAATAAAACGTGCTAGCGTGTTTTATGCTCGGTTTTTGATACGACTCTCAGCTTTAAATCTAGATTTAATAATGTCAATATATTGTTTTAAACCAAATAGAGATATTTAGTTGAAAACAAATTATATTCTAAAAATCTAAATTTAAAGTTGAAAGTTATAACAGAAACCGAGCATTAATATCGTACAAACTACCTATACTTACCCACCTGTCACAAATAATAGACTTATGACGCACATAGCTTAGTAGCTGTGCGTCTTCTAGTGATGTAACGAATATTCGCATTCGCATATTTTTTGACATTCGCATTCACAAAATTCATGCGAATATTTTGCGAATATGAATATCAGAAAAAAATCATATTTTTTATTAAATGTGATATGAAAGTAATATAAAAAAATAAGACAAAAAATGTTAATTTCTTAGCATTTTTATTAGAAAAGTTTTTTTCTTAATCCTTTTTTAAAAAATAACAAAGTTTTTTCGCTAAGGTAACCTTGCAATTATCATATCTTTTATCTGCCTTTACTATAACATTAGGTAATAAAGCTTTAGACATATTATAGTATTATAAATAATCAACTTCAATTAGAAAACAAAAAAAATATAAATAGAACAACTTCTGGTTAACTTCTGTACATTGAAATATAAGTAGGGAAAAATTTATCCACACAAGATCAATTAAATATTATGTATATTAGACAACATATTTCGACTTAAGAGTCATCTTCAGGTCTCTGAAAGTATATTACAAAAAAATACATAATATGTTAGGACAAAATGGTATACAACATTTTTATAAAAAGAGAATTACTTAATTAGAGGTTAGTTAGAAAAATGTGGTAATTAACTTAGGAACTATACCCATACTTAAGCAAACTATGAACGTTAATTATCAATTTAAATAATTTAAAAAATTTTAAGTTTATACCAAAATTTTTTTTTTAGTTATATATAATTACATGATGTTTCTTAATGAACACGATATGGACCATTAAAAAACATCATACAAGCCGTGAGGTGGGTCGTTTATTAGGACTAAAGTGCGACCCTTGAGGTCCACACGACGAACTTCCCAGTTTGATAAATATTTAATAATAATAATTAAATTAGATATTACACAGAAAAGTAATCATTTTAATCATTAAAACATCAATAATTAAAAAAAAAAAAAAAAAAAAAAAAAAACGGCTGAACCGATTTTTATAAAATTTATGTCGGATCAAAATGACGTTAACACGCCTCGAATGACACCCTTACGAAGTCGATATAATCTTTTATTCGCGAGATATTGTGTAAAATCTACTTTTTTGGAGGTTATTTGGTTAAGAAAAAAGAACGGCTGAACCGATTTTAAAAAAATTCCTTTCAGATCATATTTACGTTAATACGCGTCGATTGGCACCCCAACGTAGTCGATATCATTTTTCGTTCTCGAGATTTCGTCTTAGAAAGAAATTGACACATACATACGTACGTACGTACGTACGTACGTACGTACATACGTACACACACACACACACAGACATCTTTCTAAAAGTAGTGTAAAAATAGTGTAGTGACCTTGAAACATAAAAATTTTTTTTCCTTTTTGATTTCGATTTTCGGACCCATTACAATAACTTCCAATGGGAAGTTAATAATCATAAAAAAGATTTGGTATTAGCTTAAAATTTTTTATATTATTTAAATTGATAATTAACGTTCATAGTTTGCTTAAGTATGGGTAGAGTTCCTAAGTTAATTACCACATTTTTATAATTAACCTCTAAATAAGTAATTCTCTTTTTATAAAAGTTTTGTATACCATTTTGTCCTAACATATGTATTTTTTTGTAATATAATTTCAGAGACCTGAAGATGACTCTTTAGTCGAAACATGTTGTCTAATATACATAATATTTAATTGATCTTGTGTGGATAAATTTTTCCCTACTTATAAAAAAAATATAATTTAAACAAACAAAAACATTGAAAACTGAATATTCGCATTCGCGTTCGCGAATATCGACGACAAATATTCGCGAATGCCAAAAAATTGACATTCGTTACATCACTAGCGTCTTCTTAAATAAAGATAACATAAAATATATAATAAAACGTGTTTAAGCACTGCGCCCGACAATTTCAACCTTCGGGACGAATAAACCGCGCAAGCCGAGGACTTCCTGTATTCGGAAATAACGCAAATCCCTTTGAAATAGATTTGATATGATGACAGCATTTTTTTCCTAAAAGAACTATAATTAGTGGTTTTTACGTCATATCAAGCTTTCGAGCATGTAACAGAAAGATGTAAATTATAGTAACGCCCATTGTAATAACAGTAATATAACATGGCGTATGACACGCATGTCATGTCATCTACTATCATATTGTACTGACATACATATAGTATATGGGTGTCTGAAACCACGAAATGTTGTTTGTGTCTACCTATTTAAATCAAAAGGTAAAAATTGGAAAATCAGAAAACAGATATCAAAACATTTCAAACATAATATATTATATCAAAAGCATACGTCATTTTCAGATACGTGATACACGATGATGTGGTGTACAGACAAATGAATCCTACAACAAAATATTAAATCGCGGCATGTTTTGCCTTCGGTTTCGAAACTGTATTCGATTTCCCAAAGCGCTGCTTTTGACGTGAGTAACGTCTAATGTCTCATACCGGGGTGGCATTTTAGAAATATTAATTAAAACGGAAATAGTTAGAAGTGGTTGGCATGTGAAACAATTACAGCATGTTAAAGTCTCAGATACAGTAAACTAGGTGGCCGTGCGGAAAAGTACGAGTCTACCGCCAGGTACGAACGCCAAGCCCAGATTCGAATCCCGAAGGCTTTTAATATTTATTTTTTAATAATGAAAAATAAAATGCATAGGTATTGGACAACAACTTAAAATATAAATAAAATTAAAGTAAAAAAAATTTTAAAAAAGATGCTTTTTATTGAGAGGCCTTAAAAACAGAAAATAAAAAAATAATCTTCCAGAGAGATGATATAAAGAAGTAAAATTTTCAAAACTTAGATAATTTTAAAGCAAAAATTTTAAAAAGCATTCGAGACCAAATTATAGTCTAGATTCTAGAATATATTTGTTGATTAATCACAAATTTTTCTATTAATTAATGATAGAGTCCAGGGTTTTTAAAATTTTTGCTCCAAAATTATCTAAGTTTTGAAAATATTACTTCTTTATCATCTCTTTGGAAGATTATTTTTTTATTTTCTGCTTCTTAGGACCCCTCAATAAAAAGCATCTTCTATTGAACATTTTTTTTACTTTAATTTCATTTTGTACTTTTTAGCTACAAATAAAACGCATTTTTCATTTTTTCGGTTCTATGAAGTTTTTAGAAGGTTTTATGAGGTTTCCAGAAGCTTCCAGAAGTTTTCCGATCATATCTACAGTCTATCAATATACATATATAGCCATTACTTCTGTACGTGAGTATCTATAGAAGTAAATAACTAAAAATAATAAGCATCTAATCAAGTTTCAGGGTGGACCTTCAAACACTTAAGTAAAATGATCAACAAATCATGCGAGTAGTGTCAAACGCTTTTCTATAGTCCACCCAGGCCATTGACAGATTGCGTTTGTATTGGACAGCATTTTGACAGATGCATCTGTCAACCAACAGATGGACAATCTGTTGCAGGTTGTAGGGACAACAACCTGCAACGCCACGTTTAGAGCCTCTTTTCTCATAAACGTCTCTCCAAATCGGCTCGATGCATTCAGGATTGAAGCGAACGCTTTGTATACAGTATTGAGACAGGTTATCGGACGGTAATTTTTCGGATCAGATAAGTTTCCCTTCTTAAGAATGAGAACAGTGCGACCTTCTGTCAGCCAAGTTGATATAGGCTCCATACTTGTAATTATAGATGTGAAGATGCGAGCTAGATGCTTATGTGTGGATGTGAACTTTTTCCACCAAAAGTTGTTAACCGAATCTTTACCAGGAGCTGAAAAATTCTGTTTGTCTAAAAAGGCATTCTTCGCATCTACCTCACTGACTGAAAATGGCACTTGATCATCCTCCAAGTGTCGGTTGCAGAACTGCCTAAACAAATGCATAGCCGGAATATCTTCGTTTAATAGAGGCTTGGTCTCGTAGAGTTCCTTCCAGAAATTCTGTATAAGCAAGTGGCGAACTTGTCTTAAAAACACGGGAAAGACATACATTAAATGTGGCGTTCTCATTTATAACCCTGCTACGCCTTACTAACTTCTTCTTCTTTTTTATT
Source organism: Mongoloraphidia duomilia (assembly GCA_039654895.1). Classification (NCBI taxonomy): domain Eukaryota; kingdom Metazoa; phylum Arthropoda; class Insecta; order Raphidioptera; family Raphidiidae; genus Mongoloraphidia; species Mongoloraphidia duomilia. The sequence continues at coordinate 22,535,713 of CM077525.1, read as the reverse complement.
GTGTTGTAGCTAAAATTTGTTTTTAATCAAATGTCAGTTAATAAGATGAATAATCAATTACTTTAAAATGGCTATAAAACTAAGCAAGTAAAAATATTTCAGATACAGTTTTTAGTCTGAATCTGAATTTTTAATCTTAAAAAACTATGTATGTATATAGCCAAGAATGACAAAAATAAGCTTTTAAATTCCGACAATGGCCCCATCCTCTTTTCAACATTATTTTACCTGTTATAAACATTAACCAACTGCACTAGTTTTATTACCTGTTAGCTGTAAGTTTTTGGTTTTTGACCTCCAAGTTATAATTATCTTTACTTATTTTAGTATTAAGTTGTTATATATTAGGTAAACATTTTGTTACACTTTTAGTTTAGTATTTGCTGAAGATGGGAGCATAGCTCTTGAAATATTCATTAATAAAATTTGGTTAGACGTCACTAAACTCTTTATTAATTATTCTTATTAAAAAATGTATAGGTATACTAATCTCTAAAAAAACTAGTTAAACATGCTAAATGTTTCTATGCATATTATTGTAGGGTAAGGCACCGATTTCCGATCACCCGTCTGTAGTCACAACTTTTATTATATTTTATATTTTACAGAATAAATTATCACATAACACACGTAACGAGAAAAGTAATTGCTAATTTTCTGCCCTTGTAGCACACTGCACAATGTACTATTGCAACTATCTTTTCAAAATAATATTTTCTGATTTCTCTTATCAACAATAGAGTATCATGCCTGTAAAAGATGCAACTAGAGGTTGAAAATTATAACATTATGCTTTTCTTTAATATGTAAATAATTAAAGCGAAAATGCTATAGCAGAACTCTTTGGACACAACTGCTTTTTTGTTGGTAAAATTCTCGGATTCTTCGGGCTGTTTTAACTTGATTCCACCAGTTCCAGGCTCCTAGTAGTTGAGCAACAAACAAGCAGTTGTGTTCGAAGGGTTCTGTATTGCCGACAAGTGCTCTAACAGTTCAGAACACTGAGGTAAAAGATATAGAGGAGACATGCCGTATACAACTGCTTATACAAAATTGAAGTCAGATTTGACGTCACAGGGCCGAGTAATCATGGCGGAAAAACATGGGATGGGCTGGGAATATTATTCTCTTCTTCTTCGCACATATATAATTAGGGCCGAGTTACAATGGCGACTGACTTCACTTTTAAATGCTTATACTTTCTCTATACCTTTAATCTCAGTGTTCAGTGTTCAGAACTTGCCAACAAACACAGTTCTGCTCTTTCAACTATAAATATTAAATACAAATATGGTAGATCACAGGTGAGTGGGAACTGCTGCCTTTACCCTACATATTAGTTAATATTAATGACGATTCCTACAAAATATTTTTAAAGAAATATAATATGTATGAAATTAAAACCTTTTAAACGATTCGCACATCATTTAAAAGGTCACAATAAAATTACTGTAACAAATGAAGTTATTATCACGTCAATGTCAGATGCTATTTTTTACAAACCAATCACTTTGTATTGTACTCTGAACAGACGCTGGGTTGTAAAGAGAGAAATTGCATATGTTCAATGCAGGTAAATTCAGCCAGATGTAGTATTGTGTGTGTAGTGTTACTGCATTCACACCGCACTGTACTGTTGGTACTCTGTAATGTGTGTTTGCAAGCCTGTGCTTCTGCCAGGGATGTACAATTTACGAACGACGAGTCTCATTAATATTGCTATAGTCTATTTATTTCCAAGATATAGTAATTTGAAAAAATAAATTTCAACAGTGTCACTTACCTACAGCTTACAACAAAATAAAAAGGTAAATACTGTTCAGTACATTTGCAAAATTTGAAATACTCCCGGCGACCAATCACAACTCAAAAAATAAAGGGACACGAGTTGATCACGCACACAGGTCTCTCTATCTTGAAAATGGATAGATTATAATTAATAAGCGTGCCAGGTGCCCCTACATAATAATATATTAGTTCAAAATTTAATTCTTAAAATATCAGTAAAAAAACTTTGCAAAGGCAAGTTTTTATTGAAATGTACTAACAAAGAAAAAATAATATATAATAATTAAGGTAAAAGTATAGTTCGTGACTAATAAAGTATTATATAGTTTACGAGCCATACTTTTATAATTATGAACCTAAACTATTAAATATTATTTTTTCTTTTTTAGTATACCTACCTACATGTCTTTAAAAAGTTTTTTTACAAGCTTTTATTTTTACTTACATTTTATTTTGTTCTTTTGAGTCTCAAACTTTTTACTGTTAAAAAATTAATTTATTAAAATTAATTGATTGATTGATTTCGTATCGACCGGTATTTGCAAGTTACAGGTAGTTCAAAATTGACTTGCAAGATTTGACCTAAACTGACAGACAAACATGTGAAGTTGAATAAAATCTTGTTAAAAATAGAAGATAACCACAACGTTCATAAATTTTGTTTCTTACAATTTTGTCATGTACATTTTCAGATAGTGTCCATTTTTGAGTTTCATGTAATTGTTCATTACTTAACGATTTTCTCACTTTGTTATGTATTTTACTAAAAAGATGGTTACCCTTGTCTTCCACCATAAAAACACGTTACGTCCGCCATAACTTTGTTGGGAACTTTTTGAGTGAACTTTAAATAATATAATACTGAACTTTTATGCTATTACATTTATGCTATTAATTGAATGTTGATGATTTCATTAAATAATAATAATGTTACGAATCACCCTGTATATAAACGTCAGGCAGGAATTCTGAGAAGCGGTGGCTGCTGCTGAATAACGAGTAACTGCACGAACATTCTAGAGAACGCTAGAACGCGCCGTGCCTAAGCCAAGCGGCCTATATAAGCAAGCGAGTGCGAGAAAGTAAGGGTAGTGTCGAATACGCAGTCAATGGTGAGTCGTGCAACCAAAGCGGATCAGTGATATAAATATTAGTCAATCAACGGTCGAATCAGTCAGTACAGTGATATAAATAGTGGAGTGGATAAAAATAAATAGTACTGAAGTAACTGAGTAAAGGACCGACATAAACAAACGTTAGAAATAAATCTGATATAAATACAGTGAAATAAATAGTTCCGTGATATAAATTCACCTGATAAAATAAATATTATTGTAGTCAATTGTATATAGTTAAGTGTTAATTACTTGTGTTGATTGTTAGAACTGACTTTTGGTTGTTGTATTTATTATTGTTGTGTTTTTAATTATTGTAAATAAATATTGTAAGTAATTATTGTAAATAAATATTGTAAGTAATTATTGTAAATAAATATTTATTCCGCCAACTCAGAAAACAGTTTTGTAACAATAATAATAATGATTGAATAATGACTTAAGAGTTTGTAAAATATTTGGAATACGATTGTTGATACGGCGTTAAAAATCCTAGTTTCTAATCGAGAACTGATGAAAATATAATCTGGATTTTTAATTTATAAACTGAAAATATAAATCGATTTTAGATGCAGATAATTAGATACTGATAAAAATATACAGAGTGTTTCTTGAACAGACAAAAAGTATCCTATGTAATATAGTCTTAACTTTATTTCTGATTGCCTACTAATTCGTTTATCACGTTTCATAAAAACTGGTCCAATAATTTTCATATAATGCACAGACACTAGACAGAGAGTCTAAAATTCTGGGAACGCACTCTCCGGTCTAAATACCAAACAAAATATCTTAAAAAATTCGGAAGAAAACGAAATTACCGTTACAATTTTAATTTTATATTAGGTACACATTAGTGGATTAAACATTTGATAATTTTAACATAATGTATTTACAAAAGTACATATAGGTTTCAGTAATCAGTAAAATTCCCATGCATTATTGAAATAGTATAGCAATATTTGTTCAGTTCTAAAAAAATTGGTTAAGTAATAACAATTGTTTAAAAAATATACATATTTTATGATTAAAATATTTTTATCATGTTTATCGGCAGTAGACTAAAGGGAATTAACTTATCTTATAATCTAACCTGAGAAAACCACCACCCACACTATAGTGATATTGCGTAATTATAATACCTAATAATATTTTAATTATCATTGAAGTGAAATACATATTTACTTAACTAAGCATGTTTAGAACTGAAGAAATATTGTTATACTGTTTTAATGTGCAAGGTTTTCCAATAGAAGAACTTTAAAAACAAAACACTATCATAATATGTCGTTTGCTGAGCCGTAAAATTTTTGACTGTTGTGTTCAGTAATGTTTGACAATTAATCATCTTGGAATGTTGCACATTGCAACAACGCATCGAAATAATTTATATTTATTGTTATCAAAATGCCCCTTTCTGTTCGAGCAACGTTCTGAACGCTACGTGAAATTTATGAACTGAATCATCGATCTACAGAAGGCACAATTCGTCAAACTGTCGGGAAATTTGAAACGACTGCTTAGTAGTGGATCAGCCAACATCTCTGCAATATACCACGATTCCAACAAATTTTAATTATCATGAACACAAACCACAGAACTCCTTAATATTTTTGCGTATAATTAGTCCAAGCATTATAGGCGAAATGACCTGGAAATGTTTTGTGTAAAGCTAAATTTTTGTATAGTGACCTTATTGACCACAGGGAACAGCATATTAAAATTCTAGGAAATTCTCATGTCGGCGTCCTCGATTTCCAGGCCTCAGTTTTGGGTTTTTTGACAAAATTTTACCAAAACTCAGAAGGCAAATTTTTTTTTCTCAAAATTAGTTCAAATATTTTATAGAACGTGGGAAAACTATTAAAAGTCCTAGGGTCTCCTATGTCCCCTTCATCCCCTTTTTGGAGAGAAACTACCCCAAAAACGAACTCACCGCAGGGCTCCTAACGGTTAAACGGACGATAAAAGTGAACATATATAGGTAAAAATATTTGTCAATAAATTTAAAATAAAAAATGGCTCATTCATGATTCTGTTTATCTTTAAGGCAAGCCTACAACGGAGGCTCAAAGTCAAGGAACGTTATTTTTGCACTGCAAAAAAATTCGTGTGCCATCTCATTGTCCATTCGGAAGCCTACATAAACTGCCATTTTTTACATTCGGTTGCGACGTTCCAAAATATTCAACTTTTTCTGCAACATTCTACGTTTTCGTTATCTACTACTAAAATATACACCAACCACATTTTTCAAGTTGAGTCAATTTTTGCAAGAGTTATTTTTAATTGTACAGGGTGTTAGTTGCAATAGTTGAAAAATGCATAACTTTAATCCACCTTAAGTCAATTTTTTTAAGTAGCACAACCTGTATATATTTAGGTATGTGAATAGAGCTCGCTTTCCTCTACACATTTTATACCTAAAAATAGACAGGGTGTCCTACTTAATTTTTTTTAAGTAGCACACCCTGTATATTTTTAAGTCTAAAATGCTATTTATTAATTTATTGTAGATTATAGACGCGTCGACATCTCAGGTCATTAGCGTCTTTCAACTACATCAAATAACAACTTTCTTAAAACTAAATGACATCACAAAACATCCATGAGCGCAGGTGGGATTCGAACCCATGACCGTCTGATCTAAAGGCCGACACGCTAACCACTAGACCACACGGCCCCCTTTAAAGTAAAAAATGTGTAGAAGAAAGCGAGCTCTATTCACATACCTAAATATATACAGGGTGTGCTACTTAATAAAAAGACTTAAGGTGGGTTAAAGTTATGCATTTTTCAACTATTGCAACTAACACCCTGTATAATTAAATTTAACTCTGAAGTATCTTAAAGGTAGCACATGTTACCGACTAATATTTGACACGAAAAAACTGACTCAACTTGAAAAATGTTGTTGTGTGTATTTTAGTAGTAGAATGTAGAATTTTGCAGCAAAAGTTGAATACCTTGGCAACGTCGCAACCGAATTTCAAAAATGGCACAATTTTATGTAGGCTTCCGAATGAACAATGAGATATCCTGAAAATATACAGGGTGTTCTATACAAGTCAGTTGGACCATGTATAGCTAAAAATAATTTTAAAGTATAGTGCTCTTATTCCAATCCACCTTTTATTTAAAACTTTTTTTTCTAATGCTCATAATAATTGAGATACCGCCCAAGACATTCTTAGTAACTCACCCTGTATAGGTATTGGCCATTAGAAAACAATAATTTTAAAGTAAAAAAAAGGGTGTGGGTCTTGGGACCCCCGACAGATGTGAAACATCAAAGAAAACGTTATTGAACTCGGTGGTAAGTATATATTTTTTCTAAAGCAGCAACTAACTGTTATGCTGATGTAATCCTATATACTGCACTATAACACACGCGGTTCCCGTGCCCGAGCGCGCGGAAGCCGAGAGAGAGAGAGAGTGCCTCAGTGGTAGGGAGAACAGCAGCGAAGGAGCGGACCATAAATTTCGTTGCATATTTCCCATCACGCGGCTGTTCACAGCCCGACATAAGATGTTTCACATCAAAAAATAAAAATGCAATTAATTTATTATTATATTTTATGAACATTTGATTTTATACGATAAATAAAAGTGGGTGTATTCCTTTTCATGACAACGAATACAATTATTTGTGTTTAACGGTATTCACATCATCTGTCTGTGCTCGTGATACAGACATACCCGTTTTTTCATTATGTCTTTGCGATACCGAGGCCCCAAGCTTCTCGCGTTTGACCGTCTATATGAAAAGATTTGTCAAAAGTAAATAAATAGAATTGACATTGGACAACCTATGCATCCACAGCCACCATGTTCGGATTTAACACAAGAAGACAAGAGATTGGCTAGCCCTGTTCTGTGCCTATATTCGCGCGTATATCAGTGTAGATATAGTACGTGTGTATGGATGTGTGTTCTGACCCCCTACAGGTTGGCCGAGTGTGTACATGACAGTTCTGTGAATACAGATACGAAACGTATATAACGTACAATACGTATACAGGCATGCCAACACACACAAACATAACATAACGAAAATTCCCTACGGGCATGTACACATGACTATGCCACAAACGTGTTTTCACTGTTTTAGTTTAAACAGTTGAGAACACTGATACGAAAAATATATTTGCCCGGATACTCTTAAAAAAGAATTGAAATTTCATTTCAAAATTAATTAAATTATTGTCAGGTGATTTTTACTTCCCACCTCTACTATGGTAGGGAAGTAATGGATTCAGTCCGAAAACAATATTTCGAGATTTTAACAGATTTTCACGTTTTGAGACCCTAGCAATCGTTTAAGATCATTTTCTGACTGATGTCTGTATGTGTGTGTGTATGTGTGTATGTGTGTATGTGTGTATGTGTGTATGTGTGTGTGTGTGTATGTGGTCAATTTTTCGCCTTCGATATCTTAAGAACGGAACAACATACGGGCATGCCGATTGTTCTATTGTGTTTATCAGCCTTTAACTTAGATCTGATTAGATTTTGAGTCAAATCGGTTCAGTGGATCCTGAGATATTCAAAAAAACGTCCTCAATGTCACGTATTAACATAGGTAAAAAAAAATATAAATGAATTCTAGATGTTATAATATGAAAAAAATGTAAATATTTTTTTTCTCTAAAATGTATAGTTTTCGAGAAAAAAAATATTTTACTAAAAAAAATAAAAATTGTACGTAAATCAAGGTAACCATGATTTTTGCTATATTAAGCTAGCCATCAATAGATCACCAAACAAAAAAGAGGGCCATGCTTTTTTCAAAGAATAAAAATTAAATTGTGTTTTAAAGACCACCAACAGCTAAGGTTATTTGGGCCTAGTCAAAGAATAAAAAAAAGAGTGTTTATTTTTTGCAAATATTTACTAGGTGGGAAGTATAGGACTGGTCATCAGTCGAATTTTTTTTTGTTAAAAAGAAATACGTATGTACAGCTTACAGTAGGTAAATTCTCTACAATAATCTTGAAAATTTCAAAACAGATTTTACTTCTGAAGTAAAATTTCATATGGCGATGAAATGATAAAAAAAAAAGATCAATTGAGAAGGAAAAATATATTATATATAGAGCACAATCAGCGACTGACGCACTATTTATGAACTACACAACGCGTTTATTTGACACTGTCATCTATGATTGGGTAGGCAAAGTAGGCAAGAAGTTTCATATTATGAAGTAGGTATTAGAAATACCTCGTATATTATGTCCGTCTTGAGACTTCTTGTGATTTAACACTACGCGTTTCAGCAACGAGTTGCCATTTTCAGGTGTGGTTAATTATTTTTAAAAAAACACACATTGAGTATTCGTAACACTATATAATATTATGATGCTAAGCACTGTGTATTATGTCGTGGTTTGTGAAGTACTGATTTAAATTTCGAGATTTTATGATTTATATAGTTGGTGTGCTGTTAATTATTAATATTGTGTCGTATATTATGTTCGATTTTAGTAAAATAAAACAATAGTTTAGACACTTCTAACCACAATAATTTTATTCATGAATGTACATTTCAAGAGCTAAGCTCTCATCCTCAGCACATACTAGTTTAGTACGTGCTGAGGATGAGAGCTTAGCTCTTGAAATGTACATTCATGAATAAAATTATTGTGGTTAGAAGTGTCTAAACTATTGTTTTATTTTGTTTAAAACCACAGTGCTCTTAATATTCCTATTCGATTTTAGTGTTAGTTTGTCATTAAGAATGTTGATATTGTCGAATTTTGTGCCTTTATATATTTCATATTCTTCCAGGGTGTCCATGTGTTTACCTTTAAGTTTCACTTTTACCGTGTGGTCTTAAGTACATACAGGTACTTACTCTCTTTTATTTTAAAGGTCCACCAACAGCCAGGATCATTGAGTGTAGCACCAATTCATATTTTCGAATTATTATCTTTAATAACAAATTGAAAATTCAATTCGCAATTAAAAGCGAATATAGATGTCAGCACTTCGAACGTCTATGTGGGGTTCAATCGGTCGTATCACAAAGCTAATGTAGATTACACATGGACATAGAAATCTAGGGACGCAGTACAAGCGAGTGGGGTGATTGCTGTTGAGGGGGAACGGTGAGGAAGCAAGTGTGTCCACATTCTATTGGTCGCTTCAGTCGCGCAAGCGCTGTACGTGTCAAAGTGTCGTCCTAACAATAACAAACGACTGTTTTTTGCTCAATTGAGCATGCGCAAAGACGCGGCCAATAGAATAAGGCCACATGCATACACATAGCATAGACATGTCCATGAGACATAAGCATGCACTCTCCCCTGAATGGCTTCCTCCCCTCGTCTAAAGTGGCACTTTATACTTCGTCCCTATAGATTTCTATGTCCATGAGATTACAGCATTTCGGACGAAATGATGGTTTGAATGGTTTTGTCAATAAAGTAAATTTTTAAGTTGATGAGGTTTTTACCATTTTATGTCAACAATGTCAGATCGAGCATTAACATACAACTTGGTTATTCTCAGGCCTACATATTTTACTATAATTCACAAAAAATGTAAATTATTTTATTGACTTCATTTCAAAAATGATTTTACATTTCTAAGTTTTGCTGCTGAATGCATTTTAAATTCTAATGACTTTTTTATACTTCTTTAAAAAAAGCGGTATTATAATGTGAAATGAGTTAAAAAAAATAATTTTTATAATTTGTTTGAAAAAGGGGCAAACCTAAAAAGTCAGTCGGTATGTTTCCTACTTGAATCACGAACAATACTAAAACCGAAAACATGTGATAGCAACACTAACACATGCAAAACAAGTTACTATATATTAAGTAATTTTCAGTGTAAAATTACATAAGTTTTGTATTATAAATAATTTTGTAACCGAAAACATTTCATTGAATATTTGCCAATTATACAGTTGGTATACCTGCCTACAGCATAACGTTGCCCAAGTGCTGTTGTTTTATGTTCAACTTTCGTGCTTTTACTCCAAGCTTCCAGCTATTAAAAGCTTGTTCAAGCTTTACCGATACACTCGTGGTTTATATTACGTAATTATGTATCTATTTTACGAACCAATGGGATGAGTATTTATAAACAAACCCAAGTCCCTATTCATATACAACTTCTTTTCATAAGCACAAGAATTATTTTTTCACGGGCATTATTTTTTACAAGCCTATATTTAACTGCATACTCTGTTAGTGTGTTTGGGTCAAATCTTGCAAGTCAATTTTGAACGACTTCCACGTATCCGATGGACTTGAAATTTTGTACACGTATGTATTCCCAATAACAATACATGAATAAATCGTTTTTAGAATTAAATTCAACCCCTATGGATTCATATCACTTGTAAAACTCAATAAGGCGCACCTTTTCATGCTCTTAACACAAATTGATGTTTTTACCATGACATATATCAAGAAAATAGGACCAATTTTCAATAAGTATTTAGCTTTGCGTTAGAAAGAAAATTACTTAAAAAAGTTGTTCAGAATAAAAAAATACCCTCGTAAACCGAGTTTCGTTAAAAAATTCGAATTTTCAGAAATTAAAAAAAGGAATTTTTAATTTACAATCAAAAATACAAAATTATTAAAAAAAACAGGAGGTCTAGATATAGCCTTTTTCGACAAGATCGCCGTCAGTTCGAAATTTCGAATGCACTTTTCAATGCTTTTTCTGTTGTTTTTTAAAACCCTCAATAATAGTAAATTCGAATTTTTTAACGAAACTCGGTTTCCGAAGATAATTTTTAATTCTGAATAATTTTTTTAAGTAACTTTTTGCTTTATCTCTAACGCGAAGCTAAATATTAAAAATTGCTCCTATTCTGCTATGCAGGTAAAAACATACATTTGTGTTAAGGGCATGAAAAAATGCGCCTTATTGAATTTTACAAGTAATATAATATTTAATCAATTGATCCATAAACAAAAAAAATATCGGAGTGAGTCCATCTTAAATGCAACAAACTGTACAATGATCAATAGATTTATGTTAAAACATTTTTATAATCATTCTTGTGAACTCATAGCATTGATAACATTAAATAATGCTTTTAAAAATGAAATAATAATTTTTGATATTGTAAAACATTAAGCGATTATATTCACCAGTCACATTGCAAATCGTGTTTTGCCAATCGATTTGACTGACTTTCGTTCAGCTGCCTTACAAAATGGCTAAGCGCTGGTTAGGCGCTTTATAAATTGGCGCCATATTTACGATCGGTCTGCGACATACACACTGATCCAAAAATGTACCAATAATGAAAATGTTCATAGGTTATAGTTTGTCATTTATTTCACGCATAAAACGATGCTATTTCTTATTATAATGAACTAGCGTTTACCCTTGGCTCCGCTCACATATATTTCGATTATTTAAGCCTTCCCATTCAAACTTCAACATCCCTTTGCACCCCTTCTATTTTTATTGTAGATTATAGACGCGTCAACATCTAAGGTCATTAGCGTCAGCACCCCTTCTAAAGCGTCCACTACACTACACACGAAGTTGATCGAAGTTGGGCGAGGACGGGAGTCTAGACTGTAGAGAGGCACTTCGAATAACTTCGTGCATCTTCACCTCACCTCGGGCGACTTCCGATCATTGTCGGTTTTTGTCAAAGGGACGGCGTCGCGCGAGCAAGGGCTAACACGTCATCGATGTTAACCTACACGAGCGATTGAGGTCCTCCCGAAGTTGAACGAGTAGTGTAGCGACGTACCTCGTACTCAGGTAACTTCAACGAGTACTTCGGGGAGGAACTTCGACTTGTAGTGTAGAGAACGCTTAGGGATTGTCTGAAAAAATCCTAAAATACGTTTTTAATTATTTGTTTTGAATACCAAGTTTCAAGTTGATACACGCAGGGAATATGATATTCTATACAAACCTGTTCACCCCATTTCACCCCCTTAGGGGTTTATTTGCCGAAAAATCCTTTCTTAGTGCACCTCTACACCCTGTTAGGAATATAACTTCCAAATTTCATGTGTCTATCTTCAGTGGTTTATAGTCTATGCAATACACCACCTTTTGACCCCCCTTAGGTGAACTACAGTAATACAATACAAATAAGTGGAGACAGAAAAAAGGCTAAAATGCGATTATGTTTTAAACATTTAATTAAGTGTCAACGTTTCGGTACCACATTGCACCTTATTCAATGACCTACAATAAATTCAAATTTACAAATGTTTTTACCACCTTTAACAATTATGAGATATTTGTTGACATTATATGTAAATATATAGCCTTTTATAAATAACAACAATTTAATAATTAACAATTTAACAATCAATGTATTTAGAAAGTTATCTAGCATACTAAAAATGCTAATACATTAATAATTTAAACATTAAATTTTTTTTATGTTCAACTAAAAATTTTCTTTAATTGTTTATGGTAATAAGTACTAAAAGTTCATAGTTTTAGTATCTACTTGTTACCAGAAACAATTCAAAGACAATGTGGGCGCGATAATTAAACAACTTTATCTGAAGATGGCAACTCATTTCCGAAACGCGTAATAAATAAATACAAAAGAAACTACACGTCGGAACAAAAGGTACCTATTCAATTATTTACTAATTACTACTCCGTAGCTTGGAGACCAAACAATGTATCCACTAACTACTATGTTACGGGTTGATTTTTCAAAATAAATAAATATGTTTTAGTGAAAAAAAAACTACTGGTATAATTCAATAATAAATAAAAATATACAAAAATTATTATACAAAGAAAATACAATATAATAATCTTATAAATTAAAAAAACTCGGGTCGCAGTGCCAAAACCCTGCCGACAATATAGTGTATTTGCTAATACTGGCATTGTGGCTTTATTATGTGAACTTAAGTTTGTTTTTGAACAAAATAAAAAATTTAACCCCTTAATACATCTCTTAAAATAATATTTTTTTTCTTAATTTCAATATTTTTATCAACGCAACCTCGGTACCAAATTAAATACACCCTTCAGTAAGTAAAGCACTATTCGCAAACTAGTGTTTTCATAAAATTTGTAAGTCCGGTCCTGTCGGGCCGATTTTATTAAAATTTTAGCAGCCCATTTTAATCATTACTAAAGGGTTAAATTTCAATTTTGAAACGATTCTGATAATTTTTTCGGTATTTTTGGGCCCAAAAACTTTTTGGAACCCTTAAATACAACCCTGAAAATGGTCCGATCGGGCCCATTTTAAATAGAATTTACATCCGTGCCTAAAGATGTTTCACATCAAAAAAAGAAAAAACTACCTCACGTTTTGATTCATAAATATCTTGCATAATTTATTAGTAAATATGCCACGCTTGTTTTCTTCTTTTACGTAGTCGGATTTTGATACAAGCTAAATAGAAGCAAATCGCTGAGTAAAAAACAATTTTTTTCATAATGGAAGATTACTGTTAATTTCTATTTCGCTATTCTTATATCAAAACACCTGAACAAATTTAAATATAGTTCATTCCATAATTGTAGATTTTTAACAAATGAATAACGCCTGGTGTTTTGATATTGTGACAAAGGTTTTAAAAAGTGTGTAGGTACCGTGTAAGTTTTACTTAAATAACTAAATAAATAACTGTCATCTAATATTCAAGATGTCATAATTTCAAAACGACAAAATTTGTTAAAATTGTCAGAATGTGTTGTTTCATTATATTTTATTAACTAAATTTCAAAAATTTATGATAAAAAATTAATAAAAATTAATAAACAAACACTTGAAAAATTTTACACATTTGTGTAGAATTTTTCAAGTGTTTGTTTATTAATTTTTATTCAATCATGTTCTACCAAGTGCCTAGCGATAATTCTATAGAATTTATAAAAAATTAATGTTTTATAGCTGTTTGATTTGATATATGAAGTTTGAAAAAATTATTGTCAAATTGACATTACAATAATTTTTATCAATCTTTCTGTGCGTGTGTATTATACTTGTATTATTGCAATTTTAAATTTATAGTTTTATTTAAAAACATTGAATTATAAATCACGAAATTATACAATAAAAAAACTCGGGTCGCAGTGCCAAAACCCTGCCGACAATATAGTGTATTTGCTAATACAGGCATTGTGGCATTATTATGTAAACTTAAGTTTGTTTTTTGACAAAATAAAAAATTTAACCCCTTAATACAGCCCTTAAAATAATTAAATTTTTCTAAATTTCAATATTAGACATGGATTTCATCAATACACCCAATTAAATACACCCTTCCATATCTAAGTAAATCCGTATCAACAAACTAGTGTTTTCATAAAATTTGAAAGTCCGGTCCTGTCGGGCCGATTTTATTAAAATTTTAGCAGCACATTTTAATCTTTACTAAAGAGTTAAATTTCAATTTTGAAACGATTCTGACAAATTTTTCGGTATTTTTGGGCCCAAAAACTTTTTGGAACCCCTAAATACAACCCTGAAAATGGTCCGATCGGGCCCATTTTAAATAGGCTTCTTGCGGTGATGGGTTCCAATGTGTGTACCAAATTTCGTTTCAATCGATTAAGTCTGTCGAGAGTTATCGTGTACACACATATATATATAAATATATAAATATATAAATATATAAATATATAAATATATAAATATATAAATATATATATATTATACATACATATATATATAAACATTTTTAAAAATGGTGCCAAAGTGTTCAGGAGGCTATGAAACGTCGAGAAATTTTGGTCCGACCCCTAGGTCCCACCATCCGACCGACGCCAATAGTGTATGTGCCATATGGCAAATACACTAAAAACTCGGGTCGCAGTGCCAAAACCCTGCCGACAATATAGTGTATTTGCTAATACAGGCATTGTGGCATTATTATGTGAACTTAAGTTTGTTTTTTGACAAAATAAAAAATTTAACCCCTTAATACATCCCTTAAAATAATTAAATTTTTCTAAATTTCAATATTAGACGCATGGATTTTATCAGTACACCCAATTAAATACACCCTTTCATATAAGTAAATCCGTATCAACAAACTAGTGTTTTCATAAAATTTGAAAGTCCGGTCCTGTCGGGCCGATTTTATTAAAATTTTAGCAGCACATTTTAATCTTTACTAAAGAGTTAAATTTCAATTTTGAAACGATTCTGACAAATTTTTCGATATTTTTGGGCCCAAAAACTTTTTGGAACCCCTAAATACAACCCTGAAAATGGTCCGATCGGGCCCATTTTAAATAGGCTTCTTGCGGTGATGGGTTCCAATGTGTGTACCAAATTTCGTTTCAATCGATTAAGTCTGTCGAGAGTTATCGTGTACACACATATATATATATATAAATATATATATAAATATATATATATAAATATATATATATATATACATACATATATATATATATAAACATTTTTAAAAATGGTGCCAAAGTGTTCAGGAGGCTATGAAACGTCGAGAAATTTTGGTCCGACCCCTAGGTCCCACCATCCGACCGACGCCAATAGTGTATGTGCCATATGGCAAATACACTAAAAAAATAATTCATAAAAAAATATAGCAAATACATATTTGTTCTATTTTTGCGCCTCTTGTTCAACAAACAATTTGCATTAGGTATTACTATTTGTGAAAAATATTATAATATAAAGATACATAACTGTAAAATGTAGTTTATTATTTATTAAGAATGTTACATTTGTATATTATTATTTTAAAATTTACATGATACGTGTTCACTTTTCCAAATATTTTCCGTTTCCTTGGTTAATTTCTATTTTATTTAGTAAAACAGTGCTAAAACAGTAAACCTGGAAAATATAAATAATCTAATCTTAATTTTGAAATTTTTTACATATTACCAACTTAAAACAAACGTTATTCATTTTTTTAAAATCTACAATTATGGAATAGACTTTAGTAATAATAAATTCCGCTTCTGCGTGTGCAATGTGCATACATTATCAAAGCATCCAAGGGAAAAAATCAGCTTAAAAGTAAGGTTTGTTAGTTCAGCGGTGTCTTGTTAGCTAGCGACTAGTTAACGCAGTTTTATATTTGTAATCTCGAAAGCAAAATGGCTTATGTCAAATTGTTTGTAATTTTTTATGTGTAAACAACTTAGCTAGCGCCTCCAAAGAAAATGTATACGACTCTAATCTCAGAAAATAGATGTGACGATGTCAATTATCATTTATGCACATTCTTTTTAACACGCTTTTTTATTAGCTTCACTTTTATGTTTGCTTGCTTGCTTGCTTGTTTGTCAGTTTGTAACCGACTTCTTTGAACTTGATTTTGACCAACTTTGAACGGTCAGATTTAGTTTAAACGTTGTCGACTTATCAAGGACCGACGACAATACAATAATTCAATAAGTTTGTCCCATTATCCTGACCAGGATCTCCAGGACTAAAAAAAAAGCAAAAAACTTCAGATTGAACTGAAACTTTGCACACTTATCAAGGACCGATGACAATACAATAATTCAATAAGTTTGTCCCATTATCCTGACCAGGATCTCCAGGACTAAAAAAAAAGCAAAAAACTTCAGATTGAACTGAAACTTTGCACACTTATCAAGGACCGATGACAATACAATAATTCCATAAGTTTGTCCCATTATCCTGACCAGGATCTCCAGGACTAAAAAAAAGCAAAAAACTTCAGATTGAACTGAAACTTTGCACACTTATCAAGGACCGATGACAATACAATAATTCAATAAGTTTGTCCCATTATCCTGACCAGGATCTCCAGGACTAAAAAAAAGCAAAAAACTTCAGATTGAACTGAAACTTTGCACACTTATCAAGGACCGATGACAATACAATAATTCCATAAGTTTGTCCCATTATCCTGACCAGGATCTCCAGGACTAAAAAAAGCAAAAAACTTCAGATTGAACTGAAACTTTGCACACTTATCAAGGACCGATTACAATACAATAATTCCATAAGTTTGTCCCATTATCCTGACCAGGATCTCCAGGACTAAAAAGCAAAAATAAATTATAATTTAAAAAAACTAAAAAACACGCTTTAATGAACTAAAAAGTAAAAAATAATTAATTTTATTGTAAAAAGCGTGGGGTAGTATGAAAATATGATACAAAGCACCCCACGCTTTTTTACAATAAAATTAATTATTTTTTACTTTTTAGTTCATTAAAGCGTGTTTTTTAGTTTTTTTAAATTATAATTAATACAAGCTTTTATTTAACTAGCTTTGTTTTTTATCTGTCTGTTTGGAGTTTGTTAGTAATAATAAGAAGTATTAGAAATACCTTGTGTCCGTCTTGTGACTTCATGTGTTATTAACACGACGCGTTTCAGCAACGAGTTGCCATCTTCAGATGTGGTTAATTTTTTGTATTCACAATCCACAACATAATAGATATGTGCTTAGCATCATAGTGTGTAGGGTGTTGGAATTGGGGCTTGTAAGGAATGAAAATACATAGTAAGGCGCAGGAGGAAAAATGCTAGAGAGAAAGAGAGAGAGAGAGGTCGTAGATTATAACTACTCAACAGCTACGGTTATTAGCGTGGAGAAAAGCTGGCAGAACAATGACTTAAAGATAAACTACTGTATTTTCCAAAAATTTGTAATGAGCTATTTTGTCTTGTGACCATTGATAATGGAACGGTTGTGTGTATTTGGACGGAGGATGTGCCCCGTACACAACCAACGTGTCTTATCTAGTCGGTGACTCGTGCAGACGTCGGCCGGGTATCCCGCGTCCCACACTGCGGTCCCCCACATAGTTTAAATACAACACACACACACACGTGCGGGTCACAAAGTGTGATAATGATAAACCGTTCAAAAATACACGTTGTGCAAATATCGTATGTGGGTTGTGCATCGATGCTGATCAGTGAAAATCCTATTCTACTTCCCACTAATACCTATGAAAAAGAAAACTGTATGTTAGTAGCTCAATCACGCCCTAACCACTGAACGAATTTGATACATTTTTAGAGTGTTAGGTCTCCAAGTCACTATATGAATAATAAGAAGTATTAGAAATACTTTGTGTCCGTCTTGTGACTTCATGTGTTGTTAACACGACGCGTTTCAGCAACGAGTTGCCATCTTCAGGTGTGGTTAATTTTTTATATTCACAATCCACAACATAATAGACATGTGCTTGGCATCATAATATTATAATGTGTTACGAATACTCAATGTGCGTTTTATAATATAAAAAATTAACCACACCTGAAGATGGCAACTCGTTGCTGAAACGCGTCTTGTTAACAACACATGAAGTCACAAGACGGGCACAAGGTATTTCTAATACTTCTTATTATTGAACGAATTTATTTAAAAATTTACATGGATACAGTAGAAGTATTAGAATAAAATATATGCTATGTTTTATTTCTTATCTCGGGTCTATTATTGTAAATTTTTTTAAAAATTGTTTTAGCTATATACGTGTAGATAATAATTAAAATAGGGTAATGTACCACAACGCTCATGCGTTGCTATACAGTGTGCATAATGGAGAGGACTGTAGTGCCGCCTGCCAGTCGTCAGCGGACATCGATGACACATGTTTTCTGTTCATGCGTTTGCTGTCTAAACGCAATAAACTCGGAAACTATTTAACCGATTTCATGCGGTTTTCACGAATACCGAGACAAAATATCTGAGAAGGTTTTAGGCTAGATTTCATTATGCTATCATAACAGGGATCAGTCATTCTCGAACAATACCTGATAAATACGTCTATAAGTTGGATATAATTGTGAACCGGATATAATATTATATTGTAGACTGTATAGACCAGCGGTTCCCAACCTTTTTAGTTGTGCGGACACTAATTTTGTAAAAAAAATTGAGACCCACTAACTAAATATACAAGTAAAAACTATAAACACGCAAACACAAATAGACACTTATATACTCGATTGTCCCCATCTCGACCCCTGAAGCTCCGGTAATATTTATCTTGGCTTAGACTCTCGACCAGCATCCACGGCTCAGTACCACGCTGCCCACGGTCGCGGTCTATAGTTTGGGAACCACTGGTATATACTATAAATAGTAGTAATACCAAAAGCGCGCACAATATAGTATCTCTTTAAGTTGTTGCTCGTAGTCAGCGCTTCCAACCCTTCCCCTAATGTGTCTTGCTATTTTCAACCGTTACAAGTCCCCACTTGGCACGTCTGTACCTAGGCCTCACTTTAGTCAGTACGTCATAATTCCTTCTCGCTTCGTATCTGCCTGTAAAGATTGTTCACAGAGTAGTTTACTTTTGGAAACTGAATGTGAATATTATTATCCATGAAGAATTAATCTAATAATTAAACAATTAAATAATTTTTACTTCCCACCTCTACTATGGTAGGGAAGTAATGGATTTAGTCCGAAAAAAATATTTCGAGATTTTAACAGATCTTCACGTTTTAAGACCCTAGCAATCGTTTAAGATCATTTTCTGACTGATGTCTGTATGTGTGTGTGTGTGTGTGTGTGTGTGTGTGTGTATGTGGTCAATTTTTCGCCTTCGATATCGTAAGAACGAAATAACATACGGCCATGCCGATTGTTCTATTGTGTTTATATCAGCCTTTAACTTAGATCTGATTAGATTTTGAGTCAAATCGGTTCAGTGGATCCTAGGATATTAAAAAAAACGTTCTCAATGTCACGTATTAACATAGGTAAAAAAATATAAATGAATTCTAGATGTTATAATATGAAAAAAATGTAAATATTTTTTTTCTCTAAAATGTGTTTTCGAGAAAAACATATTTTACTAAAAAAAAATAAAAATTGTACGTAAATCAAGGTAACCATGATTTTTGCTATATTAGCTAGTCATCAGTAGATCACTAAACAAAAAAGAGGGCCATGCTTTTTTTCAAAGAATAAAAAAAGAGTGTTGTTTTTTGCAAATATTTACTAGGTGGGAAGTATAGGACTGGTCATCAGTCGAATTTTTTTTTTTTGTTTGAAACACATCAGATAGTGACCTGGTAAATTATTTTTGACGCAGGACTACATTTATGTTCGCGTCACTCACTCGACTTACTCATGTAACGCATTAAACCAATCGTTTTAACTCTGTAAAAAATTAAAATAAATCGATGTTTGAGATGTCATTTGAAAGCCAAAGAAGTCCTGTTTAATGATTACCTATTTAAAAATTTAAATGTACATTTGTTATTTAATTTATTATACAATTTTAAAAAATATCGAAAAAAAAATATACACTAAAATGTTTGCTCAAACAAAATACGTAGTCGGTAGTCCTACGGAAAACACTGCAATACAACCATATAGCTGAACCCAGCTGCTTTGTTTTTATATATGAAAAGAATCTAACTGTGTCTTGGGTTGTTAATGTCATCAGTCAGAGTATGTTTGGTTAGGATCAAGAAGAAGAAAAAAGAAGGGGCTCCCGTCAAGTCAGAGTTTTTTCCTCAGTGACCCCTATAATAGCTGATTTATTCGAAGTATTGTAGGTTTCTCAAAGCGTAAGCAAAAAACAGCAAAGATAACAATGTACTCAAATTGTCACTTCTGTAAACTAATAGGTATTTCCAAACATATTTCTTCACTAGTCTTTGCTAACGGTTTCGCTCACGTGAATGTCCATTTGAACCGCCGATTCGCAAACGTTAATTTGGGTTTTAACAGCAATGTTATATTGACGAATCAAATCGTATGCAAGGAAAAAAAATTAGTTGTTTGAGAGAGTTGTAAAATACATAATTTCAGAAAGTTTTTTATTGCGCAATACGCTTCCATAAAATTTTGTACGATTGTCAAAAGAAAAAAGTGGAACTGAAAATACGTTTTCTTCCACCATATTATACACGTTATGTCCACCATATTCTTTTAAAATCTGTATCGAAGTTATCTAAACTAAATAAGAATAAATTACGAACGCATTGTCGCATAACGGTAATTCAGAGTAAGGTGGTGTAGGATAAATAGATAGCTTTAATACAATTACAGATGATCCAGAAATATGTATTCAAAATAGTAAATTGAATAATATATGAGGCCTAGCCTTGCGTAAAACAGTTCCGTGAAATATGTCCGCAGAACGATCTCTTTCACGTTTGCGTTGAAGAAAAGAAATGATATTATAATGTGTCCGCTTGTCCGGGGAACGTCTCGTTTCAATGTTTCACATTAAATGCTCCATACTCCGTAGAGTCTAAAACGTAGAGTATACCCGAACTTGTCATGTACCAGATATCTATAATACATATAAAAAAATGATAACTGGTGTACATGTTGTTAGCGAATCACGCAAAAGCTACTGGACAAATTTTTATGGAACTTTGCAGATCTATACCTTATAGGCTGGGTCTTTATCTCCAGTTGGAATTGTCACGACATTCCTCATGGGGGATTTGCAGTAAGCGATAATAGTGAATTGAGTAGTACTAGCGACATCAGGATAAAGTATCAGTGGACGTTAGTTTGGTAACATTGTTTTTTCAAGAAAACAAGTGATCTGTTTGTGCATAATTATTTTACTAATAATTTGTTTACATAATGTTAATTGGTGTTGAATTATTAAATAATACGTTTTTGTAATTGTTAACTAACAGTTTTTGAATTTGTAATAAAATGACAGTGAATTTTAACTTCCCATTGGAAGTTATTGTAATGGGTCCGAAAATCGAAATCAAAATGTATAACAAATTTTTATGTTTCAAGGTCACTACACTAATTTTACACTATTTTTAGAAAGATATGTGTGTGTGTGTGTACGTATGTACGTACGTACGTATGTGTCCATTTCTTTCTAAGACGAAATCTCGACAATGAAAAATGATATCGACTACGTTAGGGTACCAATCGACGCGTATTAACGTAAATATGATCTGAAAGAAATTTTTTCAAAATCGGTTCAGCCGTTCTTTTTTTTTTAACCAAATAACCTCCAAAAAAGTAGATTTTACACAATATCTCGCGAATAAAAAATTATATCGATTTCGTAAGGGTGTCAATCGAGGCGTGTTAACGTCATTTTGATCCGACATAAATTTTATAAAAATCGGTTCAGCCGTTTTTTTTTTTTAATTATTATTAAAAATAAATAATAATTATGTTTTAATGATAAAAATGATAAATTTTCTGTGTAATATCTAATTTAATTTTTATTATTAAATATTTATCAAACTGGGAAGTTCGTCATGTGGACCTCAAGGGTCGCACCTTAGTCCTAATAAACGACCCACCTCACGGCTTGTTTTTTGTCTTTTTTAGGGTTCCGTATCTCAATAAGAAAAAACGGAACCCTTATAGGATCACTCGTTTGTCCGTCAGGCTGGCTGGCTGGCTGGGTGTCCGTCTGTCAAGACCCATTTTCTCAGGAACGGGTAGAGATATCAAGTTGAAATTTATACGAAATACTAAGATCTACAGTCCCTTAAAGGTGTAAAAAATTTAAGCTTCTAGGTCAACACAATCCCATTTTGTCATCTCATTAAAAACCTATAGTGTACTTCCCGTTGACCTAGAATCATAAAATTTGGCAAAAAGTAATATCTCGTAGCACAAACAAAGGAAAAAATCCGAAAATCACAAAAAGTAAAAATTAAAGGGGGTCCTATACCTATTTTGATATTCGCAAACTCACTCATTAAAAACCTAAAGGGTACTTCCCGTTGACCTAGAATCATGAAATTTGGCAAAAAGCAAGGTCTCGCAGCACAAGTAAAAGGAAAAATCCGAAAATCACAAAAAGTAAAAATTAGAGGGGGTCCTATACCTTTTTTAATATTCGCAGTCAATCATCAAGAACCTTAAGGGTACTTCCGCCTAGAATAATGAAATTTGGCAAAAAGCAAGGTCTCTCAGCACAAGTAAAGGGAAAAGTTCGAAAATCACAAAAAGTAAAAATTAAAGGGGGTCTTATACCTTTTTTAATATTCGCAGTCACTCATCAAGAACCTTAAGGGTACTTCCGTCTAGAATAATGAAATTTGGCAAAAAGCAAGGTCTCGCAGCACAAGTAAAGGGAAAAGTTCGAAAATCACAAAAAGTAAAAATTAAAGGGGGTCTTATATCTTTTTTAATATTCGCAGTCACTCATCAAGAGCCTTAAGGGTACTTCCGTCTAGAATCATGAAATTTGGCAAAAAGCAAGGTCTCGCAGTACAAGTAAAGGGAAAAGTTCGAAAATCACAAAAAGTAAAAATTAAAGGGGGTCTTATATCTTTTTTAATATTCGCAGTCACTCATCAAGAGCCTTAAGGGTACTTCCGTCTAGAATCATGAAATTTAGCAAAAAGCAAGGTCTCGCAGTACAAGTAAAGGGAAAAGTTCGAAAATCACAAAAAGTAAAAATTAAAGGCTGTATCTTTGGAACCGTAACATGTAGCCGGTTGAAATTTTCACAGAATTTCACAGCACCGCGATAGTTGCGCACATCCAGGATGTCGATTCCGTGTCTCGCATCTGCAATTAGAATGTGATCAATTTGATTTCTTGTTACGCCATCCGCCGAGCACCAGGTGGCTTTATGGATGTCTTTGTGAGGAAATAATGTGCTGCTGACTGTGAAGTCTACCAAACGAAACCCATTGTCGTTACATTCATCATGGAGGCTCTCTTTGCCTATGGTGGGTTGAATATGTCTTCTTTCCCGACCTTCGCTTGTAAGTCACCGAGGATGACTTTCACATCATGTCTTGGGATCGCTTCATATAGCGACTCTAGATCTGCATAAAAGTTGTCCTTATCGTCTTCTGAGGAATCTTCAGTTGGCGCATGCGCGCAAATAAAGGTAATGTTAAAGAATTTGCCTTTCACATTTAATTGTTATAACGGTACAGAACCCTCGTAGCGCGAGTTCCACACGCACTTGAGCGCTTTTTTTATAATTTGTAGTGTTAATTCGAACATACGTTTTTAGTGTTATTTGGTTGTTACTTAATTTACCGGGGTTGTCATTAACGGGAAATTTCATAATTTATCATGATATTATATAAAAAATAACAGCCGCAATTCAAAATGCACGTGAGCGGAGCCGCGGGTACAGCTAGTAGCTATTAGGGATCCAACGAATACTTTGACCATTGTGTATGACACATCTCATAATGAATATATGCCGGAGTATGGACATGCTAAGGTGCGTTCAGGGAAAGATAGGAAACTTGTCCGTGAGAGGAGATTGATCCAGGATCTTTAAAAGGATGTTCGGAATTATATCCAACTGTATATAAGACTGTAAAAACACTGGCAGAGATACATTTATTAAATTGTAATGTATTTTCTAGTCGAGACACAAAAAATCAAATTATAAATCATATTATAATAAGAAGGGAACTAAAAATAGGTTTAAACTTTTCTCTTCGCATTTCAGCAAAAAAAGTTTTTTCATTATTAAGTTCAAAGTAATTGTTCTATTTATGAGCTTTTTTTAAATTTTGGAGGAATAACCGCAAAGTAAATTGAAACTATTTATAACATTTTCAATACAACGGTACAATTGTTTTTACAACTAATGTTTTTTAATTGTTTTTTAATTAAATTAAAATTAACATTGAATAGTAAATGTTAGTTTACTGAACGTTTTTCTAATTGTGTAAATACAATGAAAAGTAGTACAAAAGCATTATAGGTAACACAAAATTTAATTAATTCTCAACTACGAGTATTATAATTACTAATATAAAAAATAATAACGGGGTGTCTGTCTGTAATTAAGTTTTCGTAGGCTTTTTAGGGGGGAGTGATTTTTATATCATACCTAGACGGAAAAGGTGTTGCCACCATTTTTTGTCTGCTTGTATCAGCCTCACTCGAGAACGGCTAGACCGATTTTGATGAAACTTGGTACACTATTTTTTTTTATAAGGTATGTTTTTATTGTCATAAGGTATAAAATGTACATCATGTTACAGGTTTTGTTATGGCGTTCCTATAACCTACCACAATAGTTTTTTTTGTATATAAATACACTGTCTTTGTTCTTTAGTTAAATTGGCTTATTTTTCTGGGAAAAGCTCTTAAAAAACCCAGAGCGGTGTATGGTACACTATTAATTAGTCTACAAACCTACTGAGTATAGGATATATTTTATCTGGCTACTCTATCGGGTTAAGATAGCATTTCTGTTAAAACCAGGCATGTTACAGAGCTCCCATTTCGATTTCGAAACTACGGGTAATCCGATACTGTTTCACGTCCGATTCCGTATCCGAAATAATTATATCGGGTGTCAAAAAAGATGTTAAACCTCAATGCCATCGATTGTTGCTTGCAATGAGTCCCGCCCGCTGCGCATACTTCCCCTCCCGCCAGTGGCGACGCTAGGATTTTTTGTTAGGGTGGGTCAGAGTTGGGCATGGTGTTCTAAAGGTGGGCCAATAACATTTGTTCCCAAAATTTCAGTGCTCATTAAAATTTTAACCCAGATTACTTGCTATAGAAAAATTGTTGAAATTTCGAGGGTTAAAAACGTATTTAAAAGAAAAACTAGAGATGGGGGATTATTTCAGGATGGGCCAAGGGGTGGACCAAGACTATTGTCGCCACTGTCTAAAATAAAGTCACTGTAAACTGCATCCGCACTTTTTTGGGTGGCTTCCCTATTTTCTATCTATGATATTTCTATGGTTTTTTATTGTCGGGCCGTGTTTTGTTTTTGTTTTACTGAATAAACGTAATTTTTCTATTATTATATCAAAATGAAACCAAATTTTTTTATCCAATGCGTATTCGATTTTGATATAATCCATAAAAAAACTCTGATTCCGTAACATCTCTAGTTAAAAGCGACATTACCGCGAGTGAAGTTCCGGTAAAAAAAACTGACAGGGGAAAATATTATTTAGGTTCTGACTGTAAGAAAGTATACGGGTTACTAAGATTTATAATAACGTCATATTTCAATTTGACACCTTAGTTTATTAATTAGTCCAGAGAAATTCGACTGTGACAGACATACGAACGAACAAACGAGTGATCCTATAAGTACTGTAAGAAATGAGAAGGTCGATTACATAGATTATCGATGGTCCATTTGTAGTCAGCGATTAATCTGGTAATAGGCACACAAAGAGACTATGGCCACATCGCGTAGATTCCATAAAAACACATTGCGCATGCGTTGTTACTAATTTTACATTAATTTGTTTTTTATTCATCCATTTTATATATTTAACTATACATTTTATTTTGTAATTTTTACACACTTTATTGGAATATTACACAAATTATGTAATTTTAATTTATTTTATGTAAAAATCACAAATTTGTTTAACTTTACGGTAAAAGTCCAAGTTTTTATGAAGTTTTCTGTGTAAAAATAAATAATAATGTAAAATCACTCAGAAAATCGAGCGAATTCTACCTTAACTTTCAAAGTATTTTTACATCCATTTTTTACAGTGAAGATTCCGTTTTTTTCCCTTTACGGAACCATTAAAAATATAAACGTTGACTTTTATTGGGATTTAAAATCAGTTGATATGAGGACTTAAGGGTCGACCTGTACTTGGTACGTGCATGTTTGTATATAGGACCCATCTGGATTTAAGTTGAGCCAATTACAACAGGCTGAGATTAATGTATGATAAATGGCTAACAAACCACTTTAAATATGATTAATAAATGCAGTCTGTCTCTTTTTAACGCACATGTCACACCTAACTACATTTGTTGTTCCCTTCTTCTCCTCTCCGTTTCCCATTCTATCCCTTCTCTTCCTCCCTTCTATGTATAATGTACATGTGCTCGTTGAACTATTTATATGCTATTAGGTAAATTTTCTTTTTTAATTTAATTTTACTTTATCTGAAAAAACACAAAAAAGCTGCTTATACGAATTACATATAAAAAAAATTCGACTGAAAGGCCAGTCCTATACTTCCCACCTAGTACCTAAACAATGACCCGTAACTAAAAATTTTCCCAACAAAACAATTCTCTTTTCATATTTTTAATATGAAAAGTATGGTCATCTAATTTGTTTATTGATCTACTAAAGACCAACTAAAATCATAACCATCCTGATCAGGCAGATAAAAATGATTTACACCCAATTTTTTTTTTAGGAAAACATTTTTTTTCGAAATGTGTGCATTTTAGGGAAAAGATTTTATTCAAATATGTTAGGATTCGCTGAGCATACGCGTACACACACACACTGAAAGACAGTAGCGGATCCAGGAGGAGGGCTAAGGGGCTCAAGCCCCCCCCCCCCCAAATCATCTGTGTCCACCCCTGACAAATCTCAAATTAAACTCTATATTATCCTACTTTCTTAGTACTACACTATGCGTTAAATGAGCAAAATAAAATTTTGTGTGCTCTTTTGGTGCCCCTCCCAAACCAAAATCCTGGATCCGCCACAAAACGATTTCTAAGATATTAAAACAAGAACATCTATTAATATCCCGAAAACAAATTTTCGGAGTGAATCCAATACCTACAGTAGAGGTCAAAAAAAAACCAATTTCCTTTCTCGGAATTGTTCAAGGAATTTAATGTAGGTCCTTCCTACTATAGAGCGAACAGCTTTACGCAAGAGCAATTCTGTATTTTTATCTGATTTCAATAGAATTATCGCTAGGCACTTGATAGAACATGATTGAATACAATAAATACACGAACACTTGAAAAATTCTACACATTTATTAATCTCAACGATTGTTTCGGGTTTCTAGCCCATCAGGAGGGTTCAAACTAAAAGTTGTAGTTTTAGTTTGAACTCTCCTGATGATGGACTAAAAACTCGATGTAGTATATTATATACTGCCATAATGACAGCTAAGAGGAAACGCAAGAAAGGCCTAAAATGTAAGAAGAAGATCCTGGCAAGGTCGCTATCTAATAGTTTTGGGTTTTATATATAATAGGTTCTTTAACATATAATTTAGAAAATAAATAACTGTATCGATTTATTCATTATTTTATTTATTTGATCTTATATACAACTTATTAACTATAATTTATTACTTAGTCGGACAGAGTAACGTCCTTCTCACATCTATCCTTCTGTCTCTCGTATGACCAAATTCATTGTTATTTATACCAGTCTATTTGATTAGCTTTGCGTTCTTTAGCTATCACAGTTCTATGTACCTGTTCATTGCCCTCGCTGAGTTTGCAGTAGCAATGAACTCAATAATTCCCTAGTGTGCAAAATCTATATACATTAATTATTGTGCAATACTTATATATACTACACCGAAACGATCGTTGAGATTAATAAATGTGTAGAATTTTTCAAGTGTTTGTATATTTATTTTATACTTTTATTATTACCTCCATTTCCAAAACTAGTTAATCTAACAGATGTCAGAAATATGTGGTCCTGCCCCAAAATTATATAATCTAAGGAATTAAAGGTTGATACCAAATAAGAAGAGATTCAAAATAACTGGTTACTGACCAACGCAAATGCCAATATTGTATTCCAGATGCTGGGAAAAGTAATGATAATGGACGCACAGTGCACCTGCACATACACACACACACCTATACGTACACATAATACACAATATGTAAATATTACATACAGACGTCCAGTCTTCACATTTTATGTACTCTGCCCTAGCCAAGTTGAATGAACACAGTAATCTGTAATAATTATTCTTGTTATCGCTAAATTTAAACGACCCAACACAAACTATACAAAATGTTAAGTAATAATATCATGGAATCCATATAAGGATATACTGTTATATTGTGATTGTCTAAGAAAATAATTTAAAGTTTTCGTTATATTAAAAGCGATCACTAAAAAAATATGGCCTTTTTCTTCCACCATAAAAGCACTGCACGTCCACCATAGCTGCTTTATTACGCAGCTTTAAATAATTCCTGAGCCTGTTCTATTCTAACCATGTAACATGTCCATGTAATTAATTCGATGCCAACGATTTTATTATTAATAATTATAATAATTAACGTTTAATAATTGCGACAAATTGATGTAACTCTGTGATTTCTACGACGTCACAGTCCTATAGTTGCCGAGATATCTGGTAAGAAATAAAAGTTGAACTACATTTTTAGGGTTCCGTAGAAACTAGGAACCTTTATAGTTTCGGTCAGTCCGTTCGTCCGTCTGTCCGTGTGTCTGTTTGTCTGTCTGTCTGTCTGTAATTCACAGGTCTCCCGCATTCACTCATTTATATACCTATTAAGATAAAATTTGGTATACGTAGATTAGATGACCCTAAAACAGAAATGATGAGATTTTTGGAAAAATAATTTTTTGGACCCCTCCTATGAAGCTAAAAGTGTACTCAAAAATTTTTTTTCACGTACCTCATTGAGTGGATTGTCAATAAATAGGTCTCCTAAAATGCAACAAAAAATGTTAAGAGGACCTTTTGATTTTAACCCTTCAGTCACGAGATATTTGCTTTGAAAGTCGTTATCAAAGCGTCCTCCACCCTCTAATTTCTAAAATAACAATGCAAAAACATCTGAAAAAATCCTGAATATAGAGCCTTTAGTTCAATGAAAAAATTGTTTGCAAAAAAAGGTACGATTTTTTAACACAAGCAAATATTTATGTTAAAAATTTATCAAGTTGTGTTAAAAGTGTATCATTTCGTTTCCATAGTTAAATACGGTTTTGACAGATATCGACAAGAGCAGAATTTGTTACTTTTTGTGAGAATTTTTTTATAAATACGTCACACGAACACTACGGAATCCTATCATGTGAAGTAAATACGTAGATCTGAAATTCGGTCCTGAACTACATTATATTTACATTACCTACATAAATATTAAATAAGTATTTATTTTGCATAATATGGTGATGTTTTTTGTAGCCTGAAAAAAAAATTTTATTTTTTATTATACCTAGGTACTTTGTTTTAAGATCAAGAAATTTCTCTATAATATTCCTTGATCTAGAAAATTCGTGACCAGTACCTAAATGTTGATCTTGTCTTGATTTGAGACGAGATCAAGACAATAAGTGTTGAAAATCGAGAGTCTCGTGAAACTCTACACGTGACGCCTTTGACTCACAGAATTTTCATATCCTTTACTGAATTTTTGCAAACGATAGAGTCTCTGTAAAAATATTGAGTTTAAATCGCCGTCACTACCATCAAGTACATCAGATGTTTAACAATTCCCAGATCATATTTACAATATTGCTTGTATAGTATAATAAAGTTTGGTTTGGAATATCCACACGTCCCGTGTTCTCGCACAGTTTGTGTCGGTGTGCCTAAGTAAACACAGACACACAGCCATACAGACAGGCTCACAGACAACGTGCACAGACCAAAGAGAAGAGAGTTTGACAGTATCAGCCCAGTTGCAGCTGGCCATGTACACATACTCTCTCGTACACACATAATACAGGTTTGAGGTTAGGTTTAACTAACTTAACGCCAACACAGCCAGCTCTGTTCACACATTTATATAGCATATACGGTTCTCTATCTACACTCTACAAACCTTGCTTTAGATATGACCGAGGCAGCGATCATACTCGACGCGATCAGAGCGGTTGAACGAATTCGAGGTTAGGTTTCAGTAACTTACGCCCTGTGCTTGCGCCAATGTAAACAACTGTATTCACACTTTTTTATAGTATAGCCCAGTTCCCACGAGTCATTTTCAATTTTTCATGGAAAAGTAATTTGTTCACGTGTGTCATAGGTTTTTATGGACCATTTTAAAACTGTACAATTACAGTTTCATTTTTTTTAAATGGCGCCTTGTAAAAAGTTATTGCGAGTTGCGGTTCGGGAAATATGCGTTCAGTTTTCGCATGAGCTGCAAGAAAGATAATAAAAAGAAGAACCGTAGATGGTGGGTTAGACAATGGAGTTTACTTCGAAATACACTTTCCTAATAAAAACACGTTAATTAAGCCCACTATAAGAAAAATTAAAAAACTTCCATATATTTTGTAGGACTGAATGAAAGATCCCATTTTCACTTTCAATGACCGCATGAAATAATACTCTTCATGCTCAATGAATTAGCGTTCGCACGTTTATTTGATTTTCATTGGGAACTGGACTACATACACTCTTTATTTATATCTTACAAATCTTCTATGTATATACGTCACAAGAGAGCGGCCATATTTGACACGACCCGGAACAGTAGAACGAATTTGAGGTTAGATTTAACTAACTAAGTACTGATCTGGCTTTTAACATGTTTTTGTATAGCATGATTAAATGATATAGTCTTTATCTATATTTTGTTTAGATACGGTGCAAGAGAACGGCAACATTTGGCGTAATCGGTTGAAAAAATTATGGGTTATCCAGGTGTGCAAGCTTTCACGGCCGGCATTGTTCCAAGTCTTCATGGTTTCCGGGCTTGTAGGCCGTGGTCCGGTGGTATTTCTACGTGACGTTTCTCATTCTCAAAGGCGGTGTGGCAGCGGTCGAAGTGTCCTCCTTGGCTGCCACACCGCCTTTGAGAATGTCTACCGCAGTTGTAGACGAAACGTCAGGTAGAAATACCACCGGATCACGGCCTACAAGCCCGGAAAACATGAAGACTTGGAATAATGGGTTAGGTTTAATAATAGAGTGCCTGCTTGCATGATTTTTTTATTGTGCAGAACGAAATTATATGTCAATTTATACAAAATTCTAAGGTTTGAGAAACTTTGGACGATTCGTTGAAGCGCAATAATTCATTAAGAGAGAATTGTAGATTAAAAATGCTCGATAACTGAAATCATTTGCGTCTGTCTAATAAGAATGCATTAAAACACAGCAAAAAATATAATTCATTAATGTGACGTGTTATTTAAAAGATATGTGACGTCAGCAATAAATATCTAAAATCTAGTCTGATCGAGAAACGATCAACACACTCATCGCGTTATAATGTCAGCGTTGTCGTCACCCAGGCTTTGGGTATTTCAGGACGCGTTAAATGTAAATACGCTAGCAGCTCATTACTAACAGTTTTGCATTGAATCCTCCAACATAAATCAAACGTTATAAATATCGCACAATTCGGAGTCGAATCGCCGGGTGCAGTTTGGCAGTGATTGTGCAGGCAGCCTTATATGTGTGTACACAGAGCTGTAGGGATTTAGAAGAGTATACATCGGTAGACGTGTCTTATCTGGACTGTGGACTGGCACACTCCTCGCGTCACTCGTAGCGCACTGAGTGCTACGGGCTGCGGCCAACTACGGACCACGATGTGTGAGTCGAAAGAATGATGAAAATATAACATGGGGCGGATACGAACCAGTGTGCTTTTAGATAAGTGCAAATTATTTGACCTATGTACTTTAGGATCGGTATTTCAACAGCCGACTAAAGAGTGCCTGTATTTTATGATAATTATGTAAATTTTTATTTACTGAATTCTTTATTAGTGTATTTGCCATAATATGGCACATACACTATTGGCGTCGGTCGGATGGCGGGACCTAGGGGTCGGACCAAAATTTCTCGACGTTTCATAGCCTCCTGAACACTTTGGCACCATTTTTGAAAATGTTTATATATACATGTATATATATATATATATTTATATATATATGTGTGTGTGTGTGTACACGATAACTCTCGACAGACTTAATCGATTGAAACGAAATTTGGTACACACATTGGAACCCATCACCGCAAGAAGCCTATTTAAAATGGGCCCGATTGGACCATTTTCAGGGTTGTATTTAGGGGTTCCAAAAAGTTTTTGGGCCCAAAAATACCGAAAAATTTGTCAGAATCGTTTCAAAATTGAAATTTAACTCTTTAGTAAAGATTAAAATGTGCTGCTAAAATTTTAATAAAATCGGCCTGACAGGACCGGACTTTCAAATTTTATGAAAACACTAGTTTGTTGATACGGATTTACTTATGGAAGGGTGTATTTAATTGGGTGTACTGATAAAATCCATGTCTAGTATTGAAATTTAGAAAAATTTAATTATTTTAAGGGATGTATTAAGGGGTTAAATTTTTTATTTTGTCAAAAAACAAACTTAAGTTTACATAATAATGCCACAATGCCTGTATTAGCAAATACACTATATTGTCGGCAGGGTTTGGCACTGCGACCCGAGTTTTTTTTTATTTAAGCATCATGTTGATTTCTCCAAGATTATGTAAAAAAATTTCATTCTAATTTATTAAGAATGATTTGTTGAAAACTTAATACATATTATAAATAAATTATAATTTAAAAAAACTAAAAAACACGCTTTAATGAACTAAAAAGTAAAAAATAATTAATTTTATTGTAAAAAAGCGTGGGGTGCTTTGTATCATATTTTCATACTACCCCACGCTTTTTTACAATAAAATTAATTATTTTTTACTTTTTAGTTCATTAAAGCGTGTTTTTTAGTTTTTTTAAATTATAATTTATTTTTGCTTTTTAGTCCTGGAGATCCTGGTCAGGATAATGGGACAAACTTATGGAATTATTGTATTGTAATCGGTCCTTGATAAGTGTGCAAAGTTTCAGTTCAATCTGAAGTTTTTTGCTTTTTTTTTTAGTCCTGGAGATCCTGGTCAGGATAATGGGACAAACTTATTGAATTATTGTATTGTCATCGGTCCTTGATAAGTGTGCAAAGTTTCAGTTCAATCGGAAGTTTTTTGCTTTTTTTTTTTAGTCCTGGAGTTCCTGGTCAGGATAATGGGACAAACTTATTGAACTATTGTATTGTCGTCGGTCCTTGATAAGTCGACAAAGTTTAAACTAAATCTGACCGTTCAAAGTTGGTCAAAATCAAGTTCAAAGAAGTCGGTTTTAAACTAACAAACAAGCAAGCAAGCAAGCCCGCAAGCACACATACAGGTGAAGCTAATATAAGCGTGTTCAAAACAACAATTTAGTCACTTCTTAACCACAAGAATTACTTATACTATTAGATGGACATTTCGAGAGTAATTCTTCCATCTTTAGAAAAAAACTAAACAAAATAATTATTACTTAGTATTAATTTTGTCGTATTGGTTTTTTATTTAAAATAAAAATGTCATTCATATCTTTATATTGTACGCATTATACAACAATATCCCGTACCTCCATTCTATCACCGATGGCCACTTTTTAATGAGAGGCCCACTTGGCAATCTTTGATGCATTATCTCTATTCAGTGTTAGCTCTTGGTCTTTTATTTTACATCCGCAGATGAAGCCACCCTAGGAACATTGTATATTCTAATCAGGAATGTGGCAATCATTTTACTGCCGGATCAGTGGCAGTAAGCGGGGTCTCCTCCATGGCGCATATAATATTTAAATTGCCATACCATTTTGACCCAAAAAAAGCTAAATAAACTTCTTAAAAACTTAAAAGAAATATGACTGGTAACATTGTTGACGTATGCAGTATACAGTTTTTTTAAAGAAATTGAAATGTTTGAATTGAAATGTCACCCCGGGCCTCAGTTAGTGTTAGTCTGCCACTGTCCGTGATCGGCCATTGCCCCACTATAATTTTTTGCAACATTAATGAGTGCAACAAATGTTTTATACTGACAGTTTGTTTTTTTAATTTTTTGTAATCCCTCGACCCCACAACTGAAGGGAATGGGGAAAGAACAGGGTATGTCATATTTTTTTATTTTTGAGCTGTTAGTGCCATCTGATAGACCGTACGGTATTCAGCACTGGGTAAATTGTGGGGTAAAAGAAATAGGTAGGTCACCGTGTATTTTAAAACTTAAAATTATTGGATGGCAAAAGAACAAGGAATGTAAATAACTTTAAATTCAATTTACTCAGCAATTTGTCAGAAGGACATAACTTGTTTTTTCCACATTCCCTTCAACTCACAAGGTACCAAGCATTGTTGTTTTCCGATCTTATTCTGGTCTGATTCTGATATGTGGTCAAACAATTTTATAACCTGGTTAATGGTTACATTAGCAACAGTTACCGCGAATCTGACACTGATACGAACCAATCTCGGATAGATTTGAGATACATCAACAGCAAGAAAGCGAACTGCCAGATAAATACTTTGTCATTACAATCACTATAGAGAGACATCATCTGGTATTGATTTGTGTTCGGTAATTTGGTTTCGACATGTCAATAACCAATGCAAACAGCAGGATGTACCTACGTATACGTGCATAGTGTGATTCTGTTTTGTTTACGTACAACAATCAAAAGACAAAACCAAGAGCAGAACACACACATGTTCGATTGTTTATTTATTATAGTTCTGCTATTGGTCGGATGCATTGCATTATTGAGACGCCACGCCTACTATTACATATAATTTATAGGCAGCTATTATTAGTGATAATATTGCCTGTGCAACTGCCAAACTTGTTTTATTATAGCCAATTCAGTGGGAATTTAGCTTTCATTAGTTTAATTTTGTTGTGTATATTTACAATAAAAATATGAATTATACTTCTTTCCACTGTTTTCATTTAGCTTGTGTGCAAACGTCAATTATTTTACCTTCAAAATGACTCGCGTTCATATCGATTTTGGCAATCTGATTCAATTTCCTCTTTTAGCGTTTGATGAGCTAATAAGCTAAGACGGTCAGTTTTTTTTTTTTTTTTTTAATATATAATTTGTTAGCCTTTGTTACGTAGAACAGTTAGCCACGTCCAAACTAGACGGTCAGTTAAAGTAACTACATACAATAAGTATATTGATTTTTTCCTGTGAGATTAAAATACAGAAAAATCAAAACTGGGCGTGGTTCAGACAACTTAACTCTTTTATCAACAATGGCAATGCCATAGTTCAGTGCATTTTATGCAGTGTAATTATGCTGGAGTGCACAACGCAATGTCAGAAAATTTGCGAGTATAATGTTACGGATCACCCTGTATATGAACGGCGAGCAATTACAGTTCTGATAAACGGTCTGCTTACCGAATAACTCGTACCTTCACGAAAGTTCTAGAGAATACGAGCACACACTGGGCTTAGGCAGCACATATATATAACCAGCGAGTGTGTCGTGTTGAGGGAATCAGTGAATGGTGAGTCGTGCAACTAAGCGGATCAGTGATATAAATATTAATCAGTCAACGGTGTCACGCAATCGGTAATCAGTGAATGGTGAGTCGTGCCATCAAGTGGATCAGTGATATAAATATTAGTCAATCAACGGTCGAATCAGTCAGTACAGTGATATAAATAGTGGAGTGGATGTAAATAAATAGTACTGAAGTAACTGAGTAAATGACCGACATAAATAAACGTTAGAAATAAATCTGATATAAATACAGTGACATAAATAATTACAAATAAATAATCTTTGTATATATAGTTGTTTGTTAAGTGTTATTTAAGTGGCTCGTTTAGTTCAATAATTACCGTTTAAGTTTTTTTATTGTTAAAATTAACTTTTCGTTATTGAATTTATTGTTATTGTGTTTTTAATTATTGTAAATAAATATTTATTCCACCAACTCAGAAAACAGTTTTGTAACAATAATATTCTTAGATTATAACCATATATTTATGCACATATAGGAACAGTCTAAAGTCGCTGTCAAAATTGTTATTTTATAGAAAATTACGCATTATACTCTAAATAAATGGTATATCTACACAAAAAGACCGTTTTTTAAGCTAAATTTTATAGTGTCATATTTTGGGGCAATTCGCCTTTTGCTAAAGATGTTTTTATCTGGCAGAAGAGAATTCTGAGAATTATATTTGGAATCAGGCAAATAGATTCATGTAGACCCATTTTTTTAAGCTACCGGCTACTTACTTTGCCCTCAATCTATGTTTTGGAAAGTCTTATTGCTACAAAAAAGAATCTTAATAATATCTGTTGTAATAAAAATGTTCACAATTATCCAACAAGACGTGGTAATGACATAAGGTTGCCTAAACATAGATTGGAATTGAGTAAGAGAGGTCCAAATTATATGGGTCAAAAACTGTACAATCACCTAAATGACAACATAAAAAACATATCTAACCCCAAACGTTTTAAGATGGCTTGCAAAAATTTTCTTATAGACAAGTGCTATTATAAAATTGAGGATTTTTTTTTGTAAAAAAGTGTATGTTAATTTTAAGCAACAGTAGACATTATAGATATCTTTTAAAAATCTTTTAAAAATTTTAACTCACAAATTATTTGTCTGTTCATTGTTTATATATATTTTTGTATTGACATATTTCATACTCCATTGGAGTTTCAAGAAATAAATAAATTTTGAATTTGAATTTGAATTTTGCATACACGCCAAAAAATGAGAGTTTCAAAGGTGAAGGGGTATATAAAACTATTAAATCGCTTAGTTATTTGTAATGTAAAAGATCGATTTCCACAATAATTTTCGTAAGAAAGAAGGTACCCATATGGTTACTTACAATTTTGATTCCGGGCATACACATTGGTCAATATATTGGCCGAAAGATTTATCCAAACATTTGTGTAAAATTATGCCATCCACACAATGGCCATATCGCCAAAGTATTTGCGACAAAATAGTATTGGTCGAACACAGACTAATGTATGTACTCATGTCCTTATGATATTTATTTTTTGGCTCCCACATATACGATTGGTTCCCCCTGACAGAGTTCCAAAAACTGAACAGTACTTCTCTCGTTGTTCCAGTAGGTTGACATTATTTAATTATTAAAGTAATATAAACTAACTGTACTGGCTACTGAAAGACTGTCTAAAAGACGCTCGAATTCCGTTGATATGTCGTGATTTACCGACAACCAAGCGAACACCGGCAAACTTGGCCCAGCCGCGACCAATCCTGACAAACAGACCAACCACACATTCGTGTTGGCCGACGTTTGACAGACTTCGCCCAGTGTGTATGCCCGGCGTATTGTCAACTTAAATTTTGTGACAATGCATTGTGTAACTGCATATTAGACTTTTTGTTAATTGATAATCTTTATTCTTTGCAGGTTCCAAAGACAGATGTAAGACTCCGGATTCACCAGAAGGTGCGCGCTTGGGACCGCAAACAAACACGTCATCATCTACATCAAGCACGACGGTTACTGTAGTGGTGCCACAAAATCTGTCTCCAAATTCGTCTAATAATCATTCCTCACCTCCATTGGCCAGAAATGGCAATACAAGTCCGGTTACCCATAACAGTAGCAACTCCCCAGGTACACCTCCTTTATCTTTGACTTTAGACTCCAATCATATACCTTCCCAATCGTACCCTATTTATGGTAGTACTTCGTCGCTAAGGCATTTGCATAAAGTCAAAAGATTCTTGGGTACATTGGTGCAATTTGGATCTGATATTGGACCGGAAATTGGAGATAAAGTCAGATCTTTGGTTTTAAATTTAGTTGTAAGTAGTTTAATTTACTATTTTGTTTTTATGTTGTTAAATACGTAGCTAGGTGTTAATTGTTTCCTTGAAAAAGTCTTACTTTAACTTACAAACGTCACACACGTTCAAAAAATCCATTGCCAGCCCTCGAGGCAAGCCTTACAAAGCGAAACTACTGAATTAACTGCATTATTACTAAGGCCGAACTGCATTCTTCCAAAAAAAATCTTTTTTACACTTAGGATTAAGAGCAACACGCAAAGTATGTTGACAACTTACTGTCTACAATTAGTAAATGTATCTTTTGTTTCCAATCAATTTTCACGGCTTACTATTAATTTTACGGACAAAAGTTAAACAAGTTCAGAAAAAAAGTCCATGCATCGATATCTCCAAAACATGAATTTTCATTTTTCGCCTCTTGGTGTAAATCACCCTATATAATATTATGTAGTTAAAATAGCTTTTTTTCTTTTAAAGAGTTCAAATTTAGGAATAGAAGAATTTCACCAGTCACTCCAAGAAGTCACAAACTTTCCACTGAGACCTTTTGTTCTACCGTTTCTGAGGACGCATTTGCCGATTTTGCAGAGAGAAATACATAATTTAGCAAGGGCGTCGAAACAGGTCAGTCAAAAAAATTTTGGGTAATACTTTTTATTAAAACTTCACATCTGATTTCTTCGTTCGGAAGCTCAGTGCTCACAAAAGATTAATGATGGAAGAAACTTCTTATTTGAAAATTATTAGTTACTTATAGTTTAATACTAGTTATAAAATAACAAATTGTGTACAGACCGGTTGTAAAGTATCCACGCTACCACATATCCATGAACTGATAAAAAAACGTAGCCACACTGTTCATTGTTAAAACAGGTACCTAAGTGTCAAACGTTAAAAGACAAGGTGGTAATTTCCCGAGAAAAAAGTGTACACACAAGAATTCAGTCTTTCTAAATTCCAAATATTTCCCCGAACTTGTGAAGAATTCCTGTTACCATAGTTTTATGAACGGTACCTATATATGGTAGACACCATGAACTGGGATGCTCATGTTTATATACTATGCTCAAAATTAAACAGTATTGGCTACATACTCAAAAAATGCCGATCTGTCTTAAATATAGACATTTTAATGAATAGGTATATATTATGCGTACTTTCAATCCGTATGCGCATATGGCATTATTTTTTGGGGTGATTCGTCATCTTTTCAAAGAACATTTATTATTCAGAAGATAGCGATTAGAATAATAACTAAATCTGTTATAAGAACATCATGCAAACCTCTGTTCAAACAACTTTTTTTAGGGTTCCGTAGCCAAATGGCAAAAACAGAACCCTTATAATTTCGTCCTGTCCGTCCGTATGTCACAGCTATTTTACTCAGAGACTATTGGCACTATATAGATGAAATTTGGAAGATAGCTGTCTTCTATGAACCGCCATAGGCGAAAACGATCGCAGAATTTCCAGCACTTCCAATGAGTTCTTGGGAAATTCCTGAAAAATTACTTCCTTGTTAACGGATAACCAATAACAAGGGATAGATTTATGGAACACTCTTCAGGACTGTTTGATATTTTAATATAATATTGTTATTTTCGGTGACAGTTCTTTTCTGGTAACACTAACTAAATAACTGGTGTTTTTGTCTCATCACTATTGAAAATATGTTTATTTATACCACATAAACTTCACGGTTGTAAGCTCGCGGCATTATCGACATTACCTACGTCGGTAATTCCTTTTCGTAGTTTGTGAACTTTTTTTATATACTATATGTGGATTACCATTTTAATTGAACAAACTTTCCGTATACATTATGTTCATAAATCAAATATAAGATTGTCTAAAGGTGGCATTTGTAAAAGTTAAAAAATTGTTTTAATAATGAAAACAAATACATCACGTTTCAACTGTAATAGAAATGGTACCAACTGTATGCACTTAAAATCCACTTCTTTCAAAATGTGTTTATTGCTTAGTTATGTCAGAGGCAAACTCAATTAATTAAATATGTAACTGAACAGTTTGTGGTGATATTTCTTTCATAAGATGTCAAATTGTAGATAAGAAGTAATCTCTCTGAAAAAAAAATATTTTGTTTTCTCAAAAACAAACTGTGTGCACAAAAATTCAAATATTGTTTCTGTAATGGTGGGTGCAGACCAAAACATTAAGACCAAGCACAAATAAGCGCACATTACGATGACATAATATATTCTACACTGTATTTCAGTATTTATAAATAGAACAAAAAATATATTCATCTATTATTTTCTGGCTTGTTCATACGAACGATCAATAAAACGATCAATAAGATAGTATTAGTAGAATAAAATGTTTGCTCACTCTCGCTCATTAATAATCAGTGTGAACAATTTTTTTTAATGTTTGCTTGCATATTTTGCTTCCTTGATGCACAGTGCACGCATCTTTACGTTTTACGACAGAGCTAATAAATCGCTATCGATTATTATTCTATGTTACAAGAATATTAAAAAATGGTAAAAAAACTTTTTTAAGTTGGACGGTTTTTTGGACAATCGAAGCTAGAAAATAATTATGGGTCACCAACATGGGGTTTTGATCAGAATAAAATAAAATCGTGGGCGCAATTAGTAGAAAACTTTCTTTTGTTGAAGCTTGGACGTTCGACTTTATTCTTTGAGTCAAATCGTTTGTTAAACTGTTATACTAAATGCGCCCCACGATTAAAAAAATACTTGCACAACACAAAATCCTGTTTTTTCGCAATCACCACTGTCACTATTCTGAAAATAGCCTAATGTTAAAAGAATACCAAACAATATTGCACAATATTAATTACAAATAATATATTATTTTTACAAAAATATAGTTGTCAGTTAGGCGTTAAATCCTGAGAAAGAGCAGTTTGTTTCTAAAAGTTGTTCTAAATTAATTAATGATTTTTTGTATAGCGGTCTTTAATGAGTCATTTAACAGGCAGGTGTGCGGAAAATGTTTTATTTTCCGCACTAGCGCAGAAAATAACGGTTTCCTTAGCAACTTCCGTTTATTCACTATATACGCCTGCGTGCGCCTGTCATTACTTCCTTGCACGAACTTCGTGGCACACTGTGGAAGGAAAGTTGGCGACGCAAATAAACTTTCAGAATTTTTTAAAAATGACATAAAAAGTAGGTATTTTGTATAGTGGGTATGGCAAAAAATGCCATATATGTCTCGTACGTAATGGTATTACGGCTCGTGTGACTGTAAAAACTCGCTAACGCTCGTTTTTATATACTGTCATCACTCGTATTACGTATCTAGACATACAATCTACTATTGAATATCTCGTAACGGATCAATTAATAAATTCAAAGAACAGACAATAAAGTAATTAAAGAATTAAGTATTTGATTACGTCTTGTTATATTTTTGAATGGGCTCTTTTTTCCGAGTTAGTCCCTGTTCTCTAGGCGAGCACAAACTAACGCGTTTAGTTTCAGATTTATATTAAAAGTACAAATCAACAATAGGTATAGGTTCGTACGTTTAAATGTCACAGCTGAATGTACAAATGTATTTCATATTTGACTTTTTAATTGCCTAAAGTTTTTAACAGCTTTTCTCTCAACACTTCTCCTTAATAACACCGTTATGTTTATTATTGTTTTACCAATCTCACCTACCTACCTACCCATAAGCAATAAAAGTTTTACTTGCTTTGTTTTACAATGCAAACAATTTTTCTTTTCAACGGTGATAATATTTTAAATTCGGACTTTGCACAGCCGCCTTGGGCCAATGCCCTTAGGATCCCAGGAGCGAAATGCCACACTTTTTTGCTAGGTTAAAAACTGATTAACACAATTTTATTTATGCATAAAATACAAGCAATTTAAAACGAAAAGTATTTTCGTTTATTAAGGAATTGCAAGAATTACAAGCTCTGTAATTTCTATGCTAGATGTCGCCTTTCACAAACTTAACTGAAATAAGTTTAAACGTTAAATGCCTGTACTGTAATAGTTTGGTTTTTAAAGGTTCTTTTAGTTTTAGGAAATTAATAAAGTTATCAATTTATTAATTATAGGTAGTTGTATTTTATCAATATTATATATAAATTATTAGTTACAATTATTAAGTTCATTGACATAGAGACGTCTTACTTACATTATCTATCTGCCCCTTATGACCAAATACTATTGTCATTTATATCAATAGAAATGCTTAGCTTGCGTTGTCAAACCAGCACAGTTTTAAGTAATTATTGTTTAATAATTATGTTGACTTTGCATATCTAAGCATTTCTAATGACATCGTTAATACTCCCTAGTTGCGTAAACCTCTATACATTAATTGTACAATACTTACATACTACAGTACAGTGTACATATCATAAGTATTAGTTAATAGTATGGTATTATAATATCAAAATACATACAATAATATTAAATATCCAAAAAACTAAAAAACGAGGAAAAAATTGTCATCACAAACCGCCCCCCCCCCAAAATTTGCCGCCCTAAGCCACTACCTACACTGAATAGTCAATCAAATCATAATATTTTCTAATTTTTGTTGTTCAATTACCTGCGACGTCTTAAGATCATAATTTTTGTTGTATGAATATTTTAGCCGTGAAATTAACGCAGTTTTAGTTATATTTGCCTGTAAGGTTCGAATTTGTTTCGACTCTAATAATAACTTTTCCTCCTATTTTGGATTTTAGTACACCGTATAGATTTTACCAACAGTATTATTTTTACATTCGTTTTTTTAAGGCTACCAACAGATGGGTTATTTGGGCTGAGTACCAATTCATATTTTCAATTCATTGTTTTTTTTTTCATTCGTAAGTGTAAAAAGTTTTTAAATTAATTTTAAAATATCCATATTAAGTTTTGCCAAAAACATATACTACAATATATTATATGAGCAAAATAATACATTTTTGACGTTATTTTTTTAACACGACTGTAACGTTGAAGATTGTCATATTATTTTATTCTTCTTTTAAAAATACCCACTATAGAAAGAAATCTTCTTTTAAATAAGATTAAGATACTTTTAGAAATAGACTGCTTTAATTTCCTTCCCTTTTGGTTTATTTTTTCCATCACCGCATCAGCGAAATAATAATACCTAATTGAAATAATTTGCATATTTTCCCTATCTTCCCATTTCAGATTCTAAAACCACATAAGTTATAAAATGTACAGTTGAACCTTCTTTTAATACAAATAGCACATAGGTCAGAGTTTTTATTGATACGTCACCTCAAAATCTAGTACATCCTATGACCCTATTCCGACGTTATGTGTATTATATTGAAACGGAATCAGTTTTATTAGAAAGAAATTAATATATTCAAGAATCTAGACCTCTCGGAGAAAAAATCGTCTTATTAATTTAATGCTCGCAGATTAATTCAAGAAAAATTGGTTAATTTTTCCCGAACTACAAATATTTGAGGAATTATTCTAAAATCTTAAATTCTATGTAAAAACATAAAAGAGAAAAACTCAATGTTCTTAATTGTGTATACAAAATAATATAGTGTATAGTAATAACAGTAGGTACGAGTATAAAATATAAAAATAGAAAATTTCGTATAAAAAAATATTATTACGTAGGTATTACTCGTTCAGAAATTTGAAAATTTTTGATTTCGTCAAAGTCATTATCATACGTTTT
Organism: Mongoloraphidia duomilia; assembly: GCA_039654895.1. Classification (NCBI taxonomy): domain Eukaryota; kingdom Metazoa; phylum Arthropoda; class Insecta; order Raphidioptera; family Raphidiidae; genus Mongoloraphidia; species Mongoloraphidia duomilia. Next base: position 22,491,982 of record CM077525.1, on the reverse strand, counting down.
TTTAATATTGAACTTTAAGTTACATTCAAAAAATAAAAGTAGAATGTTATTACTACTTCGTAGATGTCACTAATAATTTTATTTATCGAATTTTATTACCTGGTATTAACATTTTTCAATTAACGATTAGTCTCTTATAAGAAAGAGTAAAGAAACCAACATTTCTTAAAAGCAAAGAAAACTCTGTCTCAAATGAATTATGAAGATGTCATTTTTAGGCGCGAAAAATAATTTAGGTAATGTTACATGAGCAGGGGTTTCCAAAGTCGGGGTCGCGAACCCAAGTGGGGTCGCCGGGCTGATTTTTTAAGGTCATGGCCTATTTCCGTGGTCATAGAATTTATAACTGTCGTGATTATACCATTAAATTCGAATAATAGAAAAAAAAATCTTTCCATTTCTATATTGCTGCATTTTTTTACTGAAAAATCTTTTTTATAGACTATTTCGTACATTGTGGGGAAAAAATTTTTAAGGGTCGCGAAGGCTTTTGCAATTTTAATTTAGGGTCATGTCCAAGAAAGTTTGGGAACCGCTGCATTAGAGAAAAGAGAAATAATGTAGCAAATGGTTGCTTCGACAAAATTGGTAATATCTAGTATCAACTTAATGAAGCAGTTTTAATCGATTCTAACATTTTTACAACTACATCGCTAATCAAGTCGTTTATATAAACTCCTGGTCAAAAGAACACACCATTAATCGTATTAAGCAAATAATTGAGCTGGAAGCATGTATTGTTTTCTGGTGAAATCAGAGTACCTAAGTAAGTTTGAAACCATTAGATCAGTGGTCACCAAATGGCGGACCGCGGTCTGTATCCGGACCGCAGGCAAGTTTTGTACGGACCGTGATTCATTCTGAGAAAATAATAATAATCTGAATTTCAAGAAAGATTTACTGGCTTTGAAAAAATTGAGAATGTTGTGCAGCTGAAACAGTTTTTCACTTATGCCCAATGGTGCATGAACCAGTGAAACGGCAGATGTTTTCAAGAGCAACAAAGCTGCCCTATACAGTTGGAAATAATCGAGTTCCAAGAAGATGTTGTTTTAAAGGACATTTTATGCTCAAGTTCCAAAAACTCTTGGGAGTGATCAATTTTGGATAAAAAATGTGTATGAAAACATTGTGGAAGGAGGCGGTAGAAGGAGTTTGTGGAGGAGGCTAAAGTTTTCAGGACCGCGAAAGTTTGACAATGTTTTGAAACGGACCTACAGGAAAAATAATTGGTGACCGGTGCATTAGATGATTGTGAACGGGTATGGCGAAGGCCTAGAGAAAGATTTGCTACCTGCAATATCTCTACAGCTCTCTGTGCGGACGTTGATGAAGCAAATGCCTTCCAAGAACAGCAATTAATGGTTGCCTCGCAGAGATATTGAGATATTTGGCACGCTGGGAAGGCACTTGCTTCAACATCCCCAGAGAGTTGTAGAGAAATACCAGGCAGAAAATCTTTCTTTAATTAGGTCTTCGTCATACTCGTTCACAACCATGTGATGGTTTCAAAGCTTACCCTGGTTTCATCAGAAAACAAAACAGGCTTCCAGTTCAATTATTCCTTTAGCACTAAATATATAGCAGAAAAACCGAGCAGTGCGTTAATTTTGACCCAGAGTGTATAGATTCGATATAATATACCATTGCAAAACTGTAGACAGGTAAAAATTTAGAAACAACAAGCCGTGAGGGGGGTCGTTTATTAGGACTAAAGTTACTTTTGATGGGACTCACAAATGCGGCCCTTGAGGTCTCAGTTTGATGAATATTGACTATTAATAATTAAATTAGAAATTACATAGAAAAGTAAGCATTTTAATCATTAAAACATAATTATTATTTATTTTTAACAATAAATTTAAAAAAACGGCTGGACCGATTTTTATAAAATTTATGTGGGATCATAGTGACGTTAACATGTTTTGATAGACACCTCAACGGAGTTGATAACATTTTTCTGGGCGAAATTTCGTATAAAATCTACTTTTTTGCAGTCGTTTTGTTTAAACAAAAAAAAAACGGCTTGATCGATTTTGATAAAATTTCTTTCGGGTTTTGTTGGTGTCAATATGTTTCTATTTGCACCCTAACAAAGTTGATATCATTTTTTATTCGTGCGATTTCGTGTAAAATCATTTTTTGCAGTCTTTTTTTAAAACAAAAAAACGGTTGGTCCGATTTTGATAAAAAAAAATTTGGGTCAAAATGACCTTAACACGCCTCGATCGACACCCTTACGAAGTCGATATAATTTTTTATTCGCGAGATATTGTGTAAAATCTACTTTTTCGGAGTTTATTTGGTTAAGAAAAAAAAACGGCTGAACCGATTTTGAAAAAAATTTCTTTCAGATCATATTTACGTTAATTCGCGTCGATTGGCATTTTCAGTCTCGAGATTTCGTCTTAGAAAGAAATGATCACATACGTACGTACACACACAGAGACATCTTTTCAAAAATAGTGTAAAAATAGTGTAGTGACCTTGAAACATAAACATTTGTTAAAAATTTTGATTTCGATTTTAGGACCCATTACAATAACTTCCAATGGGAAGTTAAAAATTAACTGGGGAACTGTGTCGCTCCTTATGTAATTCCCAGTGGTTCATTATAGAGTCTGTAAATTTTGAAAATAGAAATTTATGTAACATAACAGTGAAGTGCTGTATAAGTTCCACTGTATAAAAGCATTTCAATATATTTTAATTTACAATTTCCAATTCTCTCAATTGTACGTACCTATATTTCAATTTTATGTAGATAATGTTTCCCTCTCTTTTTCTCCTTCAGTCCTCTCCCTTTTCCTTTCTCCGCCAATCAACATTAAAATAACAAATGATTTGAATTAATGTGTGTTTATGTTTTGTTTATATTTGCTGTCAGGATTAAAACAATCGAACCGTCAATTGTTGTTTTGTTTTACGTTCGTTATTCCGCTGTATCCCGTATTATGATAATAATTATTATTATGCAGTATAAATTAGAATAAATTGTGCTTTTTTTAACGATGTATTTCAAAGGAAATATATGCCATTATTACAGCAAGTGGAATCAAAAAGTGTTCACAGATATTAGAGTGTTACAAAACTTTTCTAATAATTAAATTGTATTGCATTATTATTTTGTTTTGATATTTTCAGCGTTTTATTTAGTCGTTTATCATTTTTTTTGTCTGTCAACAGTCAACGTTGCAGTATGTCAGGTCACATGATCACATCGTACTGGACCCAACATTTTCTCCATCGGAAGCGTCAGAAATTTTTTTACCAACTGAGCCACCGTCGATGGTACATAAAAGGCGAGCTTCGGACAGGTAATCAATTTTTCTATTTTTATTATTTTTAAAGACGAGGACGATATCGCTTTTTTTATATTCTTAAAGAATATAAAAATTAGTTTTTGGCAATAATTAGTAATCGTTAAGTTTAATTATGTAATACTGATAGTTCTGTGAGAAAATCAATGGTAGGCACTGTAAGTTGCCAATGAGAACGCACAATTATTTTACTAATGGTACGTGTCGATATTTTTAAAATCATAATCAAGATACAAAATGTTATAATTACCACAAAACACCAAACCATAGTAAATACTCTCAACGTAAGTCGAGAGTGTTTATTATGGTTTGGTGTTTTGTGGTAATTATAACATTTTGTATCGTTACACCAAAGGTTCCACTACTTTTTATTCATAATCAAAATCTGAGACAGTTCTTGGAATAAATAATACTAGAATGTAATAATTTGAAAATGTGTTCATCATTCAAATATAAATGTACGATGACCATTTTTAATTAAAGTTTGATAGTTGATAACTCAAGAATTAAGTTAGTTACATTAAAAAGAACTTGAAGTAAAATTTGATAAACTACAAAGTATCAACGAAATAACTAATATTTAAGATAAATTAATAAGATTTATACGGCTGAATTGCAATTGAAAATTTTTCGTTGGAAAGCAGCCAATTATATAATTGATTCGAAACATATTGGAAAAAATCATTTTACCAACCATAGTCACAGTCAGGATTCTAACCTGAACCTTTCCACTTTCGCGGCGGAATGAGCTTACAGTACTCAACCGTGACATGATTACCAAACTAATATTTTCCTTATATGTTTCGGAATCAATAGATTTTCACTACATGCGAGTGTTAATTCAATATAGCTAGGTTGTAGAAGTGAATCTTCGTACTAGCGAGAGCTCATCATGAAAGTGAAAATTATGGAAACTTCTTCATTATCATCAGTATCGTATCCGTGCCATGTCAATTCTGTATCAGTGACGTCAGTTGTATATCAGTGATACCTATTCACATACAATCCGTACAATGTCCGTGATCTATTCGATATTCAATTTATTTCATGTTATTTTCTCATTATAAGCAATAAAAACGTCAGTGAAAACTACAAAAATATCGTTAGCAACGATTGATATTATCACGGAACCTATACTGAAGTAACAGTGAAGGTAAAAGACGTCACTGTGCCGGACGTATGTGAATGAGTTAATTTAAACTAAAATCGCCAACATTATTTTTCGCTGACAACTGATACACGTTCACGGCTCTGAACGGACACGTCACTGATATGTTGTGAATTGGCTTTTATGGACATTACAGAATATCCCTTATATTTTGATACAAAACTTCCACTTTTTCCAAGTCTTCATGGTTTCCGGGCTTGTAGGCCGTGGTCCGGTGGTATTTCTACCTGACGTTTCGTCTACAACTGCGGTAGATATTCTCAAAGACGATGTGGCAGCGGTCGAAGTGTCCTCCTTGGCGGCTCACAGGTCAGTGTCAGCCGCCAAGGAGGACACTTCGACCGCTGCCACATCGCCTTTGAGAATGTCTACCGCAGTTGTAGACGAAACGTCAGGTAGAAATACCACCGGACCACGACCTACAAGCCCGGAAACCATGAAGACTTGGAACAATGCCGGCCGTGAAAGCTTGCACACTTGGATACTTCCACTTTTTGTACGTACGAGTTAAAACTAGATATTAAATATAGTATAATATAGACAGCCTTACCCTATTAAATGAAATATTGAATATTAAAACAAGTGGAGTAAAGTCGGGTAACAAAAACAAGTTTTACTGTTGTTGACGTCAGTAATTTTTCTTTCTGTTAAGCTGGCAATTGTAACACTGGCATTCTATATACATATATATACACGCGTTTTCTTATCCCTCTTCTATCTAACAAGAGTTTTCCTGCAGGAAAAGTAGGTATTCAATGTAACAATGAGAATACAACATCTGGACTAAGAGTTTTTTGCGGATTATAAAAAAATACTGATGTCGCTTGCATAGATACAACGCTGCGGTTTGAATTATGTGGAAATAAGAGAAAAACATCACAGCGCGGAAAATACTATTGGCTGCTTTTTATTGTAAAATTATATATACGAATCGCTTATTCATTTGGGTATTATTGAAAACAAGGCGCCAGTGGCACGTAGTGACCATCAGTGGCTAATTGAAATTAATTTTTGAATTTAGATCATTTTTATTTATCCCTTCCTTCCTGCGTATCACCAAAGGGTAAATAAGTTTTATAAAGCGGCGTCTTCAAGCGGCTCTCTTGATGTTTAGCCTAGTGTTTCAACTTCAAATCGACAGTATATGAAGCTCTCGAATTTTAAATCTCGCAGCATAAGAGTATAACTTATATTTCAAAAGTTTCATCTTTTTGTCATTTAATTTGTGTTAAACAGAAGAACAAAGTTTCAAAAATGTCATATAAAAAATTATTAATAAAGTATCGCGTCTCATACTGATAGATAAAAATACTTTAATATTGTAGAATGTTTATGGTATGTCGTAATAGCAAAAAGAAATGTTGGTATTGTTCAATTAAGACTCGTCAGATTAAGGTCCGATTGTGATCACGAATCTACGATTAAAATGAGTTTGACAGTAATTTCACATTTCACTATCGGGGGTCAGTAAAAGTAAAGATCATACTTACACTTACAGTAATTATACCTTATGAAATAGTGTAATGAAGAAATTTTAAAAACTTTTTGGGCTTTAGAGCAAAGTTACAAAATTTCTTAGGTTATGATGACGCTCAATAACAGTGAATAACAGATAAGCAGTAAGAAAAGTTGGGTTAAAACGTTAAAGCAAATAATAAAATTGAGAAATCGAGTCAAGCCGAATTGTTTCCATAAAACAAGTTTATGCCAATACACATAGTCATCTAGGAGGAAATACTGAAAGTGAGGTTAGAGTCTTCTTCACCATTCTACCTTCATCCATAAGGACATTAACATAACGCGGAATAATTTGAATGGTTGACGCTATTTTCAAAAATAGTGAAAGAAAACAACTCTCACTTTATGCTAATACATTTTTCTTTATAATTAATTATTATTATAACGAGAAGCACGTGATTTTCGATATAATATTTAAATATTCTCCGTTATGATCAACGTTCATCTAGACATATGAATAAAGGTAGAACGGTGAAGAACTGTGACTCTAACCTCACTCATAATTGAGCCGATGGGTGGAAAAAGGGCTTAAGTGAAAAATGGCTGTTTTGAGGTATTTCAGTTTAAAAATTTGAAAGTTGATAATTAGGCATCTGTGCATATTTTTTTTAAATGTATTATTTTAAAATTTTTTGTATATGTTGTAGTTACTTTACATTCACTTGAAATCATGTTTAGACTTTTTAGTTTTGTTTTTTTACAATAAAGGTGAGAGTACGCCCATGCCCTTCTTGAATATAATGTAAATAGTGAGAAAATAAAGGCCAAAACAAGTCCCCAAAAATCAGAATGTAAACTTTTGTTATACAAGTCTATCAAAATTCAAATTGCAATTTTTCGAGCAACACTTCTGGATAAATTTGAAATTTTTTGCTTTTATTTTTTATTTTTATAAGTTTTATAAGATTTCCCCATATTTTTTCTATTTTTAAGAATTTCTCTCTTCCATTTATGCACATTTTTTCTTTAGTCCTTTCGTTTCTTCACACTATCATCTTTCATTTCTTCATCACTATCATCTATAATTTCTTTATCACTATCAGATTTCACTTCTTCATCGTTACTATTAGATGACGAACTATCCATTTTAACTTATAAATAATTATTTATTATTATTAATTTTATCTAACAAACACAACTTTAGTGGATTTTATTCTATGCACTACGCAGTAACACTAAGGTTCTGTGTACTGAAACGGGACTTACCCTTTTGATATGATAATGTATTCAAGAAAAGCATATTAGACATCACATTTAAGTGCATTTAGCTACATCTATGTTAGAGGTAGCGAACTAAAAATTTTACTGAAGGTAAATCATATGCCCTGCTTTATAAATGACTAATCTTAGCAAAAAAGGCATATTATACTTTACGCCCTTTTTCCACCCATCGGCTCAATTTACGTTTCGGATACGTTTCAAATACATTTCGGAAATAGTGTTTCCGGTATTTACAATATTATTTATTTATCAAATTCTGAATTTTTACTAGTTTACCCCTGACTATGATTTTATTTTAATTGATAGCATATTTATTTTACGTAGCGACAGTTATACAGCTAATTATTTAAATACTTCATAAATATATTATAGGACTAGTTTTTAAATTGAAGCGCATTTAAATTAAGAACAATGTTAATTTTTATATTTACATTTAGCTTTAAATATGTTACGGTGCTCCCACCATATTTAACCGTTCTCCCACCACATGGGCGAATATACAGGGTGTCCTCAAAGACACTTAACACACGCCTACCACATGTTCCTGAGACCAAAATAAGCCGATTTAAGCAAACTTACCTTCTTACAAAATTGCTTAGTTTGGGCGCTATACGGCCCTGAAGTTACAATTTTGAAATCATTTTTTTGTTATAAATTTAAAACGGCTTGTGCGATTTTGCTAAAATTTGGCACGTTGATATAGTTATATGGAACAAAAAAAACCATATCAAAATTATGATTAATATTAATCCATAGGCGTAGAACTCGGCTTTTTTAATATTTGAACGTTTCAAATTTCTACGCCAATGGAAGAAAAGGGGTTTAAGTATAAAATTTAGATTCAGTAACTTATTTGCTATAGAAAAGCTACTCTTAATAAGACTCGATTACTCTCATGGTTTTTGAGAAATTTGTATTTTAATAATTCGCAGTAATTTTTACAAAATGAAGGAAAGTTACTAAAACATGAATAGAAATAAATAAATATGTCATAAAAAGTGGTCCAAGTTTCCACCATTTTCACGCATACAAAGATTTATACGACGAAGAAAATTAATTTACTCTTTGCATAACTTCTTCATTATCTCCAGTTTTATTCTTAGAAAAACGCATGGCCATCTTATTTGTTTATTGATCAACTTATTATTATCATGGTATTATTATTGATCAACTTATTATTAAAATACAAATTTCTCAAAAACCATGAGAGTAATCGAGTCTTATTAAGAGTAGCTTTTTTGTAGCAAATAAGTTACTGAATCTAAATTTTATACTTAAACCCCTTTTCTTTCATTGGCGTAGAAATTTGAACCGTTCAAATATTAAAAAACCCGAGTTCTACGCCTATGGATTAATATTAATCATAATTTTGATATGGGTTTTTTGTTCCATAAAACTATGTCAACGTGCCAAATTTTAGCAAAATTGCACAAGCCGTTTTAAATTTATAACAAAAAAATGATTTCAAAATTGTAACTTCAGGGCCGTATAGCGCCCAAACTAAGCAATTTTGTAAGAAGGTAAGTTTGCTTAAATCGGCTTATTTTGGTCTCAGGAACATGTGGTAGGCGTGTGTTAAGTGTCTTTGAGGACACCCTGTATATTTTTAAAAATATAACGTAAGTGATTATTTCAAAATTGACTATAATTTTATATTGTAATTAAAAATGTACTTATCGGAAAACCTAAAAAATAAATTTGCGTATTCTTTAATTAAATTTATAATCCATATTGTCAGTTGAAATTTAATGGAAGCTTAAATAAACACTTTGCCTTGTGACCAGAAATTTAATTATAATTTTAAATTTTATATATTTATTTAAAGCATTCCGTTTTTCTTGAATATAGTATGAAGTTTATTTTAAGTTGGTAACAAAAAATGTCAGTTGTTAAGCAGAAGAATAGAAGAAATGTGATTTATTTAAAACGATTCGACTCTTTTTCGTTTATATCTTTTAGTTTTTGATAGTTATGTATTTTTATGTTAAAGACATCTGCCGTTTTCCCTTTGCTCGAACGGAGTTTTATAATTTGAACAATTTTTCTTGTTTTGTTTTTCTATATTCCTACTTCAGCCAATCACGCTTTATATTTTGCATCCGCATTTGGTTAACCTCTTCGTCAGTAACATTTTTCACATGCCTACCTACCTACCTACTCACTAGCAATATTACTTTCGATTAGAGATGTACGTTTAATTACATTTACAACTTTTCAATGGAAGGAGGGCAGGGCCGGGGTTAGGGGGGTTAAGCGGAGCAAAGGTATCCCGAGCCCGGGCCCCTGAAGGGGGGCCGCCGACCCGGGGATTACCTATTATATGCGACTACCGTGTTTAAAATTGCGAGCATTAAAACATTTTCCCAACAAAAAAGGCGTTATTTGATTTTTTGCATTAAAATTTTCTATTTCCAAAAAAAAAACAAATTTTAGAGAAACATTTTTTCGAGGACACAGGGGCCTGAGAACGCTTACCCGGGGCCCGAAAACCCTAGCGCCGGTCCTGAAGGGGGGAGTACATTTATTTATATTTTAAGGGTAAGGGGCGGCGAGGAGAGGATAAAAATGTAATTTGTTACCAAATGAAAATTATTTCTATTGAACACTAAGGTCTAGCACTGACAGGCGATTATTAGTCGGCTGACTGTTCAGTTGCATGAGTTCTATGAAAATGACCCCGTGAAGAAAGTTGTAGAGAATTTAATACTTTACAAAAAAGATCGATATCATTTTTGTAGTAGCATCAACGGTTCGTGAGATATTTAGCATTGACCTTTTCCAAAGATTACTGCTTTCATATATTTTTTTAGACCGCATCAACTTGGTGAAATACTCTGGAGACACCCCCGAATAATTAAAAAATGTGTGAGCACAGCACTCTAGTATTATGTGTAAATATCTTATGTGTGTGCGTGTGTGTGCGTGTGTGTGTGCGTGTGTGTTCAATAACAATAATAATTTTATTATCAAATTTATCTATATTACACTCTGCTAACTGCAAAAATTACTGTGAACTATAAAAACACATTGATTTGTATTTGTAATAAAATCACAAATTATAATATTTTATTTTATTACAAATCAATGGTTATTTATAGTTATGGTTCATACTAATTATTATCATACACAGTTCTTTTCAATATGATGGCGAGATAAGGGGATCCCTCGTTCCGAAAACTCAATTTTAAACTCAGCACCGAACCCCTACGATTCCCCTAAAAAAATCGCTGCTTACCTAAAATGGCGATGAGCCCTTTTTTTGCTGCACAATAGACTAAATAGTATTAGTAGTAACAAAGTTGATTGGCTTCCAATAAAAGACATGTTGCCTCATCTAACAGCAAACTGACTAGCTTAGATCCACTCACACACATGTGAAAGATAATACATGCATAATGTTGTATGTGTTAGAAATATCATATTCTAGTGTACGATAAGACCGTGACACAATTGAAGCAACAAGAAATAGCAATAGGAATAGTGATGTGATAATTCGAATTAAAAATAATCGATAATACGATTTTTTTTAAATTGGTAACATCCGATTATGGAAATAATTCGAATTATATATAACCTGAATAATATATAATCCGAATTGTAAACAATTTGAATTATAATAATCGGAAACAGAGATAAGAGATTGTTATGATCGGAAATTCCAATGAAACTGAGTGAAATAAATATAACATGATATATGGGGATCTCCGTTGTTATGGGAGATAGAGATTTGGTTAAATGAGACAAAATGTGCAGAATCTCCAGTACTACTACCCTGCGTAGTCAAACTTTCCATATTTTGCTTGGTTCGCGACCGATAGTAGAAAAGCGAGATTTACCGGTTTTCGTTTTTTGTTTATAACTCGCTTATTAAGTAAGTTAGAAAAAAAATATTTTCACTTTCTGAAGGCCCTTTTTTATGAACATTTCAAATCTCTATTCATATTTTTATTTACTTTTATAGTTTTAGAGATACTTGTATTAACTTTGTTTTTTTAAATACACGTCAAAGATGGCCATGACACCGTTCGAAAGAGATTTTTTTTCTCTTTAATTTGATATGAGGGTTGATGGATTTATTTTCAAAAATAACAGAGTTATACATAAAACACTGATTTTTAATAGTAGGCTATGCTAAATTAATTGATAAAACAACAGAAGGCTTAGCAAACAGTTGAAATTCGCGTTGGCTTAGTAAACGGCTGTTTTGTTTTAGCTCTTTAAAGTGTAGTTTATTGCTAATTTGTCAGTTTACTAAGTGATTTATTAAATTTACTTTTGTTATCATGGAACCATTTTGTAACAATGAAAAATTTGATATGTTATCAGTTATCTTGTTACATTCTATGTCACAAAAATTCGACCAGAGCTGCAAAAATGTACTTCGATCAGTATCCAGAACGAAGACAACCTCATTCGTCTATTTACAGAAACTTACGAGTAAATTTAATAAACTATGGATCATTTAAAAAGCCGTTTACTAAGTCAACGCGAATAAGTGAAGACAAAACTACTGTTTTACGATCAATTGTTGAAAATCACTTAATTTTCATTGTTACAAAATGGTTCCATGATAACAAAAGTAAATTTAATAAATCACTTAGTAAACTGACAAATTAGCAATAAACTACACTTTAAAGAGCTAAAACAAAACAGTCGTTTACTAAGCCAACGCGAATCTCAACTGTTTGCTAAGCCTTCTGTTGTTTTATCAATTAATTTAGCATAGCCTACTATTAAAAATCAGTGTTTTACGTATAACTCTGTTATTTTTGAAAATAAATCCATCAACCCTCATATCAAATTAAAGAGAAAAAAAATCTCTTTCAAATGGTGTCATGGCCATCTTTGACGTGTATCTAAAAAAACAAAGTTAATACAAGTATCTCTAAAACTATAAAAGTAAATAAAAATATGAAAAGAGATTTGAAATCTTCATAAAAAAGGGCCTTAAGAAAGTGAAAATATTTTTTTTCTAACTTACTTAATAAGCGAGTTATAAACAAAAAACGAAAATGGGTAAATCTCGTTTTTCGACTGTCGGTCGCGAACTAAGCAAAATATGGAAAGTTTGACTACGCAGGGTAGTAGTACTGGAGATTCTGCATATTTTGTCTCATTTAACCAAATCTCTATCTCCCATAACAACGGAGATCCCCATGTTGAGGATGATACGAGCCCTGTCCCTCTTCAGTTGGCCCACTTACCAAAAAACTCAATTATTGGTCCCCAATTAACAGAAATCAAAATAAAAGTTTAATATAAGTATTTTTTATTTTGTACCAAACATTTTACAGATTTTTGTCATAACCTAAGCCTACTAAGATAATGTATTCCTACTAAGATAATAATTTAAATAGAAAAACGAAAAAAATGTACAATCGGAGAAATTTAAACTCGAAACATATTTCAACTTAGTTAATACTATGCCTCGAAGAATAATGGACGTTATAACCAATGAAGGTGATGTTACCCAACGGTAACTTTTAAAATTTGTTTGGAGTTTTAGTTTCTCTGATAGCATATTTTTTTCGTTTTTCTATTTAATTTATTATCTTAGTAGGAATACATTATCTTAGTAAGCTTAGGTTATGACAAAAAGTCTGTAAAATGTTTGGTACAAAATAAAAAATACCTATATTTCACTATTGTTTCGATTTCTGTTAATTGAGGACTGATAATTGCATTTTTTGGTAAGTGGGCCAACTGAAGTGGAACGGGGCTCGTAGATAGAAGTAATAACAACGAAATACTTCTTTCGTCACAGATGCAGCGTTGCCTGCAGCTCGATCATCCTGAATAGTAAAGAATATAAAGTTTATAGGATTTTTGGAAAAAAAAGTTTATATTATGAAAATTATAACTTGCCAAAGAAAAAATAGCCAATGTATCTGGCAACACTCTACTTGTCTCACGTTGATGCAAGAACGAATTACTACTGACTAGTGAGTAAATCTCAGTTCCTGCACCTACATGGAATGCAGAATTTGTATACTCATAATACAAAAGAACCGTTTGATATAATTCGAATGAAACATCCGATTATGAGAATTCATCACAACCTAAGAATCCGATTATCGAAATAATACGATTTTGTTCATCACTAAATAGGAACAGCTCAATCGACACTTATAAATGTTATTGATCCGAGTTAAATAATTAATTAATCCACCCAAGATAGTAGGTACTTATATAATTTTAATAATCAATATAGGACAACATGTTTCGACAAAAATAGTCATCTCCAGGTCAACTAAAAGTAAATTATTGATCTGGTTTAAAAAATTAAACACATAATTTAGATATTAAAAACGCTTTTAAATTCACTAATGTTGGGTTGTAAACTGTACAGTGTACAGTTCATACTAAAATTTTGTTTTCGTCAATAAATTTAACTCAAAAAGCAGCTCATAAGTGCTCACTTAGTTTTTCTTGTATCTATTGTAGTTACCAAGAACAAAAGAACATCTATAGGTCAAAAATCTGGGTTGATTATGACCTTATATAATATTATAGTTTTTATAGAGGGAAGAACAGTCTGAGGTCGTTGTCAAATTTCTTTTATGTAAATTCTATAGAACATTTTTTTTTTCAACTTAGCATCTGACGAAATTGCATAAAAAAGCCCACCCATGTGAGAGCAACACTAACATGCTTAATTCTCTTTAAAATATAAGTTTAATAAGTGATGGTGGCCCTATAGAAAACGTGCGAATTAGGAAACTATATCGCGATTTGACGATTACTCAGCTACTCATATTTTAAATTTTTCGGGATACATCAGTCGTGTATTTCAGCAAATAGTATGCAGCCTTACGCTGTTGATAGCTGCATCTAACGATTGTTGGTAGTGCATCTAACGATCTCCAAGCGACTTAATCGCAAAATCATGCGACAAAAAGTACCAGGTGTGTGTGTTGTTACATCTACAGTACAATTGAATGCTAAATACAAAAAATATATATACCTGTTGAATATATATCAATAACAATTTTATTTATTTTATTTTATTGACAATATGAACTAGTACTAGGTCCAGATAAACTTTGCAGTTGTGTGTCTTAAATAAACCGGTAAAATAAATGGACGTGACGAATTTCTAACGAACTTTTATGATACCAGCAATGAGTTAATCAAAGCGCCTTATAAATAACGTCGCTATTTCGCTATTTCTTGTTGCTTTGATTGTGTGTAAGCCTTAAGAGACTTGAAGTATAGTAAAGCGACAGCGGGTGCCGTCGTATCAGCAGCAGCCCGTCTCTTTCTCTGTGTGGGACGGTGTGTGAGTGTGTGTGTATCGGCCGAGTAGACGACTTGAAACTGAAGCCACAGAAGAAGACTTACAGAAGCGTCAGTGACTAAAATATATTTTTGTGCGCATGATCAAGCCGGCTATCTTAACCTTTATTATAATGTGGAAATCTGTTTGTATATATTTCTTACTCAATCATGCCTCAACGGCGCAACGGATCTGAATGAAATTTTGCATGCGGTCCGCGATTCAGTAGTTCTCGAGGGATAAGACGGAAACTTTATTTTGTTTGTTACTTCATCACGCCTAAAGAATAAAATGTTACATGCAGAGAGTCTATAACTGACTGTTTGGTCACTTGGTTTAGAGTTTCGTATCTCCGAACGGGCTCAATTACTGAGCCTACGATGTTGAAATAATTTTCACTTTCATGATGAGCTCTCGCTAGTACGAAGATTCACTTCTACAACCTAGCTATATTGAATTAACACTCGCATGTAGTGAAAATCTATTGATTCCGAAGCATATAAGGAAAAAGGACTATGGTTGGTAAAATGATTTTTTTCCAATATGTTTCGAATCAATTATATAATTGGCTGCTTTCCAACGAAAAATTTTCAATGGTACTTACATGTATGTAAGATCAGTGATAGGGACCGATTGTGAATGTCGCGCTTCTGTAATCTTCTTCTGTAGCGAAGCATTTGGTGCGACTTCCCGAAACACAAATACACTCACACAGACACACACCAACACATACGTACATGCACTAGTTTTATTAAAATGAATAATGGTTTCTTATGGCGTTTGTACGCGTTGTCATGACAACCGGCATAGCTGTGTGTATGTTGCCTACCGCCACCGCGCGCGAGGCGCCATGTGGTGTACAGACCACACAGCTGCTGTCTGGGGATCCCCTACTTGCGCTGTTTTCGCGCGAACGCGTGTTCGAAATATGCGATTCAGCTCTTTTTTCGCATGACCGGTAACATAAAAGTTTGCTGGCGATTTGTTCAGTCAACAAGATTTTTGTATTACTTTAATAGCACGATTTTTTTAAATTGTTTATATTTAAAAAAAATAGCTCAACATTTTTATTTTAACTTTTACTCTTGGCTTCACTATGTGAATGACGATTTTGTGAAGATTTTCTCGCGTTTTCCATTTTCTCGTGTAGATATACAAAATATTCGAAAATCCCATAGATTATACTAATTTAATCGTTAAGTATTTAACATAACGCTAACAGTATTTTATTTTTATATAATGACATTTCATAAATCGAGTTTTCTTAGCTCTTTTTTAAGGTACCGTACTTCCGAACAGATCCCTATTTCTGAGCCTGCGATGTCCGTCCGTCCGTCTGTCACAAGGCTCTATCTCACAAACGGTATAAGAGATAGCCAGTTGAAATTTTTACAGATTGTGTGTTGTTGTGGCGTGAATCCTGGAAAATAACAAAAATCAAAGTTTAATCCTTAGAAGGCTCCCCATATGGATATAGTATACTTGTATATATGAGCATTCAACACAATATACGCTTATATTACTCAGTGTACCGTTTCTGCTGTGCATTGAAATAAGTCTGTTGTAGCACAATGGATAAGACTTCCAACTGTCACATCGAAAAGCCAGGTTCAAATCCGACTGACGACACGTGTATTTTTGTTTGTTTTTGAAGTGAAAACTTCAGCGCGTTAGGCACTCTTTGCCTGGGTACTGAAATAAAGTGAAGCGTTCGCAACCCGACAGTAAGAATTCGCGACCCGATGGGAAGAATTCGCAACCCGACGGTAATAATTTGCTGAATCGGGGTTACTCGGCTAACACATAATTTTTGACGTATTTTTTTCTAAATTCTACATGCGATATTTATTTATATGTTTTTTAATTTTTGTTATATACTTTCTTTGGCAATAATTATAATTTTTTTGAAACCAAGGTGGCATTAATTAAAAATACAATTTCAGTATTTTAGTAATAAATTGTTTTTAGTTCATAAATGCGCTATAATAGATGATACCAAAAATTAGAAAATCTGAAGTTTTCACACACCCATTTTTTTATAATGTAAACATTTTGGATTTTTTTTACTTTAAAAATTAATTTGATTAAATTTGATACAGAAAAATTTTGAAACACTAAAAAGAAAAGTAATTGCCGTTAAAAATATGGTACGGTACCTTCTGCGCGCGAGTCGAACTCGCTCTTGGCCGTTTTTTTTTAATTTTCGAAAAAATTTCATAGAGCAGCCTTTTATTTTAAGTTATAGTTAACCTTTATACTGTTGCCATTGATTGATTATTCGATTTAATGCAATGTCACAAATCACAATTAATGTCATACAAATTGTCGTTACTGCCCACTGGCAATGGCTATCATCATCCGTACGCCTGCAATTGAGAAATGTCAATATTGTACTTACCTACTATACTTTTGATGACAAAATTTCCATCTATTTTACTATTAGCTGTACTTGCGGTTTCGCTCGCCCTCTGTTTTTAGATGACGGGGATTCTGCAGCTTTCTGATGACCTAACATAATAATTTGTACCTTAATTTTTAAATTATACTTTAGTCTAACGATCAACCATTACTTTATCTAAATTGAAGCAGTAGTTCTCGAGTTATACCTAATCAAACATTTCATTTCATTGAAAAATACACAGTTTTAGGATTTTTTTAGAATAGAAAAAGCTTCTGAAAATTTTTTTTAATTGTTTCAGAATCTATTTGTAATGTAGATTCCAACAAAAAAAATATGGGACGACCTCATTACAGAGAAGTAACTTAAGAAAATAAAAGCGATTACCTACTTAAAAGTGTTGTCTTGAGTCATCCCTGTCTGTAAATTTTCATTAGATTACTAGAATCAGTCAACTGTTAGCAACGCAATCTAAATCTGAACTTAAATAAGAATGTTTGATTTGATTGGTTTTAATGCAAATGTCATGATATCAAGATTTAAAGCAGTTTTTTTAATGTCAATAATCAAGTTCGTAAATAGTAAATCTTCTGTTAATTTAAAATTCTATTTCAGTATAATCTAAAGACAGAAAGAAAAAATAAACTAAATGTCATTATTTAAAATTTATGGAACTCGAAATTTTCTACAAAGTCGGACTAAAACATCGATTTTATTATTAAGTCCACTATAGATTATTGAAAAATTACTTTATATAACACATGCACGCTTTTAGTGTTTTTTCGAATCTGTTTTGCGAACCTTAAATAGCCGTTTACTGACTAGTGACTATGTAACGCTTTTCAGTGCTATAATGATTCATTATGTAACTAGTTACATAATGATTCATTGTGCAACGCTTTTCAGTGCTATAATGAAAAAAACAGTTGCATAATGAACCATTATGTAACTAGTTACATAATGAACCATTATGTAACTGTTTTTTTAATTCAATTAAATTCTAAAACCATGCATGTGTTATATAAAGTATAGTGTGCAACGCGTGTGCTAAATCTTTATGCGTCAGGCGTAATGTTTTCAGCACTCGTATTCGGCTCTCGATGCACACTCGCCAAGGCTCGTGTGTGCTCGCCTACTACTTGTGCTGAAAATATCGCACCTGACGTATAAAGATGTATTTAGCACACTAGTTACACAATATACTATTTTCGAGACTTTGTTCAATATTATTGAATGCTATAATCTATAAAGCATGTTTTTAATGTTTGTTTACGAAAATATCATTAGTAAATTATCTCTTCGTTGATATTCACCACACACGATTTTTTTTTGTCATTGTTAATATGTGTAAAGTATATCTTTCTATAACAAAGATCCGTTCTTCCACCGTATGAGCCCGTCCTTCCACCACAAAATTAAGTGGCCGTTAAAATGCGGTTTCCTTTACGACCTACGCCACTGAACATAAATATGAGTATAGGAAATGCGTTTTGGGGATGGGGTTATTGTGAAAGGCCAATCGTCGGCATCTGGCGCTCTGCAAGTAGTAGAGTTCAGCTGTCACTGGGGTACAGCACTTCTCCCGTCACCCCGGTGCTTATTGCCAACCCTGCGATAACAAAAACACTGCTATGTAGGTTAGACATATTACGAACGTATGCGTTTATATAAAATATCTGCATATCCGTAGGTCAGAGGGGGAGGGGGTTCCTAAATATTTTTCATCCGATTGATAATTATTATTTTTCTTTTGCAGTTTCTATGAAAACGGTGTAATCAATGGCGGAATCCAGCAGACAAACGCAACAATGCACGAAACAAATGAGTATGGTTCACCGCCAAACAAGAGACAAATAACTTCCACGGGTGCTGCTGCTGCGGCAATAACTGCAAACGCACACCATCAAAACGCTTTTCTTTTGTCCACAGCTGCGCAGCACAGTTTCTTCCTCTCGAATCCCGTTACTAATCTACATAATTTAACTGCAAATAATCATTTTTTCAATGAAAGCTATCCGCATACAAATTATTATAATCAACATTTGCAATCTAGTAGAACGGGTGAAAGTTTAGTTGTAGAAAACAATGAAACTCCGACGGCCGCCACAGTGGCGCCTTCTATTAGTCACATTCCGAATCCGGCTGCGTCGCGAACATTTGCGACTAGCGCCGCGACGAATTACAACAATCAAAGTTCAAACAATCGCGCCGACGAAGAATGGAAAAATATATACGTTATGTTGAATTGTATCTTGTCAATGGTTGAAAAAACAAAACGAGCTCTGTCGATTTTACAACAGAGAGGATGTCAGCAAGATCAACAAGCGAATGATTGGCTGAGGAAACAAGATATCGGCATTGATTTGAAAAAAGCAGCCAATGAAATCATCACACAGGCTATCAGGCAAACAGAAGATAGAGTTGCCGAAGTTAAAAGGAAGGCCGAAGAAGCTGTCAATGAAGTTAAAAAGCAAGCTGTTATTGAATTACAGAAAGCTGTTAGTATTGCTGAAAACAAAGCTTGCGAATTAGTAGCTAATGAAAGAGCTAAAATGGAAAAAATGTTATTAGGTACTATACTATGTAATTTATATTATTGTAGATAACACGCGAGAAAAATAACTTTCTATTTAAGGCGGGTATGTAATTAATTAGTTTGATGTGAATTAAAGAATGCAAATCTAGACAAATATAGAAAGCAGCTGAAACAAATCTTCCTTTTTTAAAACGTACTCCAAATGAACATTTACTTTGTACCGCGATAAAGTTTGAATTGGAAAAGAGATACGTATTTTATAGTTAAACAAAAGACAGAATGACAGATACTGATCATAGGTACCTGCTTAATACATAAAAACCGTTTTCCAAATTATTTACTCTACCTACTTAAACTCTCAAATATCTATATAACGATCTTCAAAATTCAAATGTTCAAAATTTACACGACTACTAGTTTAGTCAATGAGTGCTCACAAGGGGAATGTGGATGGAAAAGTCGAAAGCAGAAAGTTTGACTTAGGAACTTTGTTTAGACTAGTTAGGAGATAAACATACTAAAAGTCCTTACCCCTCCGAAGTACGCCCGAGGGGGGCGGGCACAAAGAAGGTCCCGTTTTTTGGTTTTTTGCTTTTATCTCGAAAACGGTGCGTCGTACGAAATTTTGTTGTACTACATAATGAAAGCTGATAAAATTCTCTACAGCTCTAACTTTCACACTTTTTATCTATCTCCATTCTTTGCCTAGCTATGAGCTTCGAAAAACGGCCGATTTTCAAAAATGTGTTAAATTCTCTGTAGCACACTGTAACAATACGAATTTGCCAAAATCATTTCTTATTGCTCATCCACCTTATTAAAAAATGAATTATTTAATTCGCCGCCTCTTTGGGCGTGACGGGCCTGATTGTGGTTCCTCAGCGTTTGCCTCTTCTTCTTTCTCCTCACCTGTCGAATCTACGGCTTAATTTCTTAGATATAAACTAATTAATAATTAATTTTTATATTTTTATTTTTTTAGCTCGATTCTGAAGAAAATCCAAATCCGGATCGAAACGTCAATTATTTGAATTATTTGTTGTAATTTTTTGTTAATACATTGTCTGAAAAATTGGTCGAGAATTTTATTCATTGATATTATTGGGAGTTTTATCCAGTTTAAAAGTAAACTGTTTCCGCCTTCACCGCGTGGAGGTACTCCCAGCTTGTTATTTTTTAATAGTGTGTGGGTGTTTTTAATAGTGTGGATGAGCAATAAGAAATGATTTTGGCAAATTCGTATTGTTACAATGTGCTACAGAGAATTTAACACATTTTTGAAAATCGGCCGTTTTTCGAAGCTCATAGCTAGGCAAAGAATTGAGATAGATAAAAAGTGTGAAAGTTAAAGCTGTAGAGAATTTTATCAGCTTTCATTATGTTACTATGTAGTACAATAAAATTTCGTACGACACACCGTTTTCGAGATTAAAGCAAAAAACCAAAAAACGGGACCTTCTTTGTCCCCCCCCCCCTCCTCGGGCGTACCTCGGAGGGGTAAGGACTTTTAGTATGTTTATCTCCTAACTAGTCCAAACAAAGTTCCTAAGTCAAACGTTCTGCTTTCAACTTTTCCATCCACAAATTATTCGTCGCTTAAGCTATACACAAGTGGCGATAGGTGTGTAGGTCGCATGCTCGAGCAACACACCAGGCGAATACATTAGTACAGTAAAACGGTATATTTTACTAAAAAAAAATACTTAATGGCTGAAATTTTGAGGGGGTGTTCGGGGGCATGTCCTGAGTCTAAAACCGAGTTTTCGTATTCGAGGTGGTGGGGGAAGTTACATTCCCAGTCAATATAGGGGTAAGTTTGTTTTAATTTTTTATCTTCGTTGCTATTGCCCGTACAGTCAAGTTCAAGAGATCAAACTTGTAGGAAATGAAATTATCTATCCAATGATAATACAATCAAGGTCATAGGTCGATCAGGTCAATCACAATGGCCGGTAAAAGGTCAAAAGTGTATGTGTGTATGTGGAGAATGTTCAAACAAATATTCTTCAAGACAGGCATTAATGTTCACAAAATTAGAATGAAAACTTCAGATAAGGCTTGTAATCTAATTCTTTCTATAAAAATCGATCAATTTTTTGACATTTCAAAATAAAACCTAGTTTAATATTATTATTTGAGATATTAGGATGTCCAAAATTTATACAATAACAGTGTTCTTGAGAAATTGGAATAGAAAAATAAATTTTTATTAAGTTTTATTTTGAAATGTCAGAAAATTGATCGACTTTTATAGAAAGAATTAGATTACAAGCCTTATCTGAAGTTTTCATTCTAATTTTGTGAAAACTTACCGGTTTCACGGTATTCACGAAAAACCAAAAACTACCCCTCACTTTTGACCTTTTACCGGCCATTGTAATTGACCTGATCGACCTATGACCTTGATTTTATTATCATTGGATAGATAATTTCATTTCCTACAAGTTTGATCTCTTGGACTTGACTGTACGGGTAATAGCAACGAAGATAAAAAATTAAAACAAACTTATCCCTATATTGACCGGGGGATGTAACTTCCCCCACCCCCTCGAATACGAAAACTCGGTTTTAGACTCAGGACATGCCCCCGAACACCCCCTCAAAATTTCAGCCATTAAGTATTTTTTTTAAGTAAACGCGATTTTTGTGTCTCTATTTACTGTACTACATGTGTCGCTGAGAAACACACGAGACAATGCAAAAAAATAATTTTTGAAAATAACGCAAGTAGTCCAGTCACGAGAGCTTAAAAAGGTAGGTCCACCTTGCGTTTTGTGCAACAAATGATTTTATTTTTTTATGTTCTCAAGCATGTTTAGGAGATGTCAAATCCTAGTTTGCGACCTCTAAAACAGGGCGGGGGAGTTTTGGTAGTCTGAAAATATTTTTTGTATACGATTTACTACATTAAGATATTTTTCCTTCCAACTTAAGTTCCGGGGCGACGCCCTGACATGACTACATGTACTGTTGTACATCCCTGATTAATAACTTATGCCATTGGTTAATTTTTTGCACTGAAAACATACCAAGCAGGGCTACTAATGCTCGGTTGCAGAAAGCATTGTCAGAAAATCTGATTTGACAATAACGTTAGATTGTGACCACACATATTTCTCCATAAGAAAAGCACTGCAGAATTTAAAATCGATCTTGCTAAAAAATAATAGGTACCTAATTGATCAATTGGAACGATATTTTTTATACAGTGTATACATCTACCTATTTAAATCAGTTTTTTGTACAATTTCCACTTCGAAACAACATTTTTCTTCGCATTTTGATCAAAATTTAGCTGGAAAGGTAATCTTTTTTCGATGTAGATGTGACTTGTGAGGACATTTTAATATTCTACATGACAGAGAGTTTGACAACGACATTAAACTGTTCAATGTCAAATCAGATTTTTTGACAACGTTTTCTGCAACCCAGCATAAGTGCCGTCATATAAATTTACCAGTTAATCATAAATTTTATGCTTATCCATGGTCATAATAATAATGGTAATAAGACCAGGAAGAAGGTAGTGTCAATAAGGAGGAGAAGGGAAGATGCAAGCGCTATCTAAAATGTACAAAAATGTTTTTATTTTCCTCCTTAAATCTAAAGGAAAGATTCATAAACTCATTTTTTCCCCTAAGGATCCAAAATCTGAAGCTAGACTTAGGCCACTGATAGTGATCATGATATGAATTATAAAGTAGAATAATTTATAGTGTATATTTTTTGTATTATAGAAGTTAGACTGAAACAGTCGACATCAGAAGATAGCGCATCATTTACTAATCACCATTCAGAAGAAAATAGTCAGTCTCCTCCAGTTGTTTCTTCGCAGTTATCAGCTCCTTCGCAACAGAATGTAAGTCTGTGTCCTGCATATCAGGTGCAAAGTACTTTATAAGATTGAAATGATTCAAAGTAAATTCCTAAGGGCAGTAATGTATAGATAAACCAAACAGTATTCAACTTTTACCCCATAATATGTTGAGTTGCTTGACATTTTCAGTATTGCTACTTTAAAATCCCGACGTAATTTATATGCTGTTATTTTCTCCGATACTAGAATGTGTAGGTACTTTAATTAACAATCTCGCAGAAAAAAATCCTAACTGATTTATTTTTTACTAAATTCGGCCAATTTTTGCAAATGGCTTAACAATACCTGTATCAGCACAAACTATACTTACCTGTTTTAAACAACAGACTTATAATGACGCATATAGCCTAGTAGCTGCGCGTCTTACTAATATAAAAAAAAAAAAATATATCTGTATCACTATGTTTTTATTCTCTTTTAATATTTTTTATATAATATTTTCTTTTAAAATTGTATGTAGGTACCTATTTTTTATACAGGATGATTCCAAAGTTGAAGTTATCCTTTCACCAGCGAATAAGGCTTCAACAAATAAGATTTTTTTTCTTTTGGCGCTTTTTCGAAATATCAACATCAACGGAGATACAGGGTGTCAAAGTTTTATTTAAAAAATTAAAATTTATAAATAACTGCCAAACCACTTGAGATATTTAAGAAAAATTTTGTAGGTGTCAATAGCTACGGGGGAGGGAAATTCTTCAATAAATAAAATATTTTTGGGTTGACCAGTAGCGCGCGTAGAAAAAAAACTGATTTTTCTAAAAATAAAAATTATTATTGAATGCCTTGTTTTCGAGTAAAAAAATAAAAACCGTTTTAATGGGCACCTAAAATTAAGTTTTGAATACATACATATGTATTTTATTTTTTTACAAAATTTTTCTTAAATATCTCAAGTGGTTTGGCAGTTATTAATAAATTTTAATTTTTTAAATCAAACTTTGACACCCTGTATCTCCGTTGATGTTGATATTTCGAAAAAGCGCCAAAGGAAAAAAAATCTTATTTGTTGAAGCCCTATTCGCTGGTGAAAGGATGACGTCAACTTTGGAATCATCCTGTATATCACGTGCAATAAAAAGTGGTGGAACCTTTGGTGTAAAGATACGAAATGTTATAATTACCACAAAACACCAAACCATAACAAACACTCTCGACGTACGTTTCGCCGACCAAGTTGGCATCATCAGGAGATGATTAAAACTTAGTTTTAATCATCTCCTGATGATGCCAACTTGGTTGGCGAAACGTACGTCGAGAGTGTTTGTTATGGTTTGGTGTTTTGTGGTAATTATAACATTTCGTATATATCACGTGGTGTAGGTATACATTTAATGAGTTGCTCTCTTAAATGGACTTTTAGTCTATGAGAAGCATTTAAATAAATAAACTATGCAAAGTGTCAGTACGAGTAAATTAAACCAATTCTGAAGTAATACTAAGAGAAGGAATCTTTACATGATATTTTCTAGAATGCATCTTAAGGGAGGTACAGCTATTAAAAGATGCTCGTTGAAAGTTAGTGTGAAACTTCATTTCAATAACTCTTTAAAATTAAAATTTAGCACATTTTTTGGTATTGATGGTCTGGAACAGTGGTTCATAAGTCAAATAGCTATAAATTACCCAATTCATAAAAATAAGAACATTTCTAACAATACAGGGGAAAAAATCTGTAAACCGGTTGATCCTGCAGGCCATCCCTGGAACTTCCCACTATTTTCAAGCGCTTTGAGTTCGAAGCACTTGATAATATACCCAAAAGTAAAAAATTGCTGATAACAAAACTATTTTAATTTTTGAAAAGCTATAACTTTTGAACGCATTGTTCGATTTTGATCTTTAAAACGGCATTGGATGCAGTTTTTTAAGCTCTAAAAATATTGTAAGAGGTACTAAATCGATTGGTTGAGAGATCTCGAAGTTATTTTGAAAAAACACTTTTTTCGAAATCTGTTGACTACGATATCTCTCGAACGGATTAACCGATTTTGATCCACTTAGCGGCATTCGACGCAGTTTTCTGAGGAGAAGAGCTGATTAGATTATGAAATCAACCGGTACGATATTCTAGAAGTTATTTTGAAAAAACATCGTTTTAACAACTTTTGTTTCGGTTTTTTTGGAATTTCTCAAAATTTATGGGGCCGAATCGGTTCAAATTTTTAGGAAATCTAAGTTCAGTGGAACCCTTTCGAATGCCGTAAATCGCGATTCGATCGGTCAAGCCGTTCAAAAATTATGAGAGGTTTACATACACACACAGGCATATTGACATCATCGTAAAAATAGTCAGAATAACTTCCTAGGATCACAAAACGTCGAGATCTGATGAAAACTCGATTTTCGAAAATCGGGGTGAAATTAATAACTTCCCTATTTTTGAAAATTTTCAATTTTCTTAGCGGGAAGTTAATAAAAGAAAAAAGTGAATGTTTTGACTAGAAACTACCAAGTCTCTAAAATCTATATTAATTTCATTCGATTTAGATCAATGCTGAAGATAAGAAACAGATATGCATTGGCGGCTAAACGACTTTTTTTGGGGATTATAGAGACCCATGGTCACTTATGAAAGCTTACATTGTAAAGAGTATTAAACATAAGGGGGGCTTATTGACGCTACTTTGGGGGGTTATCCCTCCAGACCCTTCCTTCCTACGCCAATGCAGATGTAAAAAAAAGAATTAATAATCTGAAGTCACGTATAGTAGTTATATTGTTAAGTTATAGGTAATTAATTTGTTTTTAGAGTTCCGTACCTCAGAATGGAAAAACGGAGGCCTTATAGGATTACTCTCATGTCTGTCTGATCCCCCCCCCCCCTTATCTCCGAAACTACTGAGTCTAAAATTTTGAAAACATAGGGAATATAGGACTTCATGCATAGTTTACAGGAAAACCTAAACGAAAGTCCTTAAATTCCCACGGGAAACGGAAAATTAGACATAGAGCTATACCAAGTGTATCAAATATACCATTGTTTATGCTGTGGTACACTTGGAGCAGTGGTAACGCGTTCGCATGCCACCATGAAGAGTCGGGTTCAAATCCAACTGATTATTATTATAATGTAAACATTTTGGCATTTTTCACTTTATTTTTTATTCATCAAATATTCTGTTAATATATTATTTTTTTCACTTTAAAAATATATTTTAATTAAATTTGATAAAGAAAAAAAGACCAAAATAAAAATATATAACTAAAAAAACTTTTTAAAACCAAATCTGTTAATTTTTTACCCCTGCCTAACTCCTTATTTTTATTATTGTACGGAACCCTCAATGCGCGAGTTCGACTCGCACTTGTTCGGTTTTTCAATGGAAATAATAATTTTATCATTCGCTTTTTTAATTCATTAATTAATGGTCGATTACGGTAGTCATTTTTTTCTTCCAATCCCTCCTCCAACAACCAAAATTTTTATACCTAAATGTTCCTCAGGCATGGAATTTTTTAAAGCTTGTCAATCCGATTTCCTAACATCCTGAATAGATTGAAAAGTTACTCTGTTCTAAAATATTCATATTTTTTTAGTCGTGCTGGAACTGCGGTCGAAAAGCAAACGAAACGTGCAGCGGATGCAACTTGGCCCGTTATTGCGGTGCGTTCTGCCAACATAAAGACTGGGAAAATCATCACAGCGTGTGCGCTGCTTCAAGTAACAACACAGTGAAATTATTGTCCTCAGCAATATCAAAACAACAATCAAACTCTTCAGCCATCAACAGCAATAAACAATCGTCAGCTGTTTCTGTTACGTCTTCAATTGTTCCGATCAACAATAACAATGCCGTTACTGCAAACACGCGGGAGAACAACAATAAGAACAGTAACAGCAATCCGGTTACCAGATCGACAAACAGTAGATCGGCGACTCCTGTAACATCGACAAACGGTGTTCTGAATCAAGGCAGTAGCAGCGTAGTTCACGGCAACAGTAGAAGTAGAGACGGAAGAGATACAGCAAGTTTAACAAAATGACGATACAGTAGTTTTAGGCATAAAAATATAAATATGATTATGACTCGAAGTAATCGAACCAGTAAAAAATAAAATGTGTATTCTAGTCGTTCATGAAAAAAGATTTAAAATTTCTTTATTATAAAAGGAAAAATTTGTTTTGTCCTATGTCAATTCCACAAAACTGCGCAATATTTAAGAATTTCCCTTAATAAAATATTTTCACAAAATTTTGCGCTTCGTACCTACATCTCTAGTCTCTAAAGTTAATTAATAATTATTATTGTTGAGTGTTTCTTTCTATCTGTTTTATAATAATATCTACGGTGAACTTTATTATGCATTCGCGTGGTAAAAAAGGTCCTAAATCTGCGAATTTGAAAATATTTACCATTTCCTGTTTTGACATTTTTTGCCATGCACTTGTATTTATTGTTATTTAGTTTTTAACAGCATTTGCATAAGTATACGGAAAAACAAATTAGCATTGTTTAGAATCAGCTATTCAATTACTGTACAATTGTTTTCTTGTCAAAAATTACAATATAAAAGTTAAAACGTGTTTTTATAGTCAATTATTTACCTAGCCATTTACCTAGATAAATTTATTTTTTGTTTTGTTTATCAGCTAGAAAGAACAAAAATTTTTCACAACTTCCGTATTAAATGGTATATGATAAAATCAATCGATTTAAAACCCCTTATATCCACACCATATTATTCACATAACAATTAGAGGTGAAAATAATAAATATCTCAGACAGCTAGGCTGCCATGATTTTTTTTTTTTTTTTTTTTTCCTTTCGTATTTACAAATCATACCTACCAATGGCATTTCAATTATTTTGATTACATTTTTCATCAAAATATATCCTCTTTGCACTACAGTAGTATTTTAATTTCACGCAGTCTTTTAGCGCTTAGTAAATCGGTATATGTATACTGAACGCACCCATTTTTCAAAAATCAATACTAAGCCAACGCTATTCAGTTTTCACTTTTCTCTGATTCAGTTGTCTGGTTTTATGTAGGTAGATTGTGTGTAAAAATTTGCAAGTGAAAATGTGACAAAATTTCTCGTAAACATTACAAAAAAATGGTGAAAATTACTGTGCTAAATGATTACATTTATCAGGAATAATGTGCTGTCTGCCGTAGTATGGTTAATAACAACAATAATGACATATTCACCAGTGGTAAGTCAGTTTTTCAATTACATAACCTGAAAGAGTTTTATTTTCACCCACGTATTTTTTCTGTATAGTTTTAAATACTTACTAATTATTAAAAAAACGTAAAATATATTTTTTTATAAGTGATCAGTTATTAAATTATGCATTTCTATTAGTCAAATGGAGAACTGACAATAAATTTGTTTATTATTTGTCAACTGTCAAATGAAAAATATTTATTGAAAACAACCTCATTTTATTATAAAAATATAATATTACAAAAGCATACTAAATAAATGGGACGAATTTCAGTAGTAACAGGCGTGCATTTTTATTTTAATATGTCAGCAAATAATTCCATAGTTTTATTTTCTTTATTTAATGTCTGTTTCCACTGGTCCTTATTTCTTTTGAATAAAGTAACCTTTAATTTAGAAGCTATAATTTTTCCGAATTCAGTACCATTCAAAGTACCATCTCTATGAGATAATTCTTCCATAATGTGCATTTTGTGTTTCATCTCTGCAACGTTCCACACAACTTCCAAACTTCGTGAACCGAATTTCGAGAGAGCTAAATCTTGATATACTCCCTAAAAAAGAAAAAAACAAACAAAAATCAGTATAAAAAAATTAAAACGTAAAATTTTAATAAAAAACATACCTGTAATTTCCTGATCAATTTTTCTCTACTTTTCTCGCCTACGTAAATATTATTCATGTACGCGTTCATTATGAAACTGCCTTTTGTATCGCAGAACACTTTTTTTAAATCTTCAGTCGACATGTTTAATATACTGTTAACAATTTTGATCGGTTTGTTGAATTCCAACATGGCCTGCACAATACGTGATCCATGTTGACTGATCACCCAATTTGGACTGTTTTCTAATTTGGCTTCAAGATGTTCCAACGGTAATAAAAACAATGTCGCGGGCACAATTTGTAGTTGTTTTTCATGCGGCTCATAACAATGTAATGCTTTCATTAAATTCTGCAATTAAGAAAATATCAATTCAGTGGGGTCAAGGAAAATATTGTAAATTATTGACGCTAGACTCAGTGGGGTCCAGACACATATGGACTTTATTATAGGCAATGCTTATTTTATCAAATTTACCTCAATAAAAGCGCCTTGTTTAGTGTTTAAGCGTTGACATGCTTGAACTAATTCGTAAATTATACCCGTGAATCCTTCTCTTAAAATATCCTCCATTTCACTGGCAAGATCTTCAAATATTGCTTCAAACTGGAAAAAAGAAAATTGTTAAATTTTTTTGGCTGAAGATATTAATTTTATCTACAAGGTTTAGCATTCAGGAAATACAGCTTTCTTATGTCAATGTTTTGATATTTATTTACTTATATCTTTGACATGGAAAAAACAGTTATAGTTACGTTCCTAAATAAGATAGTGAGTCATGCATAGTTTGTAACAAGATTAATGGAGCGGAAAGCAATGAAACAATGTAAGCATATGCGTCCCATGCATAAAAACTGTTCCGTTTATATAAATAGTGAAATATAAGTGCATGACTATCTTAAATTAACCCTCGATTTACATTATATGATACCTACTCAGATTGCACGGTTTCAGATTAACACGGTCGAAAGAATGCGAAAAATCTTCCTTTTACACGGAATTATTTTGATTTAACACGCTCGATCAAATGTGCAAAAAATCCATTTTAACAAGAAAAAAATCACGATTTTGATTTACGTGGTACTTTTGCAGAACCAATCTAGCATGTAAATCGAGGGTGCAGTGTGTATGATTAGTATCAGGCACGAACTTCATACATAAATTAATTTTCTAATTTTCATTATAGTTACCTCAGTTTTTTCTCGACATTTTAGTAGTAATTTCTGAACCGAATGGTTGGTCAATCCCTGTTTCGATAAAACAGCTAATCTGTTTGTGAATAGTTTTGCGTAAATTTGTGTGTATATTTTTGATTTTGAAGTTAATATTATGGTCTCTAGTAAATGGATAGCCGAAACTGAATTAAATACAGGAGGTAACTTCTGAATTGTTAATTCTTCATTAGTAATGTTTTCCATTTCGCTATATTTTTTTTCATTATTTACTTCGTTACTTGTAGACTCTCCAACAAAACTTCTTTCGAGTATCTCTTTTTGCATGTGCTTTAGTAATTTTTTATCAATCTTATGTAGAGCTATAACTAACGATTGTAATAAACCAGACGTAAGAGTATTATATGGCAGTTCGCCGAATTGAGGCCATTTCATCAGTCTCTCAGCATATTCCTTAGCTACTTCAATGTATTCTTTCGGTAAACTTTCTAATTCTATACGGTCATGTCTAGATTCCGACTCTTGCTTTGGTCTGTTGTTGCCCATTTTTTGTTTATTATCATTTATATGTTCAAGACCAGATAAACTTTCTACAACTGTTCTAATTATACGATTTCCAAAGTCATCCCACACATAATCTTCTAAATTGTTCAGTAGAAATTTACTGATTTTTAAAGTGTATTTGTAGCATATTTCTGTATGTTTTTGTGCTTCACTTAAATTTGCATCTGATTCACTTTTAATGTAATCGACGCCTTTAAAAGCGGTTATTTTTAATAGTTGTTGCAAAACAAAGGAAGCAAATCTATCGCTTAATAAGGGTCTTAGATCATCGCTAAACGCCTTCGTGAATCTGTTTATTACATCCGAATTAGCAAATGGCAGCAATGTTTCTATTACTCGACATCCTATTTGGTTACGAGAGTAATGCACTTCATTGTCGATAGTATGTTCAAAAAAAGTGTTCGTAAATGATTCTGCAAAAAAATTGTTATAAGTACATTTTTAAAATAAAAAAAAAAAAAATAGGTTAAATTACCTTTATCTACATCTTGATCGTCAAATCCTTCTTTGTATTTCTCGAGTATTGTCACAAAATACGTATAAACATCTTCTGTTAAATGACTACCTCTACCAAAACTACCTTTTTTTCCGTAACTTCGCGCATTTTGTAAGAATTTATTCTTTCTTTTATGCCCCCTTCGCTGAAACGTGGTGTTTTCTTTGCTAGACTCCATGTTGAACTAAATGTCATTTATCAATGAAATAAATGCGTACAAACTTCACAGATGTCAGTATGTATCCAAAGCATAGAATATAGGTAGAATGTAGATCCAAAGAGGTTAGAATAGAAAGAGGTTTATAAAATATACATATTCCTGAAGCGCTTAAAATTGAAGTACAGTTCTTAAAACGTTTATTAGGTTGAGCACCACAGCGAACACCGGTGACTATTTTGAAATTTGAAATGTACCACCGGGCCCCGTTCGTATAAAAGTGAACTTGTAGATTAGACGGTAAAAAACTAAAACCCAGGAGGAAAACTTCGAAATTTCCAGAAATAGAAAGTGTCGCAAAAAAAGGAAAAGATAACATACTTTCTTACATCATCTAAGTATTACCAAAATAATACACAATTTGTGTTCAACATGATTGTTTTCAATAAATTATATTTATAGATGTCGAGACGCCTCTTTGAGGTAATTTAGTGAACTTTAACATTTTATCAAAATTGTTATTAAAAGACCAATATAGTAGACAATTAGATAGTTTCCATGTGACAAAAATACTAATGTAAACACCAAATAACAATAATAAGGATAACTTTCAAGAATTTGAAAAAATTATTTCGATATCTTTAAATTTGACGAAGATATTGAATTTTTGTGAAGGGGCTGCAAACGAGATTGAGCGAAGTGAATGTCATGCGGCCCAATAAAATATTTGTATTAGCTATTTTTAACCCTCGATGCAAAAAGAGGGGTGTTATAAGTTTGAAGCATTTGTCTGCTTGCCTGTCTATATGTCTGTCTGTCTGTGGCATCGTAGTTCCATAACAGATGAACCGATTTCAATGAGTTTTTTTTTGTTTGAATACTGATTTTTGCGAGATGGTTCTTAGCCACGTTTGACGGCGCATCTGGTCAGCGTCTCGGTGTTTATAACCATTGGCTAGAGATGATACAAAATACTAGAAACAGTTATTTTGGAACAGTTTCGAACGAGGAACAGATTGGAACAGTTGTCAGTTTAATAAAATACCTGTTCCGGGCTGTTCCAATGCTTCGACTGTTTCGAGTAACAGAACGGACATTCTTCTGCATTAAGAAACTGTTGGAAAGAATCATATTATCATGTGCAAAAAACTAATCAGTTAAAATAATAATTTGGAGTCATGTAATATTTTTGTTTTTAGTTATTTTTGTTTTCATTTCTTTGTTGATTTTAAATAACGCTTTTTATTTAAAGGTAAAATCCATTTTTTGCTATTGATTTTCTGTAAAAGTATATTTTTAATATATTTTCGACAAATTTATTTTGTTTTTTTAATAATTAATAACCTTAAATTATTAAACTTGAATACTTCATAGAATTAATTCACGAAAAAATACAAATAATATACTTATACTTAATAATTTCAAATTTTATACGTTGCATGTTACAAGCTATTCCAAGAATGTCAAGGTTCCAACGTTGGAACTATTAAAAGTAACAGGTTTTTGGAACTGTTCCGTAAGCGGAACAGGAACGGAACGGAACTGTTATTAAAAAATAACAGTTTGTACCACCTCTACCATTGGCGGCAAAAGGAGCAGGGGGGGGGGGCATTGGCCCATGATCATTTATGAAACTACTTTACAATTTTGGGAGGGCGGGCGATACCTGGGGAGGGGGGAATTTTGTTAGTTTATTTAATATTCGTCATTAAATTCAAAGTAGCTGACCTCTACAGTCGTTTGCTGAAATTAATCCGAAGCGAGACGATTCCAAAAACAAATATGGCCGCTAGAGTCTTGGACTATAAATATAGAAATGGACAGCTAGATAAGTAGCAATGTCAAACGAATGTCAATGGCATGTCATAGTCTGGTCAAAGCAGGTTGGAGACTCCGTTCTCGACTGTGAGTAGGTAGCAAAGAAAATCAATTTTTGTCAAATTATTGTATTTATTTATTTATTGTACATTATAGACGCGTCGACATCTAAGGTCATTAGCGTCTTTCAACTACACTAAATAACAACTAACTTAAAACTAAATAGCATCACAAAACATCCATGAGCGCAGGTGGGATTCGAACCCACGGCAGTCCAGTCTAGAGGTTGCGGCACCAAGCATGCTAACCACTAGGCTATACTGCCCTCGTCAAATTGTAATTGTGCAGTTCGTAGTTGTTATGAAATATTTCCAAAGAATATATTTCCGAAAATTTTACAACACTATTCTGTCAAAATTCGGAGCCATTGGTTAGCGTTGGCAGTCCATAGTTGTATCGTCAAAGGTCAGGGCGGTGGAGAAATCCATTGACTTGTTAAACTAAGGAGGTCGTCCCGCGTATAACATTGCTCATACTGCTACCTATAGTTCGATTCAATTGTTAATACAATTGAAAAAAAAATACATTACGTTAAAAAAATTTTGAAAGACTAATGCTGGCTTTATCGTATACAATTTTATTTTTTAATCACGCTGTTAAATGACGGTTGCTATGGTAACGATCAACAATTTTCCAAAATGAAAACGCAGCAACCAATGAACACGTATCAACCAAAATTTAACAGCGTGATTAAAAAACAGCCTGTTAAAATTGTACGATAAACCCAGCATTAATCCTACGGGAAAACACTACAGTACAACATGCCCCATTTTTTTAACACTTTTTCTGGCCTGTTGCGCAGTCTATTCTGTAAGTCAATGGTTGTAACTCATAAGTCCTAACCTGTGCCCTTTATTCCGAAGTAGTATTTTCAGAATAGGCGTACAAATATACAAACAGTGTGATTAATTATGATTACTAACAATATAACAATAGAAAAGTTTTGTCATTACTCGTACGTCATGGTCATTAGGTTACTTTAATATAAAAGCTTTTATTGTCACTCACTTATACAGAGTGAGCCATATTGTAACTAGACTTGCAATAGACTTCAGGCCGAATACTGAATATTCGGCGGATTTCCCGGCCGAATAGCCAAATATTCGGCCGGTTTGGCGCCAATAATTTGTGCAGACGCGCTCTTCGTAATCCTCCCGTGCGATTGGAAGAGATTTGTAACAACATACAATTTCTTGTGTTGATTAGGATGAAGAACTATTTAATAACTGTTTATTAAAAATATTGGTTTCAATTGTTTGATTTGACCTATTCAATAGTACTAAATACATATTAAGTTTTGAAAAAACACTGAGTAAGTTCAACATGCTCAGATTTTTTTTAAATAGGTTCATCTTTTTGCTTTCCACCTTCTACTATGGTTATAGGAAAGTATTGGATTCAGTCCGAATTTTTTTCACGATTTTAAGAGCCAAATCCCTTCAGTGGTTCCTGAAATATACAAAAAAATGTTCTCAGTGATATTTTTTTTAAAATGTGCAGATTTCGAGAAAAAATGTTTTCTAAAAAAATTGTGTGGAAATAATTTATTTGCCTAATCAAGATGTCTATGATTTTAGTTGGCTTTTAGTAGATCAACAAACAAATAGCTGAGAGTTCGCGTTGCAAATGAAAAAGTCATAGTAAGCCGGCTGATTTTGATATCGATAGTTGATCTCGTACAACTAATCAGTAAACCGACCGTCAGCTGCTCAAGTAGCGGTGGATTTGGGTGTAAGAGGCTGCGAAAGTGGTAAAAAAGAATTTTTTTAAGTAATAGTGCGCCGACTGAAACTTGTTTTTATAAATACATAGTTGACATCATTGTGAGTTGAAAAATAATCGTCAGTTGCATCGTGGAAAGGGGATTGTGCGTCTGCTGGTCGCATGAACTTGTAAAAAAACACGTAAAATATTGCGCATTTCACTTTTTTGCACTGACAGCAGCTGAGACAATTACGTTACCTAGGATTATGATAGCGATATAGGTAATTATAATCCTAGGTAACGAAATTGTCTCAGCTGCTGTCAGTGCAAAAAAGTGACATGCGCAATATTTTACGATTTTTTTACAAGTTCATGCGACCAGCTGACGCACAATCCCCCTTCCACGATGCAGTTGACGATTATTTTTCAACTCACAATGATGTCAATTATTTATAAAAGCAAGTTTCAGCCGGCGTACTATTGCTTAAAAAAATTTTTTTTTACCACTTTCGCAGCCTCTCACACCCACACTCACCGCGGATGCGCCAGCTGACGCTTGGTTTACTTATTAGTCATACCAGATTTATCGAAAAAGGTAACAATCGATCGGCGTAAAAACAGTACCTAAAATGCAACGCAAACTCCCGGCCTAAAATGTGATGGTTTTGCAATGAAAAATTTGAAAAAAGAGAATTGTTTTATTGGGACAATTTTCAGTTAAAAGTGATTGCAGGAAATATAGGACTAGCTATCCAGTCGAATTTTTTTTGTTTCTTTCAATTATTGTTCAAAATAATTATGGCAATAACACTCAGTAATTACTATCTAATATTTATTAAAATTAGGATCTAACCCCATTAGATACATAATAAAAAAATATATTTTTAAAAATATAAAAAACAGGCTTATATCAACGCACCAAAAAGTAGACAATAATTTTCTTTCTCTTCTATAACGTTTAAAAGCGTGAGGAACTCGATGAATTAAATGAAATATAGATACAGTGAGTGTCCCACAATTTTAAACGTTATAGAAGAGAAAGAAATTTATTTTATACTTTTTGGTGCGTCGATATAAGCCTGTTTTTTTAAATGTATTTTTTAATTTCAAATTTCTAGTTATTGGCGTTAAAAACATCTTGTATAGTTGTATTACTGAATCCCTATTACTAAGCCTACGCTGTTGTCTGTCTGTCTGTCTGTCTTTCTGTCTTACCTTTAAAAGGCTGTATCTTGTGAACCGTAACAGGTAGCCGGTTGAAATTTTTACGGAATATGTCTTATTATGGCGGATATCCTAACAAATAATAAAAAACAAAAAGTAAAAATTAACAATTAAGGGGAATCCCCAATCCCCATACAAAAAAAAAACCGGAAAATTAAGCATAGAGCTGTACTAAGTGTATCAAATATACCAGATGCTTGTGACGTGGTACACGAGTAGTGGTAACGGCGTTCACATGCCACTACGAAGACCCAGGTTCAAATCCAACAGACGATACGTGATTTTTTTTTATAATGTAAACATTTTGGAATTTTTCACTTTATTTTTTATTTATCAGATATGTTAATATATTTTTTACCTTAAAAATATACTTACTTTAATTAAATTTGATATGGAAAAAAAGATGAAAATAAAATATAGAAAAAAAACTTTTTAAAAACAAATCTGTTAATTTTTTACCCCTACCAACTCCTTATTTTTATTATTGTACGGAACCCTTGACGCGCGCGTCCGTCTAGTACTTAATCGGTTGTGAAGCATGTTAAAAAGAATCTATAACTTTTGGGCAAAAAAGTGACCAAATATCGAATAAGTTAATTGTCGAATATTCGTTACAAGTCTACTTACAACGGTACCGGATATATGAAAATTCAAAAATACGATTTCCAAGAAGACGTTTTTGTTATTGTTTTTTTTTTTTGCGTGCAAGGACGTTATAGATAATCAGATTCTTTCAAAATAGGTACTTACCTACGTGATTTTTGATATGTAAGCATATCTAGTGAACCCCCTCCCCCCATTTCTACTATAGTGATTCGGTGAATTATCGCGGAAATGTGTCAAGAAACTGACGTTTGTCGCTCGCAATTCGCACAGTTTAAATGGCTATCGTATCTAAAGCATATGCTGTAATATTTTACTACCCTATATACTTAATCAGCTCTCAAAAATTTTCGGGTTATATTGTGTAGCTGTCATCGAATTCGGATTTGAATGTTTACACATCTCTTGAGAGTACCTACCGGGGTTTCACTGTTTTTTTCACACTATTGTTTATTGAGACGAACCACGAGGTAGGTGTCATTTGATTTTTAGTTCGCAAAAAAAACGAGAACGAGAAAATTTGTGAAAAATGACAATTTATTTAAATAAATAATAATAATAAATTGAAATCATGAAGTAGTGTTAGGCCCTGATAACTCTAGCAGTTAATGTAAATTTAATAAAAAATTAACTAACTGATTTAAATTCAAAGACGCTTGAATATTTTAGCTTAAACCTACAATCACAAAAAATTGTTGACTGTGTTAAACAATCGCAAAAAAACTTGACAAAAACTTATTTCATAAGATAATCTACGGAATGATCTCCTCGAACTTACAAGGACATACCGAATCTTTGTAGAGATCGAAGAACTGCAGTAGCTAACATTTCTGGGGTAAATTCAGCTCGTCTCAAAATTCACATTAAAATTTTGAAAACTACAGAATTTTATAGTTCGTAGTTCGCTAAACTGTTACACAATAATTTAAAAGTAGCTACCGAATAAAACGCGATGTTTTTAACTTCCCGCTAAGAAAATTGAAAATTTTCAAAAATAGGGAAGTTGATTTCACCCCGATTTTTGAAAATCGAGTTTTCATCAGATCTCGACGTTTTGTGATCCTAGGAAGCTATTCTGACTATTTTTACGTTGATGTCTGTATGTGTGTGTGTGTGTGTGTGTGGGGGGGCGTGTGTGTGTAAACATCTCATAACTTTTGAACGGCTTGACCGATCGAATCGTGATTTGCGGCATTCGAAAGGGTTTCATTGAACTTAGATTCCTAAAATGTGAACCGATTCGGCCCAATAGATTTTCAGAAATTCCAAAAAAACCGAAGAAAAAAGTTGTTATAACGATGTTTTTTCAAAATAACTTCTAGAATATTGTTCCGATTGATTTCATAATCTAATCAGCTCTTCTCCTCAGAAAACTGCGTCGAATGCCGCTAAGCGGGTCAAAATCGGTTAATCCGTTCGAGAGATTACGTAGTCAACAGATTTCGAAAAAAATGTTTTTTCAAAATAATTTCGAGATTTCTCAACCAATCGATTTTGTACCTCCTACAATATTTTTAGAGCTTAAAAAACTGCGTCGAATGCCGTTTTAAGGATCAAAATCAAACAACGCGTTCAAAAGTTATAGCCATTTAAAAATTCCAAAAAAAATGTTTTTTGAAGATAACTGCAACATTTTTCAACTGCGCGATTTTTTTTTTATTTATCAGTTTTTGTGTTAAAAAAGCCGCATTGAATAACGTTTGAAAAATCAAAATCAAACCACGCGTTCAAAAGTTACAGCTTTAAAAAAATTAAAATAGTGTTGTTATCAGCAATTTTCAGACTTTTGAGCTCGAAGAGCTCAAAAATCTACTTTTGGGTATATTATCAAGTGCTTCGAACTCAAAGCGTTTGAAAATAGCTGGAAGTTCCAGGGATGGCCTGCAGGGTCAACCGATTTACAGATTTTTTTTGATCAGTTGAGTTCAGTTTTATATTGAGTATGTACTAAAGAATTGATCACAAAACCCCCAAAACACCTTTTTCTCGACGAACGTTTTGCTAACAACGTTAGCATATCATTAGAAAATGATTAAAACTGTTTTAATACAAATTTTTCTATCATCTTCTGACGATGGTAACACGATTAGCTAAACGTGCGAGGTCGAAAAAAGTGTTAGTATTTTGTGGTTACTTTTTAGTTTACAGTGTCTTCACACCAAAGGTTCCATCCCTCTTCAAGAAGTTCATTGACTTCAATTTTATATAATAAGGACTCATGTTATATTCAAGAACTAAGTTAGTATTAAAAAAAAATTAAATCCCTATAACTAAAAATTAATGTGTTGCGTTAAATCCGAGAGTTAATTTAATATTTTTTTCGTATGTCCTCTGATTCTTGCTCACTTTCCTTCTTTCAACACTCGGAGTCGGAAGTAATTGACTATGATGACCAGCACTTTTATATTATACAACATTGTAGATAAAAAATTCGACTGATGACCAGCCCTATACTTCCCACCTAGTAAATATTTGCAAAAATTAAACACTCTTTTTTATTCTTTGAAAAAAGCATGGCCCTCTTTTTTGTTTGGTGATCTACTGATGGCTAGCTTAATATAGCAAAAATCATGGTTACCTTGATTTACGTATAATTTTTATTTTTTTTAGTAAAATATTTTTTTTCTTGAAAACTATACATTTTAGAGAAAAAAATATTTACATTTTTTTCATATTATAACATCTAGAATCCATTTATATTTTTTTTTACCTATGTTAATACGTGACATTGAGAACGTTTTTTTTTAATATCTCAGGATCCACTGAACCGATTTGACTCAAAATCTAATCAGATCTAAGTTAAAGGCTGATAAACACAATATAACAATCGGCATGGCCGTATGTTGTTCCGTTTTTACGATATCGAAGGCGAAAAATTGACCACATACACACACACACATACAGACATCAGTCAGAAAATGATTTTAAACGATCGCTAGGGTCTCAAAACGTGGAGATCTGTTAAAATCTCGAAATATTTTTTTCGGACTAAATCCATTACTTCCTTACCATAGTAGAGGTGGGAAGTAAAAAATGTTTCAATTTCAAACAAATCTGTTGGCACTGAAAAGATTGTAATTTTAAGCCCAATTCACATTATAGGTCACTGTTCACACTATAAGGCACGGTCAGATCACGTTCCAGTCAAGTGACTGCGGCATTTCTTCCCAACAATATTTTGATCTGACCATGACTACTGCACCAGTAAGCAATAAAAATCGAAAAAATTATCGGAATAGTTTCAAAATACCTTTAGTAGAAATTAAAATGTGCCCCTAAAATTTATGAAAACACTACATTATATTATTATATTGAATAATTGATAATTATATTATATTTGAATAATTATATTTGTTTTTAAAAATGATATTGAGCAGTATTTTGATTTGTATTATTTAAAACGACATAATTTTTAGACATTTTGTGATTCACTTCTGACTGCTGACCGTAGATTGAATGCACTGTGACCGCATAATATGAACACTGGTGTATTTTATCAGACCGTGACCGAGCCGTGATCAGACCATGATTTGACCTAATGTGTCGGCTCTTACTGAAAAAAACGAACCTTCTATACAGAACCGATCTTCAGCACTTGATCATTTTTCGAAATTTTCACTTGCAATAGTTTCTATGTCTCATCCTATATCATATGTATTGATTATTACGTCGAAAAAATATTTTTTATTTCCTTTTTTTCTATTTATTTTTGACCTTGACCGTGACGGTAATAATACATGAGTACACCTTCGATTTCAAGTACAGAACACCCCCTGCCCTCTCTGAAACCGGTTCATCATATTATATAATACATATTGTATTGATTATTACGTTGAAAAAATATTTTTTTGTTTCTTTTTTTTTCTAATTATTTTTGACCTTGGCCGTGAAGGTAATAATACATGAGTACACCTTCGATTTCGAGTACAGAACACCCTCTGCCCTCTCTGAAACAGGTTCATCAAATACAGGCTGTCTCCTTTTGTGAATTCTTGATATTTAAATATTACGGTTAGCATATTGTAATTTTTATGTAATTTAGAACAATAGCGTTTGCTGCAAATTAATTTTCAATGGTTTAACGTTATCCTCAGTATAAAACAAAAAACTATTTTTATAAAAAAAATATAGTTTTTGCTTGCAGAATCGTTTCCGTTAATGTCCGTTTTTAGGGAACCCTGTCGACTGTCTTCAAACCTAATAAAAATCGTTTCTACCTTTTTCGAGGATGATGCCGATACAAACAAACAGATACGAGTCCTGGAAATGCATTCTACCTTCTATGGATATTACAAAATGAGGTCTTAGATCCACGTTTGTACGAAATCTCAGCTATAATTAATAGATAGAAGGTCGTTCATTGCGTTCAAAAACCAGCCTAAAACTTAGTTTCGGTTGACCGGAGTCCGGAAGAGTTAAGAAATAATGTGACAGCCTATATAGGTACATATGCTCTATTATTTAACAACTTCGTTTACTAAATTACAAACTACTTTTTGTATTTACATAAATATTTGATTGACAGCTTTTTCCTAGTTGTTTGCATAAATATACATATATAGTACCTACTATCGCACGCAATCTTCTCTTTCTATAGATTATTTTAAAATAATATCCGGTTGCTCTTATCTCCTTCTTTAAAGCCGTCATTTACCGCATTTATTATTAAAAATATTAGTAAAAAAACTTTTTAGAGACAAGCTTTTATTTAAATGCACTAAAAAGGAAAAAATAATTTTTAATAATTTAGGCTCATAATTATAAAAGCGTGGGTCGTAACTAATAAACTATCATAGAGGTCACAATCCACGCTTTTATAATTATGAACCTAAATTATTAAAAATTATTTTTTCCTTTTTAGTGCATTTAAATAAAAACTTGTTTCTAAAAAGTTTTTTCGCTAATATTTTTATTCAAATCGGCCTGGTAGTTCCTGAGATTAGCGTGTACAAAAACACAAACAATATAGAATAGATAGTCAAAATGTTCTACACCCCCGATTTACCTCCTTTGGGTTTGAGTTTAAAAAAACTCGAATAGCCTATAACCTTCCTCAATAAACGGACTATCTAAGAAAAAGAAATTTTTTATTCGGACAGGTAGTTCCTGAGATTAGCGCATACAAAACCACAAACTCTTCAGTTTTATAATATTAGTATAGATATGTTTTCCATTTAATCTTTTAAAGAATAGTACGTTCAAACGGTCCCCGTTTCTACTTCTAGTAGCTTCAGACGGTATAACATGTAGAACGTATGGGTTAATAGGTCGAAACAGGACGGTAACATTACACTTACAAGTTACACATTACACTGTACTGGCTTTGTGTTCAACGCCAGCAAGTGCATCAAGTAATGTGAACAGGCAAACAGTTTATTTATTATCTTTAAGTAGGGGGGAGGACTCAAAATACGCTGCCTGCATTATATTATGTTATTTCCGGAAGTAAGTCACCCTAGAAATAGTTTTGAAACTATTTGATAGTTTTTTTTTTGCTCTACGAAAACCTATTGGTTTTTGTCATATATCTGGTTGGATTTCCAAAATATTCGACTGGAATGTTCACATAATATTATCATATTTTTAGACTTGTTTAATTTGCCTGTATTTTCATTAATTGTAGGTAGGTACTATATTCCATACAACGAGTTGAATTAAACAAATTTTAATTCACCCCAAATTTATATCACTGGTAATAAATTTGTGAAAGGTCCAAATTCGATAATGATGACAATTAAGGTGAACAATGGTGAAGCTGTTATTTATAAAAATAATTAATTTAAGTAATGTATGTAGATAAATATTGAAAATAGATCATTATAAAAATATGCGTTAAATTTCATGTAAAGACAAGATGTCATAAATATCGAGATACCATTTTATGATATCGGCCAAATGGGCGCCTCTGGGCGCCACCGTGCGAATACTGTATCTTCCAACAACATTTTCTTCACATTTTGATGCCGCCGGCCCAAATGGCGCACCATACAGTCACTTTACGAAGTGCAGATGTTATTAATGGATCAGTCGAGAATTTTTAGTTCTCCAATACGCGGCTATTTTCAAAAATTTTAACTTTACGCAGTACGTTGACTTGTTTAACACATGGACATAATATAAAATCACCCAATTTTCTCGTAGTAATAGCATCGATGATCCATGATTTTCATTAAAGGTTGTAATATCAATAAAATTTAACAAGTTGCCGAGGCATAAGATGTTCCATAATAAATCAACGATCACTCTTGAGTCTTAACAACTACCAATTAAGAGAACTGTCAGATTTACGGAGAACCAAAATGGCAATTGACAGCCAATTTAAATCGCTCGACACATTTATGACACGCTGTATATAACAGGGTTTTGATTCGAGGAATATCGTTTCAAGTTGGTAAAAGAAAATTAAGAAAAGTATATCACGTCCACGTGTAATGAATGAATGAGTGCAAATGAAAAAACGCTCAACAAGGTATGACGTGTACGGTGTAAGTTATAACTCATAATATGATTTGTAATGTTTATTTCTGAAGTGAGTTATCATTTATGTGATAAACTTATATATCTACAACGTTTTGAGGGATTCCTTATCAGTTATCTTTCAGTTGGAGATTATTTTATTATTTTAGGATAATAATGATATTCCATTATAATTAATATGAGCAATTTACTAAGTGGTCTCCGCAAAATATTGTAAACTCATTGTTTTCTCAACATAATAATATTATC
This sequence comes from Mongoloraphidia duomilia, assembly GCA_039654895.1. Classification (NCBI taxonomy): domain Eukaryota; kingdom Metazoa; phylum Arthropoda; class Insecta; order Raphidioptera; family Raphidiidae; genus Mongoloraphidia; species Mongoloraphidia duomilia. Next base: position 22,448,364 of record CM077525.1, on the reverse strand, counting down.
AATTTCATCTTTTTAATTATTTAATTCGATGATAATCTTACAAACCCAACAATGACGAAATTAAATTCTTTCATATTGCAATGCTTCATATTGCAAGTGCTTCTAAATCAATTTTATTTTTAACTATTATTTAATCTTTCCTGCATTTTTGTTAACTGTTTGTACTCAAAGTGGTAAATTCTCGATTTGTAAATCAGCTTACTAGTCACTACTGACTACTCCCCCGTTTTGATAACTGATATTAGTGATTGTCCTTAATTGTTTCTCGATTAGTTTAATTCTGAGTTACAATATTTTTGACCCACGACCTAGCGCCGCTGAGTTAGCTAGCCGGTAGCGCTATCTTTGGCGGAACTTAATTTTATTTTTTTAATTTTTTCTAATTAACCGTCACCGTTCAAAAAGAAAAGAACGCCCTAAATTGTGCTTTATATTCCATATCGATATAATTTTAACCTTTTCATTAATAAATAATAATATTCCAGAAATCCGATATTAATTCCTTCAGTTCCGGAATTTTGTCAGAAATTACGAAATCTCGAAATTCCGGTATGAAGATCTACGATTGACAGTAAAGTCGTTATTATTCAACGTAAACGCAATTGACGTTTGGCAGGTGGTTAAATAAATATCGAATAATAAAGAAATGGCAGGGAATGATGGAAATAAAAATTGAAAAGTACTTATAGTGTTCTGTATTCAAATTGCCTAAAAATGTCGAAAACTGATCATTCTAGTTCTTGTCTTGTATTTCGAGATGAGAAATTTTGCAACTCTTGTTTCGTGTCTTTCTTGTCTCGATATCGAGAATTCTCGAACTGCCAAGGTAATCTGGGCCTAGTACCAATTCATATATTCCATTGATTATTATTTTTGATAAATTGACATTCTAGTTGATATGTTCACTAGTTCTCGTTGTCTTGTTTTTTTAAATCGTTTTCTTAATTTTCAAAGTTTAAGAAAGAAAAACTCGGGTCGCAGTGCCAAAACCCTGCCGACAATATAGTGTATTTGCTAATACAGGCATTGTGCTGTTATTATGTGAACATAAGTTTGTTTTTAGACAAAATCAAAAATTTAACCCCTTAATACATCCCTTAAAATAAATTTTTTTTTCTTAATTTCAATATTATTATCAATACAACCTCTGTACCAAATTAAATACACCCTTCAGTAAGTAAATCACTATCCGCAAACTAGTGTTTTCATAAAATTTGTAAGTCCGGTCCTGTCGGGCCGATTTTATTAAAATTTTAGCAACACATTTTGATCTTCACTAAAGGGTTAAATTTCAATTTTGAAACAATTCTGAAAATTTTTTCGGTATTTTTGGGCCCAAAAACATTTTTCAACCCCTAAAAACCACCCTTAAAATGGTCCGATTGGGCCCATTTTAAATAGGCTTCGTGCGGTGAAGGATTCCAACGTGCCTACCAAATTTCGTCAAAATCAATTAACTCTTTCGAAAGTTATAGCCCGCACATATATATATACATATATAAACATTTCCAACAATGGTGCCAAATTGTTCAGGAGGCTATGAAACGTCGAGAAATTTTGGTCCGACCCCTAGGTCCCGCCATCCGACCGACGCCAATAGTGTATGTGCCATATGGCAAATACACTAATAACAGCTAACTGTATTTTGATCATAATGTAACTGATTCAATATAATTATTAGAGTTACATATAAGACAATTATTTAGTATTCTGAATATTCGGCAACGTTTTTACCTATTACAAGTCCCCAGTTCCCGGGTTCTAACCCGAGAGCTGGTAAAAGTGTCAATTGGATTTTTAATTTTTTACTAAAAAATAAATTGAAAATATGAATTGGTGCTAGGCCCAATTAACCTTAGCTGTTAATGGCCTTAAAAAAAGTTTTTACTATTCGGCTGAATACCGAATAGTTTTGATTAAAATATTTTTTCACAACGCCACTATTGAAAATTCGATTTTTGGTACCTGTTTAGCGGGTTGAAACTTTTTAGTTGTCGTTTTAACGTTGTTAAGAGAGAAATAGAGCGATTGAGTCGCGTCAACTTCAATTCACATATTTACTCGAAAACGTCAAAATGACAAAAAGATCATTGCCCTATGCGCCGGACAAGATTGGCACCGCTCGCCACTGGTCAGGGTGAAAAATCAAAGCAAGCAATTTTTTTTTTGCACAAATTTTTAATTATTTCAGCTTGTACCTAATTTTTGCGCTGCGCCTGGCCGAGCGAGCGCCTGCCTCTTGCCTTAGTTGTTATTATTTAATTGTGCTTCAGTTCCAGGAATATTTTTCGCCATATCGTCTCGCCTCGCCTCCTCTTATCGCCGCCGGTGCGTGTCGTTTGGATAAATAAACATTAGCGGCCCGTCCCGGCTTCACCCGGGTGGTATGAAATTATGGTTTAATAGCGCTCACCCATTCCTCCGCTCACGTATATTTAGTATATTATTAATTTGTTATTCCCCCGCGAAAATCTCTCCCCTTGCGTAGCTTTCTATTAGTGAAAGAATTTTTAGAATCGGTTTAGTAGTTCCAGAGATAAGAATTTTTGATTTATTAGCCCCTCGCAAGAATTTTTAACATGATTTTTTTAACGTTTTAGGATGTTCTAAGACTTTTAAAATTTTTAAATTTTTAAAATTTTTTTTTAAAAATTTTTCTAAGTTTTAAAAATTCATAAAAGTTATTCAAATTTTTTGCATGATTTTCTCAACGTTTTAGGATGTTTTAAGACTTTTAAAATTTTTGTTTTAAAAATTCATAAAAATTATTAAAATTTTTTACATGATTTTCTCAACCTTTTAGGATGTTTTAAGACTTTTAAAATTTTTAAATTTTTAAAATTTTTTTTTAAAAATTTTTCTGTTTTAAAAATTCATAAAAATTATTAAAATTTTTTAAGTGATTTTCTCAACCTTTTAGGATGTTTTAAGACTTTTAAAATTTTTAAAATTTTTTACATGATTTTCTCAACCTTTTAGGATGTTTTAAGACTTATAAAATTTATAAAAAAAGTTTTTTTAAATTTTTTCAAGTTTTAAAAATTCATAAAAATTTTTTTAATTTTTTACATGATTTTCTCAACGTTTTGGGATGTTTTAAGACTTTTAAAATTTTAAAATTTTTAAAAATTTTTTTTTAAATTCATTCTAAGTTTTAAAAATTCATATATCAATTCGAATTTTTTTCAATGCTAATTACATGTCAAACGTAAAAATCATTTTTTTACCGTATTTAAACGTAATTTGCTGTAAATAACTTCGAAAAAAGATTTCATTATTGAACCATATTTAACGGTGCCAAAATGCTTCAAAGTTCATTTTCGCCAAATAAAGCCAGTTTATTAAAAAAAAAATTTTTTGCAAGTCAAATAAAAATTTTAATTTTAAAAATGACTTTTTAAAATTTTTAAAATTTTTAACATGATTTTTTTAACGCTTTAGGATGTTTTAAGACTTTTAAAATGTTTAAATTTTTAAAAAATTTTTTTTTTAAATTTTTCTAAGTTTTAAAAATTCATAAAAATTATTAAAATTTTTTGCATGATTTTCTCAACGTTTTAGGATGTTTTAAGACTTTTAAAATTTTTTTTTTAAATTTTTCTGTTTTAAAAATTCATAAAAATCATTAAAATTTTTTACATGATTTTCTCAACCTTTTAGGATGTTTTAAGACTTTTAAAATTTTTAAATTTTTAAAATTTTTTTTTAAAATTTTTCTGTTTTAAAAATTCATAAAAATTATTGAAATTTTTTACATGATTTTCTCAACGTTTTGGGATGTTTTAAGACTTTTAAAATTTTAAAATTTTTAAAATTTTTTTTTTAAAATTTTTCTGTTTTAAAAATTCATAAAAATTATTAAAATTTTTTAGATGATTTTCTCAACGTTTTGGGATGTTTTAAGACTTTTAAAATTTTAAAATTTTTTTTAAAAATTTTTCTAAGTTAAAAATTCATAAAAATTATTAAAATTTTTGACATGATTTTTTCAACGTTTTAGGATGTTTTAAGACTTAAAAAATTTTTTTTTAAATTTTTTCTAAGTTTTAAAAATTCATATATCAATTCAAATTTTTTTCATTGCCAATTTACATATGTCAAACGTAAATACCATTCTTTTACCGTATTTAAACGTAATTTGCTGTAAATAACTTCGAAATGAAAAAAAATTTTTAAAATTTTAAAAGTCTTAAAGCATCCCAAAACGTTGAGAAAATCATGTAAAAAATTTTAATAATTTTTATGAATTTTTAAAACAGAAAAATTTTTTAAAAAAATTTTAAAAGTCTTAAAACATCCTAAAACGTTGAGAAAATCATGTAAAAAATTTTAATAATTTTTACCCGACTGCGCGACGCAATGGAGTGGTAATGTGTTTATGTATGTATGTATGTATGTATTTTTGTATGTTCCTTTGAAGCACTATACAGACCAAATGCCTGGGCCGATTTTTGTGATTCAAACGTCAATCGATTCCCCTTAGTCCGCCGAGTGTCACTAAAGACATGACGTTAGTGAAAATTCAGTATGGCGACTACAGGACGCCATATTGTGAAAATGAAAAAAATGAAAGTCAACAAACTATGTCAAGTGGGGTATCGTTGAATAGGTATTTAAAAATCATTTTTAGTTTTCCCTCAACATTTTTCGATTCGATTGACCGTTTAGGATCTATATCGATTTATTTTTAATTAAAAACATTTAAAAAAATCACATAATTTAAACTTAAATTCCAGTGCAATTGTGATGTAGTACTGATGCTGATAGGAAATCCAGTCTGGTCAATAGCTAGCTAGGTACTCATAACTAAAAGTATAAAATAAAAAATTTTTAAAACTTAGAAAAATTTGTAAAAAAAATTTTAAAAATTTTAAAATTTTAAAAGTCAAAACATCCCAAAACGTTGAGAAAATCATGTAAAAAATTTTAATAATTTTTATAAATTTTTAAAACTAAAAAAATTTTTAAAAAAAATTTTAAAGGTCTTAAAACATCCTAAAACGTTGAGAAAATCATGCGAAAAATTTTAATAATTTTTATGAATTTTTAAAACTTAGAAAAATTTTTAAAAAAAAGTTTTTAATAATTTTAAAATTTTAAAAAATCATTTTTAAAATTACAATTTTTTTTTGACTTGCAAAAAAATATATTTTTAATAAATCGGCTTTATTTTGCGTTTTCCGATCGATTTACACTAAGAAAATCAACTTTGAAGCATTTTGGCATCGTTAAATATGGTTCAATAATGAAATCTTTTTCCGAAGTTATTTACAGCAAATTACGTTTAAATACGGTAAAAAATGATCTTTACGTTTGACATGTAAATTAGCATTGAAAAAAATTCGAATTGATATATGAATTTTTAAAACAGAAAAATTTTAAAAAAATAATTTTAAAAATTTAAAAAATATTAAAGTCTTAAAACATCCTAAAACGTTAAAAAAAATAATTTAAAAAATCCAAAAACCCGACTGCGTAAAAAATGAACCAAACTACGTACATAATAAATAAAAAAAAAACTGAAAAGAAAAAACATGCACTTAGATGTCCGGTGGTCTAGAATTCTATAATATATTATTGAATGAATACTATTGAAGAAAATAAAATATATTCTAATAGTGGAACATAACAACTGAACATTCGGATCCATTGAAAAATTTGATTGGCTGTCGAATAATGGATCCCGACTGTTCAGTTGTTATGTTCCACTATTAGAATATATTTTATTTTCTTCAATAGTATTCATTCAATAATATATTATAGAATTCTAGACCACCGGACATCTAAGTGCTTGTTTTTTTCTTTTCAGTTTTTTTTTTATTTATTATGTACGTAGTTTGCTTCACTTTTTACGCAGTCGGGTTTTTTGATTTTTTAAATTATTTTTATTTATTAAGCTCTCGTGACTGGACTATCAGTAGTTACGAGAATCAAAATAAAATATAGACTATATCACTCAGGGATAGTGTAGCTTTCTATTAGTGAAAGAATTTTTAGAATCGGCTCAGTAGTTCCAGAGATTACTTTTTCACTCGGGCGAGGCCGGTTTTTTTAAAATAAAAAATAGCCTATGTTCTTCCTCAGGATGCAATCTATCTCCTTGCCAAATTTTATCGATATCTGTTCAGCGGTTTAAGCGTGAAAAGGTAACAGACAGACAGAGTGACAGACAAACAGAGTTACTTTCGCATTTATAATAATTAGTATTAGTAAGGATAAACTCCGAAACAATCGAAACTATTATTATTGTTTTTAATGTTTGTTTTCTTGTTTAAAATAATTCCAGAAAGTTCACCGCATCTGCGTTGGATGTAACAGTTAACAGTTAGAGCATAATATAGAAAAATTTGAGACGATTGGAATGAGTGTCGCGGGAATATTCCCGACCCGACCACTACTCTGCGATTGTGCGAAATGAAAAGCAAAACTCTCAAATTTTTTTTCTCGAATAAATTAAGAAAAGCATCGTTTCGATCTGGAGTTCAATTTTTCTAGAATTATTTATTCTAATTTCTAGTAAAATTGATTTCCAGATCGAAACGATGGTTATATAGTTGAATTATTGTGTTAATATTAATTTTTTGCTTCGAGAAATTTGCTTCGAATTTGTGTTTTTGGGTCCTATTTAAAAAAAAATGCCCCCCTCCTGCTGGGGGGGGGGTGTTTAGCACCCCGCACCCCCCGTAAGTGGGATAACACTATAATATATTTATCTAGTCCCTTGCATAGCCACTATATTACCTCTTCCTCCCTAAAAGAAAAGCTATATGCGCCGTTGCTGAGTCTTCCGCCCACGCCGCTTTTTTGCGCCAGTCCATCCCTGTGTGAAAGCACAAGAAAATATGATTGATATAAAAGAAAAGTTGATTATTATGCAGGAAATAAATAGATGTTTTGTAGAAGTCCAAAGAGAGCAACTGAGCATAAAATATTATATCCGTATCTTCTAAGCTCGTATGAATTGGGTTTCATCTAACCGCTCGGTGATGCCGAAAGCAAGCAGCCAAGCATGTTAAGGAGCGTTGAGAATTGTTTCTTTATAATAATGTAAACAATTATTATTTCATTTATTTCTAAGACACTTTTCCAAATATCTTCACTCTGTCGAATTTCGAAGAGGTTAATCTAGGACTAATAATTTATTATCAGATTTGCCATTCAATTTGGTACCAATACAGGCGTTTCACCCTTCAACTTTCGATGTAATATTATTAAAGATTAGAGGTTTTGCCTGAAATATTCACGCTGTAATCAATACTTACTGAACCTGTCTTTTGAACATCGTCGTTACCCACTTGCGAATAACATTATTTCAAATTGTATTAGCTAATTCTAGATATTATGTAAACATCAAGAGACTTAAACGAGACATTGCTTACATTGTTTGGTGTGTTTATTTTTGAGTTGTTTTTCATCTGTTTTACTAAACATGCCACGATTGACCTTACAGCCGCCTCAGAAATTGATCAATGAACTGTTTGTAATAATTGTATCTTGTTAAGGTCGAATGCGACAGGTTAGTGTCTTGGAGGTCGTCTAGTAGTTCCTTTCAGTTAAACTGATTAATTGATTCATGAAACTGGAACCAAATGGAAAGTTTTTTTTTATAACTTGGCGTATTATAAAATTAGAGATAAAAAATGCATGATTATAATCATAATCGGAGTAAGTTCTCCGAGAATTCTAGGGAATTTGTCAACAAATTATTTTTGAGAGAGGTCGTGTTTGCGTCATATTATTTGCCTTTCTGTGATAGAATGTCTTCATGAAAATATTTCCACATAGTCCTAAGTCCTTTCTTTTCCATTGTAATCGTTTTGATATTGCAACTAGGTCGCTAACACAATTCACGAACACAAATTACCATACACGACATTAAACATTGATTTGTTTTCCCAATAATTTCCTGATTTTCAATAGGTATATAAAATTATAACGGAACCTCTGTCGGTAATTTGTTTAGCAGGTTTTTGGGTATTTTGTGTGAGACATATAATAAATGGAAAACGCGTTCATATAGAATGTTTGTGTCTGCATGTTTTTTATGCACTTTACTATAGAACAGCTGAACCGATTTTGATTAAATTTGGTATAGTCTATACTCTATTAGTACCAAAACTTAAAGTATAAACTACGTTTTTGCCTAAAATAGCTACTTTACATGCATGTAAAGTTACTTTTGACAGGCCGGTGTACGGGAACGTATCTTTCTCACACTAGTGTGAGATAGCAAGCCATTTCCATAGCGATTTATTCTTATTAGTCTGACCCGCCCGCTATTACATACTCTGCCTCGGTCTACTATAGAAGTGAAGTTAGCGACACAAAATGAACTGTGAATTTTTTTGAAAATACTGAAAATGGAGTGAAAAGCAGATAATTTATAGTGGGTATGGCAAAAAATATTATATACCTATATCTCGTGCGTAATGATATTATGACTAATATGACTGAAAACTCGTTATCACTCGTTTTAAGATATACTGTCACCACTCATCAGTAATATGCCTCATTACGCAACTAAATATACAACCTACTATTTTCCGGTTACGATCGAGTTACTAGGTTACTGTCAAAACCAACATTAACGCGATCGATATTATTATACGGACTGAGCTGTTTGTACTTTCGAGTGAACATAATATATAGGAGTGAAGAAACAGGGAAGTATATGCATGAAAATTGTTTTTTTCGTTATATTAGAGCATTAAATTGTGAACAAAATGACACATCAATTACTTCATTCTGATTTCAAATAAGCTCAAAAGTAAGTTTTGAAATATCTATGTAAGCCTCGCCCGCTAAAAAGCGTTTTCGCTCGTGACGTAATGATACATACAAGTAGGTTATAGGTATAGAGGACGTGCGTTTATATTATCTACTAATACTATCTAAAACCATAGACATGAAGGGTGGCCGGAGCGTTCTCCTATAATTTTGGCACAGAAATGAGAGAAAGAGACAGCTGTTGTAGACGACTATCATTCGCTCTTTCTAGAATTGTGATTGGTTCTTCGCGCTAACATGTATGGTTGCTATATGAATATTCAATTTTCAAATAAAGTGACAACATAAAAAGTATAATATAAACATGGAGACGAAGAACCAATCACAATTCTAGAAAGAGATAATTATATTCGTCTACAATAGCTATCTCGTTCTCTCATTTTGGTGCCAATATAGTAAGCATTAGTACGATAGGGAACCGGAACGCTCTGTCCACCCTCCATGTCTATGCTAAAACTTGAAAAATACTGTTTTTGTACCGATGTAAACAAGTTTCTATGGCAACGGGCATTCGACATGCACGTGGACGTCACACACTGTTTTTGATTTTTAGAAATTTATTCATTTTTCAATAAATTATTGCATTTCAACGAATCATTCAATGTTTCTCAGATTTTAAAGTTGTGTTCAAATTGACGTATATTTTCGTGTTACGAAATAAAAATGAGATAAAAAAATTCATGTATATAGGTAGGTACCCTATTCTTGTCATGGCGAAACAAATCGAATTCGAGATTTCGACGGATTTAGACGTTTCATAGTCCTTACATACCGAGAAAACGAATTTTTGATTTCCGTTCGTGCGTCCGTATGTACAGAGGCCTAGAGAAAACCGTTCAACGAATCAAAACCAATTCATGATTATCCTCTTATTCTCATTTTTTTCCTACTCCCCTAAATAAGGTTCGGTAGGAAATCTTTATACTTAGAGAAAAGTCTGTCCTACAATTTCCTTCCTGAACATTTTTTCGTCAAAGCAGCTATATCATTAAATACTTACTATTTAATCTTTTTCTGACCTGGGATTTTCCTAATATTATGATTTTCTTAACTTAAATTTAAATATATAATTATATATTATGTATGTATTAAAAACAAATATTTTTTATTCATTCGATGTATCCTTCGATGTTTTAGAAATTTTGTGCATCTCTAATTCCCTAATTCACACAGCTCGCAGCGAGGCGAGACAGGTTTTCCGAACCAGTTACCAGGCGTCTTATCGTGTAATGGCACCTTTAGTATTGATATTATACCTATATACAATAAACATTATAGGAACTGACCCGAAACTTAAAAAATGATTCTTGTATATTATTATTTTTGTTGGAAGTGTCTTATAAAAAGCCGGAATTTTCACCTTAATCTATTTATGTGTTTGTATTTTGTTTCTAAACAGCGCGAGCGGAACAAATACCACGGTCGACAGACGCCAAGGTTCCGTACTTGAAAGTTGAACTCATTTACTTGCAAAATGCTTTTACAAATTGTTCATTATCTATCCATCCATTCGTCTTTTTTATTTGTTTTACTAAGGTAGGTATATCGAATAAACATTTTATAGGTAAGCAAATTTTTCTGAGAAACAGAAAACAATAAATACCTACCTATCCTTTTGTCAACATAAATTGGGTATTCCTCTATGGATGTCATTTCATTCAAAAAAAGGAGGGATGTTCTCAAGTCGACGCGTATATTTTTTTCCTTCTTTTTTTATATATGGCCGCGCATAATTTTTAGGGTTCCATATCTCAATAAGAAAAAACGGAACCCTTACAGGATCACTCGTTTGTCCGTCTGGCTGGGTGTCCGTCTATCAAGACCCATTTTCTCAGAAACGGATAGAGATATCAAGTTGAAATTAATATGAAATACTAAGGTCTACGGTCCCTTGAAGGTGTAAAAAATTCAAGCTTCTAGGTCATCGCAATTAAAAGATACGGCCATTTTGTCACCTATTATACTCGCAAATTCACTCATCAAAAACCTATAGGGTACTTCCCGTTGACCTAGAGTCATGAAATTTGGCAAAAAGGAAGATCTCGCAGCACAAGTTAAGGGAAAAATCCGAAAATCACAAAAAAATAAAATTAAAGGGGGTTTCCACACAAAAAAACGGTAAAACCTTTTAAAGGTGATATCTTTGGAACCGTAACATGTAGCCGGTTGAAATTTTCACAGAATATATCTACCTAATTTAATTGTTGTAACGGTACGGAACCCTCGTCGCGCGACTTCCACACGCACTTGACCGCTTTTTTTACAGAGTAGTCCGATTTTGATGATTCTTGTTTTATTGGATATAGGGTATACCTCGAAGTTAGTCCCATATAAATTTTACTTAAATCGGTTCAGTAGTTCGGCTGATATTAATAAAAGTTAGTAACGGCGTGTGAATCCTTTAAGGAAAATGTCACTTTTTGACACATCACACAGCGTAAGAAGTCGGTTATTAAAGTTTGTAGAAGTGAATCTATTGGCAAGCGACTAAACTACGTATTGTAAAGCCACTAAAAACCTCCTTCCAAAAAGCCACTAAAAAGAGGAATATAATAATGAAACTTTGAGGTCTGCGCCAATTTAATAAAATATGAAGTCGGTTAAAAAGAAGATATTAATCGCTATAGGTACCTATACTATACTTTTTAACCGACTTGATATTTTATTGAGTTGGCGCAGACCTCAAAGTTTTATTATTATTTTCCTCTTTTTAGTGGCTTTTTTGTAGGAGGTTTTTTTTTGTTAAAAAGTTTTTTATTACCTGAGTAAAGATAGGCACTCTTTTTATTCATAAAATTACTTTATAATGTAAGGATCATATTTCTTAGAATTATTACATAAAAAATCCATTCTTAAAAATTATGTTGGCGTCACTTTCTAACATTTGATGATTTGTGTTTTCTCCTTTTCTTGCATTTGTACTTGATGTCCTTGCGTATGTACGGCGTTCTCTCTTCAATGTGTAGTAAACACATAAACGCATTTCTTTCTTTGAACTAGAAAAGCGTGAGATAAAGATGAAAGTACAATTGTGAGTATCTAAAAGTTTAACCTTTCTTTTTCAGTAGGTGTTCGCTCATTATGACTTAGAAAATGAAATTTTTCTGTGGAGGACAATCGTGTATGCTTCTTATTAAATATTTTACATATTTCTTCGTTTAAAAGCATTCGTTTTGAATCTCAAATAATATTTAAAGACGGTGGAAAAGAGAGAATAAAATTTTAGAGGGTTATGTTTGTTTATTCTGTCCTTTTTTAGGAACTTTTGATGGTTCTCAGAAAGAGAGAGGTCTATGCAAATGCACTTAAGATGTGTAGTTCTGTTTTAGTCGTATTGTTGGAAAAGGGACCGTTCGTAGCGACGTGACGTATGAAAATAATAGTATAGGAATGAAGACGGGCAATGGTAGAAGAGCGAAATAGATAGGTTCGTTTGAATATATAGGTCTATCTCAGTTCAATAAGTAGTGATATGAAGTCGGTGTACCGGCTGGAGTCGTAGACTACATAACACAGCACATGGCAGTCTGATAAAACACTAAAACAGTACTGCGTTGAAACGGAGGTGTGATAGGTGTTTAGATCGGAAAAGCCTTATTATTGTTGCCTGTCATTATATTAATATTATTGGCCAGTTGTTGGAAAATTACCAGTAATTTTAATTTTTTCGATTGAAAAATTTTTCAAGTGAAACTTCTTTATTTTTTAAAACGATATTGTTTTAACTGCAAAGTGTAATTATTTACATCAAATTTTTAGTTGTCAGTTTTAAGAGAAAAGTGTTTTTATTTAAATTGTATACGAATTTTACACGTATTGATTGGAAAGTTCATTATTATATTTTTTGAAGTGACATACTTTTTCAAAAATAAACAAACTGTGATTTTTATTTTGTAGTTACATATAAAATATTTTTATATATTTAATAATAATTATTGTACTATTTATAATACCTACTAGTTAGCAAAATATATAATATAAGTACTTAGTTGAAACATTCTACATTTTTTGTAGATATATTTTTATAAACAAAAAAAAAACTATTTAAAACATTTTAAACATAGTGAATACCACCTTAAATAAGTAATTTCTTATTACACCTTTATTTTAATTGTAAGGTAAGCCTACATGTTACTTATGATTTTTTTTATGTAAGTAAGTAAGTAATTATTTTTCGAGGCAGGTATATTGCTTATTAATAAAATATATTCGTGGTAACTAAACGAAATCTTCAATATGCAGTTTTGCATTAAGAGTTATTTTTTATTAATTGACTAACCGCTATACGTTGATAATATTTTGTTGACATTGTTTTATTTCTATCTTATCTACACTAATTGCCTGTTTGCTAATTAATTAGATACATGCCGTCAAATTTCCTAAACCATTTTTGATAGATTACTTTATTTTACTATTTGCATAAAAAACTAATGTGGAATGTCTATTTTAATCAATATCAGATATAGGCTGTCCGTCTTTTCGTGCCGCATAGGTTCCTAGGTAGGTACCTACTACTACTAGTGGAATAACTTTAAAAATCTTTAATTTACTAGAAAAATTAAAGTCGTTTCATATCAGTATCTATAAATCATCAACATATTCTTTTTTTAAATACAGAATGATTTACACCAGGAAACTAATTATTTAGGATTGAAGTGTAAGCATAAAATGTGAAATACATATTTTTCCCAATCGTCCTTTGTTTTGGAGATATCGATGCATGGAGTTTTCTGAACTTGTTTAATTTTTGTCGAGATTTTTGTCTTTAAAATTAATAGTTAGCGATAAAAATTGCTTTGAAACAAAACTTAAATACCAAATTATTGGAGACTTACGTGTTGCTCTTAATTGCACTCAATTTGAAAATGCTTTTTGTATGTCCCGAGACTGCCTTCTGCTGTGTAGAGTTTCAAGCAACCAATCAGATGCCGATCACGCAGTTTTATTGATATATCGGTTATTTTTTTGTTCCTATAAAAACCATTCCATTTCAAAACTTATTCATTTTCGCATAAAGTTCAATTATTTTGTGTTTACATTTTTGGGTATTTTGTGTGGAACTGTTATTTCTAAAAATATTTTTAGTATCTATACGTGGCCATTTTTTTAAATTCAAATGCCGTCTCGCTAAATTAGCCACTGACCTTTCCCTCACCGAATTCTAAAGAAGAGAAATTGATTTATGTGACCACAGCAAAAAACAAACCATGTTTACCTCGCGATACGATTCGCATACCCAGATGACATGCACTTTGCGTATAAAGTCGCGCAGAAGTGAGATATTAATAGGTATTCTTAGAACGACACACGTAGAAATAAATACATATATTATATGTATAGAATAGAATAGATAGAATAGATATATATTTCTCTTGTAAAACAAGCCATAGGCCCATAGGCTATGGCTTGTTTTACAAGAGAAATATATATCTATTCTATTCTATAAAATTTATGGAATCCTCGGTGGTATTCAAAGGTGACGTGTTGACAGTATTTATTGCGTCAACTTAATTGCAAGACATATTTTTATTTTCTTTTAAGGAAGCGCCATTTATAATTTTTCCCGTAACCTGACTTGGTCTGAACTTAACCTTGAATCATTGAATGTCGCGACACTATAATCTTATGCAATATACTCAAAAGTTACACAGTAAAATTTAGCTTACTTATAAGACAAACTAATTAACCACTACACACTACAGAAGTAAAACTTACTTACGCAAAATCTACATCTAAATGTTATAAATGAACATTTACAGAGTAATATACTTTATACTAAATATATACACTTACGTGCATAGAAATCGGCCCACTGTTAACTTTTGACTTTAACTATATTTTTTTAAGGAACTATTCATCAGATCAAAAAAGACTATATGTTGTTTGAAAGACAATTTAATATGCTTCGATATTAGTCTAAGTTTATTAAATTTATTTCGGCTTCTTAGGCTTAAAATTGTAAAATTAATGCATGAAACAAATTAACTTTTTTTTATTGCTTTTATTACTTTAATTGAGACTAATATCGAAGCATATTAAATTGTCTTTCAAACAGCATATAGTCTTTTTTGATCTGATGAATAGTTTCTAAAAAAATATAGTTAAAGTCAAAAGTTAACAGTGGGCCGATTTCTATGCACGCAAGTGTAGTATAATATTATATTACCTGTAGCATATTATATAATTTCTTTTTCGTTGCCATGGTTACACTGTTAGCGTTAAATATTTAACGCGTAAAAACAGCCCGAACTCGGATAAGAAGTTACACTTTAAAAACAGTTAAATGACCCTATAATATCTAGATCCGTAGGTTACGTAATGGTGAAGAATTTCCGGGAATTCCAAGACGAGATACATAAACCTTACGCCGTATGCGTTGAGTCGTGTTCGCTTGATCTTAATGAAAGCTTGTTTGTCAATATCACATATATAGGTATTACCACTATAGCTAAAAACATATTCTACTAGCTTTTGCCCGCGGCTCCGCTCGCTTTGACCACGCCTATTATCTCGAAATTCCAACTAGTTCTCCATATAGACCGAGAGCTAGTGACAATTTTTTGGTGTTATTTATTCAAAGCCTTATTTTTATGAAGATGTTGAGGGAGGCATATTAAAGTGCTCTGAGTAAGAGATTTTGCTAGATAGCGGTATGGGAGGGATGCAGACCGCCTCCAACATGTAACAAAAAAATGGTCACAATTATTCTTGCTTCTAGGCTGAAATTGTGTGTATAGCTTGTCGGTGACCCAATAATGGCATTATAATATTTGCAGATCGATTGGTCAGTATTAAAGGGGTGGCAGATCACCCTAAACGTGTCATGTACCCGACGAAGTTTATATTATTAGTTCAAGGTTCAAATTTTAATATGTTGTTACGGCGACTGTTCGAAGCATATATTTCAATTTGCAGAACAAAATGTCGGTATTAACCTCCTCACTTAGAGGGAAACTTGCTCACCTAGGTGTTTATATCGTTATGCAAGGGGGTTAATACCGACATTTTGTTCTGCAAATTGGAATATATGCTTCGAACAGTCGCCGTAACGACATATTAAAATTTGAACGTTGAACTAATACTTAATATAAACTTCGTCGGGTACATGACACGTTTAGGGTGATCTGCCACCCCTTTAATATACTGACCAATCGATCTGCAAATATTATAATGCCATTATTGGGTCACCGACAAGCTACACAAACAATTTCAGCCTTGAAGCAATAATAATTGCGACCATTCTTTTGTTACATGTTGGAGGCGGCCTGCATCCCTCCCATACCGCTATCTAGCAAAATCCCTTACTCAGAGCACTTTAATATGCTCCCCTCAACATCTTCACAAAAATAAGGCCTTGAATAAATAACACCAAAAAATTGTCACTAGCTCTCGGTCAACTAGGGATGAAAAAAACTTATCAACGCGGACGGAGTCGCGGGCAAACGCCACTTTTATTAATAGTTTATAAAAACTCTCGCATGTACTAAATCAGAATGTGTAGTGTATAAGTATATTATGATGTAACTGCAGGAAGCTGTCGAATTGCAATTTTATTTTATTGTATAAATGCATGAATAATTTTTACCGGCTACTTATTAACATAAGTAGTAAGTACCTACTTACTATTGTCTTTTTCGTTATAATTGACGCGATGACACAATTTTGTTATTTTTATAAGCAGTTTTGATAAAACAAAAATAAAAAAATAATTATATAAACCGATAAACGTCACAAAATAAGCAACTTCAATAATGACCGTGAAAGTAATGAGTATAATATTATAAAGTTTTCGTGAAGAGTATTGAGGTATATTTATGCTGGAACGTGCCGTGTACCGGTGTATGGGACGGTTTCCGTACAGAACACATCGATTTTTGGTTACATAGGTACATTTTAAATCATGGTATTATGTACCTATTTTAGAATGGGGCGGGCCTGTTCCGTGCTCGTCCCGTTTAAAATGTATGTGACAAAAAATCGACACCGTCCCTATACGGCACGTTCTAACATAAATATACCTTTAGAATCAGGTAAGTCCAGTCTCATAACAAAACAGTTTTTTCATTTCAAAAATGACTATGTATTTTTATACCCGACTGCGAAAAAGGACTTATGATTTTAACAGTCTAAATATGTATGAATGTTCCTCTCGTAGCTTCTAAACTACTGAACCGATTTTGACAAATAATTTGTCTATTGGTTCGTCTTGGTGACATTCTTGTTATAGAATATAGGGTATATAATATATATGGTAAACGGTAATTATTGACTACGGCAAAAAGAAATAGAAATGAATGGAATCGGCGAGTGGAATCCAAAACTGAAAAGTTCTATATAAAAATAAAAGTTTAAAAAACTGAAACTCGACTACGAAAAAATAGAAAAAAAATTTAGCTTCCATAATAAGGAAACTATTCGGGAAAACCAAAATCTTTTTTATACCTGACTACTTTTTGGAAGCTTGTTTTCTCTGCTTTTTCGTAGTCAGATTTTAGTTTTTCAAAGTTTTATTTTTATTATGAACAGCAAACACTATAAACCGTGCTTAAATAATATAATTTAATTCAATGAAAAAAGATAAATAAAATTATAGTAAACATACATGACAAATCATTTTCGTTTATAATTGTTTTAAAAGTTTGTTTAATTATTAATAAATTATACGTTGTAGTACAAAATTAATTACGCATGTGCAACATATCTAATAATATGGAATAGGGAAATCCTGCGTGACACACATTTCTTTCAAAAGATTGCACAATAATTCCGAAAAATACATAACGTGAAAAACGAGATGTGGTAAGACTCAACTTTTTCCGTTAGATCTGTTTATCTCTATGACTGGCACTTTTCCAAAATGAATCAACATAAACAGTGGGCTGTTACAAACAAATCCATTATCTATAATACCTATGTTAAAAACAGTTAAACTATTAAACAGTAATAAGTCACGAGCATGACACTGTCTCAATTATTATTTATTTGGTTTTTTTACACTTCATAAAATATTATCATTATCCCACCAAAAACATAAATATGAAAAAGGAGCCAAGTTAGAACATCTTCGCCGAAAAAAGAATTGAGATCTAAGTGGGTGCCAAACACACGATTCATTTATTTATAATTAATGAGGTGGATTAGAGCTGTTTTTCAAAATTACTGATATACCTGACGGATAAAAGCACCAAATTTGGTATGACGGTAC
This sequence comes from Mongoloraphidia duomilia, assembly GCA_039654895.1. NCBI lineage: Eukaryota > Metazoa > Arthropoda > Insecta > Raphidioptera > Raphidiidae > Mongoloraphidia > Mongoloraphidia duomilia. The sequence continues at coordinate 22,430,372 of CM077525.1, read as the reverse complement.
CTTAGGGTATACTCATAATTAATGTTAGCTTAGGAACCCTTTGGAATTTCTAAAAAACAACTTTTGGCGGCCGAAAAATCACAAAATTTTACCACTGTTTTTACTTTTTTCGAAATATCTCAAAAACGGTCGACTTAAGCGATTCTTCCACTATATGATGTTTTGAAGAGGATTATATTTCCTACAATTTTCATTCACACAACTTTTCTGTATTACTAATGGTAAGTGCGCTACAGCTTTTTGAAAGTCACGCGCTTTTTGTAACCTTGGTAACCAATGGTTAAAATGTAATGTCCTTTTCAATAGCTTTATTTATTGTGTTCTTCATCGAATTTTTAATTGAAAATACATATGTCCATAAAGCAAAGAACATCCTAAATCGTGCTTTTTGTCCCAAATCGATATCTTTAAAAATTGAAAAGTTATAGGCAGTCAAAGTTGAAATCATCACAGGGTTTTACGTGTTTTTTAACACGCGTTACGAGTACCTTCCATACCGAATAAAAAATAATCCGTCTAGGAATCCATTGAAAATTTTTTGTGACTATCCCACAGGAATTCCCTCCCCCCGAGAAAATCAAAATTAAATATAGCCTATATCACTCAGGGATAGGATAGCTTTCTATTAGTGAAAGAATTTTTAGAATAGATTCAGTTGTTCCAAAGATAATAATTTATGATTTATTACCCCCCTCCTCCGCGAGAAATTCTCCCCCTGCGAAGCAAAGTCGCCTGTCGTTCAGATTTTTAGTTTGGAAAACTGTCACTAAATATCGCTGCTAGTAACTTATTTTTAATTATTTTATTATATACCTATTTCTTTAATTTAGCAATTGTCTACTAGAGGTCAGAAAAAGTAACAAATTTTTAGTTTGGAAAGCTGTCACTAAAATCACTGCTAGTATATTATAACTTATTTTTAAAATACAGATAAATGTGGTGGAAGCGCAACTTATAATCACGGCACCTCCACCACATAATTTCCATATTACTTAATATAATTAGTGCTTAAGTTTGATAATTTGTAGTTTTCAGATTTTTTTCCTTTGTATACGCCTAATGATCTACTTTAATGCCAAATTTCAAATTTTTAAGTAACTTAGAATTGGTCTAGGTTTTTGATGAGTGAGTGAGTGATGAAAATGGTACTTTTCAGACCTTAATAACTCAAGAACTATAATAGGTTTATTCATGAAATTTGGGATTCTAGGTGTTCAAGAGGGCTTCTTAGACATGCAAAATTACAAGTATGTAGGTTTAATATTTTTTTAGTTATAGGCGGGTCGAAAGTAGCACGAAATGGTTCGTGTAAATATACACACAGTCAGTGTTGCCGAACTTGGCTGACACACTACCGTATGTCTAGACTCTAGACCATAAAATATTATACCAAGAAAGTACCTATATATTGTATAATGTATGTAGAAATGTGCCCCACAGTTGTTTTTTTGCCAAGATTTTTGTGACAAATTAATAATAGTAAAAATGTTTAAAATACAAATTTTTTGTAACCACCTTCTATAAAAATATTTTCGTTATAGTTAGGTGACCTATTATGTAGATAATTTAGCCCTAATCATTTTTAATCCTATGCATTTTTGCTCTAAAAAAATCAGCAGAACAGGAAATTGCATAATATAGGTATGCATGACTTAACATGTCAAATCCCTATTAGACCAGGGCTGAAGCCTTTGAAAATGGTAAAAAGTGAAAAAAATAATAGTAGGATGAAACCCATTGGAAAAGGAAGAGAATATAACAAAAATGAAAGGAAAAATAATTTACGGGCGATCTGAGGTCGGGAAGTGGTAGGGGGTGAGTTTTTAAGGGTAAAAAACGGTTTATCTCGATTTCCGGCAAAATTACAAGTCCTATGGAAAAAAGTAAATTATTTTTCCTTTCATTTTTGTTATATTCTCTTCCTTTTCCAATAGGTTTCATGCTACTATTATTTTTTTTGATTTCAAAAATTATCGACCCTGGTCTATATACACGATGTCCCAACGAAAACTTGTACCCCCGTAAAACTCGGCAAAATGAACGTTTTGACAAAATTCCAAAAACACGTCGATTTGTATATCAAAGGGGGCCAATTTTTATGCAAAAAACATTCTTGGAACTCTAGCTCTGTGCGGGGGGTAGCGACTCCCCCCAAATTTTTAAATGGAATGGGGGGTCAAATGATTCCTAATTTGGAAGAGTTTTTCATTACTTACACAACCGTATTTGTTTTTTTCAATTCGATCGATTTGTTACTGAGAAATTGCTTCTTGAAGTTTCCAAGTTATTATTGTATATGGCAATTGGTGGAGGTCATTTCGAGCAATACATTCGATAGTTTAAACCTTTTTGTGCTTTTATTAGTTTTTTAATTTGGAAACTTTCTCGGTAACAAATCGATCGAATTGAAAAAAACAAATACGGTTGTGTAAGCAATGAAAAACTCTTCCAAATTAGGGATCATTTGACCCTCCATTCCATTTAAAAATTTGGGAGGAGTCGCTACCCCCCGCACAGGGCTAGAGTTGTAAGAATGATTTTTGCATAAAAATTGGTCCCCTTTGATATACAAGTCGACGTGTTTTTGGATTTTTGTCAAAACGTTCATTTTGCTAAGTTTACGGGGGTACAAGTTTTCGTTGGGACACCGTGTATACACGTGAGAGTTGAGACGTTCAGCACCAATTTCAAGACTATGACAGAATTGTGAGAACAATTGGATACCTTCTTTTGAGTAGGTACGGGGCTCTAAAAAAATAATTTCACATAATATGAAATCAGGACATACATTGTACAACTATAGGAAATCATAAATAAAATACGGTTAAAAACTTTTGTTTTGCAGACATGCGTTATAATATGCATTAAAATAAACGAGACGCGGTGTACCTACTCGTAATTTAATTAAACCAACCTTGCCAAATGCCTAATAATAATTGTGTAATATTTTTATTAGTACACCTGTACCTATTGAACGGTAAATGCGCAAAATTTATTTACTTTTTAAGTTTTTGTTTATTTTATCGGTAATAATTGTTCTAATATACCTACCTATTATTATATGTCCGGCCTCGCCCGGGCACAAATCAAATATATATCGATTTCGTTTAAAGAAACGCAGTAAAATATAATGTTTTTGAGTATAGTAATCTAGGCGAATTAGGAAAAATAGGGGAAAGATAAAGTAGCAAAGGGGATTTTGCAGAAAATGGTCTGCAGAAGGTAATTTCCGAGAAAAAAGAAAATATACTAAAATATAACGAATAAAGTACCTAATTAAAAAAGATGTATTAAGACAGAGAAAGCTGTCAGATTACACACAGAACCAAGTGTGTAATCTTGAGACTATAATATAATCTACATTCTACAATATCTTATCTTATTAGTCCAGGCAAATTAGAGGAAAAATAGCCAAATAGTTCTCTTAAAAGGGTTAGAAATAGGGACTAAAAAGTTCCCAGTTCCCACCTATATCATGGGCGGTACATCCCTTTTTGGATGAAAAACTACCTCTGGAGCGAACCCGTTTTGAGTTTTCCTCGTTTATTTTCTAAACCATTTCTCGGTGGAAAAAGTATCATAGGAAAAAAATTGTAGTTTTTCTGCAAACTGTGTTCTCGAACGATTTGTCACATTAACCCAAATTATTTCAGGTGACAGGCGACGGCTATAAATCCTTCGTTTATAGTCCACTTCCAGCGTAAATATTATTTTAGTAAGAAAGAAAAAATAATGACGAGATAAAAATTTTCCGTGCCTAATTAATTCTTTGACATGACCCGTATATTGTAAATGTTTACATGTCTTTATGACTTAAATGCACTGAAATATAATAAATAATTATGAAATCTCGAGAAGTGTGACAGTTCATAAAAATAGGAAACTTCTATAAGAAGGAAATCCATAATAACGTCACTTATAAACGGTTGAACTTATAAAGAAACTAGCGGCCCTGTCCGGCTTCGCCCGGGTGCTAAGAAAACCCGGGTGCAATACACTAATCACTCGCTTCGCTCGTTCGCTTGAAAATTATAATTACATTACTCACTCGCTTCGCTCGTTTGCTATATATATATAAACCTTCCGTGAAAAATTATCTAGCTGATGGTGAAAACCGCATCGAAATCCGTTGCGTGGTTTACGAGGAGTTAGCGATTAAACAGACAGACAGACGCGGAAAGCGACTTCATTTTATACTATGTAAAATAAAGATTTTATACAAATTATTATAATAACTAAACGTCATGAACATCTTAATGAATTTTATGTACAAGTTGTAAAACTTTTTTATCTTCTATGAAATCAAAAGTGGATGTTTTACAACTCTATTTGATCTTACCAACACATCTTTGATAACATAGGTATAACTTGCAATATTAACACGAAAAATGTTAAATAACATCATGTTAGATAACATTTTTTGTTCTCTTTTTGTAACAAGTTGTATAACACTTTGCTATATTATAACGTGTTTTGTGGACGCAGCATTAAGGCCTGAGCACATTAGCGCGGTGGCGGTGGCGTTTGAACGCAACACTAATAAACAAATTGACACGCACGTCGCACATATATGTCGCTGCTTGTCAGCGTTAAAGCGTTCTGGTGCAGGCGCAGCGTTCTATGGCGCGGTGGCGGTCAGACACAACTTGTTGAGATGGCGAATGACGAAGACAATTTTACTGAAAAACTAATTGGAAGTTACCGCAACAGTGTGGTCTATTCAAAAAACGCCACCGCTATTGCCACCGCGCTAATATGTTCAGGCCTTTATACGTCCTCAAGAATGTGCTCGTAGCTTTCCGATCTTGTTTTATGGATGAAAAATTCAAATCTTGTAAATTGCGTGAGATTTCAAGTGATTCAGGTTAAGGGAAGTTTTCGTGAACTGTAGAGTGCAGACTGCAGAGCGTATGTTTCCTGCGTCGTAGTCGAAGTTTCGAGCAATAATACTATAGGTAAACACTGCCTAGAGACAAAAAATGCACCTCTGAATTTTACTTTCTGGCTATAATATGTCACTGCTTTTGAAAGACAAGATTAAACGAAAGCTTGTAGACGCACAGCATCGTGCCTGCCTAATCGAGTGGAATCAGGGCCTGTCCTGTTTTATTTAAGGAACCATATCGGTGGCACTGTACAAATTGTAGCCAATATAATGTTACACTAATTAATGACAGTAATAGTATAATATAATTAATATTTCTTAGCGTTATATATAATTCACGAGGTCAAGAGATCAATGACTGGAAAAATAAAACGACGCGAACATCGGATCAAATTAACTGTGCGAACAAAAAAACGGACATTTGTCATAATAATGTTCTGTTTTTTGTATGTCATTTGCATACATTGTTTCTGTTATAAAAGTCATTCAGTGTCATTAATTTAAAAGCATTTAAGTTAGTTGACCTTGAATTATTTATTTATTTTTTGCAAAACAGTCGTAATTTTAAGGTTATAACCGAAATCTTTGTTTAAACATGGTTACCATGGCTCATCGATTACAAATCTCCAGTTCTGATAAAAGTATAAATTTGATTTTCAATTTAATAGATGGTACATTAAGAAATAATAACGAAATGAAAATACGAATTGGTAATAAATAGAGATAATCCTGACAGTTAGACGTTGGTCGCCATTTTTGTATGTTAGACTATTATCTAATATCTATAATTTTGAAATTTTGAACCCGATTCCTCCAGTTTCACATCAGATGCGAAACTATATAGAATATTTCAGTCGAGTCGTGACAATAACAGTTAAATTTCTTCGATTATAACAAATCGTAAAAAAATATAATTTTAATAATAAAATAAACAAACAATAAAATAAGACGATTTTTTTAATTAATGACTGAAGTTTCTAATAGCAAAAATGTTAGTGTTAATTCAATACTTTATTTTTGTGGCATTTGGTTTGGTTTTCTGTTATGAAGTCATTGTGGTTAACCTGTCTTCATGGTTAGATAAATTTTGTTACTCGATCTAAACATGTTTAGTTAAATTTCATCAAAAACAAAAATAAAGATAGTTACTTCTTACCATAACAATTTTATTGATGAATGTACATTTCGAAAGCTATGCTGTCATCTTCAGCAAACACTATACATCGTGTATACAGATTGTATCAAATTAAACCTGTGCATAGGGCATTCTGTGTGTAAGACAGAGATTGATACATAAAGCAATAAGTAAGAATGAGATAAATGATCGCTAATACGATGTTACGTGGTTACTGTAAATAAATATGTAATATCGAACAACTGTCATCGTTGTTTTCTACAGTAAAAATAGTCACTACTGAAATTATTGATAAAATGGCAATTTATACTGTTCGGGAAAAAATTCAAATAATTAAATGGTTTTATGGTGGTAATTCAACCGCCGACATAATAAAATTATTTGTAGCTGCCTTTGAAAATAGCATAGAAGGAGCAAAAAAACAAAGATTACGCTATTAGGTTGTATAAATATTATTTATTTACAGTAACGACGTAACATCCTATTAGCAATCATTTATCTCATTCTTACTTATTGCTTTATGTATCAATCTCTGTCTTACACACAGAATGCCCTATGCACAGGTTTAATTTGATACAATCTGTACATAGTGTATACAGAGTGTTTGCTGAAGATGAAAGCATAGCTTTCGAAATGTACATCCATCAATAAAACTGTTGTGGTAAGAAGTAACTATCTTTATTTTTGTTTTTATTCCAACCACAGTGCTCATATATTTTTATTAAATTTCATCAAATCAAAACAGTTGATAAAAAATGAAAATTCATTAACGGCTATACTTAGTAATAGACAAAATGTAAATCTCAGGATATTTAAAGTGAAACTTTATTATCCTCGTTTTTTTCCGTTCGGTTACGCATGCCGAGCGTCACGTCACGCCCACACTCCACGCCCAATTGACGCGATCAACCAGACCAATACTTGTCGAAAAACAGCGACGTTATGTTCGACTGTATGCAAGTGTGGTGGTAGTCGACTAGACTAGTACTTATCGAAAAGCAGCGACGTTATGTTAATATATTGTACGTCTACATAACAAATATCATACGAGTCGAGCAGCACATCAAATATCCATTGACCACCAACGCAGTGGCGGTGCTAAGATTTTTTGTTAAGGTGGGCCAGAGTTGGACATGGTGTTCTGAAGGTGCGCCAATAACATTTGTTTCCAAAATTTCAGTGCTCGTTAAAATTTTAACATTTTAACCCAGATTACTTGCTATAGAATTTACAAGAAAAATTGTTGAAATTTCAAGGGTTAAAAACGTATTTAAAAGATAAACTAGAGATTGGGGATTATTCCAGGATGGGTCAAGGGGTGGACCAAGACAGTTTAAGGTGGGCCATGGCCCACCCGGTCCACCCTCTAACGCCGCCACTGCACCAACGATAGAATCTGGAATTTTATAAGTTCGTCTCTATACTGATCAGGGTTCAAATTACATTACCAAAACTACATAATAGTATATTGTGTAACTAGTGTGCTAAACACACTCTTTATACTTACGTCAGGCGCGATATTTTCAGCACAAGTAGTAGGCGAGCACACACGAACCTTGGCGAATGTGCATCGCGAGCCGCATACGAGTGCTGAAAACGTCGCGCCTGACGCATAAAGATTTAGCACACGAGTTGCACACTATACTTTATATAACACATGCATGGTTTTAGAATTTAATTGAATTTAAAAAACAGTTACATCATTATGTAACTATACTTACATAATGAACTATTATAGCACTGAAAAGCGTTACATAATGGTCACTAGTCAATAAACGGCTATTTAAGGTTCGCGAAACAGATACGAAAAAACACTAAAAGCGTGCCTGTGTTATATAATCAAAATTATATATGTACCTACTTTCGGAGATTTCGGGTTAAAAGCGTTACGGCAATAAAGTTTCACTTGCACCGTGATATCATAAAACTTCTAGTTTTTTTTTATAAAAAGTTTTTTAATGACGAGTTAATTTGCTCGTATATGCACTTCTCAGTACTTATACTATACATATTTTAATTCTATACACTCGCTGGTAACATATCAATAAACAACAAAAAAAGCAATAAGATATCAAATTACAAATGATCAGACATCACATATAGCTACGCAGCTACGCTGAAAAGTCTGATTGGTATGCGTTAAAAAACACGTGACTGCCAGTTATTATCATATCGCGCAAACCGCGCACATAGAGCTTAAATGTGTCCGTTATTAAGAAAAATTAAGGTATTTAGTAATCGTTTATTATTCTTAATTGCCTCATTAAAATATTATCATGATAATTGTTTTGATGAATTCTAAATTAGCGCGGTAGCATACTTTTCTTGTTTTGATTAATTTATTTGTTTAACTTTTTTCTCCAAATTTTAGTAATTAAGTGTCAAAAATAAATGTCCTTGTTCGAATGTCGCGTTTTATGGATTACTTTTGTTTTAAACCATAGAACAAAAATTAAATTAAAAATTTAAAAAAACCCCGATGCAAAAAAGCAAACCTTTAAAAAGTAAGAAAATAACTATAATATCTTCTGTATTTGGCCCGATACACCCTCTAATTTATTCGTTTAGATGAAATATTTAATTCATAAATGCGTCGGGGACCGCTGAGACATTGGTATTTTTGTCATATAACGTTGGTCCCCGACACTTTTATGAATTAAATATTTCATCTAAACGATGAAATAGACAATGCATGGGGTCAGATATTAATTACTCACTTTTTAAAGGTTGGCTTTTTTGTGTGTGGGTTTTTGTAATTTTTTAATTTAATTTTTGTTTCATACTTTTTAAACTAATCAAAAACTGAATATTTGAGCTCAAACTTCAACCGCTTTTAGCTTTTCAATTAATTTTAGATATGAACACGAAATCAACAAAAAGTGCAGCCAGAATATTATCTGTCCTCCAGCGCTGTTATCAATTTTTCACTATCACTGCACGTAATATGAGGAGTGTATTAGGAGAATTTGTATGAAAATTGCTATAAAAGGGTTTTTAAAATCCAAAGTGAATATAAAATAAGTGTAGTTTTTTTATGTAGGTATAATACTAATTTTTCGCTAATAGCATTTTTCCGCGATTTCGCTCCCGTGAACATCTATTTTATACGCGTTAATGTCGGTTTTGACGTGAATCCCAAGCGTAGCCGAGTTGAAAATACCCTATACTAGCGGTCCCCAACCCATAGGCCGCGGCCCACTTGTGAGCCGCGGGCAGTGTGTTACTGGGCCGTGGACGCTTAGACGCTAATGACCTCAGTTGTTGGGCGTCTATAATTTACAATTCATTCATTTCGGGCCGTGGACGCTGGTCGAGAGTCTAAGGCCTAAGCCAAGATAAATATTATCGGAGCTTCAGGGGTAGAGATGGGAACAATCGAGTGTGTATGTTTATAGTTTTTACAAAACTTAGTGGTCCGCACAACAAAAAAGGTTGGGAATCGCTGCCCTATACTTTAAATTTGGGCACCATAGTTGAATGTACGAAGTTTCGTCAAAATCGAGTGACAGAACAAGATTCTAAAAACGCGTCATCTAGTCTAGGTATCAAACAAAATACTCGAAAAACTGGTAGGAAAATTAAATTACAGACAGATATAGGATACCCCGTTACTATATTTTATATTGTAGGTATATTTGTACAGATCTGTCTTGCATGTGTTTAAACCCAGCTCTAGTTTACCAATTATTATTTGTCGCATTAGATTATTATTATCTACAATTTATCATTATCTACAATTTATGTAAAACTTCAAAATGTCAATTTCAAAGAAAAAAGTGAAGTGGATTCGCGGATTATTTTAACTGACAGTTTTGAACTGTCCAATGAAAGTTGAAAAACTGTTAAAAATCGGTCAAGTGTGCGAGTAAAACTCGCACCACGAGGGTTCCATACAATAATAAAAATAAGGAGTTAGGAAAGCCAGGGGTAAAAAATTAACAGATTTGTTTTTAAAAAGTTTTTTTACTTAGGTATATTTTATTTTGATATTTTTTTTCCAGTATCAAATTAAAGTAGGTATATTTTTAAAGTAAAAAAATTTATATTAGAAATCGTGTCCATCGTGATTATAATAAAATTAAGCAAAATCGCAGGATAGTGGACAAAATAATTTGATTAAATGTACGACGTTTCGTCGTATGTATGTACTTGAAAAAGTCTAAATCTATAGACGAAACGTCGTACATTTAATTTAATAAATCAAATTATTTTGTCCACTATCCTGCGATTTTGCTTAATTTTAATATAAACATAATATTTGATGAATAAAAAATAAAGTGAAAAATTCAAAAATGTTTACTTACATTATAAAAAAAAACTATCACGTATCTTCAGTTGGATTTGAACCCGATTCTTCGTGGTGGCATGCGAACGCCGTTACCATTATTCCACCGTGTACCACGCCACAAACACCGATATATTTGATACGACTCGGTACTCGGTACAGCTCAATGCCTAATTTTCCGTTTTTTGTATTTTATGTTTTTTTTTATTATTATTTGTTAGGATATCCGCCATAATAACACATATTCTGTGAAAATTTCAACCGACTATCTGTTACGGTTCAAAAGATACAGCCTTTTGAAGGTAGGACAGACAGACGGACAGACAGGCGGTGTAGGCTTAGTAATAGGGTTCCAGTACGGAACTCTAAAAGTGATTTCTTGACATTTTTAATTTCCTGTTTATTCATTCCATAAACTCTTCACCTTTTGTAATAATGGCTGTGTGTTTAGTTATGTACAACCCTTAATAAAAACGTTAGTAAATATCCCGAAGAATACAATTTCAGCAAAAAAACAACGCCATTACATTCAACAATCAAGTTACACCTGATTTAAGTTAGGTAAAAGAAGTACATTATTTTGAACACCCTGTATAATAAATTCATTTTTTAACACAAAGCATTGATAACGGGCAGTCTACTATCCAGTGATCTCTAAAATTTCAATTTGAGTAAGGTTTCTGTTTTGGCTATGTGTCGAATTTTAGGTAAAGGTCTCCATAATATTATGTCAAAAACTTGGAAAAAACTTGAATAACTCAAAAACTGATAAATTTTTAGAGCATTCCCTAATAATTTTTATGTACAATTAGGTGCAGAATTGAAAAAACAAATAAAAGCGGGGCGTTGCTTTAAAAAAAAACATAACTTTGGTCTGCCACGCTTAAAGGTCGATTTATATTATCCGGTTAGACACGGCGCGGGAACGTAGCGTTTCCGGCAAGACAAACATTTTTACATGCATTTCAAATACGAGTATTGATACGTGTCTGAACGGACGGGATCCGCTAAGTATAAATATTCGTATTTGAAATGCATGTAAAAATGTGTGTCTTGCCGGAAACGCTACGTTCGCGCGTCGTGTCTGATCGGATAATATAAATCGTGCTTAAATAGGACAACCTGTATAATTGAAAAGATTTTCCAGCTGTAGAGTAAATCGAACCTAACAACTTTTGTCTGAAACATTTTTTCGTTAACGTCTTCATTTTCGAAATAAACTTGCCTTTTATCCTCGCGTGAACACCCTGTATAGTCATATAAATTCAAATAAGCCAGTGTGGTTTAAATGTCCGATCTATGTTAAGCCATCACTTGGAAACTTGACCCTTGAAGTTTAAAACAAAACTATTTGCAAACAATTTTACGATTGCTCTTGTCAATTTTTATCATCATTATCAATTGATGAGCTACATAATGACCCAGCACATTTAATGTATCTTGTGCATGCTCTGCTTTAACCACAAAACGCAATTATTGTAATTCGAAATTTTCCTAAATTAATAAACTGAATAATAATGAATAATCGTTTATGAGTAAGTGTGTCTATTTAAGACAGTAATTTGTAAACGCTATCACATAACGAACTGAGTATTTCACAATGAAATGAAAGAATATTCGTTGTATTTTTTTGAAAAAAATATGTGCGAGCTCAGTGGAATAGCTGACCTGCGCACTGACTTTGCTGCGCATGACGTATATCCGTTCGGTTTTTCGTCACATCATTTTTCTGAGATTACTGTCGTATACAATTTTGAGAGCAGAGTTTGATTTTCATGCCTAAAATAATAATAATAAAAGCGTTTTTTGCAAATGCTCATTTTCTTGATTCTGTTGTAAAGAACTAATGTAGATATTAATAATTTTTTAGTGTATCAGCCTATGCATTTTTTGACAGATACACTATCGGCGTTGATCTGACGATGGAACCTAGTGGTGAGACCTTAAAATGTCAACGTTTTACATAATTTTGAATAACTTGGCAGTCTTGTTTTTAGGTTATTATTAAAAGAGAAAATATGAATTAATATTAGACACAAATAACACTTGAATGGTGGTCTTTACAGGCAAAAAATAGAAATTAAAATCACGGTCATATAGTTAATGAAATATCAAAACACGAGCTTTGAACTGAATAATAATAATAATACATCGAGGGTCCGTTTCACGATGTTAACTCACCACTCGCACCTTTATCTTTAAGTAACATTTTTCCCGCCCTTTTACATACCTAATTTGTTTAATTATTAATTTTGTTACTAACAAAATGCAAGTGGAAGCATGGCAATACATAATTGTTAATGACAGCTAGGTTGTCAGCATAGAAGTTTGAAAGATTATTCGTCATAGCCTGGTATATTTTAAGGACTACCTTGGCATTTATCTGAAACCAGCTTTTGCCCGCGTGGACATTATAGGAACACCTTAAAAAATTCATTATGTAGACGGAAAGAATAAAATTGGACTTATGTAATATGTATTAACTCTCTGCATTTCATTCAAATCGACTACCCCCTTTAGGCGTGATGAATTAAGTAACAAACAGAAAATAAAGTTTCGTCTTATCCCTCGGAAACTAATGAATTAACCGGGATAAAAAGTAGTCTATTAATACGGGTCATAAATTACCTGCACGCAAAATTTCATTCAAATCTTACGCCGTTCAGGCGTGTTTATGCCGTTCAGGCGTGTTTAAGTAAAATTAAATACGTACAAATGTTCACATTTATTATATTATAGATTAAGATTATTGATGAAATCGGAGAAATTTCGTTTGTAAAAATGGATTTTCATGTCACATTTGCCTCCATCGAGTTCTGAACCCTGTACATTCCGTATGCAAGTATATTTATATTGCAATGTAAATTTGATTAATAGCTTGTCGTTTTTTAGGTTTCCGTAGCCAAATGGCAAAAACGGAACCCTTATAATTTCGTCCTGTCCGTACTATGACACTATATAGATGAAATTTGGAAGGAGGTGTCTTCTATGAACGGCTATACCAGTGGTCACCAAATGGCGGACCGCGGTCCGTATCCGAACCGCAGGCAAGTTTTGTACGGACCGTGTTTCATTCTCAGAAAATAATAATAATCTGAATTTCAAGAAAGATCGAGAGAAAGATTTACTGACTTTGAAAAAATTGAGAATGTTGTGCAGCTGATTAACAACAGTTTTTTACTTATGTCCAATGGTGCATGGACCAGTGAAACGGCAGATGTTTTCAAGAGCAACAAAGCTGCCCTATACAGTTGGAAATAATCGAGTTCCAAGAAGATGTTGTTTTAAAGAACATTTATGCTCAAGTTCCAAAAACTCTTGGGAGTGACCAATTTTGGATAAAAAATGTGTGTGAAAACATGGTGGAAGGGGGCGGTAAAAGGAGTTTGTGAGGGGAGGCTAAAGTTTTCTGGACCGCAAAAGTTTGACAATGTTTTGAAACGGACCTACAGAAAAAATAATTGGTGACCGCTGGGCTATACAATGGTGTAGTGAAATTACGAAAAAAATTAGGGGTAGCACTCCATACATGTAACTGAAGGATGAAAAAAAATTCCAGTGCGCATGAGCGTGTGGGGGTATCGTTAGCTAGGTCTTGAAAAATGATATAGAAGTTTCAAAGTGACTTTTATTTAAGTCAATATTTGGTGAGAAATGCGCCTTTAAAGTCGTAAAAAGTGTGCCCTCCCCCCTCTAACCTTTCAACTATGGGGTGGAAGATTCTGAAAAAAATTAAGGTGGTAGAACTTAAAAAACATTTCCATCGAAAATTGGTTTGAATAAGATATGTTGTGTAGTTTTTAAGATATGGGATATTTTCGGCCGACTACGGAACCCTTCACTGTGCGTAGTCCGACACGCACTTGGTCGCTTTTTTAGTTTTTTATATTGAGCGAATTATATGGCTATCTTGTAACTGAAAAATAAACAGATACATACTTAATAACTTAATGTTAATAAAGAAAAAGTTGTCCCTGAAAATGTATTGCATGGCCTTGCAAAGACTATCAATTTTGTATACGATTATTATGTTTGCAAAAATGCATATTAATTTACATTAATAACTTTGTATAGCATGGTATAAAATGTTCGATTTTTTTAATTTTTCAGAATAGCAACGTTTCATTAAACAATTACCTTTACTAAGAACAAGGTGAGTTTAGTAGCCATGTCGCTCGCACTGTTGAAGTAATAAATACCTTTAGTCGGCTTTTTGCACGACTTTTCACGATATTTTCCTCTTTCGTCATAAACTCGTTTATTTAATTACTATTCAACTTTTGCTTACAGGCGAACTAAATGAACTCGCTCATTAAATTAATTTACCGCTGATTTTTTTATTTCATAGAGAAAAATTTTGAACACGCAATTCATTAATTATATTGAAATCTAGCCATGAAAACATAAGTGTATGTAATTAAGTTGTTGTATTCATAGTAAAAACACGCAAACTTATGTACAAGAATAACACTTAGTAGACGCGACGAGAAAAGATTAAAAACGTAAACAAAAAAAAATCGTTGGCAAAGCCAAAAGTGCACGCTAAGTTTGCCACTGTATGATAAAAATAACTTTTTAACAAACAGACTTTTGTTTATAACAATTAAACTACTAGTTTCATTGAATTTCAAATTATCGAAACTGTATCAGGTCAGGATACTCTGGACCAAAATTACTCAAAATAACTGCGGAGGAACCTCCCCAAATAGCGTTCTCAAGGTGAAAAAAATCGTTAAAAATGTGTTTTTCCGACTCTCACTCAAATTTGTGTGAGAATCATGCTAGATAGGACAAAATTGCATACTATGTAGTAATTTTGTAGAGTATAAATTTTCCTACAATAAACACCACCAGTCCGACTTCGCTTCGCAGGGGGAGAATTTCTCGCGAGGGGGGGATAATAAATCATAAATTCTTAGCACACGAGCGAAGCCGGACGGGACTGCTAGTAAATAATTAACCAAGTCGATCTGCCAAGAATTGCGACCTGTAGAGTGTAGAGCTCGGACGTACGTACGTACACAGACCAACCGAACAATTTTAGGACTTAGTATGAACTCGAATCAATCTAAAATTGGTTCCATTTTATGTTTAACAGAATCTCCCCAATCCCCCTTTAGAAAAGCTACAATTTGAATAGATTTCGTGTGAAATTAGCAAAAAAATGAGCAAAACTCAGCTCTAGCGCGCGCAAAACGATAATAGAGCACACTCCCGCTAGCGGACTAATAAGAAGTTTTTAATTCAGTCGCAGTCAAAGACACAACGCAAGATGAGTTAATTAAAGCACTGCACGTATTAATAGTGATAAATCTGATTGGTATTTGCCGCTTTTCTGTAAACCTTTTTAAGGTTCCGACGTTCCATACCTTAAAAGGAAAACAAAAAGCCACAAAAAAAGAAGAAAATAATAAAACTGTGATGTCTGCGCCATTTTTATAAAATATGAAGTCGGTTAAAAAGTAGATATTAATTAAATTGGCACTTTTTAACTGATTTTATATTTTGTTAAAATGGCGCAAACCTCAAAGTTTTATCATTTTCCTCTTTTTGTGACTTTTTGAAGGAGGTTTTTTTTTGTTAAAAAGTTTTTTATTTTTTACTTTTTAGTTAAAAGAATCACACGCCGTTACTCACTTTTTATTTTATTTTAAATCGATTTCTTTCGCTGTGTAAAAAGTGACATTTACCTTAAAGGAATCACACGCCACTACTCACTTTTATTAAAATCAGCCGAAATACTGAACCGATTTAAGTAAAATTAATATGGGACCAACTTCAAGGTATACCCTATCCAAATCGGTTTATAAATGATGGAGTTCTGAGTTAACTAACATAAAAAAAAATACAACCGAATTGAGAACCACTTCCTTTTTTTGAAGTCGGTTAAAAACGGAACCCGTGTGTATAGAATAGCTCGTTTGTTCTTCCGTTCGTATGCTGTCGCAGTCGAATTTCTCTGGACTAAATAAAGGTATCAAGCTTAATTTGGCGTCTTTATAAAGCTTACTAACCCGCATATATTCCAATAGTCAGTACCCGTTTCCCATAAATTTTTAAGTTTGACACCCAAGGAAATGATCTTTGTATTCGGTCACATACCTACTTATGCATGAGATATCATTTTCATATTGGAAGCTTGTTTTGTGTTAGTTGTTTTTATTTTAGTCCACTTTTCAGTTTTCACGCGGCCGGATTTTTTTTAATTTATTGTGTTTATTGTAGGTATGTTTATAATTTGTGTAAGTTATATAAGCAAGTTTTTATGGTCCACTCTGTATAATAATAGGTACGTTTTGTCCCTCGATCGTATTAAGCGGGAAATATTTTGAAAAAAGATTAGTAGGTATTGTTGATCATATAAAATTACGTTATTTACAAAATAAATACTGTTGGTCGTAAATAGTATTCATCGTAACCTTTCGTAGTCATTAGTCAAGTAAAAGGTTATCAATGTCATTCTTGAAATTTCACTACCTATATTATGCATGTCGGAATTTCCGTGTTTCATTTGCTATCATTATCGGATTTTTTATCCGACTGCCGAAGGAGGGTAATGTTTTTATAAAATATGTAGGGATATTTACAAATAAAAAAAGATCAGGTGTGTCGTGTTCACATGCTCTGTTCAAGTGAAACTTCTTATCACACAATATTTGGGACAATATGGGGTTATAATATTTTGTTAATATTAATTGTTCCCTTTTAAAGGTTTTTGTAATTTTTTTAGTGAATTGATTCTAAATATACTAGTAATGATTTTGTGAATTTATTTAAAAAAAAATCCCTTTAAAAAATAAAAAAATATAGTTTTGAAAAATAAAATTATAGCTGCACTTTGTATACCAGTTTTAAAGACATCAATTACCAAAAGCTCAGTTCTTTAGCCGGCTGCTTACTAATTGTTAGAAATGTCAAACTCCCCATGTTCAATTCCCGAATTTAATGCGTTTGTAATATGAGGCATATATATACAGACGATAAAAGATCAAGGCTATATTATTGTTTTGAAATATTCTTGGTTTTGATTTTTGCACATAAAAAAGATTAGAGGCTAAAAATATACAGTTTAATTAAACATAATATATTTTGTAAACTGATTATGTATACAATAATTATTGCAAAAATTTTAAACGCCTTGAAAATTGCTGTTTTCCAATATTGTTGGGTGGCCGTCTAGGGCGCCAAGCCCGGAGGGGTGGCTAGATTTTTCTTTTGTAATCACGGATCAAAATCGTTTGCAAAACCAAAAGTGTACAAGCCGCAAGTTATTTTACCCTATATCAACACATATAATCATGTCTACTCAATTTTTGCTAATCGAAAGAGATTTTGACAGCTGACTTCATAAAAGGGATCTAATAGATTAGTCAAATTACTAAAACAAATAAAATAATCTGTAATTTGAAAAGAGTATGTTTAGTGGAGCGGGGGCGTCTAAAAATATCTCGCCCGTGGCGCTAGACTTGCTAAGACCGACCCTGATCTTTGACTCCCATCTTTAGCAAAAACTAAACTAAATGAAATATATGCAATAAACAAAAAGAAAAATTAATTGTGGTTGTTATACATCAAGAAAACGGGATAGGCTAGATTTGCCTATACCCAGTTGAAGAATTTTTAACAACTATTTATGTTTTAAATTCACCTGTTGTAAGTTACTGTTAATAAATTTGATTGATTGATTGCAATTCACAGGAGCCAAAAAACATTGACGCAAGCGAAACCGCGAGTACAAGCTAGTATGCTATATAAATTTAAATCGGTATAATCAATGTGAATTGAATTGTGGAAAAATGGATTGTGTTTTTTTACACTCTGGCCAGTAATAATAATAAATTATTATTGATTTTGTATACCTACCTAATATAACATTTTGGTAAATAAATAACCCGATATATTGAATAGACGTCAGTACAAATGGTAACAGTTATTACCGATACAATAAATTGATAGCATAATTAATTACTATACAGTTTACTAAATCATGCTTCAACAGCAAAAAATAACACCTGGTCAATATCACACACATTAGAAGTCATGTGTATTTGCTGACGTCATGCCGGTTACTTTACAATAATTAATTTTACATAAATAGCGTCTATATGGCCAAAAGAGAAAACGGCTTATGTCCATTTTTTTGTATATTTTACAGATAAATTTAACGTTAAATTATTATTTTAAACAGTATTTCTAAACATTTTTCTAATGCTCCACTATTAGGTAGGTAGGTACGTTAAAGATGGAGAATTACGTAAATATTTCCAGATCAATATGACTGTCAGACCTTTACCCACCTGAATACATTTCAATTGCAAAAGATTTACGTGTTGTCGACTAAAATCACTGTTTGCCGAACGGCATAGATTCAAAAATAAATGTATTAATGCAACTTTGCGTTAGGCCTGTTTACAGATATTATATTAACTGATAAACTGTGCACTCGTTCCTTACGCCTTTCAATGGCTGCTGATCGACCTTCTTGAATGCGATCTCCAGATTTCGGAAATTTTCTATTCTTCCTTCTAGCAATAGATGTAGGCTGTACTTTAATTTTTCTTCCCTTTAAATTATTTTTTGTGCCATTCAATTCAACTCGATAAGAATAGTATTTGTGAGTACTTTTAACGGCTCCCAATTACTCAGAACACAATTATTGTTAAAATTTTGAGGATGGCGTTTTTTGACCTCTCACCAATCGTGCGTAGTGGGAGCGGTAATCCTAGATACGACTAGTGTAACCGGTAATTTTTTTTTCACATTTTGCTTTTAAATATTAGCAATCCTATGGAAACTTAAGAATTTCCGATTTCTTACATACGTATGTATTTTTGGTCGCTCTACAGGATGGTGTCTTTTATTTTTCTTAAATTCTTAAATATGATTTTTTGAGTGCAAAAAACAATTTAAAAAAATGGAAAATCAATCCAAACGTGGTCAAAAAATTTTTCTAATTTTCTGGAGATATCCTTCATTTTTTAATTCGATTGTTGATGAAATTTGCGCACCCGTGCTGCTTGGAGAAAAGCACGAAAAACAGTCATGTTTATGCTTGTTTTAAGAAAAATAAAGGGACTTCTGTCTCTTTTGACCATTCATAGAACAGATTGATTAATTATTATTTATATTTTATACCATGAATTCGACATAAGCAGTGTTGCCTTGTGGTCGCAGATATTATAATAATATATTGATGTAATAGTAAATAGATTATACACTTAGGGCCGTCATACACGAGCAGCTTGAAGCGGTTGGGGCCGACAGCTTCAAGCTGTCGCAGTTGAGCGATCTGCAGTTTCAATACGCGCCGACTGCTCGCCGCTTACGCAATAATAGAAGAGGAAGCAGTGGTTTCCTCCTCAAAATCCATGATGTGTCACCATGTGGAGCAGCGGCAGTTTGAAGCAGCCGTGTTGCGGAACAGCTGCAATACGAGTGACTACCACTGCTGGAAGCAGTCAGCTTGCAGTTGACTCCAACCGTAAGCCGACAGAACCCGTGCATCTGGCTCCGACTACTTCAAACTGCACGTGTATGGCGGCCTTTACAGTAGCAGAATACCATTATATTATTATCTTCCATATTTCAAATTATAATACATTACTTAGAGTACCTCACGTGTACCTGTATTTGTAAACATGGTGAATAAATTGATAATAATATTCTTCCGTCAATATCAGATATTAAAAAGAGTCAACATATTTTGTATCGGACAACATTAGTTTTATCTTACCTGTATGTATATAAGCATACCGTGTAGTCGTGGGTAGTTCCGGACATGTGTAACTCCATGAACCATGTCCTAGCTGTCAGAGATGTTTCCTATTTTTCCTTAGAACGCATCTTAGCATGTCCAATGCCCATACTCCGGCATATAGTCCGATTTCATCACGAGATCTGTCGCCATTCGTCAAGTCCAACAACGGCCACAATATGAACGTTCGTTCGTTCGTTCCCGAATGAGAGTGCATATGCTCTATTTCGAGCGTCTAGAATTTTTGGGTAGCCTCGGCGTTTTACACTTAACCTAAGGCTACATTGTCGCCGTTTACGACCAAATCAGATCCGTATATTATCTGATGTGAACAAACACCAGGAATCTTAAGAAGTGGCTACAGTTATCACTTCAGACCGCGCCAGACCCTGTCATTGCATTAGACACGTACCGACTACCGACTGTCGGACGATATCAAACGTTGTTTAATATTTCGTCAGACTACGGCGCTAAATTTGACAGTTTTCAATAAACTACGTTTTGTATCCTAAATTTATGCTATATAGTCCAGTAAATGCACGTTTTCCCTAGCAATTCTACCAAACAGCACCGATTAGCACCAAAATTTGGCTGTAGGTTCTACTTACCCTCTACTTCAAAGTTGTCAATGTGCCGAGGGTCGCTTTTACCCTGGGGGTGGACGCCACCCCTTCTTGGGGATGGAACATTTTTTAATAAAAATAAGTATGGGAATGGATAGATTTACTAATTCTAAACAACTTTTGTTCTATAAAGTTTTTATTGAAAGTCAATACTTTTCGACTTATTCGAGAGTGGAAACGTCAATTTTTCAACAAAAAAAACCATGTTTTCAGGCGGTTTTTCATGAATAACTCTGAAAATAAGTATTTTATGAAAAAAATTATTCGGAGTAAAAATGTAGCTTATAAAAAAACAAAAAAATATACTGAGTTTAAAATATCACTAGACCCAAGACTAACGGAATAATAGCTTGTTAAAGGTTGGTTCTTCTTCATCAAACGCCAAAATCGAAAGTTTCGACGTGAAATATCCAAAAAACAATGCATTTTTCGGGGGAAAACTATAACTTTTTTTGAAGTGCTTGAAAAACCCTTTATTATTTTTTTTTACGGAAGTTCCTGGTATCAAAATTAAGCGAGCTATGACAAAAACAAAATTGGTTCCTATTTTTTTGGTGGCAAAAAAATGTGAAAATCACCCCCTAATTACCACCCCAATTGAAAATGATCGTTACCACTTTACAATTTACTTTATTTATGTACTTGTAATATGCCCTATGAGTTTGACCGGTTTAAAGTGCTTTGTTTTGAAAAAATTTGAGCTTGAAGTGAAGAGAGCTTTATTGCAAGTTTGCAAAAAATTGCCTTTCTTTACAAATAACTCAAAAACTATGAAACATACGCAACATTTTGAAGACTTTTTTTTCTAAAAATTTTGTTATTATTAACTTCCCATTGGAAGTTATTGTAATGGGTCCGAAAATCGAAATCAAAAAGGAAAAAAAATTTTTATGTTTCAAGGTCACTACACTATTTTTACACTACTTTTAGAAAGATGTCTGTGTGTGTGTGTGTGTGTGTGTGTGTACGTATGTACGTACGTACGTACGTATGTATGTGTCAATTTCTTTCTAAGACGAAATCTCGAGAACGAAAAATGATATCGACTACGTTGGGGTGCCAATCGACGCGTATTAACGTAAATATGATCTGAAAGGAATTTTTTTAAAATCGGTTCAGCCGTTCTTTTTTCTTAACCAAATAACCTCCAAAAAAGTAGATTTTACACAATATCTCGCGAATAAAAAATTATATCGACTTCGTAAGGGTGTCAATCGAGGCGTGTTAACGTCATTTTGATCCGACATAAATTTTATAAAAATCGGTTCAGCCGTTTTTTTTTTTTTTTTTTTTTTTTTAATTATTGATGTTTTAATGATTAAAATGATTACTTTTCAGTGTAATATCTAATTTAATTATTATTATTAAATATTTATCAAACTGGGAAGTTCGTCGTGTGGACCTCAAGGGTCGCACTTTAGTCCTAATAAACGACCCACCTCACGGCTTGTTTTTTTTCTTTTTCTATACGATAAAAATTGAGTAAGATATGGCCGTTTCAAGTTTGCATATGTTCGCGAATAGTAACGTTTTCAAGCTCTTTCAGCTCAAACCTTTTAAAAAATAAGAGCTTAAAAAAATTTAGTTTACATCAGCTTATAGCTCTTGAAAAAACCTACAAAAGATTTTTTGTTGAACTTGATAGCTCAAAAACTAAGCGAGTTATGGTAAAAATACCCAATCCCAAATTTCTACAGTTATCAAAACACGTATATTACAACACTGATTCCTTCATCTTTTCACACATTATGAGACATCCACGCACATACACACACACTGAGTACAAGAACGATCTAGTACAAAGAGGAAACACACACACATACACAAACACACACAAAAACACACACACACGCACACGCACACTGAGTACAAGAACGGTCTAGTACAAGAGGAAAAGAGATGGCTGATGAAACTCGAATGAGGATGAAGAAGAAAATGATTTTTAATTATGTTTTTTGATTTTTTTGTGTTTTTTATATCAAAAAATATATTTATTTTTTTAATTAAAAACTTAAGGTCCATAATAAATAAAATTTTTATTTTTCCTATTTTTAAATCAAATTTTAATCAGTAGGGGTTGTTTTTATAGGGGTTGTTTTTATAAGGGTTGCAACTTGTAATTCGTGATGTAATGATAATTTCCATCGATTAAACGCTTGAATCTACAATTCTACAATTATTTTCGAATAGGGGTAGTTTACACCCCTAAAAATAAAAAGCGACCCTCGGCACATTGACAACTTTGAAATATAGAGTAAGCAGAACCCAAATCCAAATTTTGGTGCAAATTGGTGCTGTTTGGCAGAATTGCCAGGTTTGCCCGTTTTTTCCGTGCAAATACTGGACTAATAGTTGTTATTACCAGATTGTCTTAAACTTATTTATGACGTGTTTGAATAACAATTATATTAACATTAATAATGTATGCATCCAATAACGCCGCTTATTTTTTTGTATTTTATGGTAATATTTTACATGAAATATTCATCCCATTCACCAAAATCTGAAGTACTCGTCGATTTTAATTTTATCTCGTCGGATATAATCCACCCCAAATGTAGCCACTAAGTTTGAACTGTCTGATTTGGTCTTGTCTGGTCTGGTCTGATACAGTTTCAACGTAGCCTCAGCCTAAACTAAATACGATATTAGTTCGCAATGCGCAGACACTCATATCATTTTTTTAACGCAAAGCTGCTAGTGAAACAGTGGAACGAGATCGTTCCTCGGCCATGTTTTTCGGAAACATGTTCGCTCAACAAAGGAAACGTTCCATGCTCATTCCGTATTTGGAAATATTTTGCGCTAGCCACCGTGCATATTTAAGCGCGACCATAGCATATGGCTAATAGCATCAGGAATCAGTATACACTTTCTTTGAAAACAATATTATGTTGAATTACTCAAAATTTGTTTCATGTTTCGCTCTTTCGTATGTGCGTTCTGGGTATGTCACTACATTTTACACCACGCGTGCAATCAAAACGGCTAACCGATTTAGATAGTGTTTAATTTTTTTGTTCGATTCTTTTCGAATTCCGTTTGTGTAACACGAAGCTAAAATTTGATTTTGGTTCCAAAAACAGTTTTTCCAAAGAAAAAATTGAGCATTTTAAATAATTATTTTAGGTTTAGATATATAAAAAAATGTAAAAAAACCGTGTGTAAAGTTTTCTCTCCGATTTGACTCGACTCGAATGATCGAGTATTTATTGAATGAACGACTCGAATTGGCAAAGGAAAATTCACATCTCGTACACCCTGACCCCCAATTGGCGTGTCAATATTTGTTATGGTTTGCTTATAGCAGTTTATTATTTTAGTGGATTCGGAAACGATGAAATAAATATTTACTGCATTCTATCATCTTAATATACCTGATATATTTGTCACATGTAAACAAATATCAATAAATAAATTTTTATTATTATTTTATTATTGAAATAACGTATTGTTTTTGTAGGTAATGATTAAATAATTATACTTATCACTGTTCTGATTATAAACAGAATTGAACAATTGCTAGTTAGTATTATGACAAAAAAAAACCACTTTTTCGGAAATCTATTTGCGTATTTTCTAAAATATACAATATGTTCATCAAAACGTGACTATAATACAGTTATTAGGGCTAGTCAACAAACACGGCGGAATTTGCGCGTTTGCGATCGCGAGATTTCAACCGCGGAAAAATATACCAACTATGTTTAAACAGCGCCTGTGAACTTGCGGATATGCAGGAGAGAAGCAAGGTTACATATACCTCATTTCAAAAATAGAAGTCAAAGAAGCAATATTGTTTGATTCATGGTCACACGTCCGAAATGCGCGGCCTCCGCAAAGCAACTGAACGCCGTCACGGCACGCCATAGTAAGAGGAGCTAGGACTGCGCGAACTCCACACGGTTTTATTTTCTAGCGGTCGAGTGGCGACAGCCGCGCAGATTAACGATCCGCGCGGGCTCTTATAAACGAATATGAAGACACTAAATAAACTTCGCGCGGTTTGCATCCGCGCGGTTGTTGTCGAGGGTCTATAATTCACAATTCATTCATGCATCCGCGCGGAATATCGCCGTGTCTGAACTAGCCCTTAATGGTAGTTCCAGTAGTTTTATTTTATTGCGAAATGCAACATAAATTTATTAAATGTAGTGTTTTTAACAAAAACTAAATGATGTTCTTTTTATTGTATGTGGTATTGGGGTTGAGATAGTCGGGATGTCATTAATATTATACGTTTCCGTCTATAACAAACCACCAATTTCCAGATTCTAATCGGAGAACAGTATCAATTCGATTAATAAATTAATTATAAACATTAAACTTTTATTTAACGATTGTGCGCATGTAATCGGATTTTAAGCATTCGCCGCTAGCTGCAGTGGCGTTACTACAAGGTGGCAGGACTGACAAAAAGCCAGGGGCCCCCGGCTGCAATGGGTCCCGCGGCAGTTAACAATAAATGAATATGCAGCACACCACTCGACAAAAGTCTGCAAAGCATACTAGGTTTTCGTTCCATTCATATTATTATGGTTCCTATTTATTCTTATACATAGATATCTCAGATTTTTTTCCAATTTTTCCTTCCATTAATTATGGAAATAGGAGTTGGTGAGAAACGTTCATTTTTGTTGGAGTATTGGAGAGCTCAAATTAATGTTCAATAATGCCAGAGGGCCCACCATAAAAATGTGCCAGGGGCCCCAAATTTATAGTTATGCCACTGGCCGCAAGCCCAATGTATAAAGTATGTAATTAACAGTCTCCATAAAAATTTGTTTATTGCTATTCTTATTTATTCGAAAAACCTACTGTTTTCGAATTTCTCACCCCATCATCCCATCTTATAATCATAGAGCAATTTTTTCAGGGAAGAACTATAAAGGTTTGAGAATCACTGATATAGTTTATTCGGGAGTTTTCTTCATTTAATCCGAAAAAATAAATTAATATCAATGAATTATCTTTGAAACACCTGAAGGATCTCCGCCAATATCTTTGTAATAATTTATTATTTATTTAATTAAACACTATAAAATAACTAATACCTATACTATGATAATGTGTATCAAGTTATTCCATTAATGATATGAAATAAATTATTATCTAAACATCAAATAATATTGAATGTTTATTGACATGTTTTTATCATTACTTTAAATTATAATTAAATATTACAGAGTTATTTAAATAAAATCTTTATAGTAAATAAAGGAAACTATAATCAAGGACGTTCTGGTTATCTTAACCGTAAAAAAGTAGATGTCATGGCGTCAATAATTTATTTTATTATTATCAAAGGACATATTTGTTTTCAGTTTTTTTAATGAAACATGAATACTACTGTAATAAGTTAAGAAAATAATCTTTTTACGGAAAATTAAATCTGATTTTTTCAAAATTTGCTTTTTTTACATATTTTAATAATTCTATAAATAAAGTGTCATTCTACAGGTACATTTTCATTTCATCTTACACAAATCACTATTTTGTTTTTACATCTTTTAAACCGCCCCGACGCCAGGTGTCCCGACCGCTGTTTTGCTGACTGTAGTAGATTTATTTACACCGTAAAAACTAGCTAATCTCAAAATATTAGCCGTTACAGAAATATGGCAATTTTTGATCACGTGCTTTTAGACTTATATTATAAACTTTTTAACCTTATTTTGGTTTTGTATCATATATTATGTCCGGTTTTTTTCTGGGACATCCTGTATACTAGTTCAAATTAACTGGCATTATTATATCCTCCATTGTCTTAACTGATAAGCCATGATATTCAACGCCAACGCAACAGGTATTTTCGTAAAATTTTCCTTCAAATCAACTTTTTTTTTCAACTTAGTGACTAACTTTACCTGATAACAAATTTATCTGTGGTATGTGTTATAACGCATAAGTATATATATGTATGTACATTGTACCTGTATATAAAAAGTTTTTTAATATATTTTTTTTAAATTAATTTTAGTTTTTAAACGTTTTGGTATTCTGTGAAAATTAGTGTTTGTATTTTAATAGTAAAACAGTAGGTAACTCGTACTTTTTTATATTCAGTTTTTCTTATTAAGGAAATTCGTTAATTCTAACCACCTGCGTAATAGTAAAATGTCACCATGAACAAGTGATATTGTATTAAATTTTCAGAAAAAAACGAAAGTTAATTAAAATAAAAAAAATTACTATAATTTTCCCTGTCATTTAGACCTTTATAAAATCGTTTAATATTTTATAATGTAGATACTAGATACCACTATAATATAGTATTCGGCAATAATTTCATTAAATATTTTCGTCAAAGATCTTTGCTACTGTAATATCAATCTAAATGGTGTAATAATTTTTATTAAAATTCTTTTATAAAATGCCATTGATAGTGTAATACTAGCCTTAGACTGTAGCTAAGGTTCCGTTTCCCATTCCAAAGACGGACAGCACTATTTCTGTTTGCGCTTGCAATTGGAGTAGACTTAATGTCTAGCTTTAAGCGAGACGTCAGAAAAGTGTAGATGTTTTTATAAATACACCCAGAATCTCACATACTGATCCATATAATATAGAAATTGTGTTTAGGGATTTGACCTTTCATGATTGCTTTGATGTTTAGAAATACACTAAATTCTCGTTAATCTGAATTAGTTAAAACGAGGACACTTAAAAATTTTCAAAAAATCGAAACTTACTATTAAATATTTTTTGTAACACAATACACATATATGAAATGTACAACATTTCGTCTTTCTAGTCGGGTGCTTAAAATAATACACAGGGTGCTAAATCGTTTTGCGGGCAATCGGGATTTAACCCGTAAAATCAAACTTTTGCGATTTCCTGCTTCCCTAATTATTTTAGGAAAAATATCTTCGAATAAAAGTTTTAAACCATAAAATTCTGCATCTAAATCATTAAACAAAATTAATTTTACATGCTTTGTAACGGCAGAAATTTGATAAGAAAATGTCAAAATTACCTCAAAAACAGATAGCGATAGCCATGGAACTTAAACAAAATGATGACGTTTTAGCTGTCAGAATAATTTCTAATCATTTTGTTTAAGTTCCATGGCAATCACTATCTGTTTTTGAGGTACTTTTGACATTTTCATATCAAATTGTGTACAATAATACATAATATTGTATGTCGTATCACATAATAGTATATTGTGTTTGTGTAACAAGTGTGCTAAATACATCGTTATGCGTCAGGCGAGATGTTTTCAGCACGAGTAGTAGCCGAGCGCTCACGAGCCTTGGCGAGTGAGCATCGTGAGCCGAATACGAAAAAACACTAAAAGCATGCGTGTGTTGAATAAAATATCTTTTTCGATATGTATGCGTGAAGTGAGGTATTCTAGTAGGCTTAAATTGAGACACGAGCTAAGAGACTGACGCATACACAACGAGATCTCGTTGTGTATGCGTCAGTCCCTTAGCTCGTGTCTCAATTTAAGCCTACTAGAATACCTCACTTTTTTGTAATAACAAAAAATCTTACACCCCCGTTTTACCCCCTTTGGGATTGAATTTAAAAAAACTCGAATAGCCTATAACCTTCCTTAATAAACAAAAAAAATTTTTTTTTAAATCGGACTTGTAGTTCCTGAGATCGGCGCGTTCAAACAAAAAAAGAGTTTATTTTTTTTTGTTTGAACGCGCTAATCTCAGGAACTACCAGTCCGATTTGAAAAAAAATTGTTTGTTAGATAGCCCGTTTATTAAGGAAGGTTATAGGCTATTCGAGATTTTCAATAGTTAAAAGCTTGAAAAAATGCTTTTTTTTTCATTTTGGTAAATTTTGGCGATTTTCTAAGTTCTGTAGAGCCGGTAAAAATGGGAAGATAAACATATTTGACTAGTGCATTTTGAAGTAAATTTTGTGCCCTTTAATTTTGAATAGAACCATTTTTTCGATAGTACCAGCCGTTTCCATGTTATAAGCAAGAAACCGAAAAAAGTGCAAAAAATCGGGGTTTTTAGTCCACCAAAACTGCCCCGCCCTGTTTTAGAGGTCGCAAACTTGGATTTGACATCTTCTGAACATGCTTGAGGACACAAAAAAATAAAATCATTTGCTGCACAAAACGCAAGGTGGACTTCCTCTCGTGACTGGACTATTTGTTGAGCGAACAAATTTCAGAGAAACATGTTCCAGGGAACGAAACGAATCGTTCCACAATAACACCTTTATGGTTTTCTCTACATAAATGAATCATTTCTGATAAAAATAGTAGGAAAATTTGTATTGCAAGTGCGAGATAGAAATATATAATTTGAACCTCTTCCGCATTTAGTAGATTATTTAATTTCCACATCCTGATTTCAAATAAAGCATTGTTAACTTAAAGTTATAATCAGTAAGGTCAGTATTGACCATTGATATTTTACATTCATGGTCGCAAAAAAGTTTAGAAATGCCTTCATATTTCACTTATTATAGGTACAGAAAAAATGTTTGTGTGCTACGTAATTTTTTTTAAATGATTTTTTTTTTACTTAAATGGACATAAGTACAAGTTTTACAGCAAAACTGTTTTTATTGAATTTTTTTACTTAATAATTAAAAAGTTATAAGTACTTAAATAAAAATTAATTTTTAAACTAAATTCCGATGACGCGCCGAAAGAATGAGCCGTTTTCCTGAGAATAGTTCTTTCAATTATCCACGAGAGGCAGCACTTGTGGTAGGTACAAACATTATTTATACTCCCATTAGTGGTGTCATTTTAGTGGTCGGTATGACTTAATTATTAAATTATTATTATTATATTAAATTAATTAAATAATTAAGTTATGCCACTAAAATGACACGACACTAATGGGGAATAAATAATGTTTGTATCTACCACAAGTGCTGCCTCTCGTGGATAATTGAAGGCACTACTCTCAGGAAAATGGCTCATTCGTACGCGTGTGACGTCGTTATGTTATGTATGGTCTTTGTATTCATGGTTACCAAGTTAAGAATTTATTACACAAATACCTACAAATATGCACAAATTTTAACATAACGACGTCACAAACATTCACGTGAAGTCACTTGATATTTTTTAAATTTTTATACATATTATTTTTTTTAGTAATTATCTATTGGCTTTAAAAAAAATTCTTTTCGTTTGTTCAATATTACCTATTTGTGTTAAATTATTAAAAAAATAAAAAAATATTTTTTTTTAAATTTAAATACCCAATTCAGTACAAAAAATAATGAAACCGATGTACCAATTAGTTTTGAATTTACGAAAAAATGGACGCGTTGGGGAACGCTATGAAATATCCCCAGGGAAGTATTATGCAACCTTTGTATATATCTAGCTACTTTTATTTGATGAGAAAAAAAAATTAAATTATTTCAGGCTTTTTATACAGCTGATTGGGTAGTCGTTTTGGGTCGGGGTTTTTTAAATCTTTAATTTAATTTATTTTGCACTTTTTAAACCAAACTCTATTGAAAAGTGCATCATCAAGAAGCAGTTATTGTTATATTATTATACCGCCAATAAAACTCGGAAAACTTTAATGGCCCTTGAAACAGGCAACCCAGCGTACGTTGCTGTACAATATGTTTGCCTGCCTGCGTGTATAGTGCGGATTCAGTAATTTTTCAAATTAAATAATTTTTTTTGTTTATAAACTATACTATAGCTAAGAACCATCTCGCAACCGTACTCTTTTAAACGAAACAAATCGCATAAAATAATTAGCTACGATGCCACAAGGAAGCATACACCTACTAAACAAACACCGCGTCAAACGCATAACACGCCGTTTTACGTCGGGGGTTAAAAAAAAGATGTTAAAAATTAGATCTTGATTTTCGTATAAGAAATGTAATAACAAAGCATACCTATTTAAAACTTACTACAACAACTTCCATATTTAGTGCAGGTACTTTATCAGTAGGTAGGTAGATACTGTCGGTGTGAAAAATGAACCAACGAATCATTGTTATTAGATTTTCAATTTGATGAAAAAAGCAGATCAGATCTGCAAGAAAGTTCATAATACTAATGCTTTGGGAAGAAAATAAATCAATAATTTTTATTGGATTTTTTTATTATGAAATACAGCAAAACTCATTTGTTTGTTGCTATTTAATGATAATAATTTCAGACATAAAACATCGCCGACGGGTTATGAAATTTAAACCACACTACAACCAAATTCAGAAAATCCACATTTTTCTAAATAATATCAAACAGGGAAAAAGTGAGGAATTAATGGAAAATTTGTTTGATTAGATTGAAATCGTTTGAACTCTATATTATGATTATTTCACTTCTTGACTTATGGATGATGTAAAGTTGTTATTAATATGTCAATGTAATTAGTATTTTCCTATACATTACAGTCGACTCTTGTTAATTCAAACCTGCGATAATTCGAACCTCTCTATAATTCAAAGTTATCACGAGTTCCCTACAAAATCTCTTTATATTTCGAACTAAATCAATACATTTTTATGCACTTGGTAATTCGTACGAAAAAATCATTGCTATATAACAAAACGACGCGTTAATTCGAACTCATCGGCGTCCAACACTCGACAATTCAAAGTTGCAGAGAGAAAGAGGCGGAAAGATTGTAAGTACATACATACATTTTGCGACAAGTTCAAACTTGTATCAACGTTTGTTTGTTGAGCCTTTGTTTCGAACCATTTGATATTTCAAACACTCGGTAATTCGTAATATTTTAAGAGTCCCTCGAGTTTCGAATTAACGAGAGTCGACTGTATATGTCTAATGCCGGTTATCCGAGTTATTCCAGCCTTAAGACTAATACCTATATGATAATTTTAATGATTGACACAAATGGCTTGCAAAAAATCTGCTAATTTTTTTGTCAGTAATTCGTGTAATAAATTTATTTAAATACTGCGCAATAGAGCAAGTATCACGTGAAAACCATAGATGATTTTAGTTTTCTGCATGTGATTTGAATGGTCAATAGAAATATTTAAAGTTTTCGTCGTGTGATGAGTATAATCTTAGCCTTGAATTCGAAGGTCATGAGTTCGATTTCGATCAAGGTGAAGATCTTTTTTTTTTGTATAGAAACAAAGAAAAATAAACACAGCTTTATAGGTACCGAATGAAAATGTTGTTTGTGATCAGAAATCTTTCAAGTAATGCAATAATGTTTCTTTCCAAATGCTATACTCTGCAAGCAATTTGTCCTCACTAAGATTCGAACCTCGAATATCTCGAATGTGAATCACGTGCCCTCTCTGTCTTTATTTGTGCGACTACAATTAGTAATAATAATAAATTACATTTGATTTTGTTTCAAGAGTAATTGACGTGTTTTTTTTTCGTTTCAGAACTACATTACGGCAGTCATGCACGAAAACAAGATTTTTACCAGTCATCTTCCTCAGCAACAAACAAATGAAATAGCTTGGAAAGATGTTGTCATTATTGGTAAGTGAAAAAAAAACACGAAATGAAGATTAAAAACTTTGCATAGATTAATGACAAGTCTCAATTAATTTGGGAAGAATGCCGACATTACTTCCTTTTCTCCGTATATATGCCATTGAATGAACATTATTGGGTGAAACTCCGTATATAAAATTGTTTTAAACTAAATATAATATTATACTAGCCGCTACCCGTGGCTTCGCTCACGTTTATTTGGATTTATGATTTATTAACCCCCCCCCCCCCAGCGAAAAATTTTCCCCGTGCGAAGCAATGTGAGGCTGGTGGTGTTTATAATCTTAGTAGGATTCCGCCTATATAAAATGCAAAAGAATTTCAGAGTTACGTTTTGTTACTATCCCTCAGGAATTATCCCCCTCGCGCGAAATATTTATCAAAATAAAATATAGCCTATATCACTCAGGGAGTGTAGCTTTCTATTAGTGAAAAAATATTTAGAATTAGTTCAGTAGTTCCACAGATAAGAATTTATGATCCCCCCGCGAGAATCACTGCCCCTGCGAAGTGAAGTCGAGCTGGTGATAATAGGATTCCGCCAATACGCTAAAATGCAATGGAATTTCACGTTTTGTTAGTAGTAGAGAACCGCCATTAATTAACTCAAAAATTAATTAAAAAAGTTGAATAAAACGTAGCCTATAGCACTTCTGGGAAAAAATCATCAAAATTCGTTAAGTAGAATTTTTTTCATTTGGAACATACGTACTCACACACACACACACACACGTATGACGGGAGAGCGGGGGTTCAGATGTGACACCACATTACATTTCACTTGGGCATTTTTTAAAACAAAATACCAAGTATTCGATAAAAAATAAATTCGTTTTTAATGTAATTTATGCAGGAGGCGCTGCGTGGAAATACCAAAAAATAACGTTAATATTTACGGACCTATAATTTTTTTTCTAACAACCACTTCCCTCACTCAAAATTCTGTTTGATTTTGCAAGAGAAACTCTAAACACTGTAAAAATTAAGCTAAATAGTAAAATGGTTAATATATAATCAATTATCATTAAATTATCATTCCATTAGTGTTAACCATTTAACTAATCATTGTATCGTCATTCGTCAAACATGCAAATATTGATAATTTCTCCAGACCGTGTTGATTGAGATGCTCAATCTTCCGTATTTTAATTGACGCAGCTAGAAAATTTTTCAGAAGGGCAAAAATAAATATGCATTAATCTTTACACGCATTTCATTGATTTGCCTATTGCCTTTTAATTTACATCGCCGTTGCATTCGCTGTTTCGTTCCGAGTAAATGCATAATATTATTTTTCACAACAACTCTATTGACAATTCGATTTGAGGTAGGTACCTGCAATTTGGGCGCACAAAAAAGCCGCAAAAATATTACGTCTGTCAGATCCATGTGAAATTTATGTGGAGTTATGTCTATCATTTTAACGTTTTCTAGTATACACCGTGTCCCAAATTCATGTATACATAGAAAAAAAAATTCGACTGATGACCAGTCCTATACTTCCCACCTAGTAAATATTTGCAAAAAATAAACACTCTTTTTTTTATTCTTTGACTAGGCCCAAATAACCTTAGCTGTTGGTGGTCTTTAAAACACAATTTAATTTTTATTCTTTGAAAAAAGCATGGCCCTCTTTTTTGTTTGGTGATCTATTGATGGCTAGCTTAATATAGCAAAAATCATGGTTACCTTGATTTACGTACAATTTTTATTTTTTTTAGTAAAATATTTTTTTTCTCGAAAACTATACATTTTAGAGAAAAAAAATATTTACATTTTTTTCATATTATAACATCTAGAATTCATTTATATTTTTTTTTACCTATGTTAATACGTGACATTGAGGACGTTTTTTTGAATATCTCAGGATCCACTGAACCGATTTGACTCAAAATCTAATCAGATCTAAGTTAAAGGCTGATAAACACAATAGAACAATCGGCATGCCCGTATGTTGTTCCGTTCTTAAGATATCGAAGGCGAAAAATTGACCACATACACACACACACACACTACACACACACATACAGACATCAGTCAGAAAATGATCTTAAACGATTGCTAGGGTCTCAAAACGTGAAAATCTGTTAAAATCTCGAAATATTGTTTTCGGACTGAATCCATTACTTCCCTACCATAGTAGAGGTGGGAAGTAATAATATTGAGAACATGTACAATTTTGTAGTAAGCTATGGGCCATAAGACCTAGTGTAAATTAATGTAGTAGTGGCTTTGATTTTTTTTATTAAGGAGGTTCCGAGTTACTCTTAATAGTCAACCGTTGCTATGGAAAATTGTTCAAAAAATTGACTACTATTTTTACTTCCCACCTCTGTTATGGTAGGGAAGTAATGGATTTAGTCCGAAAAAAATATTTCGAGATTTTAACAGATCTTCACGTTTTGAGACCCTAGCAATCGTTTAAGATCATTTTCTGACTGATGTCTATGTGTGTGTGTGTGTGTGTGTGTGTGTGTATGTGGTCAATTTTTCGCCTTCGATATCTTAAGAACGGAACAACATACGGGCATGCCGATTGTTCTATTATGTTTATCAGCCTTTAACTTAGATCTGATTAG
The DNA here is from genome assembly GCA_039654895.1 of Mongoloraphidia duomilia. Taxonomy (NCBI): domain Eukaryota; kingdom Metazoa; phylum Arthropoda; class Insecta; order Raphidioptera; family Raphidiidae; genus Mongoloraphidia; species Mongoloraphidia duomilia. The sequence goes on along the minus strand of CM077525.1, from coordinate 22,395,668 downwards.
ATTTTGAGTCAAATCGGTTCAGTGGATCCTGAGATATTCAAAAAAACGTTCTCAATGTCACGTATTAACATAGGTAAAAAAAATATAAATGAATTCTAGATGTTATAATATGAAAAAAATGTAAATATTTTTTTTCTCTAAAATATATAGTTTTTGAGAAAAAAAAATTCGACTGATGACCAGTCCTATACTTCCCACCTAGTAAATATTTGCAAAAAATAAACACTTTTTTTTTTATTCTTTGACTAGGCCCAAATAACCTTAGCTGTTGGTGGTCTTTAAAACACAATTTAATTTTTATTCTTTGAAAAAAGCATGGCCCTCTTTTTTGTTTGGTGATCTACTGATGGCTAGCTTAATATAGCTAAAATCATGGTTACCTTGATTTACGTACAATTTTTATTTTTTTAGTAAAATATTTTTTTTCTCGAAAACTATACATTTTAGAGAAAAAAAATATTTACATTTTTTTCATATTATAACATCTAGAATTCATTTATATTTTTTTTTACCTATGTTAATACGTGACATTGAGGACGTTTTTTTTAATATCTCAGGATCCACTGAACCGATTTGACTGAAAATCTAATCAGATCTAAGTTAAAGGCTGATAAACACAATAGAACAATCGGCATGCCCGTATGTTGTTCCGTTCTTAAGATATCGAAGGCGAAAAATTGACCACACACACACATACAGACATCAGTCAGAAAACGATCTTAAACGATTGCTAGGGTCTCAAAACGTGAAGATCTGTTAAAATCTGGGCTTGAGAATAGCCGAGAGTGTAGCGATGCTGTTGTTTACATGGCGTTGCTATGGTTCCTCTATTACAAGTCCCCAGTTCCCGGGTTCTAGCCCGAGAGCTGGTAAAAGTGTCAATTGGATTTTCAATTTATTATTAAAAAAAAAAAAATAATGAATTGAAAATATGAATTGGTGCTAGGCCCAAATAACCTTAGCTGTTGGTGGTCTTTAAAACACAATTTAATTTTTCTGTTAAAATCTCGAAATGTTTTTTTCGGACTAAATTCATTACTTCCCTACCATAGTAGAGGTGGGAAGTAAAAATATTTTACTAAAAAAAATAAAAATTGTACGTAAATCAAGGTAACCTTGATTTTTGCTATATTAAGCTAGCCATCAGTAGATCACCAAACAAAAAAGAGGGCCATGCTTTTTTCAAAGAATAAAAATTAAATTGTGTTTTAAAGACCACCAACAGCTAAGGTTATTTGGGCCTAGTCAAAGAATAAAAAAAAAAAAAAGGACACGGTGTATATGCTTATTGAAGTTGGCGCGACTCAATCGCTCTATCTCTCTCTTAACAACGTTAAAAAACAGAGAAAACCGACAACTCTCAGTTTCAACCCGCTAAACAGGTACCGGAGATCAAATTTTCAATAGAGGCGTTGTGAAAATGCATATTTATTAATAAATATTTAATTGTATTTATGTACAGGTAATGGACCGAGCGGAATAGCACTATCATACATGCTTGATGGGAATTTGCCGTTTTACAACGGCCTTCCACATCCCGATGAAATGATATCGACCAGACTAGGATTCGTGTCTATGGACCGAAGTTTAGCTGAGCAGGATCTGAGTGATTTATCAGAAGGACTTGAAGGCAGAAGCAAGAATCCAGTTTCATTGTTAATCGATGCCTTGGAACATCCATACGCTGACCTTGGAATGGAGTTTCCGAGTCTGATTGAATGGAGACATGACGAAAATAAAAAAGTTAGTATTTTATTATTATTTTTCTGTCATTGGGAACAGATATATAATTCGCAGTTATATCTGGGTCCAGATAATTAGATCTCTTGACTTCTCATTTCTAGTACACATTAGATGTAATTACAATAGCAGCTCTGAGCTCATACTAAAAACATTGGATACGTCGCTTACCAAAAATGCGAAGTTAGGACACCATGAATAATGAATATCTCTGGTGCGAAATTTAATACAGTGTCTAGTTAGTGGTTGGTAGTGGCTATCAGATATGCATGTTAATAGAGTTTATTAAAAAGAAAATTGATAATTAATAATTGCAAGAGTATTATATAACACGTGTTATCATTTTTTTTTTTTTTATTTATAGACGCACAGTAATTTTAGCTAATTATATCTGTAATTTCACTTTTAGGAGTAATTATTTTATTGTATAGATATAATTACTAATGTGGTCACTTCAAAATTTGATCGGTCACTGTAGATTAAGTCCTGGTTTTTTAATGGCTCGTGAGGAACCGCCCCTTTGTGAGACGTGTAACACTCGTGTTACCGTTTCGCATATTTTAATAGAGTGTGTTCAGTTTAGGGACACAAAACAGCAGATCGGATTGTCAGGTGATCTGTCGGTTGTTTTAGGAAATGATCCTGACAATGTCGATCTGCTGTTTCGATTTTTAAAAGAAACCGGTATTGAACGGTTTATTTGATTTTATTTATTTGTATACATTTAGGCCCCTTTACAGCCTAAATGTTTTTTTTTTCTTTATATCACTACATTATATTATATGACACATTTTATTTGTACCTATTATGATTTTATTTTGTTGTGTGTCAACTTTTGATTTTGTATTGATTTTGCTTTGGTTTTATTGTTTTTGCTTTTCTTTTGTTTACTTCTTTATTTTTAGACGCTAATGACCTCTGTTGTCGAGCGTCTATAATCTACAATTCAATTCAATTCAAAATTTGAAATGTTCACATAATTACAGATACAAAGAAAAATAACTAAAAAGTCAAATTAGCTAAATAAGTAAGTGAGTATAATAATAATTTGCTTCTTATTAAGACGTTGGTTTCAATTTGCTATGAAAAACTAAAAACAAATACTAATTGTCTTGACATTTTAATTTAATACTCGAGAATGTTGTTTTCGCAATGTTGTGCAATTGTATAGGCAACCTAAATTGCAGAAGAAATGCAAATAATTGTGAACTAATTAACATTTTATTTCGAAATTTTATTTGTTATTTTCTTATATATAAGCTCAATTATTAACTTTAGTGTTTTTTTTATCTACTACAGATTTTTGTAACTATTTTTTTTTTACATGAAGTGTATAGGCAGCCAGTTTCACATATGCTAATAAGGGCTATCATGTTTAGTAGATAGTCCAGGGAAATTAGACATTGCATTTCTAGTCCAATGAAATGTTACATAAGGCTTACATTTTGAGTAGGACAAGATTTTAAGTTTAAAATTGAGTTATTAGAGACACTTTTTTCGTAAATTGAATAATTGAAAAGATATGCCTTATAGAAGAATATTTTTTATTTTTCTATTAAAATTGAAAGAAAAAAATGATTTTTTTTCTTTCAATTTTAACAGAAAAACAAAAAATAAGGCATATCTTTTCAGTTATTCAATTTACGAAAAAAGCGTCTCTAGTAAAGTTGTAGAGAATTCGATTGTAAACACAAAAAGTCTCTACTAATTTTCTGTAAGAAATACCGTTACGGAAAAACAGTGCAAGACCTGTCAGCACCCCTTTTTCAAAACGTCACAAACATTCCTGGCGCGTTTTAAAGTCACGTGATATTTTTTAAATTTTTATACATTTTAATTAATTTTTAGTAATTTATCTATGGCTTTAAAAAAAAATTTCTTTTCGTTTTTCAATATTATTTATGTTAAATTATTAGAAAAAATTAAAAAATTAATATTTTTTTTTTAATTTAAATGCCTAATTAGCTTAAAGTTCAATTTAAAAATAAAGGTACAAATCATAATGTTAGATCATCAGGAAGTACCATAATTCCGTTACGTACGAATCGAAGGGGAGGAAGCCGCGGTTACTTAAGTAAATAAAACTATGAATCGTAGAAAAAAATGTTTATACAAAAGTTGTAGAGAATTTTATTCTCTACAAGATTGATAATAACCATTTTTTACTAAAAATGAAACGGAACCGAGAAATTCGCAAAAAATCGTTTCTCGTGACCTTTAACTCCCCCTAAAATTTTTAGCGGCACTCGGATCAATGGGAACTTTTGACATTTTGTTTAGAACCACAATATCAAGGTTCATACCAAAATTCAGCTTTCCCCTAATTTTTCCGAAGTTGGACTTTCTTTTTGTCTAAATTCCCTGGATTATAGAGTGTAGTATTTTTTCGATAATACGAACAAATAGTATCGCCACTGTTTGTTTATTCAAAATACACAGCTAGTCATGAAAATTTTTAAGTAAAATATTATGTAATCCAACGTTTTGCACCGTTCTTTTTTCTGTATAATATATTTATTATGTATTAGCTACTGCAGTAGTGCAAATGAACTATTTACCGTTTAGTGTTAATAATGTGAAATTTGATAATTGTTGATTTATTATTTTTAGATTGACCATATTGTTCTGGGTAAAGGACCCCCTGGCGGATCTTGGCATAAAATGGATCCAAACATTCTAACGCTGTCCTTGGGATCTTGGATGGCGCTTCCCGGATTGCCATATAATTCAGGAAGAGATTCCAGAACATCAGCTGGACAAGTAGCAAAATATTATACAGATTACGTAAACACAATGGATTTGGGGAAATATTTTCGTAACAGCGTTATTGTAACATCAGTTAAGCCTGTTGTTAAGTGTTGTAAAAGTAAGAATAGAACGGAAAATGCATTCTTAAACAAAATTAGGTGTAGCGGTACGCTCGATGCAACAATTAAAAGAAATTTAGATTTTAGTAGTAGTAATAAAAGGAGAGACGACAGTGCTAATGAGAGAAATCTCACTTTTAATGATAATAGTTGTGATAGTGAAAATATTTTTTGTGATAGAAGCGATTTTTGTAATGAAGATAGCAATACATTCATAGTTGATAAAAATACTAACGAAAATTTCGTTGCTAAATGTGATATAGATGATAGAGAAAATAATTTTACATTTGGAACGTTCGACAAATGTAACGATAATAACGATGAATTTGTCGATAGAAATGAAACGTTCGAGGAGTCGATCGCAAATTGCAATACGAATTTTAACGAAACATTCGGAAAAATCGAAACGTCGTCTTGTTTTGGAAAGTGTGATAAAATAACCAAAAGTGAAACTTCAAATTTCCAAAATTACAGTGGGAACAAAAAGTTTTTGTTTACTAAATCTCGCAGCTGTGATTTTTATCAGCATCCAAAAATGAAAAACAAACATAAAAACAGTGACAATAAATATTTATTTTGTAATAAAATTAAGAAATCACCGACATCTTACGAGGAAATGGATGTAGATTTGCCGACAGATAAATCACATGAACGTTTAAACATAGATTGCGAATGTGAAAACAGTTGGCTAGTAGAAGGTTACGAACAGGAGTCGGGTGAACGTTTCGTTTATTTCACGAAAAATGTAATTCTAGCTACGGGATCAAACGATACACCAAACAGGCTGGGCATACAGGGTGAAATGGAAAACAAATCGTGGTTGTTGCATGATCTACGCGATTTGGAAGACGCTTTAGACAAAATGACCGAAGAAGAACGAAGTGGTGAGTGCTCATTTATTTATAATTGAAAATTATACGATCCAACATTCCTACTAGCACAGTCAGTAGAGATTTTGAGATCGAAATAAATCTGATAGTTTAGAAAATTGATGAAAATATTTATTTAGGCGGCCTATTTAATTAGGCAAAGTATAATTACTGAGTACTCTAATGAAAAATCGCCATTTTAAAAAATTTGCACTTTTATTTTACTTTTTTTTTTGCGACTTTCATGGGAAGTATTTAATTTATGAAATTAAATTTATGAAGCTTAAAGCTGATTAAATTCTGAAATCAACGCGGTTTTTCCGAGTGCAGTGGTTTCAGAGTTTAATTTAGTTTTTATAACAACCTTCATTTTGATAAATTAAATAACATTTCATGAATATCTTAAAAAACTGAAAAAGTGATTTTTCAAAATTGTGCCGTTTCATTTGAATCGTCGAAAATTGAAATATTTTACACTAAAGTGATCCTTATTGCCCACTATTTCAAAGAATATATTACATTTTACCTAGGTTGGATTATTTTTCCATGAGTCATGCCTATACAATTTTTCGGTGGTAGAAGGCATTTTTAAGAGTAGTTTTTTAAGGTGGAAAGAAATTTAAAGTAAAAAATTATCTGGACGTCAATTATTTCAAACTGAAATGTCAATATCCACTTTTTAACTTTAACTAAACTTTTGAAGCTATTTTCTAGTTAAATTTTCAATTATATTGTAGATTTAATATGTATGTCACATCTGAATATGTTAGTACCTACATTTATTGTAAAATGTCAATATTAGTGGCTAATGGATCGAATCTAAATTTTTGTTAAATTCAAATCTAGATTTTGAGCCCAAAATAAAGCTTAATGCCTCTGTTTATCACATTTCAGCGTTATTATTATTATTTTTGTAATACAATTTGCAAAATGTTATTACAAGTTACAATTGAGATTTTCTTCAAAAAAATGAATCTGTTTAACATTTTACATAATTTAAGAAGAATTACATTTGTGGATTTCCAATTACAGTGGGATGTAAAAGTGTTCTAAAAATCAAGTTGGGTGGGAAAATTCTGAACATTTTATATTGTTTTTGATAAATATATATCACTCTTGAAGGAATAAATAAATAAATTATTACTAAATTTCCAAATGTATATTATAATACCAGTTATAAAAAAATTCTGTCTAAGTCTGTGGTGACTTTGACAGAATTTTTTTATCATCAGTTTTCTTTATATTATCTACTTGGTATCAAGCCACAAAAGGAGACTTTATAAGCCATAATAATTCTTTTGTTTTGTTACAGTATGTGATCCAGTTATGGTAATCGGAGCTGGTCTCAGTGCAGCCGATGCTATTATTGCATCGCGTTTTAGATCCATTCCAGTCTTACATGTATTCCGTCGACGTAATGTTGCGCTCGACAAACAACTACCGGAAAATATGTACCCAGAATACCATAAGGTAAGCGAGCAAACGGTTTTTGTTATTTATTTATTTTTTTTTATTGCTTTCTTCATATTTTTGCTGGAAATTAGTAATTTATTAAGTTTCACACTTATTTTTCTTTTTTTTATATGCGGGATATTGCTCTATATTAATTAGTATAATTGCAGTAGGTGTATTTGATTGCTAGATAACAGTCATATAACGTAACTCAGAAAAGCTGGAAAAATCGTTCTTTATCATTTAGTTTATTATTTACTGCAAATTAAGAGAAACGTGCAATACAGGCACACAACAGCCCTGCATGTATTTTTCTTTTCTTTTCTAAAAAAACTTTTAACAAAAATGGTATTATGATTGTTTTTTTTTTATGGTTCCATAGCCACAAGGAACTCTTATAATTTCGTCATGTCCGTCCGTCTGTCAGGTCCCATTGCTCCTGAAATTTACAACCGATTTTGATGTAATTTCATAGAAAGATGTCTTTTACGTCTTTTCGGCCTGAAAAATTTTACCCAAGGTACGAAATCAAGTTATTTTTGGTCTGCGCATGCGCGACTTTCATTTTTCATTACTGGTATAATTGGTCAGCTTTTGTCTTCGAAAACAAGTATGAAACGAGTCACTTTCAATGCACGTATTACAAAAAAAATATGTTGTCAGTCCAGGCCGGGTTATGACTTAAGTAAAATTCATTCAACAGGATGTAATTTAAGTTGATATAAATTCGAAACAGTGCGGCCCCCTAACCAATTTGATAAAAAATTTAATATGCCCTCTAACCACAGATATGTCTGCTTTTACACTGTTCAAAATTAATTCTTTGCAGTTTGTTCACATTATTTGAAAACATTGAAACTTTGTTTCATTGTTCAGTTTGCGCAATTTTTATTTCCCACCTCTACTATGGTAGGGAAGTAATGGATTTAGTCCGAAAAAAATATTTCGAGATTTTAACAGATCTTCACGTTTTGTGACCGTAGCAATCGTTTAAGATCATTTTCTGACTGATGTCTGTATGTATATATGTATGTGTGTGTATGTGGTCAATTTTTCGCCTTTGATATCGTAAAAACGGAACAACATACGGCCATGCCGATTGTTCTATTGTGTTTATCAGCCTTTAACTTAGATCTGATTAGATTTTGAGTCAAATCGGTTCAGTGGATCCTGAGATATTAAAAAAAACGTTCTCAATGTCACGTATTAACATAGGTAAAAAAAAATATAAATGAATTCTAGATGTTAGAATATGAAAAAAATGTAAATATTTTTTTTCTCTAAAATGTACAGTTTTCGAGAAAAAAAATATTTTACTAAAAAAAATAAAAATTATATGTAAATCAAGGTAACCATGATTTTTGCTATATTAAGCTAGCCATCACTAGATCACTAAACAAAAAAGAGGGCCATGCTTTTTTTCAAAGAATAAAAAAAGAGTGTTTATTTTTTGCAAATATTTACTAGGTGGGAAGTATAGGACTGATCATCAGTCGAATTTTTTCATTGTTTACTCAATATTTATATCTAAGTTTTACCATTACTGTATCATTTTTTAAGATAACATTGATTAGGTATTTTTTGTACCGTTATTAAAAAATAGAATTATGAAAAACTAATGTAAATCGAATCTTGATTTTTTAGGTTCATCGTATGATGTCCAATGGTGGCTTGACTTATCCGTATTATACATCGCTACCTGAACACAATTTGGTTGAAGTTCATCCAGAAAACAAAAAGGTTAAACTTATCAACCATATGACCGGCGCTTTCACCGTTCACCAAGTTTCTTTCGTTGTCGTTTTGATTGGATCTCGTCCAGATTTAAGCTTCTTGTCACCAGATCTAAAAATCGGACAAAAAAAATCACAGCCAATTGATTCCAAAACAAATCCAGCTAATATCAATCCTTTTACTCATAAGATCAATAATCAAGATGGATTGTACGCTCTTGGACCTTTGGCTGGTGATCACTTTGTTAGGTTCATATCGGGCGGAGCACTAGCAATTACATCAGATCTGTTGGAACGAAAGAAGGAATGAATATTGAAACTACCAAATTTCCTGAAAAATATCCTATAGGATGTGTCTATTTACCGTATACTGATGGATAACATGTAAAGCTTGCTTTTTAATTTACATATATATATCCTTGCGTGTAGCGTTGTGGATTTGAAGAGTTTCATTTATTTATGATAACGTAAAACATTAAACATTCTCTGTTACCTTTGATATTGAAAATTGATGTCAGCAATTGAAAGACAAACAGCTGTTTCAATGGCACAGTTTAAATAAGCAAAAAAAAGAGTAAAACAACGTAAAATTGAATATACAATTTTTAAATGGATTCTCAGTAATAAAAAATGTTCTCGAAATAAAAACAATGGTTTCATATGGCACAGTTACAATAAACAAAATAAAAAGAGTAAAACTGGACAAAAATCGAAAATACGAATTTTTTTATTAAATATTAAATTTTACTATAAAAGGATTTACTGTAAAAGAATTTTAACTTAATAAAAAAAGGCATGTGTCGCGGCATACATGACCGAAGTGGAACTTCTTATGTATGAATAATATAAAATTCAATTAGGGTTAGGAGCACTTATACACTGTGCGTCTTGCCAAGCGCGGAAATCGAACGACTTGCAGCTGGCTGTTTCAGGGTACGTATGTACCGGTAGACTGAGCTGGACCACGGTCCGACTAAACACAATCATCACAACTGCCGTTCGAATGTATCTACAGACTATACCATATAACAAATTCACAGACCCCGCGGAAGAGGAGATGCATTCCAAACAATCTTTTCCATTCTGCATTCTTTGTTTCATCGAGCTAGAATTAAGCCTTCAAATCTTCGCGGCAGTGGCGCCGCATAAGAAGTTTCACTTCAAAATAATTGTTAGTGATATTGAAAGTTATAGTTAAGATTAGAAAGGAAGATTTTGATGAGAGTGGGGGCGCCACTGTGGAGGTCATTAATTGTTTTATAGTACGCGCTAGTGATGTAATGAATGTTCGAATTCTTATGTTTTTGAATATTCGCATTCGCAAAAAACATGCAAACGTTTTATATCAGAAAAAAACCATATGAAATCAATTGAAATAAATACCTAATATTTTGTAACATTGTTATTTTTAAGTCGTAGCCATTTAACAAATAAAATCAATCGGTTTGGTTTGAATCATCTGTTTTCGGTGAGGGAATGTCTGCTTGTGCAACTGTGTCGTCAATGACGGCGGCAAATTCGAAAAATTGCATTCGTGAATGTTGAAAATCAATATTCATTACATCACTAGTGCACAATTCCGGAAAGAACCGATAGGCAATTGGATGAATGTGATGGACTGGTGCAGCCACAGGACCGCCAAAAAAATAAAAAGGCTCTCACTATAATTTTGTTTTGTACTTTTTGTCAATGAAGTTGCCCAGTAGTAAGATGATTAGTCAGTCTGGGCCTGATAGTATGTACACTGTGCAGTGGTAATCAAAAATTAAGGCCTAGAAGAATCTAAGCTGTTGAAAGTAACAATACTGTTTTTTTAAATTTTTAGAGCTCTAAAAACTAATAGTTTTAGAATCATTTTATATGGAATGGAGTATTCTTCCTTTAAGTCGGTGCTCAATAAGTCAGCTCGTTCTCTTCTAGACTTCACTGTTTTTGGCTTTTACAAGTTTCTAACCTATGAGTCACGAATCATCATATATAATCTACTTAATATACAGTGCACGTCTAAGTGCCCCCCCTCCCGTATTATCTTTTGAACGAATTGAATTAAGTTCGGGCAAAATCAAAGTAAAAACTTATCACATAAACTATCTTTTGAAGATAAATTTGTTTTTAGAAATTCAAAGATGGAGCCTGGGGTAATATCATGTTTTAAAAGGCATGTCAATTACCTACACACTCATTTAGCGTCCATTCTCTAGTTACGGATAGATTCAAAACAGAATAAAATGCAGGCAAGTCGAACATTTTAAGGAAACAAAATTTTATTTATTTATTTATTTGAAAAATAGTTTTTGGTGATAAGATTTCATCTCGCTTTTGTCCGAATTCTAACTCAATTATTCGTTCAAAAGTTAAGATGGGGGAGACATTTATGTTTGCGCACTGTATAAACCCGAAAGTTTGTTTGTTTGTTTGTTTGGAAAAGAAAACCAACTATAAACTAGTGTTGGTAAATTAATTTTAACCCAGAGGGTGTGAAGTAGGGCTTATTCGAATAATAGATGTTTTGGTATTTCCTCTGAAATCGCCTCAGTTAGAAACATGAAATTTGACACGAGTGTTCTTTGTTAAAATAGAAAAGATACATATTTGACTAAATGTTGATATTCGCGTCCCAAGGGGTGAAAACGAGGGTGTACACTACCTTAAAGGATACGTATCTTTGAAATCGCTTAAGCTAGAAAAATGTGGAACTTTTAAAAAATATTCTTTAAAAATTATAAAAATACATGTTTAGAAAAACTAGCAGAATAAATGAATGGCTTGGGGGTGGGCTTTTTAGTATACTACCACTATTCGGATTGAGTAAAAGCTGGCATTCTAAACTTCACTCGGATGAAGCCAGATAGAACAGCTAGTCCCTATAGTACCTACATAACCTGGCTTAGTAGACAAATTGAATGTGTATATTAATATGTATGTTAGATTTGGAATGAGAGTAGAGCATATAAATGGGTACATGTTAAGTAACCAATTACTCTATCTACAGCTCCATAGTCGCGGACTTTATGCTCGGTTTCTGATACGACTTTTGGCTTGAAATCTAAATTTAAAAAAAGCAATTTATTTGCAACTAAATAAAGATCTCCATTTAGTTGAAAAGACAAATGACAATCTTAAATCTAGTTTTAAAGCTGAGAGTCGTATCAGAAACCCAACATTGGTGGAAACTACAAGTACTAACATATGATAACTTGAAATCTGTTAGCTAACAATGTAAATGTCTTTGAAATTGACAACAATTTTTTTTTTTACAAAAAATAAATATCAAAAATTTGCCAAAAATCTTTTGTTTCTTTTATTACTGTGCTATAATAATATGATACTCGACAATTATTTGAGCACTGACAACGCTTCTTAATTTATAAACTCAAACAACTTTAACACTTGATGGTCGTCCATAAATTATGTAATGCTCTTGAAAGGGAGGAAGGGGTGACCGCCAAATTCTACATGGCGTTACAAGAGAGGTGGGTGAGTTATATATTATTGTTAGGCCACACGGGACACACTGTTCCCTCTCTTAAAAAATTGATAGGAGTTGATTGTTGTCACTGATCGTCAGATTTTAATACTGGGATGTGAAAAGTTACGTAACCATTGAGAGGTTGGAGGAAAGGTCAAGCTGAATCCCTACATGGTGTAAACATGGGTGGGGGGGGGTAAAACACAGGAAAAAACGTTACATAGTTTATGGACGACCCCTTTACTTTTAACAACTTTATTTAAAATAAATGTTTATTGTTTGTGGCACTGGTACTTTTAAAAATATATAAAATTGCATATTGTAACAGTATATAGAGTTTATGATTCTGTAACTTTAGAATCTTAAATATTTTATGAAAAGTTTGGAAGTAAATTTAACAATAAATATTTATACAAATTACACCTAATTTAAACGTGTGTTTAGAAATGTGTGAAAATATGTAATAATTTGATTATTCACGTAGACATGCAGTGACATCTTTCGGTCTGAAAAAAGACCGCTTTGTATTTATAGATGTGTCAAATGATCTCGGAAAAACTCATATGCGCAGGCGCGAATGTTGCATTTGACACTTAAGAAAGCAGCAAAAAAATGAAATTAAGATCTGTTATGCTTGCTTTTTGAATTTTGAAAAATTGCACATCTTAAATTTTATAATATTTGAAATATCCAATTTTATGAGTGTAATGCAATTTGATGAGTGTATTTTGATTGTTGATTAGTGCACAAAAAAATAAAACGGTCAAGTGCGAGTCAGACTCGCGTGTAGAGGGTTCTGTACTATTCCGTTTCCCGTGGGAAATTAAATACTTAAGATTTTCGTTTTGGTTTTCCTGTAAACTATGAGTGAGGCCCCGTATTCCCTATTTTTACAAAATTTTAGGCTCAGTAGTTTCGGAGATAAGGGAGGGAAAGATCAGACGGACAGACAGACTGACAGACACGAGAGTGATCCTATAAGGGTACCGTTTTTTCATTCCGAGGTACGGAACCCTAAAAATTCTTACGTTCTTTTAGAAGGAACTCTGAAATCAATGGTGTAGCGCATAAATAAACAATATTTTCCCCCAAAACACCAAAACAATATAATCTGATTTATAGCAATGGCCTTTTGAAAAAATACCATTTGGTTTTTTACATTCTTTTAGAATAATATATTTTGATAAATGTATTTTCATCAGATGCATTTTTTTATCTATTGGTTGAATAATATTTTATAAATAGAACTTATTTATTATGACATAAATCAACTTTTTTGTTATTGTTTTATCATTTTTATTGTAGAAAGAGAGTTGAATTGATTGTTCTTGTTAAAGAGTAAATAAAAAAACATTTATTTTTATGTGAAATCTGATATTTTTAATTCTATTTCCGACTTCTATTCCTTAATTTTACAGTCCTTCCTTATTTTTAAAAAAAGTAATTGAGTCTGTTCACAAAGAAGCCGCATTTTATACAATTTTGTTACTGCGTTTCTTTTTAAACTTTTCTTTAGTGAGTCAATTAAGTACAGTAGTACGTATTGGTACCGAATACATATATTGATTTTTCTTAATTTACCTCAGTCCACTTATAGATACGCTGCCGGGGTGTATGTAAATTCAGTGGCACTGTTAATAAAATTATCTGAATGCATTCTTAATCAGAAACAATTTAACTTCACTAAAATTTTTAAACGCCATTAATTATGATCAGGGCCGGATTAACCATGTCGGGGCCCCTAGGCAATGCAATTCTCGGGGCCCCTTTTCAGCCGTTTGAAAATGATCAGCTCTTTTCAAGTTGATGAAGGTAGCGTATTGTATGATTCATACAATACGCCACGTAACGCATCCATATTATTAGTTCTACTACTCGATACTAGATGGTTCTTTTCTATAAGTATGAAGTATTTCATCAACTGACAGCATGCGTCGAAAAAAGCAATAATACCTATTGTCATTGAGGATACAAATTTTCCGATTAAATTTTCACTCTATGAAACATTTTCAATTTCTTTTGTGCGCGCGCGGGGCCCCTAGCCGATATGGGGCCCCTAGGCAGTTGCCTACTCTGCCTAATGGTTAATCCGGCCCTGATTATGATGTGTGAACATCTTTACGCCCCCCGCCTCAAGAAAACAACAATATATCCCAGGCTATAGTGTACATATCTTTCATACGGAATGCGAGTGATGATCAGTTGCAACTTGCAGGCGTTTTTTTATTTATATAGTACCTACTCGTATATTGCAGTGCAGGCGCCAAAGGTCCTTCTGTTTGCCAAATATGAGTACCGCAAACTGTTTTGTGATACGTTCACCTGAGGCCTAAACTATAAGAAAACACAATTTGCCGGGCCTCCGTGTGGTCCATTCCACCCCTAAAGAGGTTAATGTGTTTTTTGGTCTTATTAAAACCAGGGATGTTACAAATGTGGTTTTTTTTAATATTTTTAACAATAAAGGTGACTTCTGATTGGTGAATATTAAATTTTCGTGAAATTAAGTAAAAGAGATTGTAATTTATTATCATTTTTATTAAGAAAGTCAGTATTTTCATTACTTACTTAATAATCAAATTATGGAATTGGTAATAGTAATTTATGCAACTAGTGGCGTAATTGACGGATTATATGACAGTCGCGATTTTGCGATACGAGCCTAAGGTTACGTTGCATTTATACCAGAACGAGTGTGTGTCTACCGCGCGAGCCGAAGGCGAGTGCGGTAATCACACAAGTTCTGGTATAAATGCAACATAACCTTAAGAGAGTATTGTAAAATCGCGACTGTCAGATCCGTCACTTTAGCCACGCGTTACATACAATATTTTTTTCAACAACTGTTTCAAAAGCTCAATTTTAAGCAAATAAAACACAATTTGGATAAATATTTTTTTAGTGACATTAGAGCAAAGTAATATATAAAGTATTTTATCACGCACGTATGTTATAAAGTAAAACAAAACAGTATTATTTTATAACACGAAGTGCGTTAAAATTTACTTTGAACACTACCGTTCGAACGCATCAGAAGCTTCCATAAAGAATCACTTTTCAAACGGTACACAGTCATCTTAAATTGTACTTTTGATGCAAGTGTTGCAAAAATTATATTACTTCACTTGCGCGTTCAGCCGAATTCTCGATCCCTATTGGCGAAGTAGCCAAACGATTCGAGCACGCATCATGCCGGGCCCGTGTCCAATGATCCGCTAAAGTTCCGCAACGATTGTTGCAGATGCGAATTCAGATGTCAAAAATGATGCGGATGCAGACGTCTGCAACATTCCTATTTGAAACATGAAATTTGAAGAATACATTCCTTTTATAACGTAGGCACACACTAAGAAAGGATTTTTCAAAATTCCACCCCTAGAAAGGTGTAAAGGGGTAAGTGTGTTTTTTCAGAATTATACACTCTGTCCATACTATTGATTTTTGAAATATTAAATTTGGAAAATAGATTCATTTTATGACGTGGGCACCCACTAAGAAAGAATTTTTCAAAATTTAACTCCAAAGAAAGGTTTTTAGGTCGGACTCACAAGCCCCCAGTTTTTCTGGATACGGCTGTGAAAAGAGATACCTACCTAATAATTGCTATTGCATATTTACAGGGAAAAGTTCCATGAGGTAGTCTTACCATTTTTATCTTTTCTAATTTTATAGCCTTGTGAAATTGACAAACCATGTTTTAAAATTCATATCAATAATAATATTAAACTTAAATATGAGTTTTTAATTACATATTACTATCTGGAATTCTTAATGAACAAACTTACAATAATTAATAGGTACCTATTTCTAGAATTATATTTTTTTATTTGGAACAAGAAAGTAGGTAATCAATATTTTAAAAGTCAATTATGGTTCATAAAATAGTATAGGTACAGCAAGTAAAATTCGAAAGTAATTTTCCGATTAGATCTTTTTATCGCTATTTACTGTCTATTTTCAATAATTTCATTTAATATTCGATTTCCTGAATAGATAATTCAAGTAGATATTATGTTAAAATAAAAAAAAAAAAACAAAAATTAAGGGAGGTTTATATCATTTTTATCAGCTTTTATTTAACTTGCTGTGTTAGTTAGTATGTGTGGGTCATATCTTGCAAGTCAATTTTGAACGACTTCCACGTATCCGATCGATTTGAAATTTTGTACACATATTCCGATGACAATACAGGAATAAATCGTTTTTGGAATTAAATTCAACCCTTAAGGGGTTCAAACGGGGATGTAGGGTTTTTTTGACTAATCAACGCCCAGGCCAAATCGCTAAAGCTAGAAACTTGAAATTTGGACAGTAAGTATAGGTTTAAAAACAAAATAAAATATAGTTACTTCTTACCACAACAGTTTTATTGATGGATGTACAAATGTACATCCATCAATCAAACTGTTGTGGTAAGAAGTAACTATATTTTATTTTGTTTTTATTCCAACCACAGTGCTCATATATTATATTTTTAATAAGTATAGGTTTCTTTTCTGACTTAAGTATTTACTAAGAAGGGATTTTTCAAAATTCAACCCCTACGAACTCCTACGGTGGTCAAAAGGGGGTAGAATTTTGAAAGACTAAAATGAACAAAATAAAATATTAAGTAGAAAAAAAACTTTTTAGAGACAAGTATTTAACCTTGAAAATTCAAATATAAGCCGCAGTGACGCATTAATGATGATTGTTGTATTGTGTTTGTTGGTCACCAAAGAACTGGCATAAACACATTACCTACAAATAGTGTAATGCGTTCAGGGCTGTAGAAAGAAAGAAAAATTATCATGTACCTAATTATATTATCATTTATCATAGCTTTTGCCTGCGTCATTTTTTCCCTATGTGGAATCAATGAGTTGGACGAATATGCGAATAATTCGGGCACCTGCAAGATCAACTCCCTTCCCCCCGTTTTCGAAGTCGCTGAACCCGAATATCATGTTAAAAAAAAGTTTTTATCCGTGCCCACCCTTTCAAATGGCCAAAAACCACCCATTTTTTTCGGTTTTCGCGCACGGACGAACGATAGCATGGTTTCTGATGGAAATTGTTGATGATTTGACCGAGGTCCGGAATATAACACAGGAAGAAGAATTATGGCAGGGACATGACCGTGACTACCCTTGGGGGTCGATTCTACCCTCTCAAGGGATGGAAAAGTGGTTTCATCTAGTTTGAACGACCCTTGTTTTCGAGGATTCTAATTACAAAAAAATAGTTTCAGATGCAGAGTTTGACTCTTTCTACCCCCTCAAACGGACAGAAACCTCGCATTTTTCTAATGAGTTTAAGGCTTAATTGGCCTTAACTGATGTGAAAAAAATTGAACCTATTTCTATAAATAACCAAAAAATTCAACATCCAAAATAATTATGTGTAACAACTTTTCTGTAAGATGTAAAAGTACCTACGTTTGATTCAAATCATACTAATATAATATGTACCTATCATTCATTTGTTGTAGGTACTTAACATCATTACACCATAAAAAACAAATTCTGGAAAACAAAATACCAACAAGAAAACGAATTTACTGACAGAAATCTCGTTAAAATATTTTTAAGTTATGTTAATTCTAGATCCAGGCACCCGAGTTCTTACCATATCTTGCTCAATTTGCAATGGACACGCCCATGGGCGCCGACAGAATTGATTCCAAGGGGGTGCAAAATCATTGTCGTGAAATGCAACCGTGCCACTGCAGGAGAATTTTTTTTAAGGTTACGTATTCCTAAGTAATTAAGAAAATTACTAAGTAATAGGTAAGTATTTAAAAATATCAACTAAAAGACTTTTTCGGTGATATTTCTTCTTTTCCCTTTCCCGGATTTTCTATTTTTCTTTTCTCCGTCTCTGCTTCAAAGGGGTACAAATGTACCTCCTTGCACTCCTATCGCGGTGCATATGGACGCGCTGCAAAAATTTTCAAATGTCTTAACATGCGCTTCCTAACAATAGATCATATATTTTGCTCAAATAAACGGTTGTGTTTTAATTTAGACTTTGCGAAAAATAATTAATTAATTCCGTGATTTCACCTTGGTAGTGATTAATGATTATTAAGTAGGTACATATATTATGCAGTAATTTGCGTGAAATACAGTTATTTTACGTAATTTGAAGATGTCAAGGAACTTAGCCATATCCAGGGTCGGCGTAATGTAAAATGTAATATCTTTTTTTTAATACGCGTATGATTAGTAAAACAGCTTGAACAACGATTCGCCCACCGTTTTCACCGCGCGGTCCGGGTTAGGTATATCGACGCCCTGACATTTTTTACCAAAAGTCATGAATACCACGTCGTGGAGACGAAGATTATACGAGTGCGACTGTCGTAATGTGATCAATTAGTTTTTATCTTTCTATTTTATAGGCCAAAACTTACATAATCATGGCATATAACTTTAATGTTATATGATAAATCATCATCAATTTAAACCACTTGTCGTCACTTTATTAACATGAACCCACACTTATCAGTATTCTATCCATGCTAAATTTAAAAGTCCTTTAT
Source organism: Mongoloraphidia duomilia (assembly GCA_039654895.1). Classification (NCBI taxonomy): domain Eukaryota; kingdom Metazoa; phylum Arthropoda; class Insecta; order Raphidioptera; family Raphidiidae; genus Mongoloraphidia; species Mongoloraphidia duomilia. The sequence goes on along the minus strand of CM077525.1, from coordinate 22,377,015 downwards.
TGGTTGCATTATTGTTATGCACTTCTTTTTTACATGTACTCAGCTCAGGCATCAGTTCATTGGTGTTTAGAGTGAAACATTTGACGTGCGACTCTCTCTTACTTATTTTGTCGTCATGAGATCTTTCCAAATATGGCAAGTTGTATGAAAGTTATTTAAACCTGTAGTTTATAGATATATATATTATATATTTACCTGACTTGAATTTAACACAAGACGTGGGCTGACGACTTGGAAAAATATTTTTCAGTAAGCTATGTTTGTACAGAAGAACAGATGGTCACGTCATTAACTATTAATACATTTAAATCTAATACATATTTAAATGGAAAGAAATATTATTTTAAAGTAAATTAAAATATGTGTTTTCGATTTTTTATAACATTATTTACTTTAGATGGTCCAGGGACAACTAGATCATTTCAGTTCAAAATGCTGTTCAAATGTCCAATGTCCATGAACCCTGATAAATTCATTGGTAATTTAATTTTAGTGGTCTAATAATCCACAATCAAATCTACAAGTTGAATTCTCGATTACCTACTCAGTTTCCTTTAGACTAATTTTTTTCGTTACATAACCGCGGTCAACGTAACAACTTTACAATAAAATATTGTGATATTACTTGAGCTGAAGTCATCAAAGGCATCAATGTATAAAGACATACATCCTCATTAATAATTACATGAACCGGCGGCGGCAGCTGGTATCACTGTATCAGTGTATCACCTATTTTCAGTAAGCTGCTATGAAAGCAAGATTTTGTTTTTAACAAAATAATGAACTGACAGATTAGTCTATACGTTAATATAGTATGCAATTAATTAAGTGATTGATAAGTTTCCGAATAATTAACGTGTTTTTGTAGCAAAAAACTTTTTATGAAACCAGTCAATTATGCAAACTCAAAGAAATCATATAAATTTGTTACTGATGACAGATGAAGTCAGTGGCGACGGATACGTGAGGGCATCGGGGTTCGGGCACCCATTGAAACTTTTTAATTGGGGCGCCGCTCCCATTAAAGAAATAAGAAAATTCGAACAAATAATTAGTTTTAAATATTTAAGTCATTGAGTATCCAGTAGAAACCAAATTCTTCAATCGACCAAGATTGTTTTTTATATGTTTCGAGTGGTGAAGATGAAAATAATGCGCATATGGTGTTTACTTCTAAACAAAATTGCCGCTACTGGGCTGAGCAAAAACCACAATTTAAAACCGCTGCATGATCGCAAAGTCATCGCACGATCGGTGTTTGATCGTCATTTGTTATCATAAGACCATATTTTTCAAAGAATTTAAGAAAATGGCGAAACCCTTACTGCATTGTTTATAGAGCATGGAGTATAGCTTAGAGGTTGGGACTTGGGGGTGGTCACTTAAATGAAATAATTTTTAAAAATTGAAATTGCATATTAAAATGTTGTTAACCATCTTAAGTTTGTTTCATTATTCATTGCTCCATATTCTAACACCAGATCTTTAAAAATAGGACGTGATACCAGTTGCTGAACCCGGTATATACATAAAATAGTAACGGGATCTCTGCTTGTACTTTTTTTCTTGCGGGTTTTCCGCATATTTTATATGATACGCTAGACGGGAGAACGCATTTCTAGAATTTTTGTCTCCCTGTCACTAGAGAATGGCTTTTGACAATGTCTATTGATATTCAAACTTAAAGTATATAGGGCACTTTTTATTCGGCTATGATCGTGTTAAGAAAAGATTCTTGTTAAAACGCGAGCTAAGTCGCAGGTAAACACCAGTAATTGATAAGTCTCGTTGCTAAATATACGACAGTATAAAAGTCAGATTTCTTTTTAAAAAACGAATATTCTAAACCGAATGGACCAATTAATAATTTTTTTTATTGATGACATCATCGCATCAAGTAAGTAAGTAGGTACCTACTACATAAGTTGGCAGTTGCTGGCCTTAAAAGAGTTTATGACCAGCAAATTGTTGCCATAAAATTGGGAAAGATACACTCAAAAGTCAAAGGTATATTAAGTAATCTATCTTACATAATCAGAGGCGCCGACTTTTGTGAATCTCCAGGGGGGCCCTACTTATACCCAGGGGCGAATTTAGGATGTTGATTTAGGGGGGGGGGGGCGCAAGATTGGAAGGGACAAAGGTAATCAATAGTGTTAGCCTACAGCTATACAGATCGGGGGAAGGGGGTCTCCCCCTGAAAAAAAATTTCAAAAAAAGGACCCAAAAACGCAAATTCGAAGCAAATCTTTTTCACCAATATAATAATTAAATTATGCGTAGTGAATTTAGTACGGCTGAGGATATTATAGGGTTTTTTGGAAATTTTGTAGCAGCCAAAATATATTAATATAGAAAGTTTTATTTATTTAAATGTTTCGCCTTTTTAGGCATCATCAATAAACTCTGGAATAATGCCTAAAAAGGCGAAACGTTTAAATAAATAAAACTTTCTATATTAATATAATTTGACTGCTACAAAATTTCCAAAAAACCCCAATAATTAAATTATGATAGGGCGTCATTAAGTTAGATTTTGTTAGAAGTTAATTAAGTTTTAATTTCTAAACTAAAACATTTATGTTACTATTTTCAAATGTATTATGTGCCCCCCCCCCGTAATCGGCGCCTATGTACAAAACACACGGTAACATTTTTATACTACCTAATTGTATGACTTTTTTTATAGAAAACTAATTACTCAGTACGGCTTGGCTCCCGGGATGCAAATTTGCTATTTTCACTGACTGGTCATCCCCCTTTTGCATAAGCTAAATAATATGATAGCATAATATGTTACTCGAAAAAAGTATGTTTTTAAACTGTGAAAAAAAACAAATCGGTTGTGATTCTCGAGTTTTGAACTTTTTATCCGAATACTTTTCATATTAATTTAAAAAATTAACAATGCTGCCGCGGTTTATTGTCATACAATTAATATGTACTAGATAACTTGTATTTTTTTCTATGAAAAAAAGTAAAACATAATTAATTTGTTGTTGCATAATGACATCATTTCTATAAAAAGTGATGGTCAAAAACCGCAAAATATCTCTTTGTATATTACATACTGAATATAATTATGTACCTACCTAATTACTATTTATAATATACACTATGTACATTTTATATTTGAAGTGGGCATACCGCTGTATACACGCACTCATATTATTATCATCATCTATGTTCAACCCTTGACAAGGTTCGTATGATAAGAACGACATTCAGGGTCGCGCTATTAGCGCCCCTCCCTTACAAATACGGCTCTGGTACAAACTGGTACATAATTCTACTATGTGCGAGAGTGTTTATTTGACAATGTAGATTTGTTTATACAGCAAAATGGATCACGCTAATTTCAATCAAGAGAAGCAAATTGTGCCCTTGCCTCTAAAAATTAAAAAAGCGGAGGCAATCCATCGATTAAAAGAAAATTTTACTGTAAAAACTAAGTTGTTTTTCTTGGATCTATTTTTGTAACTTTAAAATGATAAATTAGTTGTAACTTATGAATGATCAATGAGCTTTTTTTTGATTCTGGCAATGTTCGTGTGAAAAGAACAATAGGACAATAGTTTTATCGACTAAAATGCGGACTTCCAAAACATATATCAGTATGAAAGATACCTACGTTATACGTATAGGTGTCGGAGAAAAATGAATAAATAACAGACAGTCGCGAACAGCAAACGATATTTTATTTACTCAAATTAATTAAGAATATAGTATGGCGATAAATGATTATAAATAATATTGAACTGGCTATTTCAAAATCAGGGAGATATACCTATAGTTAAACTCTACAACTCAAACTTCAAGGAAAATGCTATAAAAATTTCGATTTATGGAGTTTTCGACTTATTAAGGATTCGAGCTAGGGGTTTATAAGACAATACACTTTTACTTACAGAGTCCGTAAAGTATACACGTCGCTTACATCGAGATATGAGTTCGCGAAATCATTTAATTAATTGCATAATTTCGATTTCGATAATTGAAACTGCGTCAAATTATAATGTACTAGCGGCCCCGTCCGGCTTCGCTCGGGTGCTAAGAAAGCCTGGGTGCAATACACTACTCACTCGCTTCGCTCGTTCGCTTTTATATATGATTTTTAGTTTCAAAAAAATTATAATTATTGTCAAAGAAAGAATATAACAAAAATAAAAAATATATAAATAAATATCATGTAGAATTTAGAAAAAAAAGCCAAAAATTCTACGATGATCGCAGTTTCCGAACCCGGGTCCCTGTGCTTAGAGTGCTGCGACGTTACCTCCACGCTACGACTGTCGTTTTTATAATATAAGTATGTTGCGAATTCTTACGGTCGGGTTACGAATTTAATTAATTAATTATTAGTTATTATTATTATTTATTAATTATGCTATATATATATATATATATATATATATATATATTATAGCAATCGCCCCACGTTTGGACGCAAATTTATAGCAATCGCTCCAAAAGACCCGAATTTAATCGGTTGCGCGGCTAGCTACAGAAGGCGCGGGGTCATGGGTCGGAACACAAAAATTATTATCTAGCTATACGATCGCACTTGTTTTTGGGAAGCAGCCTCTAAACTCAACTACAGGAAAAGCCCTTAATGGGCAATAAAAAACCCAACCACCTACCACTCGACACTTAGGACAACACAAAATGTGAACGATAATAAATCGTGCGTCAAAATAATTCAATTTAAATTTGAAATCCCTCTTAACTCAGGATCACCCAACCAGAGACGGACCTCGATGGAAAATTAATTAGTGGGCCAGATACCGACCGAGAGATCGAAAGGCGCCAGAACTTATAGGGCCACACTGCGTAAGTCTCAGGTCGTCCAAACTGAGACAGCGAGAGTGGTCACAGTTAGGGATAATTCGAGGAAGATAACCACGTTGACCAAAAGAAATCCGAAAAATATTCCGGAACAGAGTCTAGAACCACAATCACAGTTATATTAATCCCAGGCCTAACGCTGTTACTTCCTTAGCAAGATAAACAGAAAAAAAATCCGAGGTGATTTCAAAGGCCAAACCACACGATAACTTAACCTAAAATACTAACAAAACAATAGATTCCGAACACAGTATTCGAGATACCAAAAAATAAAAAGGCGGCCCTGTAATCACAGGCCTCACGGAACTTCCAACAATCGAGACCTAATTCAATAGGCCTCGAAGCCTCACAACAACCTACTCATTCTATCGCAAAACGCTAGCGGAATTCTCAACACAAAATCTTCATAATTCTCAACACAAAATCTTCATAAATAATTAAGCGATAACGGACGATAACGGAATTCACAATAATTAATCTTTAACATTTATTTCACGGCCTGTACGGAAATTCCTGAGCCTGAAAAGAAAATACATAGCATAGAACTCGGGACATAAACACTTTAAAATCGCGAGAAACTGGCGACGTAGAATTCAAACTTAATTCGTAATAAGATTCAAAATATTCTGGAAAATTCCCAATGTAGTGCAAGAAATCCTACAGGAATACAATCGACGCACTATTTATCATTTTAATTCTGACGTAAATATCTAAATTGACCCAGTACTACTCAAAGTGGTCGACATTCAGAAATGTAAAATGTTCATAAAATATTAGATGTTATCCCTTAATATTTTCGGGATATATTGTAGTACCATATCTATCCCACTGGGATAGACACTTGATAATATTCTGGGATACTTTATGCGTCGTCACTTATGATAGCGAAAATTAAAACTTTCGGGATCATTGCAAAATCTTCAAAATTTCTGGAATAAATTAAATTATTCCCGTATTCCAGAATCAACACAACCACACGGAAATCCAAAAGCAGCAACCTATAATCCCTAAACGAGGAGAAGCCGCTTGGCTTCTTTATGGTTATTGTTTGCACGGTAAGCTAACTATATCAAATAACAACGATCCAACAATGGAAATACGGAAAATAAATCAATTTTCGGGAATTAGGAAAACTAGGAAGGTCGACCAATACAGGAATCGAAGCAGAAAACAACGCCGAATCCAAAATCCAAGACTAAAACAATACAGCTCCAAAACGAAAAGTACAAATCAAAATCCAAAATCCCAAAAATAAAAAGTATTTTATTTGCCAGAATATTCAATAATTAATTTTGATTGTTTAACAGCCCGATGTGTATCAGACGGCCGCTGTCTCTCGTCTGTCGACGTCACCGCTTCGACTCTCTTGACGTGCCAAACTTTACCAAAGTATTCCGTATTTTTCCTCAGCGTTCTTCCTTACACACACAATAAAAATAGTACGTATCGTCTTGCACTCATTACGCCAGGCCGCCGCGACAGGCTCCCGTCCGTCATACGCGGTACGTTGCCTAGTCAATGTCGTGACCGGCTGTACTACCTGTCTCATGCTAGCCTAAAGGATCTTATGGGATCGTGTGCTCTCCGTCGCACCAATGCGTTGTCAAAAAAATATTCAATATTTATCTTTGCGAAATATTTGTAATTTTATACTAGCGGTACCCGCGTATTAACCCTGTTATAATATATATAAATCTTTCGTGAAAAATTATCTAACTGATGGTGAAAACCGCATCAAAATTCGTTGCGTGGTTTAGGAGGAGTTAGCGGTTAAACAGACAGACAGACAGACAGATGCGAAAAGCGACTTCAATTTATACTATGTAGAGATAATGTATCTTCAAAAAATAATCTGGATTGTCTGAGGAAAAGTTGGCGGAAGCATCCCGTAGCGCAGTAGTGCGCTTTTTACCGCACCTATACTTGGAAGTGGGTTGAAACTTCGTCAAATTGTAGTTTACAGTGTATCTTTAACAAATAACCTAAGTTTACTGGGAAAAAATTGGCGGAAGAGTTAAAAACCGACGCTACAAGCATCCCGTAGCACGATATATCGCTGCATGTTCGCGTCAATGTGTCTTTGGAAAAAACATTTGCGCCTCACGAATTGCAGTTTTATTTGATTTCTCGTGTGATTTACCGCTGCTAGGCAGGTGCAGTAAAAGCGAACTGTTGAGCTACGGGATGCTAATTGTAGCATCGGTTTGCGACGCTTTTTCCCTGGTAAGTGGTAACCCATAATATTATCTGTTGAAGATACACTGTGAACTCATTGCCGGATTAACCATTAGGCAGAGTGGGCAACTGCCTAGGGGTCCCGCATCGGCTAGGGGCCTTGCGCGCACAAAAAAGAAATTGAAAATGTTTCATAGAGTGAAAATTTAATTGGAAAATTTGTATCCGCAATGCTGTCAATTGAAGAAATACTTCATACTTACAGAACAGAACCATCTAGTTTCGAGTAGTAGAACTAATAATATGGATGCGTTACGTAGCGTATTGTATGATTCATACAATCCGCTACGTAACGCATCCATATTATTAGTTCTACTATTCGATACTAGATGGTTCTGTTCTGTAAGTATGAAGTATTTCATCAACTGACAGCATGCGTCGAAAAACAGTATGATAAACAAAAATTTTGAAATGCTTGATCTGTAATTGCGATTTGTGAGTTTTGAAAAGGGGCCCCGAGAATTGCATTGCCTAGGGACCCCGACATGGTTAATCCAGCCCTGTGTGAACTACAATTTGACGCAGTTTCAACTCGTTTCCAGGTAGGTGTCGTTGTTGTCAAAAAAATCGATTTTCAAAGAGTTGACAAAGGTAATCCACCAGCGCCAGGGTGGGGGTTGCCAACCCGCATTTTTTGGATAAAGCTACTAACGAACTTTCGCTTGGTATGTCACTCATCTCGTTATTTTATAACGGGAGGTTTCACCCAGTCAGCTCTGATCCTATTAGTTTGGGGAGAATCTTCATTTTTGAGAATCGAGCATTCGGTATTCGAGAACTTATCCGAGTACCGAGTATTCGAGTACAAAAGTCAAAAATGACCTCAATGAATGTAGGTACTCGAGTACAGCGAGTACTTTGAAGAATCGAGTTCTCATTCGATTCTTGTACTCGAGTACCACATCACTATAGGGCCTATTATATTAAATAATTTAAATTTTACACGACTCGAGACACGTTTTCCCACCATCAGCTTCGTCTCTTCCACCACCTGTTTTTTATTTTCATTTTTTTAACTTGTTATAGAAATATAATTATAGCAAAAATATCAAAATATTGTATTGTCATCAAAACTACATACGACATCAGAGTTTCACGTCAATTGGACATTTGGAAGAGGATTAAAATCAAGTTACAAGATTGATAATAGCCATTTTTTACTAAAAATGGAACAGAACCGATAAATTCACAAAAAAAACCGTATTTCGTGACCTTGAACCTCGAATAGGTATCTGGCAAAGCCGGCACGTTATCGATGGGGACTTTTACACGTTTTTAAAACACCATAGTGAAGGTGTTTACACTATACTTAGTTATACAGAAAAAACGGTCAAGTGCAAGTCGGACTCGCGTGGAGAGGGTTCCGTACTATTCAGTTTCCCGTGGGAATTTAAATATTTAGGATTTTCGTTTAGGTTTTCCTGTAAACTATGAGTGAGGCCCCATATTCCGTATTTTTTTCGAAAATTCAGGCTCAGTAGTTTCGGTGATACGGGAGGGGAATGCTCGATTTTCGTATATTTTTTTTTATATCTTTTTTTTAATATCTTTTAAAATTTAAAAAAAAAAAAAATATTTTTCTATTTCTCATAACAAAACATTTGATACGTCACATGATGCACTTGAAAAAAAAAATTCTAATAAATTGCCCCCCAAAATTAGAATTCGTTTATTTACGCTATACGTCCGTGATTGGGTCACCTAACTCTATATATGTACCAAATGTCAACTTTTTTCGTCCAGTAGATTCGGAAAAAATAAACTGTGACAGACGGGAATACAGACAGACAGACAGACAGGCACGAGAGTTATCCTATAAGGGTTTCGTTTTTCCATTGAATGTACGGAACCCTAAAAATTGAACTAACTACGAATTATTTCGCAGTGGAAATCTAAAATGACTGGACTGGGCTATTGATTGTTGCAACAGAGAATGTGCTTTTCTGTTGGTTAACGATTTCTCTACGTTACCGTAGCGTAGACGCAGAGCCTGTCACCTTATTGGTCAGACAACTCCCTAGTAGAGTATTAAACAACATATACACATGTAGATGACGTCATCGTCCTCATATTGAGTTTTTACTCGAATGGGCATGATGAGTCATTTCGTATTATTTATCCAATAAACGCACAGACATGCACGCACTCCGCGTACACCCGCGAGGAGCTTCGCCACATTCTGTCCCATTTAGGGCAATGCCTACTGCTTTGTTGTAACAATCAGCATATAGTTTCTGGTTATTACTTATGATGTATAACTGCACTTGTAGTTGTAGGTAGATATACTGCCATTAATAATAATACGTTCGAAATGTGGCAACACTTTCACGGAAATTGTTTTTTTCTTCTCACTGACATAATTCGAAAGAAAATAATATTTATGCCACCGTTTTAAATAGGGGCTGAATCATTTGAATATTTTTTATTTTTTTTATAATGAACTACAATTCGTGATATTTAGTCATGCCAAAGTTTTGGCCGTTACTTTCTCTGAAACCCGCACACCTTCAAAATCTATATTTTTTTACCATTTTGCATGGATTTGTTACAGGACTGGCGGACAACCGGACAAAAATTCCTGGTTAGCCAGAGTCTTATGGTGCTGCCAAAAAATAGAAAAGCTATAAATACAAAAATATGCACTTTTTTATACTTATTAGTTATTATTATTATAAAACATTGGACTGGAAACTGGGGTCCAGCGGCAAAATTGTGGTTGGCCTGAACCCGACTGGACGTAATATTGAGTGGAAGCGATTCTTATTTTCACTTACGAAAAAATATTGAAAGTACTCGATTTACAACGAGAAATTACTTTTATTATGTTTTTAGACAACATTTCACACAAAAATTAAACAATCGATAAAGAATTCGCAAAAAGTATAGGTACTGTTTAGCAAAAATATGCATATCGAAATATTTTTTTTCTTGTTTTTTTATCATGTTATGTTCAGCGATAAAATTTTCTAAAGGGAATCTTTTCGTTAATATAATAATAAATTTGAGTTTAGTACGGCTGTTATTTTCAAATCCCGACAGTAACATAGTTTGATAAAATGATGATTTTTTTAATATTGCAAAAATAATTATGTAATTTGGCTGCCTTTTCCATTAAAATTTCTTTATAATATTATAATGACCGAACTAATTAATCATATCGTTTCTTCCAAGAATTTATTAAATTACGATGATTATTGGATCATTAACTACAAAACATAATTCTCCTGTTTTTAAATCCATTATTGCATTTCAGCTCTCCCCCTTATTGTTTACTTTTTTTATATGTTCATTTACATATTCAAACCTATTAAAATGTTTCAAGATACCTATACCTACTAAAGAACACATTATGTGAAAAAAAACTAAAATTTCTTTGAGCTTCGGGTTCCAATTGCAATTTTCCTCACCAATTTATGGCATATCATTTCATTTTATTAAGAAATATAATATTTATGACGCTAAGGACCTTAGTTGTCGAGCGTCTATAACCTGCAATATAATATTAATGTTTACATTGAGTGTTAAAGTCATTATCTCAGAACAGAAAAATAATAAATTATTGTTCTGAGCTTGTCGCATTATGATATAAGAAATTAAATTAAAAGACAGTTTTAGCTGTTTAATCAATAAAGATATTATGAAACACGAAACATTTGAAAAACTATAAAAATAACTTTTCGTAACAAATAGCTTTTAGCATAGTTAATACATTTATTTGATTCTTATTGTCGCAACGTGAACTATCCCACAAGAAACACCTATGATTCTTGAATCTTGATTCTCAATTCTCCGCTGATGATACTTCCATTAGTGACAAATACTTTAGAGGTCAAACAAAAATAAAAACAATTTCTGATATAAGAATATGATGTATTTGTCATCATTGTTGTTACGTAATCTAATGGCAGAATCAATTGTTTTTGTGTACAGAGCCGTGCTATAATGATGGCTTCTTCCTACACGCCTGCATATAATATTTGGTCTAGATGAGCCAAGCCCAATCCGTTAAAAGCTTTGTTTATGATCTGTTTAAAACAATATCGAATTACCTTTCTTTTTTTTGAATTTTTGATCAATTTGTCAGACTCCCTGATTTTTTCTGTTTACGAAATGAGAGTGACTTTGACATTGATAGCCTTTGTGGAATGTGGGTTAAAAATAAGCACCTTGCACGCTATAACGGCGACATAAATCGTTTTGAACCACGCCTAACGGCCTAACAAATTCTTTTGTTTCAATATGGTGACCCTTTTGCTTTGTTTCGTTTTTTCATGAAATTGCAAAAAAGAGATAAATATGATATTAGATCTAGATTCTAGATATCTATATACAGGGTGGTGAACGGAACTGCTGCACATAGAGATTTAACCCGTAAAATCAAACTTTCGCGATTTCCTGCTTCCCTAATTATTTTAGGAAAAATATCGTCAAATAATAGTTTTAGAACATAAAATTCTGCATTTAAATCATTAAACAAAAATAATGTTGCATGCTTTGTAACGGCAGAAATTTGATATGAAAATGTTAAAATTACCTCAAAAATAGATAGCGATAGCCATGGAACTTGAACAAAATGATTAGAAATTATTCTGACAGCTAAAACGTTATCATTTTGTTCAAGTTCCATGGCTATCGTTATCTGTTTTTGAGGTAATTTTGACATTTTCATATCAAAGTTCTGCCGTTACAAAGCATGCAAAATTAATTTTGTTTAATGATTTAGATGCAGAATTTTTATGTTCTAAAACTATTATTTGAAGATATTTTTCCTAAAATAATTAGGGAAACAGGAAATCGCGAAAGTTTGATTTTACGGGTTAAATCCCTATGTGCAGCAGTTACGTTCACCACCATGTATATAAAAATACTTGTCCTGACAGGTTTGCGCGAACCAGGGATCTTGTACACAATACGGTGTTTTCTACCGCACAGCCACGCCCGCTATATATGCGTCACCGGCTACTTATACATAGGTACAATGTACACTGTACAGTACCTAGTGGCTACTACTTAACCTAGATACTATTAGAGGTTAAGTTTGCTACACAAGTGAAATGACAAAAATGTTGAAAATATTGGAAATTAAGGCAAAAGCCGCTATTTCATAGGGGGTAGGAGTAGGACAAAAACAGAGTGCGCACTATCTAGGGCGCAATGATATTTTGACTCGTGTGACTGTTAAACTCGCTAGCGCTCGTTTATATCATACCTCATCCGTCGTCGAAAATATAATTCATTACACCCTAGATACATAATCTATACTAATATTATAAAGAGGAAAAGTTTGTGAGTTTGTTTGTTTGTGGAGGGTAATTATGTCAGAAACTACTGAATCGATTTCAAAATTTTTTTCAGTGTGCGATAGGTGATACTTTGCTATATAGGTAATTGGTTAAAATAGATAGAAACCATGGTGATCAAATACTTTAAAGATTGCAACGTTGATTCATTATAATCCACTATTTGTGACAAGACTTGTGTCAACTTAATTTCTCAAAATATATAACTCTTAATTACTTATAAAGGAAAAAACAGAATATAGTTACTTTAGGTCCTGGAATAGAACATAGGATACTTTTCATCCCGGAAAAATGTATAGATCCTGTGGGATAGTTACAGAACGTAACTCTGCCATTTTTTTGCTTTTTAGCGAATTGGCGGAATCCTACTAATATTATAAACACCATCAGCCCAGCTTCGTTTTTCAGGGGAGAATTTTTCGCGGGGGAGAGGATAATAAATCATAAATTCATTGCACCCGGGCGAAGATTTATTCCGTTTTGTATATAAATTACTATCTGGCCGACTCGGCGTCGCCCGAGTACATTAACCAGATTCAGACTCGCGCATCGAGGGTTCAATACTGCAAAAAAAGTTTTTTTTACTTGTACATATTTTATATTGTACTTTTCAGTGTTTCTAAATTTTTCCGTATCGAATTTAATTAAATTAATTTTTAAAGTAAAAAATTCCAAAATATTTACATTATAAAAAAAACAAAAACAATCACGCATCGCCGGTTGGATTTGAACCCGGGTCTTCATAGTGAAAATCTCGCGCGTTAACCATTACGCTGCGAGCGCTTGTTTCACAGAGGCAGATACAATGACATACCTGTGTATAGTCTATTATTATTACCTATAACGGCATAAAATACATTAAAGTATACACAGTATGAAATGCGTTAAATCATTTTTAATTTCCAGTGGGAACTTAAAGACTTAGGTTTTTCCTTTAGGTTTTCCTGCAAACTGTTTCCTATTTTTTTCAAAATTTTATGCTCAGTAGTTTTGGAGATAAGGGGAGGGGGAGATCGAACGGACAAACAGACACAAGACTACAAGAGTGATCCTATAAGGGTTCCGTTTTTTTTTTCTGGGATACGGAACACTAAAAAGCTGTAAAAAATATATTATTATATCTGTCCGACCCGATTCGCACGGATAGTTACAAATTGAATTGAATAGCCTACAACAATTCTGACGAACCAAGAAATAGGTACGTTAATGAAATTTTCATTCCAATCAGCTCAGCAGTTTTGGAGATTAGCGTCTATATACAAACAAACAAACTTGCCATCTTTTATAAATTGCTAATTTATTTACCTAGGTACAGACTTTTATTTTATACAGAACTTAAAATTTCAAAAGAAATTTCTTTATGGACATTTTAATTATTGTTAATAATGTTCGGATACATTGAAAGTTAAAATTACGAACAGGGTCAGGACTCCATGATTACGAAGACTGTTAATCATCTTTTGTTTACTTATAATTTATAAAGGCGAATAAAGAGGGAAATGATGAGTAATCCAGTTATTCAGGGGTTATTTTACCATGCAGGGCTTATGTGCTCATGCAACTGTTTTAAATATGCAGTGTGCACTTTATTATGAATTAATTTTCAGTTTATTGTAGTTCTGAATCTTATTTATAATAAATTGAAAATCCAACTAATACTTTTACGTCCACCAATCCTATTATCCTCAGACTAGAACCTAAAAAGTGGAGGTTACATGACATTATTTTCTTAGATCCTCTTTGTCAGTTTGTAATATTGTATTGTTAAAAGACTAACATTATAAACAATGACACATCCAACATGATCCAACGGACAAACTGAGAATAATTAGTGAAACGCTCCACTCTACTGTTGTTTTTCTGTCTTTCTTTTCTGTTCTGTTTTGGTGTATCATAATTTATTATGTTATTAATTTATTAAAAGAGAATTTTTTTCATTATTTCATTGACCTTTTAACTATAGTTGAAATTACTGTCGACCTATGAGTTAGTAAAATGGATTGTACTTCATTAGTTCAGAATTGTAATTAAATATAACTAAATGATAAAATGGAACAATAACTCATGATGCGCTAGAAAGATTGGAATAATAAAGATATTGTCTATTTGCAGATAATTTTTTTTTATAAATTTATAAATATAATTAATTAATATATCAATTTGGTGGAAGATGATGGCAGTAAAAGTCGGATCAAGAATAGTAGATTGTAATTCTAGTGTCGTTTTGAGATATATTACTGACGAGTAGTGACAGTGTCAGTATGATAAAACGAGCGATTTAGCGAGTTTTAACAGTCACATGACTCATAAAATCATTAGGTACGCACGAGATATATACTTTGGTATTTTTTGCCATACCCACTATAAAATGGCTACTTTTCACTTAATTTTCAGTATTTTCAAAAAAATTTGACAGTTCATTTGCGTCGCCAACGTCATTTTTTTTATTAATCCATGAGTGTCGCATTGCGCACGCACCACATTATAAGATCTTTGGTTCGCACAGTAATTAGTAAATAAACATTAATCACTATGGAAAATGTTTACTTATCTGTTTACTTAATTGACCCATTCCATGCATACATACACGCGTGTAAAGTAGCTATTTTATAGTGGGTATGGCAAAAAATGTAAGCATTACAATAGCTGGAACAGTTTTGTAATCATACTGTTATAAATAAAATTGTAACGCGACCTCTGTCTCTATGTTTAATTTCTTGTAGGTTTTACTTTTTTCAGGTACCTACTGAAGTACCTACTTTGTATAGATAATACTAGCAGTACCCGTCCGGCTTCGCCCGGGTGCTAAGAAAGCCCGAAAGCAATACACTACTCACTCGTTTCGCTCGTTCGCTTGAATGTTATAAATACACTACTCACTCGCTTCATCTCGTTCGCTTGAATATTATAATTACATTACTCACTCGCTTCGCTCGTTCGCTTGAATATTATAATTACGAACAAATTTGATTACCATAAAAAAGTTATAGTGAGTCAACCTTAAAAGATAGACATATGCTGTCGCGGACTTTTTTTAGAACTTTTAAAGGGGAACAATTCTGTCATACATGATTTTTGCGTAACTTTAACCGTTTACGCAGCGGACGCAACGGAAGCTCTCAAAAGGAATCATTTTTCTCGTTTTTGCAAACATTTTTTATTGATGCTCCGCTCCTATTGGTCGTATCGTGATATTATATAGCCTATAGTTTTCCTCAATAAATGGGCTATCTAACAAAAAAAATTATCAAATCGGACTAGTAGTTCCTGAGATTAGCGCGTTCAACCAAACAAACAAACAAACTCTTCAGCTTTATAATATTAGTATAGATAGATTAAGACGAAGCAGGGACAGATTGGGCCGTTTTCTGGAGCTCTGAAAATTTCTAAGACCAAGAGGGTTGAAAATGTCCTAATCTGCCTATCGATTTGTACGTACCTACATCTCTTGAAAATGACTTGACAGATTTTGATAAAACTTATTATAGTTTTTACTTTTTTATACATATTATATGTAGTATGTGCCGTCGCATACATCGCACACCGATAATTTCGCCACAAAAAATGAATCTGCATATTCAGCAATTAACACCGAATCTCTTGAATGGAGTTTGAAAACACTAAATACCTGGGGTGCGTTCCACTTGGCGATCGCAACGCCTACAGGCTACAACGACCAAACGTAATGAACGCGGCCATAAGGCGCGAGCGTAGTGGGCGCAATGGTCGCCAAGTGGAACGCACCCCTATAGGTAACTAAAAAAGTTTCCACAAAACACTAAAAGTAAAACACGAGAAAGATTTAATTCCGCTAACCGTGAAGCGATACTATTACTAAATCTAGGGAGAGTTGAAAAGTTAGTGAGAGGGCACTGAATTCCAAAAAAAGTGTCTATAAAAAAGTTATTTTTGGAACCTTACGCAAATAGTTTCGTGTAAAGTTTTACAAAATACACATAAAATCATTTTTTAATTATTTTATTAGTACAATCTGCTAAAAGGAAAGTTGTAGGTTTACATGAATGATTCTGATACCTGACAAAAATCAGTAGGCGTCGATGCAAGGCCCATATTAAGTCAGTATGGTGTGAGCGTGTTATACAGAACTTTTGGAACCCACACATCATAGACAACTGGATCTCAGGGTCGAATTACTGTATCAATGAATTTGTCTGATACTATTGTTTTAATTCAGTTGAGGGCTACCAAAATTTTATAAAGGGATCAATGTGCATTGAAAATAGAAAGGTTGTCCTTTACGCCTATGCAATAAATAAAATTGAAAAAACAATAAGTAAAAAAAGTTATTTAAAAAAATTGTGCGGACTTTTTCTACGATTAATAACGATTTAAGTTTCACTAATAAAAGTAATCTGTAAATTTTGACTTTTTCAGTTTTAAAAATCGGTCTTTTAAACGCCAGTCTACTTAAATCTGTCAAACTGTCTAATCTATATTATTGTTATCGTAGTTTTAAATTCGGATAAATGCAGCTGTTGGTACAAGCGGCTATTAATCCGAGACTTCCCGTTGTTGCTTAAAGTAAATAAACGCTTTTACGAAACACTCATGAAATAGAAATTTAACTGGAATAACCGCGTACATAATAATTACAAATTAAACAAGCCGTGAGGTGGGTCGTTTATTAGGACTAAAGTGCGACCCTTGAGGTCCACACGACGAACTTCCCAGTTTGATAAATATTTAATAATAATTATTAAATTAGATATTACACAGAAAAGTAATCATTTTAATCATTAAAACATCAATAATTAAAAAAAAAAAAAAAAAACGGCTGAACCGATTTTTATAAAATTTATGTCGGATCAAAATGACGTTAACACGCCTCGATTGACACCCTTACGAAGTCGATATAATTTTTTATTCGCGAGATAATGTGTAAAATCTACTTTTTTGGAGGTTATTTGGTTAAGAAAAAAGAACGGCTGAACCGATTTTAAAAAAATTCCTTTCAGATCATATTTACGTTAATACGCGTCGATTGGCACCCCAACGTAGTCGATATCATTTTTCGTTCTCGAGATTTCGTCTTAGAAAGAAATGGACACATACGTACGTACGTACGTACGTACGTACGTACGTACGTACGTACACACACACACACACACACACACACACACAGACATCTTTCTAAAAGTAGTGTAAAAATAGTGTAGTGACCTTGAAATATAAAAATTTTTTTTCCTTTTTGATTTCGATTTTCGGACCCATTACAATAACTTCCAGTGGGAAGTTAAAAAAGAAATAAAAAATCGAACACGTTAATTAGAAAATTTGTTCTAAAATCCTTTTGTAATGTTTTATAATCTGATGGGTCCTCATTCCTCTTAAGCCTAAGTGTATAGAGGACTTTTCCAGCCGTTGACCCGTTCTACATCATTATCATCAATGTATTTTGATTTAGCAGGTTTAATTGTCATGTTGAAAATATACTACACAAACATTTCTTATAACTTTCTTAACATAATTCTATGGTTTTTAATTTTCTTGGTACTTTAAAGATAACATAATTATTATTTAAAAAATGGTTTATCATAGCTAAAAAGGTTAGGCACAAATAAATGATTGTTTTTATGAATCATTTATTTTACAAACTTGTTTTTTATGGATGTTTAACGCAAATAATTAATTTGTTATACACGGTCAATTAATTCCTAAGTGATAATCGGATTATATTATTTAGGTGCACAGTACAACAAATATTTTATTATATCAACTTTAAACTCAAAATCCGTCCATTAATAATTTAATATCGTCCTACTCCGGCATTTTAAAATAAATGGTTGGACTGACACCTATAGCCCGGGAGTTTGCGTTGCAATTTAAGGTAGTGTTTTTACGCCGATCGATTGTTATCTTTTTCGATAAATCTGGTATGACTAATAAGTAAACCAAGCGTCAGCTGACGCACCCGCGGTGGATGTGGGTGTGAGAGGCTGCGAAAGTGGTAAAAAATTTTTTTTAAGTAATAGTACGCCAGCTGAAACTTGTTTTTATAAATAGTTGACATCATTGTGAGTTGAAAAATGATCGTCAGCTGTATCGTGGAAGGGGGATTGTGCGTCTACTGGTCGCATGAACTTGTAAAAAAACACGTAAAATATTGCGCATTTCACTTTTTTGCACTGACAGCAGCTGAGACAATTTCGTTACCTAGGATTATGATTATATCGCTATCATAAACCTAGGTAACGTAATTGTCTCAGCTGCTGTCAGTGTAAAAAAGTGAAATTCGCAATATTTTACGTGTTTTTTTTTTTCAAGTTCATGCGACCAGCAGACGCACAATCCCCCTTCCATGATGCAGCTGACGATTAATTTTCAACTCACAATGATGTCAACTATTTATAAAAACAAGTTTCAGCCGGCGTACTATTACTTAAACATATTTTTTACCACTTTCGCAGCCTCTCACACCCAAATCCACCAATACTTGAGCAGCTGACGGTCGGTTTACTGATTAGTTGTACGAGATCAACTATCGGTATCAAAATCAGCCGGTTTACTATGACTTTTTTATTTGCAGCGCAAACTCCCGGACTTAAAGGTCTGCCACTCTGATGATACCAAAAGTCAGAACAAATAATGACAATAGGTTTAGAGTTTAGACTATAAACTCGTTTACGGAAAGTTAATAATATTACCAACTCAAAACAACTTTGACAAATCGGATGTCATTTGTAAAAAATTAGGGGCTGGCGGACCAGATATAATTAAATTCAACAAAAATTTTGACCTGTAATCTCGTGTGTGAATATCACCTACTCTTTAAACGTCGCTTTAAATATTTAAGAAAGAACATTTTATTATTAGGTAGGAAACAGAAACATAAAATCATTTTTGGTTAAAAAATTATTAAAAGTTAATGAGACACTCTTTTAACAATTTTAACAAAGAGATCGCGGGTCGTTTGTATGAGTCAGCTACGGCCGGGCCGGATGCGACCCGCTGGCCATCAGTTGTTCATCCATGGGCCATGGCCTATAATATCAAGATAGGTAATTTAATAAATAAAAACGAAAATATTATTTTGTCAAACATTACAAAGTTTCAGTTTCCTGTTTTTTGTTGATATAATTTTTCTAAATAATTATGAAAAAGAAAGATTTTTTTAAACACATCTTAAATTAAAACAATAGATAATTAGATTCTATATTTTTACACAATAGGTGAAATCTACAATACTTTTTCGTTTCTACCTAGAAATTAGAATGGGGTGGCAGGGCGACAATTGTACCTACCTACCTATTTAGAAGTGTGAAAATGCCAACCAGTATCTAATCAGTAAACAGTAGATCACAAATCAACAAACAGTCATTAAGTCTATTTCAGGTGTAGCTTACTAACAGACCCCCTGTAGGTTTTACAATGTGTTAAAGAATTATTAATAAACCTTACCTTAATCCCGTCCCTGCTTCTTAACAATCGAAGACATAACCTTGTCGGAGTTCATATTATGCACAGCCTACTATGTTTTTCGAATAAGGACAAGTGGTGGGCGTATAACTAATAAACTATTAAGCAGAAAGAATATTGGGAATTAAAACCACAAGGAAACGAAAAAAGTCGTCCTACAACGATTGTTATATTTGATAGAATGGTTTTATAAAAAAAGTTAAGTTCTATGACGTGATGCCTGGGGCCGAAGTAATTTTACTGTTTAGACTTCGAGTTTAGGTAATGATTCGATTTTAATGAGTGGATAATTTTTGCAACTAAACTACAGCTCATTAGGCCTGCTGCAACTCAAACGTAAATATTATTTGATAGAACCGACAAACGCGAAATAACTCTTCATTTCACAAGATTATCGAAAGTATATCAGGTCAGAATAATCTGTACCAAAGTTACCGAAAATTACTGAAAATTATTCAGCGAACCCTCCCCAAATGGCGACATTAAGGTGACAAAATTCGATTCCAGCTCTTACTACAAAGTACAAATGATGCCCGAACCATGCTAGATACGACAAAAGTGCAGGTACCTACTAGTAATTTTATAGAGTACTTACTTATTTAGTTGATTTTCTACATAAAAAGTCTCCGACGGCGTACCTATGTCTAACGTCAATAGTTTAGAATTGCGGGGCGCAGAGTTAAAGATTTTGGTAAGTTCCGACGCAGTAATTTTAGAGAATTTTGGTTCAGAGTATACCTGCCTGATACACTTTTAATAATTTTGCCAAAGAACGACTTATCTCAAACTTACGGTTCTGTCACTAGTGCTTGGTTTATCGTACAATTTTAACAGGCTGTTTTTTTAATCACACTGTTAAAGGTTGATACGTGTTCATTGGATGCTGCGTTTTCATTTTGACAAATTGTTGATGTTTGCCATAGCAACCGTCATTTAACAGCGTGATTAAAAATTAAAATTGTACGATAAACCCAGCATAAATGTTGCTGACTCGAATTAACAAAATGTGGCATATTAAGTGTGATAATTTCGAGCGCCTCGGATTTCTAAAATATGGACTTTAGACATAGATAGATATGCCGTTGGGGACTTTTTTTATACTCTACAAAAAAAAAACAGGTAGCTAGGTATACAATTTTGTCCTATCTGGCATTGTTCCTACACCATTTGGAGTAAGAGCTGGAAGAACACATATTTTAAGCCTCATTTGCACTGGGCGAGTTTACTAGTTGCTACTAGTCGGTAATCAAACTAGCGCGCGAGTGAGCTAGTAAAGTAGCCGACCTTTCATCTCTACTCGCACTAGCCAAGCTAGTAGCGAGTTTACTGTCTCCGTCAAGGTAGCACCCCTTTGACGGAATTAAAAAAAAGTGCAATGGATAGGTCATCGATTGGTCAGACAGTTTCATTGTTTGGTCATTAATCGTTTAAATTTTATTATAGTTAAAAAAAAATCATATAAGTACCCCTTTGAAAAAAATTCTGCATTTTGTTTTCGACAGATATTAATTTCTGAGCCCTGAGGTTTGGTCATCAATATTTTTTTGTTTTGATTGTTGCAATGGTTGTGTTTAACTTTAAATTTTGTGATTGTTGACTTTGATTTTACACAGTCAGTGTTGCCGTGTATCTAGATAGTTTTTATTTTTTTATAAAAAACCCATTAATGATCAAACCTATAACGATTTAACACAAGAAAAACAAAACAAAATGTAGAATTTTTTTCAAAGGGGTGCTCATATGATTTTTTTAAATTATAATAAAATTCAAACGATTAGTGACCAAACGATGAAACTGTCCGACCAATTATGACCAATCGATGATCTATCGATTGCAGTATTTTTTTTTATTTCTTTCAAAGGGGTGCTACGAAGACGGAGGCGAGTTTACTAGACAATTACTTATATTACATAACGCTAATTCACTGGCGGCTATAGTAAACTCGCCCAGGGTAACTGAGATTGATTGGTGCTAGTGAACTAGCATATAATGCCAACCGGGTATTAAGGACGCCATTTGGGAAGATTTCGCAGCAGTAATTTTGGATAATTTTGATCCAGACAGAGTATTCTGATTACTGATCTGATAATTTATATATTTTCGATAACTTTGCGAAAGAACGAGTTATCTCGCATCTTGCCGGTGATTTGTGTTCTAGAAGACTTTTACTGTTTGAGCTGCGGGGTGCGGACCTATCATTGTTAAGAATTTATTCAATATTTTTCCTTTTTGACAGTATCCTTCACAAGGTCATAAATTTTATTTCAACACCAGCACTTAAAAATACCATTATACCTGACATATAATTTAAAGATATAGGTAGTTTTAGTTTAAAAATTCCTAAAATTACCTATAAGTACCTACGTACATGAGTTCTCGGTGAAATAATCCTAAGATTTTGGTAAATAATCCAAAAAAGAATTATCTTTATTCTAAAAGATTTTTTCGTTGGAGAGCAGCCAATTATATAATTGTTTCGAAACATATAGGAAAAAATCATTTTACCAACCAGTGGTCACAGTCAGGATTCTAACCTGAACCCTTCCAATTTCGCGTCGGAATGAGCTTACAATACTGAACTGTGACATGATTGCTAAATTATATAATTGGCTGCTCTCCAACGAAAAAATCTTTCAATTGCATACAGCCGTATAAAAAAACTATTATTATCTTTGTTCTGGTTTTTCTAGATTTTTGTTATTTAGAAAAAAGCCCTTTCTTCTGAATTTGACATTCCGGTTTAAGCACAATATACCTAGCTCTTTAAAAAATGATGTTTATAATATAGAAACCTAATAATGAATCTACTAGGTACCTACCTATTCATCAGACATAAAACATTCGAAAACTTGATAATATATTGCGATTATTTTCTTGTTTATACAAATTATTTTATGATATTAATATTAGGTACTTATTGAAATGCGTTATTATATCGTAATATAAAAACAAACTTTCGGATCATCTATAAAAACTTGGCGCTGGCGTCTTCTTTGTAGGTATGGTATTGACAATTTTAAATGTAGGCTAACCGGTATAATGTGAAAATAGGTACCAACGTTGATACAAAATATACAACTACAATATACCTAATTTTGTTTTCAGTTTTATTGATTTGCTTCAAACATGGTTTTTAGCATTTGTTTAAAATAAAAATATCATTTAGTATTACAAATTATGCAACATACCTAATCGTTATTATAAAATCACTCCAAAATTTACATAAGTATATTATTAATAATAATAATTTGTAAACTACCTATATCACAGTCTTAAATTTATAATTTTCGTTTCATCATGTATTTTCTTCAATAACGTGACATACGCCGCTAAGAGACTTTGAAAAGATTGTTGTGTAATATGTACAATTTAAAAATTTAATAACGAAAATGAAGCATTTTTCTAGTGATATTTTTGATGTACGTGAGCGCGGTTGGCAGTATACTATCCGCATTTTTTAACTAGCCAATCAGATGGGTCGTTTCTTGTTAGTTGTAGTTGCGCGGTTGATGTTAGGCGTATGCAAGTCTATATAACAAGGTGCCGAGGCCACCTCCGGTTCAGAAACGGTGACAAACTCGTGTTGTGTGTAGTCTCTGTGTCGAATTAAGTTTTATACTTTATAATATATATTTATTAAAATAAATTTATAAACAAAATGAGGGAAATTGTTCACATTCAAGCTGGCCAGTGCGGAAATCAGATTGGTGCCAAGGTGAGTGCAAATTTTCGGCTTTTTATCTAGTAATTTCGTACCGGCATTTTTCTTGACGATCGTTACAGTCTGACGCCATGATTCATTTGTTTCATAAATTAAGTATGTTTTAATTATTCTGATGTTTTGCACGTTTGAAACTGATTTGTAAATAAAATGCTTCTTGTGTCTTAATTAATTTTTTTCCAATTTCGATTAACATGGCCGATTTAGAAAATTGGCGTGGTCTGATCAACATGGAAGCGGGTGCCGGGTACAGTAATTTACACGAGAGTGATGCTGACGCGATGTATGGTACACATTTTCTAACGGTTTTTTTGACCTTGATTCTAAATGCTAACCGTTTTTCTAATTCAATATAGCGGTTTCTAATCTCATATGCTGTTTTTTAATTCGTTTGTATTTTTTGTTTTATAAAATTTGTTGCTTTCAAAAATGAATCCTGCAATTTTTTTTGAGAATGTTAAGAAAATGCGGCAAGCCGAAAATGCTATGTAAAGATTTCGTATTTCATGTAGGGTGTGGTCATTTTTTAGTTAATATTTTCTTTTTTTTAATTTGTTTTCATAACCATTGAATATAAATTATCTACTTCGATAAAACCGATAATTTAAATTATCAAAATTTAATTGCATTTTCGCCAGAATAAGCCAATCGAAAGATAATGCACTACGTTTACAACTAAACGTACATTAGTAATTTCCAGAGCTGTTTACATTAAACTTTAATCATTTTATTAAACAGTAGCGTCGGTTGGTTTTTTTTATATTCGTACCTTTGAAGAGGGGGGCGTGGGGGAAAGGAGGGTAAATAATTATTAAAAAACCGGTCAAGTGCGAATCGAACTCGCGCATCGAAGGTTCCGTACAAAAATAAAAATTAGGTAGGGGTAAAAATTAACAGATTTGTATTTAAAAAGTTTTTTTACTTTTTTTTATTGTGATCTTTTTCCCGTATCAAATTTATTTATGCCTAATTTTTTGTTCCCCGTGGAAATTTAAAGACTTCGGATTTTCGTTTAGGTTTTCTTGTAAACTATGCGTGAGGCTCTATATTCCCTATTTTTTTCAAAATTTTAGACTCAGTAGTTTCGGAGATAAGGAGTGGGGAAGATCGGACAGACAGACAGACAGACAGACACGATAGTGATCCTATAAGGGTTCCGTTTTTTTATTCTGAGGTACGGAACCCTAAAAATGGTCACATCTTTAAAAAACGCTACTTGAAATGCTTTCATTTAACTAAAAGATAAGATAAGAATTTTTATTGTCCAAAAAACTATACTTAGAAATGTATAGTTGTTTGAAATGAGCGGACTATATTGATTTACTTTATACTTACTATATACATAGACTAGAAAAAGATAAAAATAACTTGCACTTCTATTCAGTATGTATGAAACCTATAAAAGTATAAAATACAAATCAACTATTACTGAAACTGAAGATAATTGTAAAAATGTAATCACCATTCACCAGACAGTAATATCGATCCGTGTTGACCTAGGTTCAACGCCCTGCTGCATAGATAGGTGTGGATTTTTTTCCATTCTACTCGTATACAACAATAGGTTTACAATTTGTTTAATTACTACAGTTTAAACTATTAAAATATGTTGACCTCGAAATCTTACGAGAAGAGAAATTGCAACTGTTTTTTTCGCACGTGAAATGAAACCTTTCACAGAAGGTAGGGATATTCAGTTATAATGAATTTAGAGTTATTGCTCAACATTATTTTGTACAGTAGTTAAAAATTGCTTTAGAAATTTACTGTTTTTTTGAATCAACACTACAGATCCTACAAACGAATTTTTGGAAAAAAGTTTTGGCTATGTGTGAAAGATTATGAAATTTATAATTTTTTTTTTTTTTCAAATTTTCGCCTGTGGGATCTGTAGTGTGATTCTCGGTTCTTCATTTGGCGTTTACCCGAAACCTTTAACTTTAATAGCGTCGAGAGAGCAGGAACCGTTTTTAATCAAGGGGAAAGGATTTGAGATGAAGAGTGCAAAGGGTAACTTCCGCTATCGAGTACTCTTAAGGATATGTAATTTTATCATATTTATTAATTATTTAAAAAAACTATAAAATAATTATAAATTAACTTATGTCCTATCGGTTATGTAGGTTACTCAGAAAATGTAAGTGGTGTGAACTGTGGAATGCTTGGCATCACAGTTGATTCATTTATTTTTTCCCAAGAAATATGCTTTAACATGGGCAAAAGTACTTAAAAATTAATATTTTTAAGAAATCAAAATTTAAAGTAAAAAAATAATTGCTTACCACAATATAAATTTTACAAGGTCTTTTGTTATAAATGTTGTTTGTTTCACTTATTTTTCTTTATATAGGTATCAAATTACATTTATTGTATTTAGTTTACAAATGAACATGTGTTCAATTGCGAAATGTCTTTAAAATCTTTTCTATATAAGGTAATGATCTAAAAAATAAAGTGTAATTACGGGACGTTCGTATTTTAAATGGTAAACAACTGGCGAACGTCATAATTGTTTTGTTTTATATAATTATTTACTCAAAACAGTAGCAGATTATCAAGTCTTTCGGTTTTCTTTAATGAATCATTTTTGTATAAAACACGGAACGTTTAAAATGATATCAAACAACATTGCGTGACACGTCCTTCACTTTTTTTTATTATTAAATGTGAAACAGATGAGTGATTACTATCGAATCTTGATATTCAACTTTTTATAAAATAAATGAATGCTCTAATTGCATACATGAGACGTATGTGGCATTTCGTTTTTTTTAACCGCCACATCGTTTCATTCTAATCTATACTAATGGTTTAAATCCGTTTTGCATATCCATTAATTGCCTTTACTTTATTTCTTGGAATACAATGATGCCAATCCTCTGTTATTATATCGCATCACTGCTCAATCTGTTTTAATTACTTGTATTACTTTTATTGTAATGAAACTAATTAAAATATGATGCATGATCTCTAATCTAGAACGCTAAATCTTGGCGTGGCGGTATTCACGCGTGTAGGGTAGTCATTATAAGTGATAACAGCCGGAACATAATCGGAGAGTAAATTTCATTTTGTCTCGCTAATTAGTTAAAGTCAGTGATTAATTAGATCTAACTTTGGTATTTTTAGTAACTTGGTTGGTTTTATGCTTATGCATAAGTAACCTATGCGAATGCATTCTAGTATGACTTGCATTTCAATTTTCAATGCAACAATATGTATTACTACTGACCGAATATTAATTTATATATTTACATAAAAGTCCTACTTCAGAAAGATTTGTCGCGGTAACAAGATGCTAAAAACAATTTCCGGAAAAGATTTCCGTTCGATCTAAAAATATTACAGTGCATTTCGCTGACAATCTGACATACATACTGCTTGCTTGCGCTACAGAAGAGGACAAATGTATCGCTTACAAAATTTCTCTTTTTTTATTTCATAAATAGATCTATTTTTTCTTCCTGAAATACGGATATTTTTTTATCAAATACTGATTGTTGCATAAAAAGTGTAAATATAAATTAATCCTAATGAAACCAATTTAAATTACGTTTATTAAAATATTGCTCGTGAGGGTTTACAGAAATTTAAAAATAAATTATTAAATAGCCTTGAAGTTTTGACTGAGACTATCATTCTGGGTCCATAGGCAATAAAGTAATAACAATTGGCATATTATTAATTGTTGTATGTCAGTAGTGAATAGATAAATATGATAAGAGTCACAAAATCACGAGACAATCTTCACAAATACCGATTACCTCATCTTATTCTAATTACACTATTACTACATCCATTCAAGTGGGGGAAATATGCAGTTATGTCTAAATATAGTAATGAGTCAATGACTAATAATTCTGACCGGCTTTTTAAAACATGTTTTTTTTATTGTAGTCGTGGTTATCTCGGTCTCTCTCTCGATCAGGTCTTTTAAATTCCCTCCATGGCATAATATCAATGATATTCTCAATCATCAAACTGCGTTTGGCCTACACACAATATGCAAAACATAAATCATTCATCCACTTGTTTGATAAACTAGTTGACCATTATATCGAGGACAGGTTCAAAGATACACTGGAACAAATATTCTTCTACACCCAGATTCTAGAACGTTCGTTTGTATTGTCATTAGCGATTTGTATTTTATAAAATATCTGAACATTTTGCGTGCCATTCAATTATAAAAATCATTTTCTGAATAGTTCATTCGCGCATTGCAAGGTATTGTTGAAGTAGAGGGATAAATTATAGTTATGACATTAAATTGCAATTTGTATAACTTACAGGTATATCTTAGAAGGGATGTTAAATCATTTTCTACGAATTGTGTTTGTCACAAAGGAAAATATAATAACTTGAATAAATATGGAGGTTTTTTTTACTTTGGTTCGTAATGATACCTTTTGTTTGTGTGCCAATTCTTGGAAAAATGTAAATTACGCCTTCAATTGTCAAGTTGTTTTTTAATTTACACTTTAACGCAAATTTAGCATCTAAGCGTTACGCTTTTAATTTAGTTTTTATGCATTAAAAGCAATTCCTTCAAATTAAAAATGATTAATAAACCAAGGTAAAAAACATTTCCGTTAACCGGAGATTCGTAATCAGTCACGCTGCAGATTTTATTTTTTACTCACCAGCGGCGTGCCTCCCCCGCTTATAAATAATAATTAAATAATTCATTGAATTATTGCCCACAATCCACATTGCAAGGACATAGTTCGTTCTATTCAAAATGGCGAACAGTGACTCACCAACCTTCCCCCTTAATACCTATTTCGTGTTACCTATACTGTGCGTTGGTCTCGCCGTTTTGGCATTTGAATTTGTTTTCGTGTTCGTTTATGCAAATTAAATCGAATCGTGACGTCATTATGTGTTTTTGGTCAGGTACATTAGTTATTGGTGTAATTCGGCGATTTTATCACTGTAGGAGTTATTTTTGAAACATAATGAAATAACGCGCACGGCTTTATAGTAAAGATTAAGTTGCGTGTTTTTCCAGTCTAAAAAAAAAAAAAAACAGAAATACGTTAAAAAAGAAACCTTCTAACAGAGGCAGGACGACGCCCTTATAATAGCTGTAAAGAATTGAGGGGCTGCAAGTAAACTAAAGGAACAGCTGTTGTATCGTTAACATCTGCCATTACCTCTATCTTTTATGTTCGAGTCGTCTTTTAGTGAAGGGGACTGATATTGAAAATAAGATCTTTGAAAGTTGAAATATATAACCATAATTTAAACCTAAGATTAGAAATTATTTGGGAATAGCTTGTAATAAAATTTATTAGACTTTCTCGCGTTTTGGTAAATATTTGAGCAAATGCAAAACGAACTAAAGTTCGTGGCAATATTGATTTTAGTATTTTAACGTATACCTCCAGTGGCGTGCGGAAAAAGTCAATTACGTTGCAGTCATTTTGCTATCCATATAAAATGGCGTCCAATCCTAGAATCATTCTTATAGGCTTGCGGTGTATTTTAAGTCTATTTCCTCTTGCCATGTGTTCACTCTTTTTTTTTAACTAATATTTTTTCGACTTTTTTACCATCAAAGTAACTTGTTTATAGATTAGAAGAAAAAAGCAATAATTTGTTGAAGCCTTGCAGCAAAACTTCCTGAAGAAATTTATATCATAAATATTAACTGTTCTTAAAAATATGTATAAGTACCTAGAAAACATGGGGAAATGTCACGTGTAAATTGAGGGCTGTCTTTCAAAGTCTAGTTGAAGCCCCAACGATTTCAGTTTATTGGTTCAAAGTGAGTCTGATTCTATCCGAGGCTTCAACTAAATCGATTCTTGCTTGCAAAGCAGTAACAGAAACAGAACATTTTAATTGGCACTTAAACAGTAGTCAGTAAGCGATGAATTTTAAAGTACTTCAAGAGTACTTCGTGGCGTGTTTTTTAGAATTGCAATCTACGTCCTGTCTTCTATGTTCATTCTACCATAAACTTTACTGCTAACGTAATATCCGCATTCTAAATAAAGACAACAACATAACATTATAATGCAACATGTATCTCGCTTTCTTTGTTTTGCATTGGTAAATAATTGTATTCTCGGAACAAATTCTTTAATGTCTGCAAGAAAGAGAAAAAGGCATTGACGCGTGTACGTTTATCTTTTTTCTGCGTTCACTTGAATACTGTTAAGATTTTTATAAGAGGTATTTTTAGTACAATGAACTTTTGAACTTGAGAGTTTGCTAAAATTAACTATAAAGTTGTTAAATTTAGAAGTGATTTGTTTCTGTTATAGGTTTAACATAACTTTGCATATTTTTAAAGTAGTCCGACACGTTCTATACAGACTACAGTTGCTTTATGTCTACAAAAAAAACCTAAAAATTTGAATTACTGAAGTAGGATACAATTTCTAGGGAAATTCTGTTTTTGTACAACCATAATATAATACATAGAAAATAGTTTTTGTCCATGAATACTAATAATTTTTTTGTTTCTTATATTATAGTTCTGGGAAATCATCTCCGATGAGCATGGAATTGACCCAACTGGAGCATACCATGGAGATTCAGACCTCCAATTAGAACGTATCAACGTTTATTACAATGAAGCCAGCGGCGGCAAATATGTACCGCGTGCCATATTGGTCGATTTGGAACCCGGAACTATGGACTCTGTCCGTTCTGGTCCGTTCGGTCAAATCTTCCGACCAGATAACTTTGTGTTTGGACAATCTGGTGCCGGTAACAATTGGGCTAAGGGACATTATACCGAAGGTGCAGAATTAGTAGATTCTGTTTTAGACGTCGTTAGGAAAGAAGCCGAATCATGCGACTGTTTACAAGGATTCCAGTTGACTCATTCCTTAGGAGGAGGTACCGGATCGGGAATGGGTACTTTACTTATTTCAAAAATTCGTGAAGAATATCCAGATAGAATTATGAACACTTATTCCGTTGTACCATCACCAAAAGTATCAGACACCGTTGTAGAGCCATATAATGCTACTCTCTCAGTACACCAACTTGTTGAAAACACGGACGAAACATACTGCATCGATAATGAAGCTTTATACGACATTTGCTTCCGAACATTAAAATTGACAACGCCAACATACGGTGACTTAAATCACTTGGTCTCTTTAACAATGTCAGGTGAGAATTCAATTAAAAAAACGTACAATTTGCAATGGTTATATAATATTTTAGTTGTTTTTTAGTTCTAAATTAAATTTTAGAATTCAATTAAAAAAACGTACAATTTGCAATGCTTATATATTTTAGTTGTTTTTTAGTTCTAAATTAAATTTTTCTTTTTCAGGAGTAACCACCTGTCTTCGTTTCCCCGGTCAGTTAAATGCAGATCTCCGAAAACTCGCAGTAAACATGGTACCTTTCCCGCGTCTTCACTTCTTTATGCCTGGATTTGCACCATTGACATCTAGAGGTTCCCAACAATACCGTGCATTAACAGTACCAGAATTAACACAACAAATGTTCGACGCTAAAAACATGATGGCCGCCTGCGATCCACGACACGGAAGATACCTGACAGTAGCAGCCGTATTCAGAGGAAGAATGTCAATGAAGGAAGTAGATGAACAGATGTTGAACATCCAAAACAAAAACAGTAGCTACTTTGTTGAATGGATTCCAAACAATGTCAAAACAGCCGTATGTGATATTCCACCAAGAGGTTTGAAGATGTCGGCCACGTTTATTGGTAACTCGACTGCCATTCAAGAATTATTCAAGAGAATTTCAGAACAGTTTACCGCTATGTTCAGACGTAAGGCTTTCTTACATTGGTATACTGGTGAAGGCATGGACGAAATGGAATTCACAGAAGCCGAATCAAACATGAACGACTTGGTATCAGAATATCAACAGTACCAAGAAGCCACTGCCGATGAGGAAGCCGAATTCGATGAAGAAGCTGAAGCCGAAGTCGACGACAACTAAACTCTTAGCGATCGCGCGTAAAACGATCATATCGCGTTGGACGTGATTGTAAAATGACGCCGTTTTGCTTAATTGCAAAATGTACGTTGCTTTTTCATGTTTACAGTCTTACAAATAAATACCATAACTTTACTTTGGTTTTGTTATTCATTGTTGTCGTTTTTATAGTATTTTTCCATTTTGTCGCATGGCATTAACTTTTTTTTAAATTTTATGATAAGAGTTAACTGCTTTTTAAATGAATACAGTGATTTTTGGCTTTCATTTTTTGTATTAAAATATGTATTTGAATACATTCCTAATCGTACATAATCATTGCATTTTTTCAATCATAAAAAAAAAAATTATTTAATAATTCATTACTGTGAAACCATTACATTCTTCTCATTCATTATAAAACAATTATAATAAAGAAAATCTAACAAATCTATTGTTATTATTTCAAGCACCTTTTATGAATACATAGCACTAAACTGATTTTAAGTTTTTACAGGTTTTACCTGAAGTCTTCTTTTTTTCAATTACTAAGTTTCATTTCGTAAATGTATCAGGGTCTAGCTGTACTTTCATGGCGAAACTGCCCCCAAATGACTGCAAATGAATATTGTACAATAGGGTGTTTGCTCCCACGTGGCAGCAATCGTGTGTCGAGTTGTATGGACCAACTTAATTTTTTTTTTCAACGCCAATCGTTTGTTCCGGACACCTACAAAATTTCAGCGTTGTTCCGAAAAAATAAAAAAGTTTAACAATAATAGGTGGCCAACCAACTTGACATCAAGTTGTATGAACCACGTCCTAATAACAACATTTTGAGAACTTTTATTATGCCAATCGCTTGTTCTCAGTTTGTTCCGGACGCCTACAAAATTTCAACGTTTGTTCCGAAAAAGTAAAAAAGTTATTAGCAAAAATAGGTGACCAACAAATATAATGTACACTACTGGCCAAAAGCAAAACGAATATCCAGTAGTGTACATATACTAGTGGCTGGTCACCTATTTTTGCTAATAACTTTTTTATTTTTTTGGAACAAACGCTGAAATTTTGTCCGGAACAAACGATTTGCGTTGAAAAATTTGACAAAATGTAAGTTGGTCCATACAACTTGACATACATGCAGCAATCATATATTTATTTGTCAAATGCGCGATTTAAATCTCATATAATTCGCCTAGCAGAAATATCCAGTGTTTTTTCTATGAATAATGATATTGTAATTATTGAAGATAGCGATTATGTAATAAAATTACATGGTATTTGTTTATAAAGCTCTTTTTCAGAAATATCAGTTTTATTACTACTAAAAGAAGACCGCTCCTGTTGCCCTTTAAAACTTCCATGCTTAATTATTGAAAAAATAAAATTGATGTACAATTTAAATGTGATAATGTAGCAGTCATAGAGTAGTCCACTTACTTTTATTTTTTTTTCGATATGTTGCACCACGTGGATTTTAATGAAACTTGGCATGCTATTACATAGACGAATGTTAGAGCTGTAAAAGTAACGAGAAATTGTGTACCCGCATGTATTCGTTACTAAAACAATCAGCACCCGTTACTTTCGTATCGTTACGTTACTCGTTACTTTTGATACAATCGAGTACTATAAGTAGTCTAGTCTAGTAGCAGTGTCTAAGCATGAAGCATCGCTTCGAGTCGCACTCGCGTAATTGTTAAAATGATTTTAAGAATGGGTTTATCAAATTATCATAAACAAATAATGTTAGAATGTACGGCGGTACGCGCAACAATAAATATTATTTTCCTTTGTAATGTAACAAACGAATTCAAAATACATCAAAAATAAGCATACACATTACAAAGTACACAAACAGTAGGCACACGCATACGTACAACGCACGATGCATACCAGTTCACGTTTTAGTGTTACATGTATGATTCGTATTCGTTCGTATAATGAATCAAACCTCAGCTCTGTGAATCAAACAGTGACATACGACAAATGAGAGTAACGAAATAAATTTGTGAGTAATGATTCGGTACTTCGAGTCAGGCGATGTACCCGTTACTCGGTAACGAATACATACGGTTTGCTACAGCTCTAACGAAGGTTCTGTATTTCTTTTTAAGTCGTCATTCAATCAGATCTGGTGGAAATCGATTAATAATATTTTTATTTGCATTTTTCTATATTTGTATTTAGGCTTGACTCATCGGAAACTGTTGTAAAATCAACCGTAAAGTGTACAAAAGTTAACATAATATTATATCGCTAGAGCCTTTGCAGTTTAGTGTTATGAAACAAAGTTTATTTCGGCGCGTGAAATGAACGCCACGAAGCAGCAATTGCTAATCCAGTGATGCAACCTATTCTTTTATTGTCCAAATGAAGATTTTTATTAGCCACTAGCACCCTACTTTATTTTTAAGAGATTCGAAAGACCTCATTTTGAGCATTTTATGTGTAATAAAAAACCAGGCTAAAGTAGTCAAAGATTTCAGAAATTACGTACGTCAAGTTAGATTGCCCATGACAAATTTTTGAATTTTCTTTTATGCCAATCGTTAGTTATTTATTATTATTATTTTTTTAATAATAAATTGAAAATTCATTTAACACTTCTACCAGTTCTCGGATTAGTACCGGAGCTTGTAATAGAGGAGCCATATTATATAAACAGTCGGCATTGC
Source organism: Mongoloraphidia duomilia (assembly GCA_039654895.1). NCBI lineage: Eukaryota > Metazoa > Arthropoda > Insecta > Raphidioptera > Raphidiidae > Mongoloraphidia > Mongoloraphidia duomilia. The sequence continues at coordinate 22,342,882 of CM077525.1, read as the reverse complement.
TACATGCTCGGCTACTAGTCCTGGCACTAGTGGATTTAGAGGGGATAACAAAAATTTTTGTACTTTTTTTTGACTAGTGCTTTTTGGGATTCAGAAATTGATTGTAGTAAGTTCTAGTGATGTAACGATTAACGAATATTCGCATTCACGTATTCGCAAAATTCATACGAATATGAATACTAGAAAAAAATCATAATTTTTTTTAAATGTGAAAATAATATTAAATAAGGCAATAGTAGATTGCATATCTAGATGTGTAATGGACTATATTACGAGTAATGACAGTATGTAAAAACGAGCGATAGCGAGTTTTTAGTCACACGAGTCGTATTACCATTACGCATGAGATATAATATTATATGGTATTTTTTGCCATACCCACTACAAAATACCTACTTTTCACTTCATTTTCAAAAAATGTTGACAGTTCATTTGCGTCGCCATCTCTCCTCCTTCTACAGTATGCCGTGAAGTTCGTGTGTAAGTATTTAGCATTCGCACGCAGACATATAGAGCGAATAAACAGAAGTTGCTATGGTAAGTTGGTAACCGTTTACTTACCGCCCTAGTGCGGTAAGTAAAACACTTTCCGCACATCTGCCTGATGACTCATTAAAGGCCTGTATACATACATCGAAAGTAGCTGTTTTGTAGTTGGTTTGGCAAAAAAAATAATTTCTTATCATTTTTATTGATTTTAGTAAGCTAGTACCAAGAACCACTATGTGTACGTGCGACTTGCGCGGCCAATCAGCTGCCAAATTTTAGCCTTAGACAAATGGCACCAGATTTGAAAACTGAATATGCGCTTCGCGAAAATCGGCGACAGATATTCGTATTCGCGAATGCCTAAAAATTGACAATCGTTAAATCACTCTTAGGTAAGTTCTATACCTATAATAATTTATCACTCCTATTTGTAACATCAATCTCAACACAACATATTGCTAAATTACTTCACTTTTTCATTTAAAAAAGATTTTTATTATAATTTCTGAACTGTTTTATACACGGAGGAATTCTTGAATTGACAAAAAAAAATTTTTTAAATTATGTTTGCACATTAATTAATGGAAGTTGATAATAATCGCAGTTGTATTGCTTCGAGAATAATTTGAGTAGGAAGCAAATTCATTAGTATGTAAATTAAAATTTTAATTTTGTTCCAAAATGTATAATTTAGGTAGGTATGTTATAGAAACCAAAAAGTTCAGTTTCCATTTTCCAATTAAAAAAAAAACATTAAAAATTATAATACGGGGTGTTTGAAATAAGAAATCGAAAAATGCAATTTCATGTACAGTCGCGGCATCTGAAAATTTTTGCACAGGCACTTTAATATATGAATCAGCAAATAAAACTGATCAATTTTATTTTTATATATTAACCATAAACAAAAAATACTTTTGGGGTGGTTGAAATTTGAAATACTGACCTTTGCTTTGAAACAAAGTCTAGGGGAATTGTTTATCCATATTTTAAGTTTTTTTTGACATTTCCACTCTACTTCATTCAATAGTGGTAGTAACCTGTCAGATTTATTAATTTGAACCAAATATTAATCAAAATTGTGAGCTTTTTAAGGATTTTGTTGAAAAATAGGTAAATATACGTAATATTTCTTTATCTCCTCAATATAACATCCACCGTATTGAGCGTGGCATAATAAAGCAATTAACTAGAAAATGTGACATATATGTAGTAGACCAAATAACTACTGTATCTTAAATGTATTACAAACATTTAATCGATCTGTTTGGCTTGTTGGAATCCTATGACCTATTTCGATCTTTAAATCGTTAACCAAGGTTTTTAATATTTAATTTGTATTAATTTTATATCATTGCATGATTTTTTCTTATGTTATGTATTTTTTTAGTTTCTTCCAGGCTTCTTTATGGGTTTTGGGAGCTCTTAAGTTATTAAATATAAGTTGTCAATTTTTAAGTACTGTATTTTGTTTGTATAAGTATTAATACGAATCGTAGTTTTTTATAAATTTGTTTTTAAAGATGTGTGAATTATTTTGTTATCAGTTATGATTAATTTTATGTTTAATTATTAATAAAAGGCTTAAATTTAAAATGTTGTAAGAGTGGTTTTATTTACTACGTTATGTACTGTGCGTTCAATAATTATTAAAAAAAACAAAGATAGGTACTTACCTATTTGTGGAAAAGCATATTTTTTAAAATTACGTAATTCATTTTCTAGAATGTGCAAAGTTATTTTTAAATTAAAGTATTTTCTGCAATATAAAGTGAGTTATTTTTTTTTTTATTTTTTACTTAGCTTGGTTTTGGATATTTTTGTATTGAATGAACTTTCGTTTTAACAGTATTATTAATTTTGGGCATGCTTTATTTAAGGATTTCTTTTAATTTGATTGTTATTTAAAATTATCTACGCTTATGCAGTTTAAAGAATGCATTTTTTAGAATAACTGCAACAGTTTTAAAATTTTGATGATGTGATTATCACGTGCCTTGTCATACGCTGAACAATTTGAGCATATTCCGTTCTAATAATATTTTACAATCTGAATAATTCTTATTTTATGTTTTCTATGCTCTATTTGCTATAGTTTTAAAATGTTACATATTGGAAAGCTTACTAAATTTAATTTTGTATAGATTTTGAAATAGTTACTTTAATAAAATGGAAATAGGTAAACGTTATTATTTTTAAAATAGAAAATTTAGAATTTAGATAAATGTTGTGAATGTAACTTTGAAATTAAATTGCCCCATTTCTGTGCAGTTATTAATTAATTTGCAAATTATTAGGGATGAAGGCTACCAGGCTTTTTCTACCACAGATAACACAACTGGCATGTGAGGTATACGTCACTCTGATATCATTCAAATGTTAGTACTGTTAATATTTTCCGCCCACCTGATGGCGCCACTAGCAAGTGAAGTATCTGCATTCAATTATTTAACGGCTAAATCGCAGTTTTTGTATTTATTTAATTATTTATTCCTTAATAATGGATAAATGAAGAATCATTAAACACAAATCGTTAATCTCTAAACGTTTGACATACCTTACTTGCCATTAGCGCTATCTGACGAATAAAAATATGGCAGCCCTCATTCGTCGCAAATCTATTTATACGAAATAAAAGCGATTAGTCCAACAATTTCAGTTAAAATTATATCTGCCTTTTGTTTTGTGTAGATAAATTTGAACAAGATAATAAACTACTTTTTAATAGTTCAGGCTCCATGGGTAGTGGGTATTTCTGTCTGCAAAATAATATGAGGACCGCAAACTGTTTTGTGATACGTTTATCTGAGACCTTTTAGGTATAAAAAAACGAATGTTGCGGGACCCCCGTGTGGTTCTTAAATATATCTAAGTCGGTGTTTACGATATAGAAAAAATGTACATATCCTCTAAATTTCATGTTGTTAAAAACAAGGATCATAAGATTTTACAATTCAGGCTACAACAACTTACCTACTCAATAACTGACGAGTGAAGGTATGAAAAAAAATTCTGACATCATTAATAATATCGAACTCTGTGACCTCTAGAACTAGACTTGCTAATTACTGTCCCGAATTTTTCTAGGGCTATTTTCAGCCGTCCCGTTCAAAAATTTTGCGGGACGCAGTTTGTCTCGATAATAAAATAGAAACAGTTTTTCATTTAAAAAAAAAGATAATAATAAGTTTTTATTTTGTTTTAAAGAGAAAAAATTCACAGATTTCGCAATCCTTGCAACCATCGAGGACATTGGAAATGATAACAGCATATATGAAACATAATTAACTGTTTATTATACACACAATATTTATCAATGCACTGTTTAGTTTTGTCAGGAATAACCCTATTATTCTTCTGTTATATACGCGTTCACTTTTGCTTGATTACTTAACTTTTAAATGGATTTTTCTACAGTATTTATTAACATTTGCTCAAAAATAACACCGCAGATCGTCGCAAATACCTCTCAATTAACTTGACATGATATAAAACACATTTCGAAAAAATTGCACTTGTTCAATTTTGCATGATTGCTCCTCACTTGATCGCGACACCGTTGTCTTTTGGCCTTGAACGAAAACTCGTAACTCTGCCCCCATATACGAACATAAACATTTCCAATGTTAAAAAAATTGTTGCAAGTTTCTACTTTCTACTGAATTTCGATTAATTAAAATATTCATAATAGAAGATTAATGTGTCCAACGGGTTTTATTTTTACACTAATATTGAAACTATTTCCGCTCTTAGGAAATTCAGTGTCCGTTTGTGTATGAAACATGAAACCATACAAGGAATCTCCACTTGTCGGCATCATTAGTTAAATTTTTGTATAGATAGATGATAGATCTATACATAAATATTTTACGTACGTCCCGCAAAAAAACTTTGAGTCTCACTTCTACATCCAAGAAATCCCGGAAAATATTTTTTTACGGTTGGCAAGCCTGTCTAGAATCTATATCAGACGCAGGGAGCACAGACGCCAGAATGCGGTCCTCATATTTTTCATAGGAACCTACCTTGAGCACCCGGTCTATAATATCAATGCGTTCTTATTAGGTTTACTAATAGATAACAATTTTTTATTATAAGTAATCGACAATCAGATCTACACTGAAGTTAACGAATAATTGCAGTAAATCACAGACTCTCAACAACTGAGATCTAAAGCGTTTATTAATTAGAGATGAAACGGATAGCTGTTTTGCCGGATACCGGATATCCGGCCGAACATAGCCGACGAAAATGACGTCGATAAAGAAAAAATCGCCTTTATGGAAATATTTCGATATAAATAAAGTGCCTCTAAAGTTCAAACGTCATATTTGTTTAAAATCCGGTATCCGCCGGATATTGACCTACTATCCGGTATCCTGCCGGATAGTAAATTTAGGCCGAATATCGAATAGTTGCCGAATATCCGTTTCATCTCTATTATTAATGCAAACAAATTCCTAAACATGTAGCTAATTTGAAAATCAATAGTTAGGTCATTTCAATTAAAACATTAAGCAATTTTTGACCAACATTGAACAAAAAAGTATTATAATAAATGTTTGGTAAGTTTCGCAGCAGGCTCGCCAACAATGGCTAGTTTTGCTGCTCAAGCTGCGATTCGCAGTAAATGGAGTTCGTTAGTCGAAGAAGGAATTGAAGTTCCGCCGGAAGTCAGTAGCAAAGTTACCAGTGTGGTCGGATGGTTAAAACAGGTTTAAAACGATATTAAATTTTTATTGTGGTTTCGAGTCGTCGTTTTAGATGTAGTATCATTGTCAAATATATGATTAATGAGATTATTATGCGTTAACTACATATTATATTGAAACTGTCGGATTATGCATACAACAGTCGGGCCCGGATGTGTGATCTCATAGCGTCCTGACTATAATATATGGGATGCATTGTATACTAACCTTTTTACAACACATTACACGTACCAGTAATTGCAAATAAATTATTCACCGTTTATAAGCAATATGAAAATCATACAAAAATATTTTCGAGTTGACATAAGTAGATATACCTATTTTGATAGTAAATAAAATTTGTTATGAATTGCGAAGTGCGGGAAAATAGTGGGTCGTCAATTGTAAATCGCAGTTCCCAGGTTCTAATTTGAAAATTGACGAACGCATCAATTAGATTTTCAATTTATTACGTATAAATAAAAACCAATTGAAAATAGGTATTGCCCAGTTTCAATTGATGGTCTTTCAAAAATAAAATACGTTGTACATTTACGACACTGGCGCAGAGATCATATAGTCCAGGCGGAATCGCTGCACCCGTATGAAAAAAATGCATGTTGCCGGACGGTAATCTGGTATAATAGTTTTTAATTGTGAAGCCAGGAGTTTTCGAGTAATAAACATTTGAAAATTTGAAAATGCGTGAATTGGTCTATTTTCAACTTCTTGGAAGTACCTACGTTAAAAAGTGATAATTTCGATCGGCTACTATTTTTTCTTTTAACTAACAATTTTTGTAAGAGCAATTTTATATATTTTTTTATTTTTAACTCGTTTTTAGGGTTCCGCACTCCGCATGGAACCCTATTACTTAATTCGCGGAGATACCCTACCAGTTGCGTCTCTCGCACTCACGCGCAGCATAGGATGCATTTTCAAATTAAGAAAAAAATATTACTCAAAAACTATTGACTTGATAAAAATTTCCCAGATGCTTATGACCTCTATTGTCGAGCGTCTATAATTTACAATATCTATCTACACGAATTTTCATACAGGTGCGGAGATTCCGCTTGGACTAATACAAATTAAATGGTTTGCGTCTAAAAACAAAGGTCATTTATATTCAGTCTGGCACTAAGTATTGACAAAATATATATAAACTGACAATAAATAAACTCACAGCTTCTAAAATATTTGAAATCTGATTTGAGTTTCAGACGATTTTGCAGTCAGCGCATATTAAAATCATATTTGGATGTATTGTTACTGTGTCAAATCTACCCATTGTTCGTTTTTATTTAGTGCATATTTAATATTTTTGATTTCTTCAATCACCGTAGATGAGAATCAGTCACTAGAAATAAATTTGCTTATTAAATATTAATAGCCGTTTACAATTGACAATAATTGTGGCTACTAATTTTCCAAATGTTGGTACTATACAAATACATATCAAAATACTTTCGTTTTCGTCAGATCACTAATTTTAATATTTGTTATTTGCTTCCGTATAGATTGGAATATTATTTGTATTATAATATATACAGGCTCTCCCAGACACGACTCCCCAGGCCTGTATCATATTTATTTTTGGAGATAACACTATCAAACTCTATACATTCGTATATTTTTAATTCCCTGGCCGCCAACCGTCCATCCACTTTGAACGAATGTCAAATGTAAATCGAAAACTTTCATTTAAAATTTATCCCGACCTTGTCTTGTGACGGAAGGAAGCTACTTCACGCGTGGTAGGCCAGGGGTAGTGGCGGGAGGGGGGTGCCAACCAAATATGTTTTCGGTGGCAGAAATTGAGCCCTTTTGAGTGGCATTAATTCCAACTTTCAATTAATGACGGCAATGAACGTTTTTTTTTCGGATCGGAAGTACTCCTTTTTCTGACCCTGACTGAAATTTTTCGCCCACCTGGCTCATTTTGGGTTCAGTTGGGATCGAATTGACCCTCGGAATTCCAAATTTAGTTCAGTTTTATGATGGACCTTTTGAGTGTCATGGCCTCTTACACTAGATAGGTACTCACTGATCGAGTATAAAAACACGAAACTAGAAAATGAAAATAATTTTCTTCATTACTTTATAACTATGAATTATAAAGTGATAGACGACGGATGAGTGGTCGGAAATCGGTGGCTTTACCTTTGATAAGCAGATTAAGTTTTTTTAAGTTTGTTATCAGCACGACTGGATTTCAGTTTTATTTGCCTATACTGTAGGTGTAATACGATGCTTTTTTTGCTTTTTAAGTAGTTTGTGTTATAAGATGTACATACGATTTTGGTTAAAAAAGTCTTTTTACAACTATTGTAGTTTATAATAAAAAGGACCGGATTTATCTCCAAGCAGTTTAATTTTTAGGTACAATAGCTCTGAAGCCTTGGGAAAATTTATATAAAGTTCGATTTTTGTTTAGTGTCACATAGTGAAAATAAACTCTATACATAATAAAACTCAAAGAAAATTGTATTTTTCGAATTTTCATAAAATTCCTTTATAGATAGTGACAGTCTTATTAATCGATGTCGAGTAGAAATATCGCATTCTCGAAAAAAATTATGTGTCTATCTGTATGTTGGTTTGCTACTGCATCAAATTCGATAAAATTATTATTAATTTTTTTACATTAACTTGTCACGAAGCAGCAGAACCCCTTTATGTACCAATCGAAGGCGAGCAAAGCTGCGGGTACAGCTAGTAGTAAATAAATAGCTGTTCTTTGTTTCTGAGACCGTATGATTCAAGGTTATTAGAGTACAGGTTGCCTCATTCCATCTGACCAATCAGCATAAGCGCGGGAATGACGTCAGCTAGAATTTAGTTTAAATCAAGTACAAAAATTGTTGAAGATTATGCTTTTTTATATTAGGTGCTTCGTGCAGATTTTTTCTTAAAATTGGCAGGAGACAATAAATAGAAGAATAGATGTTAAAAAATAGGATAATTTTTATTTTTATTACAAAATTTAGGTTTTAATGTCTATAATATAAACAAACAAAAAATTAAATAATGCTCAAGAAATGGCGGATCTTGTTAATTACCTATTTTTTTAAATTTAAGAAACGAATAGTATTAACTAACAAATTGATAAATTAATTATTTTATCTTTTATATTCACAAAATATTAAAAATAACCACAAAACACCATAACACTTAACAGCTATCGCAAAATTGACAACTTATCATATTTTTTTCACTAACAGAAGAATCATGTTTCTATTAGGTATTGAAAAAACATATCACACTACCATGGTTACTGTGATTTTTATTTCCAAAAATTAGCAGCGTCCATCGTCTGATCTTTTCTATTGAAGTGAGCAAGCATGGTATATTCTGAGTGACGTCATCCCCCCACTACTATCTATCGGAATGAGGCAACCTATGCTCTACAAACCTTGCGTATGATTTACGTTTATAAGTGACTTTGACGTTACCGTGGTTTGCATAATTATCATATCACGGTAGCATTGATGTCGCAAATTAATTATTAGTGGAAGACGGGTATAAGATTTTATTTTTGAACATTTTAGACATAATTGACAGACTAATGCGGAACTGCGGGATCAATTTATATGGCGCGATATGTTAACGCCTTAGCGGGATATCGCTTTAGAAGTTAAGTGTAGATAAATGCTAACACATTGCCATATAATTTGATTCTGTTCCGCTTCCGTCTAGCTTCCGCAGTCCTGCGTTGATCTGTGGGGACCTTTAAAGTTAGCCAAATTGCGCATTTTTCTTTGTATATACAGTTTTTAGAAAATAAATTATTATAGGTCCATATTTATCTAAAAATTATTCTGTTCCAAATATGGAGCTCTCCCTCTTAGGGACCGTTTTTTATTCACTCAGTAAAAACTGCAGGTGCACATTTCGAAAAGTATATCTAATATCTGTGAGCACAAGGCAAAGTGAGTTACGAGGGTCGAGTAGTCTGAATAAACAGCGAAATGCGTGTCGAAAAACGCAAAGAGTAGTGTCCCGTACTATGTAAGTTATGCATATGCTAAAACTACAATTTTGATAAAATAAAAACACATTCATAATCCACTCAAAAGACCCTTTTCAACGATACCCCACAAGAAAAGATTTTTTTGCCCTCCGTTTGCATGTATGGGCTCTTCCTTTTTTTCTGTTTTAGTACTTATTTTTGGTTAATTAGAGGGTATGAAAGATACTTGACGTGAATTACAGCTTTATAGGTAATGGCGTTGTTAAGATAGACCTGGTAACAAAATAGGTCTAAAAATTGCAACTTTGACGGTCTCTAAAATTGTGTTTTAAAGACCACCAACAGCTAAGGTTATTTGGGCCTAGCACCAATTCATATTTTCAATTAATTATTTTTTAATAATAAATTGAAAATCCAATTGACTTAATTTTGCACCAAGACCAAGTTTTTTAGTTAAAAAATGCGGTATTACCGTTGCCAACAAAAAAAAATAATTTTTTTCTAATTCTAATTTAAAGTCTTTGATCCCTTTTATATATTAAAATAGGTTTTTCATCGAAAAAATGTTTTTTATGACGAAAAAACTCATGCACGGAGGTTGCGCTTTCATATTTACGCCTGACAAGGTAATTAACAAAAATTTCCAGTCAGGCAAGTTATAGAATATAGATAGTAGTCCACAGTACGTAACACCTTTTTAAAAATGATTACCACATACTTAAAACTTCGTAAGTGGCTTCATTTTGACGAATCTACCACACTTTTCCATTGCGAAAATTCTGAAAACCCTACGTTTTTAAACGAGCAATTCCGAAACATGTTAATTTGACGATATTGCATATTGCAATGACCACATACTTACTTTGCAGTGAAATTAAAATATAATTTCATAAAAAAGATGAAACCACATTTTTTTTTATATATAAAATCCAGTGTGCAGCAGCTGTGGCTATTTACACTGATGTAATATGGAGTAATATTACATGGATAGGTATGCTATTATGTAGTATTGTTAAGTTGGTTATATGTATTAATAAGAGGTGAAACCTCATTTGGCCGACAAAAATAATACGGCGCTTGATGAGTCCAGCGTCTGCAAGTGCAACATGTCCCTACCACGAGGTTGCATTTTGTGATTAAAACAGTGCTGATTCTTGCAGGATTGTTTAATAATTATTTTTGTAATTAATCAATCATATTGTCCGACAAATTTCATCCGTCATTTTTTCAGTCCAACGAACTGAACATGTCAGTTTGACGATGATGGGTTTGGTGATTACCAAATGTCTCATTTTTTATGTATGAAATTAAGTATAAAATACAGTACAATATGCGGCCGACATCGCCTCTGCAAACTAATAAAAATTTGAAGAAACTTAATTTAGAGATGTCAGAATTTTTTAAACGGTTTTATTTAGCTTGACCCCGTGTATTTGTTTGTTTATATGTTCATTTGTTTCAAATCTTGCGACCGATTTATCCGTTATCTGATTGAGTTGAAATTTTGCACACAAGTGTAGCTCCGGTGACAATACAATATTATGGTAACTAGCTGACCGGCCCGGCTTTCGTCCGGGTGTAAATCGTACTTTTGAATTTTCACCCACTTCCCGTGATCCGATTGAGTTGAAATTTTGCACACATGTGTAGCTCCGGTGACAATAGAATATTATGGTAACTAGCTGACTGGCCCGGCTTTCGTTCGGGTGTATATCGTACTTTTGAATTTTCACCCACTTCCCGTGATCCAATTGAGTTGAAATTTTGCACACATGTGTAGCTCCGGTGACAATACAATATTATGGTAACTAGCTGACCGGCCCGGCTTTCGTCCGGGTGTAAATCGTACATTTGAATTTTCACCCACTTCTCGTGATCCGATTGGGTTTTTGCACACATGTGTAGCTCCAGTGACAATACAATATTATGGTAACTAACTGACCGACCCGGCTCCCGTCGGGGTGCAAATCGCATTTTTGAATTTTCACAGGCAAAAGGTTACGTTTCAGTGTATCGAATAAATGTAATAAAATCAGACTAAGCAAATAAAGCACACTAAAAAATTAAAAATAAAAATAGGTAAAAAAACTTTTAAGTTAAACGGTTTTATAAATGTACTAAAAAGAAAAAAATATTATTTAATTTAGGTTCATAAGTACCTATAAAACCGTGGGTCGTGACTGTAATAAATTATCATAGAGCTTACAACCCACGCTTTTATACTTATGAACCTAAATTAAATATTATTTTTTTCTTTTTAGTACATTTATAAAACCGTTTAACTTAAAAGTTTTTTTACCTATTTTTATTTCAGATTTAGACAGTCAGAACCATCTATATAAATAAAAATTAAATGCTGTTCGTTTGTAAGTGCATCACTTGAGAACGGCTGGACCGATTTGGCTAATTTTTTTTAATGTTCGTTAATAGTCCGAATAAGGTTTTTAGGGAAAGAAAAATTAGAAAAGTTGCCCGAAAATTGGAAAATTCCGGAAAAACTGAAAGTGTTTTTTTCTATGGGATTTTTGTATGAACTCAAGACCACAACTCATAACTTTTTCGGGTGAGTAATGTATTCGAGTGAAGTGAGTGGGTAGTGTATTAATGAAATTCGAGCGAACGAACATAGCGATTTTACGATACACGATTTTTGACTTTTTGTCAGACTGGTGATGCGGTGCAATATTTTTGTCGGACACTGCAATATTATTGCATAAAATACTCACTATTACTTATGATTTTTGGCCGACATATTGTGGTAATCACCAAACCGATCATCGTCAAATTGACATGTTCAGGTCGTCGGACTGAAAAAACGTCGGATAAAATTTGTCGGACAATATGATTGATTAATTACAAAAATAATTATTAAACAATCCTACAAGAATCAGCACTATTTTAATCACAAAATGCAACCTCGTGGTAGGGACATGTTGCACTTGCAGGCGCTGGACTCATCAAGCGCCGTATTATTTTTGTCGGTCAAATGTGGTTTCATCTTTTTTATGAAATAATCTTTTAATTTCACTGTAAAGTAAGTATGTGGTCATTGCTATATGTAATATCGTCAAATTAACATGTTTCGGAATTGCTCGTTTGAAAACGTAGGGTTTTCGGAATTTTCGCAATGGAAAAGTGTGGTAGACTCGTCAAAATGAAACCACTTAGCCACTCACGAAGTTTCAAAAGGTCTGTCAGATGTAATTAACAAAAATGTCAGCAAGACAAATTTTTTCAAAAATGATACATTATTTACCATAAATTGTGTAAATTTCAAGCCGGTATCTATTTCTAAAACTAAATTCATTTTTTTAAAGCTAAATTCAAAAGTGTGCAAGCTTTCACGGCCGGCATTGTTCCAAGTCTTCATGGGTTCCGGGCTTGTAGGCCGTGGTCCGGTGGTATTTCTACCTGACGTTTCGTCTACAACTGCGGTAGACATTCTCAAAGGCGATGTGGCAGCGGTCACATCGCCACATCGCCTTTGAGAATGTCTACCGCAGTTGTAGACGAAACGTCAGGTAGAAATACCACCGGACCACGGCCTACAAGCCCGGAACCCATGAAGACTAATTTCAAAAATTCGTTAAAAATAGCAATTAACAAATTTTTACTTGTGTGTCGGGCGTAACATGTTTTTTACATGTTTTCCAACCATTGATTATGCTGTCGTGACATCGTCAGAAGCATTAAACAGGCGGGCGAAACTTTTTGTAGACGTTTCACGCAACAAATTTTTGTCGCTAGCTACTGCGAGGGTTTTTTAATTTTTAACAACAAAATTGTCGTTGATAAACCCGTTTTTCTTTTTGATTCTCTGTCATGCAAACCACCATTTCTGACATCGAAACGTGATCAGTTACTCTACCTCAAACTGTAGATTAGCACAAAATTAAAAAATATTGACGTTCTGTTAATTTTTCTATGCATATTCGTAGCTATACTGTAAGATTATTGTTGTATGGAGTCAACTAGTTGAATATCCGTCTTACATTAGTTATTTCTAGAAAAATAAAACTGATTTTGAGGAATACATCATAAGGAGATAATATAATAATTTTAATTTATGTAATTAATAACTATATACTAACACATCGTAATAACAAGAGAGACACCCAATGACGTCACGCTACAAAGCAATATCAGAAAAATTTATTTATTTAACCCCGGGTTTGAGTCCCGACGGTGACAGTTTGAATAAATATTTTTTTCTGATATTGCTTTGTAGCGTGACGTCATTGGGTGTCTTCTTGTTATTATGATGTGATTTTTTAAAACATGTTGCCCAATGAGCACAGCTTCAGCGAATCCGGTCCTGTAGTTACTGATATAAAAGTATGATTTACGTGAAAATTTTAATTTTTTTAAGGCTTCACTTGAGGTTCGAGCAGCCGGACGCAGGGCCGTGTCTAGTCTGGCACCCGGTGCAAGCATGGCTCAGAATTCCAATCTAGTAGTACTTCATTTCAACGACGTTTATAATGTGGAATCTAGAACCTCACCGGAACCAGTAAGTATTGAGACGGTTTACTAGTTCGATTATTCTTGAGAGAAGGGCTACGCCAAGCTTAGCCAAAATACACATTTTGCCCCTTTGTTTTTTGTTTTTTTTTTAGACAACGTCAATACTCTGAATTGTCGACCACAACATTGTTTTGTTTTGCGTGTCTATGACTTATGCGTTAGAAACAAACAAGTTTAACCTTAATTTCAAATCTTGTTGTGATCATATATCGTAGTTTTGATAAATCAAATTTTATTATGCTTTCTTTTTTTTTTATTGTATTTTATATAAAGATAAGTGCTTCGAACTTACACTATAGATAAAACATAGATGTTAGTGCCGATTCAATCATTATGTTATGGCGAATTAAAAAAACCCGTAGATAGGCTGTATAAATGTTTGTAATTTTTGTTCTATTTAAAGAACAATAATTATTGTACTTTGCGTGGTTCTTATTTTCATATCTATAGTAAACTCAGGAACTGTGACTTTTGGACCCTCTTTGAAACCAAATTCTAGATACGTGCCTGCTCAAACCTCTCCTATTTCTCCTTTTTACCACTCTTTGGACACAGTACCCTCCAAAGAATCGCTGAAAAAAATAACTGTATTTTTTTTTTGCTTTTAGGTCGGGGGAGCAGCTAGATTTTGTACGGCAATAAAGAGTTTTTCACATCTACAGCCATTGATATTGTTTAGTGGGGATGCGTTTTCACCAAGCATGTGTAAGCGCTTTTTATCTTTTTATGTGTTTGTTAGTTTTTTATATTTAGATTTTTCTGTCTGTATGATCGTTGAAGTGTAAACTTCTCTCAGGTCGTTGTAGGTAGGGCATCGAGAACTGGCCATATTTTGAGAACCGGTTCTTTCGGTTCTGAACTTATACCAGAACCGGGTACCCGGTTCTTTCGGTTTTATTGGTTCTTAGCTATAAAACAGTAAGCAGATTATTTTTAATATTATTTTTTTTAGAGTTTTGTTCATTACGAACATGATACAAGGGAAAGATCGTAAATTAAACAATAAATTCCATATCAAGGAATTATTTATTTTAAGAACAATAGTCTTTTAAGTATTTTAATTACATACTTATCAAATAATCAGTTTTTTGCAAGAACCGTAAGAACCGAATTACCCGGGCTTTTATATTTAGGAACCGGTTTTTATTTTGCTTCTCGGAACCGGGAAAAACCGGTTCTTTTGGAACCGGGAAAAACCGGGTTTGATGCCCTAGTTATAGGTAAGGTTGATTATAATTCATTGAGGTCTATTTTTCTTAGTCTGTAATGGTTGTAACAACTGGCAGATGGAATTATCAGATTTTGATCGACGCGCTTCTTGGTGGCTACACGAATGACAGCCACCGTAGTGTGCATTATTACAGTATAGATTTCTTGGAGTCAGTAAATTTGCAATGTCGGCATTTCTGATATTTATAATCGCAAGTTTTGTTTTTTTTTTTCAAAAGTGCGCACTTCCATATAGCGAGACTTGCGCTTTATAGAGTTCGCTAAGCCAGTTATATGCAAGTGCTTTGCCACTGAGTACCAAACAACTTAGACTAGAGATGCGGACGATACATCAATGTTTGAAAAACATCAATTTTCTGTTTTCAATTTTCGATGTTCATTAGATAGACAATGTTATTTTTTTCGATGCATTGGTCAACATCGAATTTTCTTTTTATGATGTTATTTTATCTTTTCTAATTACTACAACTTAAGTTTAAAAATGAAAAATTTGTATTATTTAATTTACTATTTTGTAATTAAAAAAAAATATTTAAAAGTACTGAAAATCAAATCAATATATATTACTATTAAGTCTCTTTCCAACCTGGAATTTTCCTAAAATTATGATTTGCTTAAATAAAATTTAAATATAGGTATTAAAAAGAAATATTTTCTACTAGTTATTGGAAAATATTGATGCTTCAAATATCGATGTTTTTGTTTTGATATTTTTATATCGATTTTGATAATTCGATCGATCGATGTTAACATCAATGTTTTAGCAATTTTGAGCATCCCATAGAGAACTGGACAGTGGACAGCGCACGCCGCGCCGCATCGAAAAGCGGTTGACAAGACAGAGAGATGGGGGCGGGGCTTGTGACAGCCAGTTCATATTTCTTTTCTAAATAGTGCCGCTATATAGACGCTGGCCGTCTATCTCTCTTTTAATACATTGTTAAGATACGGATGCCCTGTCCAGTTCTCTATGTTTATGCAAAAGAACAGGGCCTGATATAGTGTATATTGTTCGAGACCAATGTGCCGGTCACATAGACAACGGAAATTTGTTCCGTGCATAGACATAATATAATATGCCGGTTGTGCGTTCCACGCTACTGTGCATATCACACAATAGTTGGATTGCACATTGCATTTCTTATGACAAAAATATTGCCTAGTGAAAAAACTGCTTTAAACCCTTTAAACTATGGTACAAATGACAATACAATTTCGATTATGTACCTACTAAAACTATGCCCCCCTTAGCTACGGCCCTGACCAATACTAATGTTTACTTTTTTAATTTCAGTAAGTACATATACAAAAGGTGAACAAATGGTTCCAGTATTGAATGAAGTTGGGACGCATTGTGCTGTTTTTGGAAACCATGATTTCGGTACGCAATTATTTGTTAATTTATTTTTTGCATCTTTGAAGCGGAAGAATGGAAGTCACAACTCACAATAATTATGAATTTTTCAAATGACTCATTTTTTGTGGTTGTTCTTAATTCTTATAATAATTTGAATTGAGATTATGGATCTACGGCGATGGAAAATTATCCCACGAAATTGTTCATAGTTTCAGTAACTTATTCCTAGTGATTTTGAGTTGAAAATGCTTTTAGCAACGTGGGTCTGATTTTCATTAATTGTAACCACAACAGCAGCTCTGTAACAAATAAGAACCCGACATTTTTAACTCAGTATCACTTCAGTAATAAGATTGTTAAGTTGAAACCTTGGTATATTTTTCTTAAGTTCATTTATTGAGTTAAAAATTCCATGTCAACATAAGTATAACTCTTATTAATCGACTTCAAAAAAATAAGTTTCTCAATTCAGTGCTTACATATATATGTAATATTGTTAGAAATCTGTACATATTATGAAACTGTAAACTTTGTGTGTCTGTAGTCTGTACATTGAAAATATTTGCTAGAAATAATTGGAGGGATGAAGGATAAGTGAATGCATTAAGGCCATGTTTGGAATGTTTGTCTGTTTGTGGTTTTTGCACACATCACGTAAAAACTACTGACCCAATTCGGATGGAGATGATAGTAGTCGTGGGACGCTTATCATAATTATGGGTATTATATTTTAAGAACTTCGGTCAGAGATGAGAGAAGTCTATAAATAGAGTGCAAATATAACGACATATCTGCTATAACGATCAAAAATGAAAGTCCGGTTTTAAATCCCATTTAAACATTTAAAAATTATTCCTTATAACGGTGTCAGTTTTACCGTCGCAGTGTCACACTTGTTATAACGAACTATATTTTTTTTAATCATTGCACTTTCATCTTTTTGACACAGAGATATAGAAATACGAAAAATGAAGATATACTTACAAAGAATACTATTTTTAGATCACGGATTAGAAGTGCTATCACAATGGGTGTCCCAATGTGAATTTCCTTGGCTCATGTCTAATGTAGTCGATAATGAAACTGGACGTCCATTGGGTGAAGGAAGAATAACCAAAGTAGTTGATTGGGCTGGTCGACGGATAGGCTTACTTGGTCTTGTGGAAAAAGAATGGCTTGATACTTTAGCCACAATTAATCCGGAAGAGGTCACTTTTCTCGATTTTATTGAAGCTGGAAAAAAACTTGGCGGGCAGTTAAAACAAGAAGTAAGTATGTTAAAAAAGTTTTATTTTTTTGATAAGTTAATTGTCAATCAGTTTTTTGTAACATTTTTTCGTCTATACCTATTTATATTGCATAATAAGTACCTAAGTAGTTAAAATTTAGAGTAATTTGAGGTCAGCCATTGTTGAAAATTAAATTCCTACCGTTTAATATTTTATTAATATTATCGATGTACATACATATATTACGTTTTATCGAACTATTTATTTTCTAGGGCTGTGATTATGTAATAGCATTGACTCATATGCGGACACCAAATGACATTAAATTAGCGGAAAACTGTGATGAAATCGATCTAATTCTTGGTGGACACGATCATGTTTACGAAATAAAACAGGTCAATAATAAATATATCATAAAGAGTGGTACCGATTTCCGACAATTTTCGAAGATTACTATAAATTTTGAAAAATCGACACCGGAAGTTGATATAGAAGAAATTAATATCACTTCGTCATATGCGGAGGATAAAGATTTGAAAGAAAAATTAGATAAATATACTAGCATTGTTGAAGGAAAAATGGATGAAGTTTTGGGATGCTTTTCAGTTCCTCTAGATGGACGATTTACATCGATTAGGACAACAGAATCAAATTTAGGAAATTGGGTAATTTTTATCTGTTCATTTTACTTATTTACTGGCAAATAAAGTTATTGGAAACTAAACTAAAAGTAATAGTATCTATGTCTACAGATTCATTTTGATCATTGCTGGCATTTTGGTTTTTTAGAGCACATGCAAACTGTTAAATTTAGTTTAATTCCTTTTAATTTGACAGAGAACCCGGACGATTTTGCTACAAGTTGTGCCATATTATTTTTTTCTATTGACGCTAACAATGTGTCTCGCCTCTCAGAAGCAGAATGTTTGCCATAATATTCTGTTTTTTCATGTCGCGATTATTCAGATTATGAATATACACCATTTTGTACGGATAAGATTCTGGTCCAAAATTTTGTCCAGGTTTTAATTGGGTAAATCCATGAAAAATACTGTTGTCGTCAAGTTAAAGTTCATTTAGATATATTATAATGGAAAATTCAATAAACTCAAATACATTGTCAATAAATTTATAAAAACATCTTTGTAAAAAGGCGCTAAGTTCTTCCTGTGAATGTCTGGTCCGTGGTCGTTAAAAGTGCTCAGATCTGCTGTCTATTCTAGCAATTATGTATCTTAAACCCTACTTGCATGCTAAATTACTTCCCTCTAGCACTACTGGAAGCCATTACCCCTAATTTGAAGCTCTGCGGGGGGAAATTTCAATTTGGGTTTCTTCCTTTGCATGTATCTTAAACGGTTAAACCTTACCTACATACCAAATTACTTCCTCCTAGCACCACCAGAAGTCATCGCTCTACCACGATAGACCCCCCCCCCGCCAATTTGTGAGTCCGGGGGAAAAATATTCAATTTTAGTATTTTTTCCTTTGTATATATTATGTTAAACACTTTACACTACCTGCATGCCAATTTTCATCTCTTTCGGACGTGGCCTAGGGGCTTTGCGCGACAAGCATGGGAAAGGGAGTTAGTTGTAATTTGTGAACCTACTACACAATCAAGTGGCAACACGCGTTTCTAAATACCTTATGGCTTCTACTGTCAATTGCACAATCCTGTACCTACTTAACAGTGTACTGAAATGTCATGAGATAGCCCAGGCTGGTGATCAATAAGTTATTGCTTCCATCTGCAAGGATGACCGACAAATTAAATTAATTGAAAACCGTCATATTAATTTATAATATAATTGTCATTCTTTTATTTATGTATTACTTGTTATTATAATATAAATTTGTTTTCAGGTATGTGATGTAGTTTTATCGGCAACTGGTGCCGATCTAGTCATATTAAATTCAGGAACTTTTCGGTCAGACCAAGTTCATCCTGCTGGGGATTTTACGATGCGTGATTTGACTAATGTAATACCAATGAGAGATCCACTTGCTGTACTCAACATAACCGGTAAAATAATCAGAGTAATTTTTTAAATAGTAGAAATTGTGCATTCAGTTTTTATGTCTTCAATTTCAATTTTAGGTGAGGAAGTGTTAAAAGCTTTAGAAAATGGAGTTTCGATGTACCCTAAGTTAGAAGGTAGATTTCCGCAAGTAGCAGGAGTCAGTTTTGCATTTGATCCAAAAAAACCACAAGGACAAAGAGTTGATCCTCAGCTTGTTAGAATAGGTGATGAATATTTAGTTAAAGACCAACTGTATAGATTAGCCACTAAGAGTTACATGCGCGCTGGTTGTGACGGTTATACCATGCTGAAAGATGCGCCCGTTGTGGTGAGTTATCCACTTCAAAATCCAAAAGGCTAAACCGTTTATGTCGAATTTTTTTTAATACTATTTTCCACATAATATAAGGATCTTCAGAAAGACGTTTGACGTGATTAACGTCTAATGTCTCATACCTGGGGTAGCATTTTAGAAATATTAGATGAAACGGAAACAAATGAAAGTGGTTGACATGTGAAACAAAACACAGCGTGTATAATTATAGGTAAGTTCGGTTTTGCGCTCAGATCAATACAAGTGCTATAATGCGTTCGAATTTAACATTTATATGCTCTGAAAGATCTCTATCCTGCGTTCGTATTTAAAATCTAGGTGAGATCGAGCACGCTCTATGAGCTCTGAGGAAAGCGAACGAGCAAGTAGATTAAAATAAAGGAATACAAAGAAAAAAATTATAAATCATGACTTATTATTATAATAATGTTTAATTAAATCAAAAATGAGGAACAATAAAGAATATATTATATCGGCGTTGGTAATAAGAATTTAATTTACTGGCGCCATGTCATTCTGACGTTTGAAAAAATTTGCTAGATTACGTTCGGAATTGTTTAGATGGCTCGAAACTGCTCGCTTGTCACGTGACCAAAAATCTGCTCGTCCGGTTCGATCAATCGAGTGCACAACCGAACTTACCCTATGTAAGGTGTCAGATATAGTAAGCCAGTGAGCTGTATGATAAAGTATGAGTTCGCCGACAGGTACAAACACCAAGCCCAGGTTTGATTCCCAAAGGCTTTTAATATTATTTTTTTTTATAATGAAAATGTGTAGGTATTGGATAACAATCTAAATATAAAAAAAAAAGGTGTGTGTGCGATTCACACACGATAGAAGTGAATACGCGCACGAAACTCGCGACTACGTTCTGTTGAACTTTTTCCTGGATTTTTTTTAATTTTAATTTTATTTTCATTTTTTTTGCGTCGATATTGACGACACATTTCGGCATTAGTTTTCGGCAACTTATAAAATTTATTATTTAGCACAACAAGATATAAAAATACTCACAAACACTGTTAAATAATAACACACCACGCTGACTTCTTACTAAAAAGCTGTAATACGCAGCCAGACGCTAATGACCTTTGTTGTCGAGCGTCTATAATTCACAATTCATTCATTCATGTAATACGCAGTTGCATACAGTGTACAGTAGTATTTAGCTCACGTACTTTTCACATATACTAACACACGTTAAATGCTCAAATACAAGCAAGTATTAAACAGTGTGCAATATACATACACACCGACATTTGCTCTCTCGCTCTGGCTCACTAATTACAGGCGACTATGCTTAGAAGACGGGAGTGGGGATGCTACGAAGCATGGCACAAAGAGGAGAGACCGATAATATAAAATAGTAGGGTATATTTCTGTCTCATTCTTTGCCGGCTTCATCCTACACATTTTTGTATTTGTGTCTCTTACCTGTCGTTTTTTCCGTTGCATCCGGTTTGAAATCACAACGATTCTAAAGAAGTATTCACTTCAAAAATAAAATTACAATTATTTTATTTATTATATTTTCCGAGTATATGATTTTATAAAATATATAAAAGTGGATGGATTCTTTTCCATGAAAACTTATACAATTATTTGTGTTTAACGGTATTAACGTCATCTGTCCGTACCTGCAAAATAGATATACCCATTTTTTAACTTCACTTTGTGTACCATTGTGTAAAAACGTTTCGTCTATATCTATATTATTGGAGATGTTCCAAATAGTCAAAAAACATTCAAGAATACGAGTACAAATAATTTGCTTCAATATTCGCGAATACCAAATAACGTTGTTACTACTGACGGTGCGCGCGCATCTTTGCAAAGTAAGGTTGTTTTCTATTTTATAGTGTTTTCGTCAAGTATTGAGTGTCGAGTGCTAACAATATGAAGTGACTATCTATATATTGTGTAAAAAGCCACCGCCTTAATTTAATTTAAGTTCTTTAAAGTGTTCTGTACCTAAATCGGCAAAACGGAACACTTATAGAATCACCTCGGTGTCTGTCTGTCTGTCACAGGCATTTTTCTCAGAGACTGTTTAAATAATATAGAAAATTGAAATTTGGCATAATTGTATAGGAATAATCACTTATGAAAGCTTCCATTACAAAGAGTATTAAACATGCTGGTTTAGAATTTGGTGGGAAGGCTTGACGCTATTGTGGAGAGGGGGTTAATGAAACGTAACCACTTTTTTCTTGCTAATTCTTAGTCCCATATGATTTACAAGGACTTACTTGTCTTATGCCATCTTATCACATGAGTTTTGCGAACTCGAGTCTAATGAAACTATCATCATCCATATGCGTAACTAGAAGGGAGACGGGTGGGCACGGCCCCTTCCAAAGTAGGTACCATTTGATTATTAAAAAAAATAATACGTTGAATTTTTTTTACAAGATTATTTTTCAATATATTCTCAACAAAAACTGAACAGCACTTAAAGCAGATCGAGCATTTTTCATTTTTGCGGACGCAAAACTTATTAAATAACGTACATTTCGTTTTTCTTATAGATTATTTTGATTTCTAAAATCAATAAAAATTTTGTCTTAAAAAATCTTACAAATGCCTTGATTTTAATAAACTTGCGAAATTTTGAGTTGATTTAGATTCAAAATGTACGTTGATGCTTGATGCGAATGAATAATTGCTTTCAACCCTCGTGTAGGTAATAGGAAAGTATCTCGATGCATGTGATTGGCGGTGCTGTATCTTTTTGTTGCAGTAAAAAACGGAGAACTTATAGATAATTATTTAGTGAAGTGGATGAGTTAATAGTTATTAATGTTATTTTACCTCAGATTCGACATAAACGTTTATACCTTATGACCAGATATTATTTAAAACATTATTAAACTCTTCAATTATAACATACAAATTTGTTTTCAGGTTGATGAAGATGAGTGTCCAGAACTTGGACTAGCAATTCAAAATCATTTCCAGGCAATAAATGTCCGACTTGGAAAAACAAAAAAACATTCCAAACATAGACAGTCTTTAGTAACTTTATCTAGAAGGTACGTAATATCACAGTAGAAAACGACATCTAAGCTGTGGTAATACAGTGTAACCTTAATATAACGAGCCTCAATATAACGATTTCCTCGATTTAACAAATTTTTCGAAATCCCCTAGAACTGCCCGTAAGAGCTAATGCAAAATATACCTTTACATTAAGAATGGGTACATTTGTCAAAAACCTCTTTATAACGAATTTTCAATCATTGCAAAATATAAATAGAAAGTATTATTTACCTCTATATAACCTTTACATAACGTATCCTATCAATTATTCACACTCAATTCCACAATAATTCATGTCTCGACAGGTTCAGACACGCTAAATTTTTCGTAAGACAATCATTGTTGTTTGGTGCTAAGTAATGTAAACACTGCTGTTTGTCACTGTTATTAGTTTTAAAGTTGCAATGGCTGAGAAACGAAAAAGGTGTTCCTTAACGTTGTTAAAACACATTATAGTCCAACCTAACCTCTATATAACAAACCTCATTGTAACAAATTACTTGGTATAACGAATATTTTCTAATTCCCTTCAGTTTTGTAATATCGAGGTTGCACTGTATATTACATATATATATTTTTATTTTGAAGCGACTATAAAAGTCGCATTCGACATTTCGACGGATTACGTTTTATGGTTCCTAACTTCCTACGTACCTAAAAAACGAATTTTAGATGTCCCTTCGTCCATATGTGCAAAGGCCTAGCTAAAATACCGTTCAATAGATCAAAAGATTCCTCAGTGTTTTTTATCAGTTGTCATGAAAATGTTGTTTTTCATTTTCACGGTGGAAAAGTCTCGAGTTTCGGGAAAATCCTAATTTTAAGGACTTTTCTAAAAGCGCTTTTGCTTTTGCGCCACTCAGGCAGACTCAGGTTAGGGCCCTGACTCGGAGATGAAGCGCGACTCCGGAAAGATATAAAAATCGACTTTTTCCAGGTGTCCCTTTTTCCCAGAGTTAATACCAGCCCAAAGCAATGATTCTAATGAAAGGACTGGAAAGTACCCTACAAGATTCTTATAATGAATTTAAATTTAAAATTTTATTTTCAATTAACAATTTATATTATTATTATTTTTATTTGTTCCGTTATTCAGTTATTCATTAAAAATAAGATAAATATAAAATTATTATTTGTAATTGAGTTTTTGGTACTTAATTTTTCAATTTTCAAAAATAGATCGTAATAAACCGAAATCAAAATGATATCCGACTAAATTTTTCAAAACCGAAACACTCAGCAAAACCGAAAACAAAACCCAAACGTAATTTTGATTCGCTTTCAATATAGGTTCAAAATATTAGCACAGTAATTTTATTCTTGACGGACAAGTCGTTGAACTGATATTAAGTAATGAAGTCATAATTTATGAATACAGACATAGTTTAGTGAAGATGTTAGATGGCTCGGGTGATTTAGATGGGCCACCACCATTACGTCGCTCCAGTACAATAGACTCTAGTGGATCTGCTGCTCCTGTATCAAATCCAGGAAGCGTTGGTCCGTCACACAACGTTATTCGCGGCGTAGCACCAATGGGACCGAGCGGTCCTCATAAATTGACTAGAAGAGCATCGTTAGATGACTTAGAACAACAATCTTGTCAACTGACTCCGAGAACAGACCAACGAATCATTATTATTACAAATGAAGAGGTATGTAACCATTTTTTAACTGACCTTAAAGAAGGTTCTCAAATTGTATGTATGGCCGCGATTAACTCAGGAACTATTGGACCAATTTGCATCAAACTTTAAATATTATTTGGGATTCTAAGAGAAATGATCGATTATAGTCACATTATTAACCAGCTTTAAAAAAAAAAAATAATAAACAGCTATGCCCCGAGTTCTAGGTAGAGAAGGTAATCATAAAAAAATAAGAGAAAAATTATTTTATCCTTTTTAGAGGCATTTTGGTTCCGTTTTTATTTAAAATCAGTTCATTTTTTGTTTCACTCGAGATAACTAGTGTTATTGGTTCACTGATTTAAGGGCTTGAGAATAGCCGAGCGTGTAGCAGTGCTGTTGTTTACATGGCGTTGCTATGGTTCCTCTATTACAAGTCCCCAGCTCCTGGGTTCTACCCTGAGAGCTGGTAAAAGTGTCAATTGGATTTTCAATTTATTATTTTAAAAAAATAATAAATTGAAAATATGAATTGGTGCTAGGCCCAAATAATCTTAGCTGTTGGTGGTCTTTAAAACACACAATACGATTTACTGATTTAAAATTTTAAATAAAAAGTTCAAAATTCAACATATCAGATCCAACATGACTGACAAAAATTTTTGAAAATTGTATCGACATGAAGTTTTTTTATAGGATTAAAATGCACAAAATAAATTTGTTATAGTTTTTTAAAGTATTACCTACCTTTATTATTAAGTAAATTTACTAAAATTTAACACAACTTTATGACTGAAGAAATATTGATAATGATAAATTGTAAATTATAGACACTTCATAACTTATAAGCGTCATATTCGTCCTTATTAATATTAAGTATCTAATTAAATAACAGGGATGTTACGGATAATCAATACTTCTACACATCCAATTCTTTATCTGTATCCGAAATAATTATAGCGGATGTTAAACTTCGAAGCTACTGATTTGCTTGCGGTGAATCCCGCCCGCTGCCCGTACTCCCCCTCCCGCGGATAACTTGTTTTTCTGTACACACACGCACCGCGTAATCGTGTTTTTTTATCAGTCGGGTGGTGTTTTGTTTTTGTTTTACTAAATCAACTTGACAATTCAATAATTATATCAAATTGAGACACCGATATAGGTAATTCATATAGGTAATAAAAAAAAAAAAAACTCCGATTCCAATGTAATATATCTGTAGCATCTCTGTTTAATAGATCGCCTTTCTTGATTTCTAAAATTTTATTTATTACGCGCGCGTTTATAAAAACAAGGATTTTGAAAAAAAAAACCAAATTTAGTATTAAATAAATTAATAAAATTTTTTTTTGTATAGAAACGTCAAGAATTGTTACTTCAAAGGCAGCAGTTTGAGGCAGATTCGGTAATCCTTGAAGTTGATGAATATTCACCACAAGAAAATAATAAATAATAAAATAAAAAGTTTGATGTATTAAAAGAAAATTGAATCGTGAAAATCAACAATCGGCTAATTTGTTCAGTCTGTGAAATTTATATATTAGGTACTGTGCCTCAAGTTTAGGAATAGGGAAATTGCCTATTTTCTTTTAAATTTCTTAATATATCATTTCGCATAAATATCCTTAATAATATTATTATCTATTAATATTATACTGTGGCTGGATTAAAAAAAAAATACAAAGAAACTTTTAAGTTTGTTCGGTTGCTACTTTGAAATGAAATAGGCAATTATCTCTTAATTTTTTTCTCTTTTCATTGTAGATGCAATAGAAATCAAAAGTTTTTCATAGCTTCATTTGAAACTTTTGAAAATTTCATTTACCTGTTTTAAGGGATTGAAAATTTATTCTATTTTTTTCTCTGGTTCTATAACATATCAAAATATGTACTTATTTTTTTGTTTTACGGTTTACGCAAGGCGCGGTTACTTAATCGGAGTTTTATTGTTTAAATCTTAAATAGGTATTTGAAATAATTAAAGTATGGAGCTAAATAAATTCCTCAAAAGAATTGATATTTTCGAGTCAAAAAATCATAGCTCGACTTTCAGTAGCTGCATTGAAAGCTGAGACTGTAATCTTTCACGCTGTAGCGATGAAAGTTGCGAAAGAAATTTGCACGCCCGTGAGTGCACTCAAAGTTAATTTTTTGCAATTTTTGTCCGGTTCGCTTGGAAGTGATGAAGCGAGGCACAGAAATGTTATCAGGAAAACTGTATGTCAGGAACTGAAAGTTGTCGCTTTTCGCGTGAAAATACTGCATTCGGAAAAAAAGTACGGTTTTTTTCGTAATGTTCCATGGGTTTGAAAATTGATGATTTTTGACTTCGTGATAGTTGGATCCTCCTTTGAGGAATTTATGAACTGCAACTTTAATAATAATATATTAATAAATTAAAAAAATTTAGGATTTTATCATTTTAGAAATTGGCGGTCTTTTTGAGACACGTAGTTTTAGATGTTTTTAATTTCATATTTCAAGAACATAACAGTTTTCAATTCCTTAAATATAATTAAGTCATATCTCATATTTTTGAATGCCGGCCTAATTTTGAATACGTTAACTATTGAAACAGCAAAAGTGTAACTTTATTTCATTTTCTTAAATGTCTGTAACATAGTTAGAAATATACTAAAAGCAAAAATATTTTTTATGAAAATTTACAATATTTTGCCATCCATTTTGACTTCTCATAAGACAAATTATTATGCTTCGAATAATATAACAGGAATTAGAGCAAGGCATAGCGGCGCAGTCGTTTGCAAAACTATTCCGAATACATTTTTTTTTATCTTGTCGGAGGTTGTCCTGACTATAAAAGTATAATACAATTATTGTTTAAACAAAAGGGAAGAAATATTTTTATTTCTTTTTTTTTTTCAATGAAACAATTTTCTACATACTCTTTAGGCTATTTTGACTCGAAGAGGCCCTTGGCCTTAGACTCATTACTGTATCGTTACGCCTTTAATAATTAATTGTTATAAACTTTTGAAAGTTCATAAAAGCTGAAAATCAAGTGTTTTCAGCAATGAATAAGTTTACTTTAGAGATAATTTTATTATACCTACTTTATAATTTTTTACCAAATGTTCAAATAATTGTTAAACTACCTAGCTTTTTTTTATTAATAACACAATACGCTCTCCGTACACATACGCGTTCAAAATATAAGTCTTGTCTTGTCATTCACATTTTTGCGTATGAAAAACGCTAGGACAACCTCCTTGACAATATGAAAAAAAAATTACCTATTTTGAATAGTAGTTTTGCAAACGACTGTGCCACTATGCCCTGCTCTAAATCATTTATTACATCATATAAATATATTTTTTGCCATAACCACTACAAAATAGCTACTTTCGATGTATGTATAGCAGCCTTTAATGAGTCATTTAACAGGCAGGTGTGCGGTAAATGTTTTATTTTCCGCACCAGCGCAGAAAATTAGCGGTTGCCATGGCAACTTCTGTTTATTCACTCTATACGCCTGCGTACGATTGCGTGCGCCAGTCATCACTTACTTGCACGAACTTTGCGGCACACTGTGGAAGGAAAGATGACGACTCAAATGAACTGTCAGATTTTTTTTGAATATGACGTGGAAAGTAGGTATTTTGTAGTGGGTATGGCAAAAAATGCCATGTATGTCTCGTACGTAATGGTATTACGGCTCGTGTGACTGTAAAAACTCGCTATCGCTCGTTTTTACATACTGTCGCATCACTCGCCGTAATATGCCCCATTATGTATCTAGACATACAATCTACTATACTTCCATTCCTTTATCTTTAAATATATTTATACGACTTTTAGCTTTCATTGCCAATATTTAGGTATATTTCCTCATTTTTGTTATTCTGAATTGAAGGAAAAAAACAACGATTCACCTTTCAATATATTTAAATAATTTCATCAGTTCATAATTATAAAAGACGCGTTGTTATGTTTTTAAAAATAATAGTATATTTTTTATCTATTTTTGTTGATGTGTTGAAAAATGAAAGACAAAATAGTGTTTTTTTGTTTTATGGAGGCAGAATGATTTGTTTCTGAAATAATGTAGGTAATATGTAATGTAATAGACATACAGGCATACCTCATTTAACGTTATCCCAACTCCCAAGCGAATCTTTTTCTCAATTTAGCTATGTAGGTTACGTAGCCAATTTGAGAGGTCAATTAAATATTTCATTGCAAGTTCTTAAAATAAAAAAAGGTCATGTTTACACTCGGTAGAAATGAAACGTCTCATTTAATACAATTTAATTATTTATAAATTGTAGGTACCTATATACCGATTAGTGATGTGCCGGATCGTTAAAAATGTATATCCGCGGATACGGATCTGAATACGGATATTTGGTCTCAAGATCCGCGAATACGGATACGGATCTTAACTTTCTTAGAGTACGCGGCGGTAAATACTAAATATTGCACATCGACCTTTGGAAAGAGACTATCTGTTATGGGAAAAAGTTATTGACCACTTTAAGAGTTAACTCTCATAACAGATTGTCTCTTTCCAAAGATCAATGTGCAATATTTACCGCCGCGTACTGTACTTAAATACGATATTAAAAAATAAAAAATAATCTGAATGGAATTTAAATGTTTTTCATTATTATCTAATCACCTATATACATAAAATTTTATCTATGAATTGAAAATTGATAAGGTAAAAGATCCGCCAAAAAACTAGCGGATACGGATACGAATACGGATCTTTCTTTTCCCTCGGATATCCGCGGATACGGATCGGATACGGATATCCGGCACATCACTAATACCGATTTCCCACCAAATTCCGGACCTAAGATATTAACATGAGATTATGACTTTTTGTTTATATTTGCTCCCTGTTAAAGGTTTTTGTGTTTTTTTTTTTAACGGACTGGTTCTAAAATATACTTAGAAATGATTTTGTGAATTTATTTTAAAAAAATTCCTTAAAAAAATCAGAACATATTATTTTTGAAAAATAAAATTATAATTTCACTTTGTATACCAATTTTCAAGGCATCAGCTAAGAACGATTTGTTTTAAACCTTAGTTTTCTTAACCGGTTTCTAAAAAATATATTCTTTAGCGTTAAACGGGGTATACCTGTGTTAATTTAGTATTTAATATTTAAACAAGTTCCAGGTTGAACTTCCACCCATAAAATATTTAAAATGCTAAATTTTGGGCTGTATTTTTGTCGCGACAATCTCGTCGATATTATGCTGTATATTAAAAAATTATGGGAAAACACTGTTTTATCCCAGAGGAAGGGCAGTTGTCCCCCTTGCGTATGGTTATGGTATGCCCATGCGCATGTAATTTTATAAGAGTTTATTCATAGGAAAAAAATGCGCAACTGCCGTGAATCGAACCTGATCCTCCAGTGTCGCGCTGGGTGCTTATGCCACAGTGCCACGACCATAGAGATATTAGAATAGAGTACGCAAGAGCGCTGATTTCGCGATAGAGGCAACGAGAGAGATAGATGCAGTGTTCTAATACATAGAAAAGAGATAGTGGGATCACTATACATCTATCTCTCTAATATATTCATACTAGCGGCCCCGTCCGGCTTTGCCCGGGTGTTAAGAAAGCCCGGGTGCAATACACTACTCACTCGCTTCGATCGTTCGCTATATATATAAACCTTCAGTGAAAAATTATCTAACTGATGGTGAAAACCGCATCAAAATCTGTTGCGTGGTTTAGGAATTACATTACTCACTCGCTTTGCAGTTTCGCTTTCTCACTCGCTACGCTCGTTCATTATATATATATAAACCTTCCGTGAAAAATTATCTAACTGATGGTGAAAACCGCATCAAAATCCGTTGCGTGGTTTAGGAGTTAGCGGTTAAACAGACAGACAAACGCGGAAAGCGATTTCATTTTATACTATGTAAAGATGCATAGAGATCACTCGGCATCTATCTCTCTCTTCGCCTCTATCGCTTCCACTTACAGGGAGCTGCATCCTTAGCGCACCCTAGTCTAATATCTCTATTTCCGCGACAATATAAAGTTCCAAGTCTTATATAAACACATTTAAAAAAAAGTGTTATCAGCTCTCAGTATCTACTGGCTGCCTTGGCAATTATGACAAAACTAGGAGATTTGTATTCGAATCCCGACGGTGACATGTAATTTTTTATTCCTTTGAATAAACTCTTATAAAAATTATACCCGTAAACATTTCACGTTATTAAGTTTTAACACGAAAACATTTTTTAATGTTTAATTCACTGTGTCATCGAGTTAATCCGTCTGATACGAAACATCCAAAATAAATCCAAAGCTAATCATTAATTTATTTTTTAGTTATGTATATTAACGGAATTTTATTTATTTAGTACTTGCTTTTAATTATTTCATTCTTCCATTTGATAATAGCTATAGGTACTTATAATAATAATATTTAACTATATGAATTAAAGAGGAAATTGAAACGAGACAGCTATTTTTATTATACAGATGTTAAAAAAGTTTTGGATCAATGTTAATTAGTTTTTATTTTTATGTGTGTTCAACATATTTTACATGCAAAGAAAAAGCAATAATCAAAAAAAGCCTTTTAAAATTGATCAAAGTTTTACAAACTAAAAAAGGATTTTAAAAAATTGTCAGAAATGTTCTTATTGGAAAGTAACTAGTAACTAGGGGGTCAACTTGTGGTGCTAAATTTTTTTGTCGCTGTAATATTTTATTCTTAAAATATTGATTTAAAACTTTTTGAACATTTATATTTATAATTATTACATGGAACGCTGGGTCAATCGTATCCGCGTTGATCGTAGTATTTTAAAAAGTTGATTACGTAGAGTTTATGCAGCAGAGCCTTAGTTGTTGCAGAAAAAAATCTCAACTTGCTATTTGTAGTACTTACCTACTTTTTTTCAGTAAAATGTGAAAATTGTTATGTTGTCATTATATGATGACAAATTATTTCATTAAAAAGCTTTTATTAAATTTATATAATTTTATAAATATTATCATTGGAAAAACAGTATTCCCATTTTAAAGTATATTTTTAAATTAGTACCGAATTTAAAGGTGTGAAGGACCCCCGGGCGACGTGAAATTGGAGGCCTTTGAAAAAATGCAATATCTCTAGACATTTTTTTTTCACTATAAAAAATAAATTCAGTGGCGCAACTAGACGACTTGGCGCCCGTGTGCGAGTAAATTTTTGTGCCCTTAAATACACAATTTGTTTGAAACTGCAACAAAAAACGATATTAATAGTAATTAATGATACCTACTTAATTTTAATGTTTATTGACAAAGCTAAAATAACAAAAACAAAGTTAACAATATTAAACATAGGTAACGTGCAATTAATTGATTACGCTTGTAGGTCTCTTTTTCGGGATTTAATTTTTGAGAAAACGTCTATTATTTACTTTATTTAAATTTAAACGTCTGACTGGAATTCTCAATAATTATTAAGGCTGAACTTTTTAAACGCGATTGCTCCATTCTATTTCGTAAATAGGACTTAATAATTATTTTTTGTTTTGAGAAAGATCTTTCAGCAGACGCTGTGGTTACGGGTATGGTTAGAAATAACAAAAATGAAGCATATATGTACGAAAAATTGGATAGTGACTGTAAGATGAGTGCAATGTTGATAAAGCACGGCGGACGGTCTAAAAAAATTAAAATAAAGCAGTCCTGAAAATAGTGAACAAATTTTTAAAAAAATATTATTATATATTTTTTGGCGCCCTTTGGCTGGGCCCGTGTGACGTCGCACACTGATAGTTACGCCACTACATGATTTTTTTAAATTAATCTTACTTTGTGACACCTCCATCGAAGAACAATGCTTTGCGGTCTTTAGTGATTCAGGAGAATCCAAAAGATAAAAAGAAAACATGTTTTCATCAATTAATATTATATTTAAAAAAATTCGATGATAAAGTTTGAAGGGGAGGGGGGTTTCAACTTTCAAACTCCACCATTGAATTTTGGCCAATCGTCCCCCTGTTGCCACGGCTTAAATCCGGCGATATTTGAAATATGTAGATTGTAGGTATAAGTTTGTATCCGTCACAATGTCAGTCAAATATGATGTCCTCGTATAATGGCAACTTCACATTTTTTAAGTGATTTGTATAACACTATGGTATTCCAGTTAAAAATGCTTATACTTATTAATTGTTAGCTCAGGGTTTTCTGTGTAAAATTATTAAAAAATAACTGTAAAATGTAGATAGAACTGAATTATTGATTTAGTTTTAAAAGCACTGAAAAGAATCTCAAATGCACCAATAAAATATAAATCTTCATTCTGTAAAAAATGTTTCATTTTATGCCAATTTTACCCGTATTTACACAATTTACGCCAGACATGACTTCTGCGCATATTTTTGAAAGTATTTCTTCATTGATTTTTTTCGGAAATCAAGACAATAATAGCTTGGGGAATGGAATAAAGTAATAGATAGGTACCTAATTGTTGTTACTGTGATTTATTTGTTTGGTTCCTTTGACCGTACAGCTTGCGCAGTCCATGGGTGTATAGTCGAAGGTCGGCCCTTTTTTCTCGCCGCATGTTATCATACACAATTTACTATTATTTATTTACTATATTTGCGCCATGTAACATCAGTCGCTCCAAAGGGAAAATAAAGGTGCGGTCTATTTAACCCGGCATTGATACGGTGGGAAAAAATTCCATTGTGAATTTGTTGGCACACTGGGGTATGTCATACTCTATTTTCGAAAAATATTTAAAAATACTCAAAATTTGAGAATTACTTTTCTATGACAACTAATTAATGACGATCACATCAAAATGAGAAATAATTTTAAATAAATTTTATTTTGCAGAAAAAGTAAATTTTATTAAAAATGATAACTTGCCGCTGTCGGAAAAACATACATAAAGAAAAACGGGGTGAGTAGAAGTCGGGCTACTACTGCTAGTTTTTTGACGTGAATTCGATCAATTAGTTAGATTTCACCTTTACCAGGAATCTCGACTCTCTACAGTGCGAAACGTATCTTATTTTATCGGCGCTGAACATCTTGGTCCACCTGATACGAGCTGGTTTGATTTTTTTGGGCTTCTTTCTTTTTTAAACGGTAGCGGCGATTCCTCTCCGCACCCGGGAACGGTTTTGGTCGGTCGCGAAAGGGATTATGCCTTTTTATTTTGTTCTTCCTTGTTTTCGATCTCGGCGTTTTAGTTTCCAATCGTTGCTTCAAATTTGTTTATTTTGCAAATTTATTTTTTTGTGAGCGGCGATCGCGCCACGACAATTTTTCAGAGCAATCTTCCAGAGGGAATGACGTCTTTGGTTATTAATATTATTGATTGAAGCGCATACTTTTGTGTTGTCGCCGAATGGATCTTTCAGGCGGTATAAGTATTATTTTTCTATCTGCTATAGTTTAGCTGTACGAAGACGACGAAAGTACATCATTTTCATCATATGATTTTTCTGAATGATCCCCCCGGACAAAACGTAAGACGTTCATCGAAATCAGATCGAGGTATGTCATCATATCCGGTGGAATGCTTTTTACTAATTTTAGCAACATAAGAGATTATCTTTTCTGGGTTTACTGGAAATAAGAATATTGATTTTGAACATTCAGTAATGTTATTACTGTATTCTTCAATTTTCGTTGCACATGGCCCAGCTCTGTATTTAAATTTTAAGTGACCCTTTCACGAAGCTATTCAATAAACCAAGGATGCTATTATAAAGATCTATTTGGCGAAATTTAATATTATCACTGATCTCTATATTAGTGAGGTAGCTTAGAACCAAAGTTAGTATATGGGAAGTTGCCTCGTCGCGCATTACTCGCATGTAAAAATGCGGTCCGCCAGTCGGCCGTGGTGGGAGAACCCAATCAGTCGCTGTGACGTCAGTGCTAGACACCCCAAAGACGCATTCAATAGTAGACGTATAGCAAAGTTAGACGTATAGGCATACTTATTATTATTTGCGGTGTCCTACGTTAATTATGACGCGCTGTACAGTGGCCACTTGCAAAAACAGTTCAGCAAAAACGAATAGAAGCGTAATATATCATTCTTTTCCAAAAAATAAGTCGGTTTGAGATGTTTGGATTCAAAAATGCAAACGCGATGGAAAATGGTACCTACTCGTATAGGTACGAGTACATATTTTTATAGTGCTTCTTGCTTTTCTTGGTATACCTATGTAATTTTATTAATAAAACGTCCCTTTATTATATGCAGGCATAATATAAAGGGTGTCTCAGCAAGAACTTGAATTTTGAATCGCGCGCCATTTTCGACTGTTAATTGTTGAGTCAGCCATATTTGGTTTTTCTTTAATTAAAACATTGACATTTACGAAAATGGTGAGTTACAGGTCAGAAGAACGTTTGTTAATAGTGAAAACCCATTACAAAGAAATTGCACGCCAAATTCGTGAAATCCAGCAGCCCTTACTGCAAAATGTACTGCAAAGTTTCGTCAAAAGAGTATATTCCCACCATCGAAGCAACGGTGGTCATTTAACCGATATTTTGTTTCAGCAAGAAATTGAATTTTAAAAACTTAAAAAATATTTATAATTTAATGATTTATTTACATTTTTTTCTTCATATGTAGGTAGATACATTTATACTTGAAACAAAATATCGGTTAAATGACAACCGTTGCTCCGATGGTAGGAATATACTCTTTTGACGATACTTTGCAGTAAGGGCTGCTGGATTTCACGAATTTGGCGTGTAATTTCTTTGTAATGGGTTTTCACTATTAACAAATGTCTGATCACCACGCGTCTATAATTCACAATTCATTCATTCACCACGAAATTATAATTTTTATTCACTTTGTTTGTTTCGAAAGCGTAGCTCATAGAAACTGCCAAAACAAAACAATGTTGTGGTATTTGGTCGACAATGTAGAGTATTGTTGACTTAAAAAGACACAACACTATAAACATAGACATAGAAATCTAGGGACATAGTACAAGCGAGTGTGGTGTTGCTGTTAAGGGGGGGGCGGTGAGGAACTAAGTGTGCCCACATTCTATTGGTCGCTTCAGTTGCGCAAGCGCTGTACGAGCAATTGAGCATGCGCACAGACGCGGCCAATAGAATGTGGGCACATGCATAGCATGGACAGTGGTAGTGGACATGTCCATAAGACAGGCATTTTACTTAAAAATTTGAATTTCGTGGCTATTTACAATGTCATTTGAATTTCCCATTGTTTGTTTAACACTGGGCCACAAGTAGCTGTCCATATCCATATATTTAAGTCCAGTTTTAAACCTTTTCTTGATGTGGTCGTCAAAAACACTGAGGTAAAATCTATAGAGGACGGATACCGTATACAATTGCTTATACAAAATTGGAACCAGGTTTGACGTCACAGGACCCATCAAACATGACGGAAAAACACGAGATAGATTGGGTATATTATTCTCTTCTTCTTCTCCTCACATATAAAATGAGGGCCTAATTACAATGACTTAACTTTTAAATGCTTATACTTCCTCTATAGCTTTTACCTCAGTGGTCAAGAAAAATAATCATTGAATTAAGATCATAGACTTATTTGTCTGCGCTTAAGAAAGATGTATTATTTAAATTTAAAGGTTGTTATGTTGGCAACACTGGTCAGGTTAGGCTAGGCCTCATGAGTCATGTTGTGAAAATTACTAGTGAATAATATTTGTGAAATTTAATAGTGGATAATATCAGCTATAATTATATAAAAAAGTATTAGGTCTATTTGTTTGTATTAGATCCATGAATTTAAAACACATTTGTATTTCGCTAAATGATTCTACAAAAATAATCGGATGCACAATTCGCACGTTGAAAACAAAAGTGACATTACTACACAAAAATTAACATTTTACAGTAGAGCATTTTTTATTTTTAATAATATTGTTTTGTCCTAAAAAAAATACTATTAAAATACTGCTTATAGCAATTCTTTTGTTATTAATGAGACAATTTATTATTGTTTTAATTTATTTGTTAACTACAATGTTAAAAAAAACTCAGGTCGCAGTGCCAAACCCTGCCGACAATTTAGTGTATTTGCTAATACAGGCCTTGTGGCTTTAATACGTGAACTTAGGTTTGTTTTTGGACAAAATAAAAAATTTAACCCCTCAGTACGTCCCTTAACATAAAATTTTGTTCTTAATTTCAATATCGTCACCTCAATACTACAACTAGATAACTCTAAATTACTAGTTTTGAGATAATTCAGTTTGAATATTAAAACTATAATTAAAAGTCAGATTTCGGTTATACGAATTTTATTTTTTTCCCTACATTAGCATACAAACAGAATTTCAAAATAGATATACCATGAAAAATTAAGTGACGGAAAATTGAAAAAAAAAAGATTTTCAAAGTTATCTATTTGTTGCAACAAACTAAAATAAACTCTTATATAGTTACCCACTTTTAGGTACTGTTTTACATCGTAAATACTTTAAACATTAATAGATTTTTCTTGACAAAAAAACTTAAAAAAAAATATAAATAAGTAGGTACTTTAAACAAAATTAAAGGATCCCGCGCACCAACGCGTCAGCGGCCGCAGCCTAAATTAATGTGTAAATCTAGATCGTGGTTGGTTTGGCTATACAGATAAGAATAAACGTGTTGCGTTTGGCCGCCACCACGACCGTGACTTCGGCCGCATCGGTGTGCGGGACCCTTTAACCTCTTAAGGTCCGAATATAGTAAAACCTGAGTAAAAAATTTATATTTGTAAAAACTTCGGATAAAATAATTATAAAAGTAAATTTTCATTCTCAAAATGTTTAATTTTTTAAAATTAAAAAAAAATCATTGTTCCTATTATGAAACAACAGTCCATAAAATTTACAATCTAATGTAAATCCCCGAAACAATTTCTTTTTTTACTGATACATAAGTATATGTTACATTTTATACAATAAAAATAAGTTTTCAGTCCACAGCCGGGTTTTTTACACCTTTGCCTTTGCCCCTTTTCACAAGGGAAGTGAGCTATTTTGTCGGTGCGCACGTCAAACTGAGGGATGGGCTTTGTTTGGCTTCTTTTCTTTTTTTCTTCGAATTCTCTTTCAAGACTTCCACTTGGTCTTCCCCTTTTTCACGTATTTTCTGCACCTTTTCCTAAAAAACAGAGGCCTTCTGCTACTTCTGCACGAAAACCAAGGGAATCTAAAATATCTTTTTTCTCCAGTCCTCCTTTCACCATGTCGGCTTTGTAGCGTATCCAAGCCGTAACTATAACTAGGTCAATAAAATGAAAGAAAATTTTCAAATACCATTTTCCACTTCTCAACCCAATCCTATAATATTATGATATAAGTCCATCTAATAAATCAACTCCACCCATGAAATGATTATATTGTTTTATCATGTTTGGACGCTGAACATCGATTCTGGTTTTTGTTTTTCGATCAAAGCGTTGGACGATGTCAACAGGCTCTGATCCGCAGAAGGTACTGACTAAATGAACACTTTTGTTGTCAAACCATTTCAAAGCAAAAATGTTTACATCGTCTACTGTAGCTTTATATTCCTCATACGTTCCTCTGCCCTTCTTTTTCATATCTTTGTCGTTGGTAAATGTTAAACCAGGAATTCTGTATTTTCTGATAGTGCCCAAACAGTAAATTCCGTCTGTATATAGACAGACAAGAAGTTTTATGGAAGTGAACCAGTTGTCAAAAAATAACAAATAATTTTGCTGTTGTGGAATAACTGTAGCTAGACGAAGTACTATGTTACCGCTGGCGCCTATATCATGTTTTCCAGGTGCTGGCAGTATCTTTCCAGTATAAATTTCAAAGTTATGAATCATGCCATTATTATCACATAAAACAAATATCTTGTAACCCCATTTATTTGGCTTCTTTGGGTTGTATTGCTTCAGTGAAGACATTCCTTTGTAGGGCACTATTTGTTCGTCTACACACAACATTTGCGGTTTGACTTGGTTTGCAAATTTTTGTTGTAAATTATCTAGAAATGGTCTTAGTTTGAACAATTTATCTCTGTTTATGTCATTTCGATCTTTGGGAAGATTCTCATTATTATTGAAGTGAAGGTTCTTCTTTATTTCCTCCCACCTTTTCCTAGACATAGAATCAGCAACTTGTGGTATTTTACATGCGGAACTCCAATACAGTCGATGCCTGGGTAAACCAAATATGGACATTGGACATGTATACAACAGTCACCATAAAAATTTCTAATTCTGAACGTGTGAGATTTAGAGGTTTATTCAGATCTACCTGACAAGCATATAAGTTGCTCTGTTCTGTTATCAGATCTAATAGCTCATATGAAAAAAACTCTTGGAAATAATGTATTGGCCTTCCAACCTCCGGCTCCTCGTCTAGGTCTTGTAATGTAAAGTGGAGTTGAGCCAAATTATTTTCGCCATCTTTTACTTCAGCCCATTTGTATTTTTGTTTCCCTGCAGCTAGATTATTTGATAACTCTTCGTCTTCTGACTCAGAAGTTGAAAAATCTTCGCTATCACTAGACACAGCCTTCTTGGATGTGTGTCCTTTTGGTACATATTCGTCATCAGAGTCACTTAGATTTTCGTCCTCACTATCACTTGGTAAACAGGCCATATTTTACTAAAAAAAAGTTCACTTTGAAAGTACATTATACACTAATTGCCCGTTGTTCCACATTAGGAACATTATATAAATTTCAACCAAATGACCGTTGTTCCTGATCTGGAACATTAGGTAATTTCTAGTTTACAAGCTCATATATGAACAATGTTTATCAAATTTAGCCTAAAAATATTCTTATACTATCTACTGACATACTTGTATTTTTTTTGTCTAATATCAACACAAAAAAACTCGGGTCGCAGTGCCAAAACCCTGCCGACAATATAGTGTATTTACTAATACTGGCATTGTGGCTTTATTATGTGAACTTAAGTTTGTTTTTGAACAAAATAAAAAATTTAACCCCTTAATACATCCCTTAAAATAATATTTTTTTTCTTAATTTCAATATTTTTATCAATGCAACCTCGGTACCAAATTAAATACACCCTTCAGTAAGTAAAGCACTATCCGCAAACTAGTGTTTTCATAAAATTTGTAAGTCCGGTCCTGTCGGGCCGATTTTATTAAAATTTTAGCAACCCATTTTAATCGTTACTAAAGGGTTAAATTTCAATTTTGAAACGATTCTGACAATTTTTTCGGTATTTTTGGGCCCAAAAACTTTTTGGAACCCTTAAATACAACCCTGAAAATGGTCCGATCGGGCCCATTTTAAATAGGCTTCGTGCGGTGATGGGTTCCAATGTGTGTACCAAATTTCGTTTAAATCGATTAAGTCTGTCGAGAGTTATCGTGTACACACACATATATATATATATTATAACTTTATATTTCTGTCTTGAGTTTTAAAACTCTTTTGGTGAACGGTTATTTATTTTTTCTGAATTTAATCAGTGCGCGACTAGCTCATGCGGCGCTGGGACGTGAGTCCACGGTTCACCATTTGAAAAGATGTTATATTAAAAATGCCCCAGATTGGGCTTAAAAATCCGACCACCGACCACTCAATACCAAAATATTTTGTCTTTAAAAAAATCCACCACCTACCACTCGACCCGTAAACAAACACAAAAAGTTACGTAAATTGCAAAATAACCGTACACTCAAAAACATGAGCCGTTAATTTCGTAACCCTCAATTTAAACGGTAACTTAAACGGTAACTTAAAGACTAAGAAATATACTAAACCTTTGGATATTAAAATCACTTGGAAACTATTGGCAGTATCCAGAACTAAACCGACTACAAAGTTGGAAAGGGCGCCAGGACAACTGGACACACACGTACTCACAGGTCGTCCGAACCTGTGGAAATAAGCAATAAAATATCCACAAGGCCTAAAAGCCGTGGACTACTGAAACTAGTATTAAGGACGATTTCTTCCGGATCAAATCCAGAAACAATATCCGGGAAGTAAGCCCAGCCAGAACCAGCAGTCCAAAAGTAAACGTAAAACATACACAACAAAAAACATACAACGTAGATCGATCACGGAACGCTAAAAAGAAAATACTAAAATCATAACGTTAGCTCAAAGAGAACGGTGTTGCCAAAAAACAAAACACTAAAATCGGGACGACACATCATTATATTCGACCATCGTAACAGGGCGTAATGCGACATAGCAATTATTTCACACTTAAACATAACAGCTAAAAAGTTTGAGAACGGGAGATCTCTTAACAAAAGATTCACAAATCGAAACACAAAATAGGCTAGCTTTAATAATTTTTGTTGACGCCACTAAATCAATACGTTAAATTTTCGGTAATTAAACAATAAATCGGTACCAAAAAAACATAAAAACACGGAGGAAATATCAGTACGTTAAACCATAAATCGGTACATTTATCTTCGGGACGTAGGATACTAAATCGATACGTTAAATTCTGATACAGTAAACGCTAAATCATTATGCTAAATTTCAGAACGTAAATGATAAATCGATACATTATATTTCGAGACGTGAAAATAAAGCCTGGACCAAAACCAGAATTCGAGACGGATACGTTACATAAGCTTATTATCTACGCAACTCTATTGAAATTAACCAACACTTGGCGAAACGATAAATTAGGTAATAATCCTTCATTATTCCTTGCAACAATCCCTCCTAAACTAATCAGCTAGCGAAGTGCCTAACAAGTCCACAGCAACGAACCAAAATCCAGGAAAGCAGCGGTTTATAATCGGGAATTTTGGTTAGATAGGTTAGGAATTAGATTCACTGCACAGTAAAAACTGTATGTTATCGACAATTCTCAACTTTAACAAAAAAAAAACCGTCGTCGTTTAAAGAAATAATATTTTTTCAAACTTGTGAAAAAAAAAATATAAAAATCGTTAATACAGTAGAAGTTTACATTATTTAGAGCCTTAGTTCTCAGTTTCTTCTTCCTCACTCTCAGAGACAGTATCACGCACATTGCCACAATGAGGTAGACTGAGATAGAAAGGCTTATAAGAATCATTCAATGCTGGTGGTTTCATCAAAAATATGGAAATTAAGTCTTGGTACTTCGGTCCTGATATAGGAATTTTCTCTCTGAACAGAGGTTGCAAAGAAGTAGCTGGTTGAGAACGACGACGGTTTTTTTTGTTAAAGTTGAGAATTCTAAATTCTCCATCAAAACTTTCTTT
Organism: Mongoloraphidia duomilia; assembly: GCA_039654895.1. Classification (NCBI taxonomy): domain Eukaryota; kingdom Metazoa; phylum Arthropoda; class Insecta; order Raphidioptera; family Raphidiidae; genus Mongoloraphidia; species Mongoloraphidia duomilia. Next base: position 22,301,168 of record CM077525.1, on the reverse strand, counting down.
GAATTCCATTAGAAACGGCTGCGCTTTGTTAAAACGCAACCAACACATTTTTTGCCAGTTCACTGAGGCTCCATTCTCGTCTATTTTTCTGACGGACATGTTCTGGTCGACGAATTTTTTATAGTCGTGAATTTCATCAATTCCTACATCGTGAACTACGTAGGGCTTTCGCCTTGCATTTCGTGCTATATTTTTCCAGTCTTCTGGCCATAGCGCTTTGCCAACTCTTTTAAATTCTCTACTGATGGTAGAGTGCATAGAGTCGCACTCCATTTCACTATGGCCAACAACTAAAAATTTTAAATTGATAGATTCAATGTTTTCAATTTCTAGGACCGATGTCATACACATTGCTGCCATATACTTGTTCAGGTTTTGACCACCACATCGATCACTAAAAAAGGTTTGTTTTGTGGTCACTGGTAATGATTTTAAATACTTACTAACGCAGCTACTAATCTCACAACTACCTCTTTTACCTTGCACCTCCGACCACATAAAACAGTCTCCCTGCTTACTCACAACATTGTATATTGTAAAATTATAGGTTGCAAGCCTACGTTTGTAAAACAGTGCATTGTTCGTAGGATCTGTTGGAACAAGTAGTACTTGCTGCAGATCACAGTTAGCGCAAACAAATTGCCTGTTGAACTCTTCAGCATTGACTTTATTTTCCCTTTTTTCAGCCCTTGCCAATTCCTTCGCTTCAAGATGTCCATTGTAAGCAATTTCCAGAGATAATTTTTCGTCAGCTGAAGCATTTTCAAAAGACATGCATAACCGACATTGATCTTTTTTTGGTCTATGGAATCCTAAATTGTAGTTTTCATTGAAAATTTTCCTGTATATTGGTTCTTTAGCCTTTTCTTCATTTCGCTCATCACTTAAGTTGCAATATAATTTATACATGAGGGTTATGTTTAAAGACGAACAAAGGTACTGACGTTTTGTTCCTGACCTACAATAGTGAGATGGTACGGAGGGAAAACTTTCTATGTGTCTTTTTATGTTGTCAATAATAGACTGAGGAATTTTTTTTTAGCAAATTTCCACCTTTGGTCTCCAATAGATGTGTTCTCTAATGTCCGTTTTTTCAGTGCTATGTCAACTATTTCTTTTTTAATACCTAAGGTGTTTATAAACATTTTTTTGCAAACTTTTACTCTATTGCCTTTTATAGGCAGTAAAAAAGTAACTGATGCACTCCTTTTAGAATTCTTTACAGTCTTGAAGCGCGTCTCTTTTTTAATTGTATTGCTATGAATAAAATCTCGTTGTCGAGAATAATCAGCCAAATCCCAATACCTTTTAAATATCTTATGTCTATCTTCGCCTGATACCTTCAAAAAACATTTGTTTCTACAACTATTAGAACATGGCGGATTCATTTTGGCCGCCGGGATACTTCGAACATTACACACTTGGGTATCAGGGGACATCTTGGGAATTTTATTAATAACTTTTTATCCGAGCGTTACTTCCAAGTCCGTATCGGCAACACTTTGTCTAGTGTCTTTGCACAGGAGAATGGTGTTCCACAGGGTTCGGTTCTTAGTGTCACCTTATTTACCATCGCTATTAATGGCATAATTGACAGCATTTCATCGTCTGTAGAGTCATCGCTCTACGTTGACGACTTGGCGATCTACTGCTCGTCAAAGTACATTCGTACTGCACAACGTCACCTGCAGTTGGCCATTAATAACATCCAGAACTGGACAACCAACAATGGGTTTAAATTTTCCGTTGGGAAAACCCAGTGTGTGCACTTTTGCCGCATTCGTAGTTGTTATCAAGAACCATTCTTATATCTACATGACACTTTGATTTCTGTACAAGACACTGCTCGATTTTTAGGACTTACTTTTGACCGGTCGTTACATTGGAAGGCTCATTTTAATATTTTAAAGAGGAAGTCGATGTCTTCCCTCAATATTTTAAAAATTTTAGCTAGCACCACGTGGGGTGCAGACCGTACAGTTTTGTTGCAAATTTATCGTGCAGTCGTACGATCTAAATTGGATTACGGTAGCATCGTGTCGACTCAGCGCGTGAGTCGTACATCAGGACGCTAAACGCTGTTCATCACGCCGGAACTCGTTTGTCAACCGGAGCGTTTCGATCCAGTCCGGCGGAAACGCAATATGCTATCCTACGTCTCTAAGCTCCGAAGTCAACCTGATCACCCGACTTACAGTTGCGTATTCCAACCTCGTTTTTCTTCTCTGTATAGACGGAGAAGAAATGCAACACGTCCTCTCAGTATCTTCTCTTAGATGAACTTCCGTTGCCGCTTCCTAGAACTCTTAAAGTCGGCCGTAATTCTGTACCTCCGTGGTTAATTCCTGAGCCCGTCATCGACATGTCACTTTCCATTCATCCGCGAAGTACGACAACACCACAGGTCTATCGCCAGCTTTTCCTGGCATGGCTGGATCAGAATCGAGACTATCGTTCCGTTTACACGGATGGCTCGAAGTCTCTCGACCGAGTTGTTTGCGCGTTCGTCACCAATAACGACAGTGTTGGATACAAGTTGTCTCAAGAGTGCAGTATTTTTACTGCAGAGTTATATGCAATCTTGCAGGCCTTGAGACATGTTCACGGTCTGCACAAATATGTTATTTGCAGCGACTCTTTGAGTTCTCTACAGGCATTGCAGCGTTCCTATCCCAGCCACCCTCTTATTTGTTTAATTCAGGACAAATTGTACTCTTTGAAAAGAGGTGGAACACTGTCCGGTTTTGTTGGGTTCCCGGCCACATGGGAATTGCTGGCAATGAACTAGCTGACACTGCAGCTAAGGACGCTGCAAATAACGGTCAGAGTGTATTTTGCGTTATCGGTGACGACCTCAAGAGCGTTCTGATTTCAGCCGTTCAGCAGCTCTGGAAGGATGAATGAAGTGCTGTCGATGAAAACAAATTAAAATTTATAAAATCTACAGTTGACCCATGGTTCACATCTTGCCGTCCCTCCAGGTGGGCTGCGCATCGGTCACTGTAGATTGACACATGGTTTTTTAATGGCTCGTGAGGATCCGCCCCTCTGTGAGACGTGTGACACTCGTGTTACCGTTTCGCATATTTTAATTGAGTGTGTCCAGTTTATGGACATACGACAGCAGATCGGATTGTCAGGTGATCTGTCGGTTGTTTTAGGAAATGATCCTGACAATGTCGATCTGCTGTTTCGATTTTTAAAAGAAACCGGTCTTGACCGGTTTATTTGATTTTATTTATTTGTGTACATTTGGGCCCCTTTACAGCCTTTATGCTTTTTTACTCTATATCTTACCACATTGTATTGTATGACACATTTTATTTGTACTTGTGATTGTTTTGTTTTGTTGTGTGTCAATTTTTGATTTTGCATTTGTTTTTATTTACATTTATTGTTTTAGACGCTAATGACCTCAGTTGTCGGGCGTCTATAATTTACAATTAATTAGAAACAAAGTTTATCAAAAAAATATATGAAAAAAATGCATGTTTCAAATTACGCAACTGGTTTGCTAAATTGGACCGGCGGGTTTCTAAATTGGACCTGCCTCTAATAATATTAATTAGACACAGAGATCGCAAATAAAATCATCATCCTCGCCAATTCCAGCACATTCTTCATGCGCCCATCGACGGCACCGTGTACAGCAAGCCCAACCCTCTCCTTTTTTAGAACACAGGTAGTTGCCTCCACAATACAAACATTCTGCATCGTCTTCACTATCTACTTCCGAACTTTCAGATGCTATGGGTTCAACAACTTTTTCCATCTTTTTTGAACCAAATAAATTTTTAACCAGTTTCCTTTTTTTTGCTTCTTTTTCCGGTGATTTTTTTGGACAAAACGTTTTAGTAACTGGCATTTTACCTTTTCTTTGTTTTTCTTCTGCTTGTCTCTTTTTTTCCTCAAGCTGCGTTTTATACGGACTACTTGTCAACTCCACTGCAGCTTGTGCTGCTCTCGCTTTTCTCATCCCTATTTTCAGAAGATGCGTTTTTGGCAAAGGTGAAATTTTGTTCAAGCTGTCTTCAAATCTTGTATTAGAACAAGAGGGAGTAGCAACTTCCATGGACTCACTATCATATTCTGACTGTTGTTCATTCGCACGAGTAGAAATGACTGTTGCTTCAATTTCGGGATTATCAACCGCTGTTGGCTCGTTGTCATGATGTAACTGCTCTTCACTCGGACGAAGTACTTCCGATGGTACAAAATCAATGTCTTTGAAGCGATTATGATCTACCGGCCAATTGCCTGAACCACGAAAAGCACTTGCAACGTTTTCCACAGTTGCTGCTCTTCCGTAGGCTTCTGAAATTAAAGAAGCTACCTGGTATTGAGAAATTGTTTTCCCAACATTTGTTCGCAACCACTTTTCCTGTGCTTGAACATAGTAGCTCTGTAATGGCTTGAAAAAAGCCACGTCTAGTGGTTGAAGTCTATGGGTGCATAGTTAAGGGCTTCTGAATTTTTGCTGTGGGTCGAATGTCCATCCAGCAATAAAATCACTTCTTTATTCGGTCCAGACTGGACGACGTTATTGAAATGCTTTAGCCATTTTAAGAATAGTTCAGAATTAATGTATCCCGTGTCGGAAATCTCCACCAATCCACCTAATGGAGCTCCGATTTCTAATTCAGGAGCATGACGTTTTCTTTTAAAAATTAACATGGGCGGAATATATTGCCCAGCAGCATTTAAACAACAAACTACTGTGGTATTAACTCCTCTTTCTCCGCTAGTGATTCCGCCCACTTGTCTTTTGCCTCTCAAGGAGACAACTTTTGGCATCCTTTTTTGAACCGTGCTGTATCCAGACTCATCTACGTTGAATATGGTGTTGGCAGTTATCTTGTATTTATCCACCATTTGTTCAAGGATATCAAAAAAGTGTAGCACTCGTTCTCTATTGAATCCCTTGGCTCTTGCGATTGAAGTTGACTCAGGCTGACGAACTGATAATTCAGGATGGCGTCGCATGAAGCCATAGACCCATTTTTTTCCTGCCATACGTTTTTCGGTATTAAATCGATGGGCGATATGGTTCTTGACAGCCAAATCATAAGCTATTCTTATATCGGTAATAGTAAGACCAAACATTCTTTCTTCGAATTTTAGAATGTGCTGAACGAGAAGGCCTTCCATTTCTTCGTCGAAATCGGCAGGTCTTCCTAGTACCTTTGTCTGATCATTAGCAACTTTGTTTTTATTCTCTAAATGACGTTTTAGAGTGGCTTTCAGCACATTATATCTTCTTTGACACTCGTTCAATCCTACTCCATTATTTCTATAGGCTTTTAAAGCCTGTTCTAAATCCACCTGAGACCACTTGCCATATTTCCCTCTCTTAGACATCTAATTAGAAAAATAAGAAATCAATGATAAAATGATGAAAAGAAGGGTTTCCTAAATTGGACCAGTGCAATTTACGCAACGTGTAGGGGTGCATTTTAGGAATCTACACATGTTTCACTAAATTTTAATCTAAAAAAATAATCTTTTGAAATATCATCGAATAATCAACTCTCAGTTGCTAATAAACTGCCGATGTAGTATATAAAATGTGAAAAGCCTACCTTTAAAATTGAAGACAATTCTTCTTGACAAATAGGTTATGATTTTAACTGTCAACCATAGAAGTTTGCAATGTTGTAGCTCTACTTTTAATGTGTGCTATAAAACGGTTGCAACTTGGTATTTCTTTCTTATAGGCAATAAACTTTCAGATTTTGGTGTCGGATGTCAGCACTGTTCACTAATATATGAAATAATGTGGTGGTGCAAATTAGGAGGCGGTTCAAATTAGGCTACTCTCCCCTATGTCCTCGTATAAGATATTTATGTGTAATTGTATTAATTTGAAATTGTTCTACGGCGTACAAATACGCTGCAATTAAAAACCTAAAACGAAAAAAAAACTGAAGGATAGAATTTTCATTTCACAACATTGCAATGACTTACCTATTTTTTTGTTGTCCGCCGCAATTATCAGAAAAGAAGACTATGTCCACGCCTGGCCGAATTTTTGAAATTTCTTCTAAATAAATCACAACGCAACTTCCAAATCCTATAGCACCTCTATTCGCAAGACCTTCGTGCCAAAAAAAGGATTTGGTTTTATCATTTGCTATTTCTGTTATCTAAAAAAATGTTACACGTATGACGTAAGTAAAAGGCTTAATTTAAAAATAAGCTATAGATTAAACTTACCGTAAAATTGTAACAATTTAATCGGGATTTGTAGAAAAAAGCCGATGTTTGACCTACGGGTACAGGCAACACAGCCTGTAAATCGTATACAGCTAGAGCAATTTCGCCACTCTTAGCCTTGTTTTTGTCTTTTTCTTTTTCTTCACGGCTTAAAATTTTTTCGTTCAAATGTTCGTGATACTTATTTTCCAACTTTTTTTTCACTTTCTTCTGCATTTTTGTATGACTCACAAAGGTCAACATTGTTCTTTTTTGGGATTGAAGAACCCAATATTAAATTCTGTGTTAAAAATTTTAGCATAAAAGTCGTATTTTGCTGTTGGTTTATTCAAAGCTGTTCTTGTTTCACAATAATTTCTGTGAAGTTCAGCGATAGAGAGACCTTTGCAGGAGGAGAATATCCCTCAGTCCGGCTTCGCTTTGCAGAAGGAGAATGTCCCTCAGTCCGACTTCGCTTTGCAAGACGAGAATGTCCCTCAGTCCGGCTTCGCTTAGCAGGAGGAGCCAGAGTCTTTCGTCGTTTATGAGTAGGCCTGGGGTCATCTTCGCCCATATCTTCAGGGTCTCTGCGCTGTTCTTTCTGTAAAAACGAAATGTGTACATTAAATATTCATTTCTTACGTTTATTTCGAGAATTTAACTTTCCTACTTTCACGTTAATTAAGCATTTAATTAAACATTTTTATAAATTTATGTATTAAATTTATAAGAATTAAAATTTTATTTTAAAAGAACCGGCCAAGTTCAGCGATAGAGAGACCACCATCTACAAACTCCCGAGAAGTATCACTACGAACATAATGGCTTCCAACTCGGGGGATTGAATTGATGTGCTCTCTTACTGAATTTACAATCTCCTCATCAATTTTTTTATGTTGAGTATGTTTTCCTCTACAATCTTCAACTATTACACCTTTTCCAGATACTTTTGAATAGACAACCTTTACAAACGCTAATGACCTCTGTTGTCGAGCGTCTATAATTTACAATTCATTCATTCATTGAATAGACAACCGTTCGTAGCGTTTTTTCTGATATACCGAGTGTATTTATTAAAAAAGTTTTGCATACTCTGATTTTCGACCCATTGTTGAATAAATAAAAGGCGCAGTTTGGGTTTCTTGGTGTGGCAGACGAAACTTCTGTACGGAAGGGTTAACTTCTCAACGCACGAACCTAAAAAGTCACGCTGTCGTTGTAAAGACCCTAACTTCCAATATTCTTTGAAAAGTTGCAATCTATATTCCGCTGATATTTTTTTGCAACATGAGAGAATACATTTATCGGTACAAGGGGGTTTCATACTTCTTGCCATTACAGTTTTGCCGCTTTTTGACGTATATTCTTTCCCTGAATTTTTCAACCTCTTGTTCTCCACCTTTTTCCACTTATTTTCTTTTCTAAGTCGTTTTTTTCCTTTTATTGGCGAGTCAGGTTGTTCTGTCGTAACAGAGTTTTCAGCTTCTGGCTCTGATGAATGGTGTATAAAGAATCTGACTCACTTGATGAGCTTGAAGAGTCTGGTTTATAGTTATCACTTGATCCAGAAGAAAAGGGTTCCTGTTCTGATTCGGATACTCTGTAAATTTGTTTTATTTTTCTCAGGCTTATTTTCGTAGAACTTCGAATTTCGACATTGTATTGGTCAGAATTTTGGCAGGTACTTGATAATGAAGGCTCAGGAGAAATATCATTTTTTGAAATATTTTGTACACTTTGTGCGTTATTAGCACTGAGCGTTTATACAAGTTTTAATACTTTACTTGCTCGAGAACTCATTTTTCTATAACAAAAAAAAAGACAATCAAAAAATCAATTTAATTTGCTAGTAGAAAACAAAACACGTAATTTTGTGTGGAAATTTACGGTTAAAAAAAGTATTTGTTAAGGAGGTTCGGGCGATAAGCTTATTATTAGAAAAAAAAATTCAATTCTTTGATTTTTAGCAAGAATAATAACATTGTGATTGCTCGGTTTTGCCTAAATAGGATTTAAAAAGTAGATACCTAGTAGGGACGTTGCAGTCTTTCATAGACTTTATAGTGAATTATGCTGTTTATTAGATCCTGAAATTTTGTATTGATATTTAAATTAAATTAGTTGAAATTAAATTAACATAATAATATTATTTTGGCTTACTTAACTGAATATATTTTACAAACATTTTGAGAGAAAAAAAAAGTGCCACAAAGAGAGCATTTATATATAAAAAAAATCTCGAAGTTTTGAGGAAACATCGACACAAAGTCCAATTAGGTCTGTATTGTTTCAAAATAAAGAACAACAATTGCATTTAGGTCAATAAATCAAACCACTTTTATAGCAAAAAGGCCCCCAGGGGGAACATTGGAATGTCGTTGTTTATCGCAATTGCAATACAATGTTCTTTGGGAATTGGCGAACCCAGGGAAACCCGAGCACGCACCAGTCGGTTGTGTACCCGGTTGGGTGATTCATTTAGGGACTATTATGAAGGAAGGACAGTCGCAACTTTATTTATCGTAAAGATAAACCATTCGTTGAACGTGCCAGTGGCGGAGTGGCAGTTTTCGTACGAAACAATGTGTTTTCCGAAAATGTCCCATTACAATCTGACTTACAGGTCATCGCTGTCAGACTTTATGCGCCGAATCCGGTAACTTTGTGTTCAATATACATTCCTCCAACAGAACAACCGACACTTGCAACCATTACATCTGTTATAGATCAGCTTCCACGCCCCTTTATCATGGGGGATTTTAATGCCCATAATCCCTCTTGGGGTTCTAATCATGTGGATGCTCGTGGAAGGCTAATGGAGACGTTGATTCTAAATCAAAACTTAGTTGCATTGAACACAGGTTCCAATACACATTTCTCGGCTGCTAATGGGACATTTTCAGCTATAGACCTTACTCTCTGCTCTTCTTCTGTCGCCCCATCCTGTGAATGGGAAGTAAATGCCGATCTTTGTAGCAGTGACCATTTCCCAATCATTTGTCGTCTTCTTTCATTCCATGTAGATGAAAGACGCTCCCCGAAGTGGAAAATAAAAGACGCTAATTGGTCACACTTCCAACAAGTGCTAAATGTCGGCGAAATGAACTTTGGCAATGTCGATGCTGCTGTAGAGCATTTCACGGATGCGGTCATCGAGGCGGCTTTAGCTGCAGTCCCACGCACGTCAACGACACCGCGACGTGTGCCCGTTCCCTGGTGGAATGAGGCTTGTCGGGATGCCATCCGTGAACGTCGTAAAGCTCTCCGTCGCTTCAAAAATAATATGACGGATGAAAATCGTATAATTTTCATGCTAAAGCGTTCCATTGCCAGACGTATCATAGCAGAGAGTAAGAAGCAGTCATGGAGTGACTTTGTTTCCACTGTAAGAAGTTCTACTCCCGCCCGAGAAGTGTGGGAGAAAATTCGGAGGATCTTTGGCAAACAGAGTTTCAATTATATTTCTGGATTGGTAATGGGGAATGATATAATTACGGCACCTGAAGAAGTCGCCGATCACATGGGTTCATGCTACGCAAAAGTTTCAAGTTCCGCTAACTATCTCGAGAATTTTTCTGCTCAGATAAACCAAGCAGAACAAGTTGCATTAAACTTTTCCTCACAAAATGAGGAGAATTACAATGCACCTTTCTCCTCGTGGGAACTACAGTCGAGTTTGCATGATTGCCATGATACTTCTCCAGGATCTGACGATATCCATTACCAATTTTTGAAAAAGCTACCTCCCTCCGGTTCGATATTCCTTCTCAAGATGTTTAATTTAATCTGGTCCACGAATTCATTTCCTACCGCTTGGTGTAATTCTATTATAGTGCCGTTGTTGAAGCCCAGTAAAGACCGAAAGCAAGCATCAAGTTATCGTCCTGTTTCACTGACTAGCTGTTTGTCAAAACTCCTCGAACGAATGATCAACCGACGATTGTTTTGGATTCTTGAATCCAGACGATTGATCACGAATGCCCAGTGTGGCTTTCGGAAGCACCGTTCAACAATGGATCATCTAGTCAGACTGGAGTCCGCAATACAGGACGCCTTTCTTAACAAACAGCACTTGATAGCGGTCTTTTTCGACCTTGAAAAGGCTTACGACACTACATGGCGATACGGGATACTCCGAACATTACACAATTGGGGTATTAGAGGACATCTTCGGAATTTTATTAATAATTTTTTAATGGAGCGTTACTTCCAAGTCCGTATCGGCAACACTTTGTCTAGTGTCTTTGCACAGGAGAATGGTGTTCCACAGGGTTCGGTTCTTAGCGTCACCTTATTTTCCATCACTATTAATGGGATAATTGACAGCATTCCATCGTCTGTAGAGTCATCGCTCTATATTGACGACTTGGCGATCTACTGCTCGTCAAAGTACATTCGTACTGCACAACGTCATTTGCAGTTGGCCATTAATAGCATCCAGAACTGGACAACTAACAATGGGTTTAAATTTTCCGTTGGGAAAACCCAGTGTGTGCACTTTTGCCGCATTCGTAGTTGTTATCAGGAACCCTTCTTATATCTTTATAATACGCTCATATCTGTGCAAGATACTGCCCGGTCGTTAAATTGGAAGGCTCATTTTAATATTTTAAAGAGGAAGTCGATGTCTACCCTAAATATTTTAAAAATTTTATCCAGTACCACGTGGGGTGCAGACCGTACGGTTTTGCTGCGAATTTATCGTGCAGTTGTACGGTCAAAATTGGATTACGGTAGCATCGTGTACGACTCAGCGCGTGAGTCGTACATCAGGACGTTAAACGCTGTTCATCACGCCGGAATCCGATTGTCAACCGGAGCGTTTCGATCGAGTCCTGTTGTTAGCATTGCCGCTGAATGCGGAGAGCCTCCACTGAACATCCGGCGGAAACGCAATATGCTATCCTACGTCTCTAAGTTCCGTAGTTAACCTGATCACCCAACTTACAGTTGCGTATTTCAACCTCGTTTTTCTTCTCTGTATAGACGGACAAGAAATGCAACACGTCCTCTCGGTATCAGGTTGACCCTTCTCCTAGATGAACTTCCGTTGGCGCTTCCTAGAACTCTTAAAGTCGGCCGTAATTCTGTACCTCCGTGGTTAATTCCTGAGCCCGTCATCGACATGTCACTTTCCATTCATCCGCGAAGTACGACAACTCCAGAGCTCTATCGCCAGCTTTTCCTGGCATGGCTGGATCGGAATCGAGACTACCGTTCCGTTTACACGGATGGCTCGAAGTCTCTCGACCGAGTTGGTTGCGCGTTCGTCACCGATAACGACAGTTTTGGATACAAGTTGTCTCAAGAGTGCAGTATTTTTACTACAGAGTCATATGCAATTTTGCAGGCTTTGAGACATGTGCACGGTCCACACAAATATGTTATTTGCAGCGACTCTTTGAGTGCTCTTCAGGCATTGCAGCGTTCCTATCCCAGCCACCCTCTTATTTGTTTAATTCAGGACAAATTGTACTCTTTGAAAAGAGGTGGAACCACTGTCCGATTTTATTGGGTTCCCGGCCACATGGGAATTGCTGGCAATGAACTAGCTGACACTGCAGCTAAGGACGCTGCAAATAACGGTCGGAGTGTATTTTGCGTTATCGGTGACGACCTCAAGAGCGTACTGATTTCAGCCGTTCAGCAGCTCTGGAAGGATGAATAGAGTGCTGTCGATGAAAACAAATTAAAATTTATAAAATCTACAGTTGACCCATGGTTCACATCTTGCCGTCCCTCCAGGTGGGAGGAAGTGGTCCTTACACGGCTGCGCATCGGTCACTATAGATTGACACATGGTTTCTTAATGGCTCGTGAGGATCCGCCCCTCTGTGAGACGTGTGACACTCGTGTTACCGTTTCGCATATTTTAATTGAGTGTGTCCAGTTTAGGGACACACGACAGCAGATCGGATTGTCAGGTGATCTGTCGGTTGTTTTAGGAAATGATCCTGACAATGTCGATCTGCTGTTTCGATTTTTAAAAGAAACCGGTCTTGACCGGTTTATTTGATTTTATTTATTTGTGTACATTTGGGCCCCTTTACAGCCTTTATGCTTTTTTACTCTATATCTTACCACATTGTATTGTATGACACATTTTATTTGTACTTGTGATTGTTTTGTTTTGTTATGTGTCAATTTTTGATTTTGCATTTGTTTTTATTTACATTTATTGTTTTAGACGCTAATGACCTCAGTTGTCGAGCGTCTATAATTTACAATTCATTCATTCATTCTTCTTTCAGAAGGTAACTGACCAGTTTGTTGATGATTTTTTACTATTCTATTAATCCTAAATCTAGATATATTAAGAACTCTTATAAATGTATTTAAGCAAACTGGAATTAGTATCATACTTACTCCGATTGGGTATAAAGTATTTACATTGATATGGCTGAGTATTGTATCTATTATTCTTGGATCTCAACCTTTTCTTCATTTTGATTTGAATATGTTTTAAAATTAATGAGTCCTGATGTATTTTATTTTTATTTGTATAAAAGGTCTTATGAAATTGGAACAGCTCACTCATATTTAATTTCTTTCATTTAAAAGCTCCTTCTCTGTGTCTACAATCAGGTGCTCGAGGCAATTCTTTTGCGCTATGTTCTACAAAAATTAATATCTTATAATAATATAATATTATAATATAATATCCAAGAGAATTCGAACTGGTAAACACTTACCTTGCCTCTTTAGCTTTATTACATTTCCAGTTCCCTGGATCCTTTTGGCGTTTTCGGGTTAAACCCGTTGAAGGAGAAACTAATTCTTCCATAATTATTTAAACAATAATCACAATCAAGATTAGAATAACAACAAAGTAACGTTGACACCACTGCGTGAATAATATAACGTTTTTACCAAACAGCGTTCAAACACGAGGAAAGAATCACGTGATACAAAATAGAAGTTACTGATTGGCTATATGGATAATGTGAGATTTGTAGTAAAAACTTTGATGGAGAATGTGAGTTTTGTAATGTACTCTAATTTTGGGTGTGGAATTATTATGGGATAAAGTAACTTTTGTAACGTATTCTAAACCAATGCATTTGTAGTTCAAAATTGCCTACAAGATGGTATTAACAGGTCAATTTTCTTAAAAAGTGGAGATTGTGACTTTTGTAACTAGACCCCTCATATATATACAGGGTGTCCAAGATTTGCGTTGTCGGCCGATATATTGATTTTGGGTGGAGATAGAAAAGAAGTTTAAATACAAAAGTTGTATAAATTTTAATGGTGTATAACCTAAAAATATTTTCAATTATACAGCCTGTCCCATTTAAGCGTGGCAGATCAAAGTTATGTTTTTTTTTAACCTAGTATTAAAATTTTTGGTAGTAATGATTTGATTTGGGAGCTCTTACCACTTACCTTTGATTTTGTAAATGCGTCGTTGTTCTCCCAAAAATATAACCATAAACTGTCATTTTTCCCGTTTTAAGTAGAAAAAATATTTTATACAAATATCTTCTCCAATCTCCAGAAACATTCTATAACATTGGTTTGTGAGTAATTCTGCCATTAATATAATTAACTAACAAAAAAATAAATAAAAATTAAGTACAACAAAAATGTCAATTTATTATCAATAATTACTAAAAACTGCCATGTTCTACTTGGTACTTGTGGGAAAATCAACATCGAAATAAATACAAAATATTATTCTACTGAACAAAATAATTCTAAAATTATTACAATAATTACAAAAATGGGTTTAAACAGAGATTTTTAATTTAAAGAATCATAGAAGGGTTTGTAGAATGCAGGAATTATTCTGGCGTCTATCGAACTTTTTAAATCTCTTCTTTTATTTTTAGCAATTGTTATTTTTTTCGTATATGCTGATTTTAGAACAATGTCCTTTATTGGTTTAAAAACAGAAGAACGCCTTTTTTTCTCCAAATTCAACACTGTTCCACTCGACTTGAATGTAGCTAGTTTTAGGGTAGAGGCACTACTTATGGCCACCTTAAGATATATTTTATCTTTACGCGCTCAATGTATGTATTGAATGTATTAAAAAAATAGGGTCAAGTGGGGTAATTGTAAACGATAATTTTGTCGTTTTGTTGTTTCTCATTCTGAACAATTCAATTTCATTATTTTTGAGTAAGTTACTACATTACATTTAATGTTCATATGTTGGGGGTAAGATGTGAGCATTGAAAGGTCATTCCTACAGGTACATTAAAAAAAAATTAAAAAAGTTTTGAACCATTCCATGTTTACAAATGCCCCTTGACATCGGGGTAATTGTGAACAAGTCATTTTTGATCCATGGGTGATCGTTCAAATATACAAGGGGGAAATATGAACAAAACATACTATGAAACAGTGAAGCACAATTTTTAAGTAAATGTCGAATGTTTACAATTGCCCAAGTTGTCTTTATAGATACGAATATTATACAGCCTATTTTATTTTTTTATTGTTTGAAAAAACACCCACAGTGAAATATTTTTCAAAATATTTATTGTTTAAGTAAAAGTAAAAGTAGAAATTAAACAAAACATAAACGTAACAGAAAATTCTTAAAAATGGATGGTATGGCCATCTCTCCCACATCTTCATGGCCACAGAAAATTATTAATTTTTCTTCGATTTTTTTGACTTACTGTCAAGTCTCCCACACTTTTGGCAGAAGGCACCATAGGACGTACAGTTTTCATGCAACCACAGCAGACATTTTACGCATTTAATCCAGTCAACTTGTTTTTTAGTGTGTCTGTAATCCTCCCCGCATCCTACGCACAAACTTTCATCAAAATCTTCAGTTCCACTTTCTTCACTGTCTAGATTTATTTCTAGATCTTCTTCGCTACTTGAAGATTCCATTTCCCTCTTTTTTTTAGGTTTTGTATTTTTCTTTGTTTTCTTGTTCTTGTTATTGTCTTTACCGGGTATTCTTTTTTTCTTATTGTCTCTCAACTCTTCAATCTCTTTTTGTTTAATTAACACTTCTTCGGTAGTTAAAATCTCACCATATCTCAGCGGTTTCAAACGCGGTATAACTTCTTTTCTTTTGGGCATGGTCGCATCAGATGAGAAAGACTTGGAACTTAATTTCGAAGCAAAAATTTCTATAATACTCTGAGGCGAATTTTCAGGGTTCGCAGTAACATGAAGGTGTGAGCACGAAGGCATTTCTTCAACGGTCGAAGAAATTTCCTCAGTGCTAGTTGATTTTGAACCTGATCCTAAGGCTGAAGTCGATGGACGTTCGTCGTTGTTTTCTGCAGTTGCATTTTTCAATTTTTTATTTTTATAGGTACTCAGCTCTATAGCATCAAAAAAAGTCTCTGGAAATTTGGCTGAATCACACGGAAATATTCCAGTAGATGAAAATCCATTGACAATATTTTGAGGTTTCATGGACGCTTTCCAGACTTCTCCCAACAACTCCACAAACAAACACTTTGAAAGGCGACCCGATTCCTTTTTTTCCAATTGTTTTTTAGCAAATTTGATTAACCTTTTCTCCCAATCGTCTTTTACTGGCTTAAAAACTGTTTTATCAAGTGGCTGAAGTCTGTCTGATAGGTGAGCAGGAAGTTTTACCAGCTGAATGTTGTTGTCCAAAGCGGACTTTATGATTCTGTAGCTGATATGGGTCTTATGCCCATCGTATATCAAGATGGCTGCTTGGTCAGGCATATTTTTTGCAACTCTTAATTGTAAAACATGTGGTATAAAAGATTTATTTAACCATTCATTAAAAACTGGCTCTTCCATCCACCCATTTGAAGATGTCGTGTAGAGCGTTCCAGGAAACGCGTTAACCGAAGTCCAGCGCGATTGGACTGCAACACCTTTAAATATTATAAGTGGGGGAAGGCATTGTCCATCAGCTGAAACGGTCGCCAAGACTGAGGTAGAATCCCGTCCGGATCCCCCAGATACTCAGGATAATGGGACGCCCTTCTCTCCAATGGCTTTTAGCCTCCTAGGGTCAGAACAGAATCCAGTTTCGTCAGAATTAAAAACGAAGCACGATTTGTCTGGAAATGTCACTTCATATTTTTTTATAACTTCCTCCAGTTCCTCATAGAAGTTATAAATAATGTCTGGTTTTCTGGCATCTTTACGAGACTTTTGGAGATGTTCCGGTTTTTTAAACGACAAACGCGGGTGCCTTTTCATGAAACTGTAGTACCAGTCTACGCCTGGGATCCCATCTTTAAATGGAGTTTGCACATTATGGATCTTTACATATTCCGCGACAATCTCTTTAACATCATCTTTATTACAAGGACATCCCATTCTTGCCTTGGCCTTGATACAGTTTTCGAGTTCCGATTCGACTTCGGCTGAAAGAGTCGGAGGTCTTCCAGCGCCCATCTTATCGATGCTGACTTTGCGACCTTTAATTCTGTGATAGATAACAGCTTTGGGTACGCCGTAAAATTCTTCAGCTTGTCTGAATGTCTTGTTTTTATTCTCAATATCTGACACTGCTCTCGCCAGATCTTCTTGACTGTAAGAAGGGCCGGGCCTCTTCCTTTTATAATTTCTGGGCATTCTAAGAAAAAAAACTAGCTTTAGTGATTGAAGCAGCGTTGCACATGATAATTACAGGTGTTCACAATTGCCCCACCTCATGTGTTCCCAATTAACCCGGTCGATATTTATCAGGGGTAATTGTAAACACATAAACATCAGCGTTTACATAACCTCAAATGCAGTTGTCAATGTATAAATAGAATTTGGTACACCTATTTCTCATCATGGAATAAAAACATCAAACATCACTTACCTTTATGATATGAAACGTGACCAAAATGAAAACCTCAACTTCTTTAACAAAGAAATAATTTTTACACTCAAAACTCAAACAGCTGTGAAACTAACAAATCTTCAAATATCACGTTGAAATTGTATGAATGAATGAATTGTAGATTATAGACGCTCGACAACAGAGGTCATTAGCGTCTAAAAATAAAAAAGTAAACAAAAGAAAACCAAAAACAATAAAACCAAAGCAAAATCAATACAAAAACAAAAGTTGACATACAACAAAATAAAATCTAATAGCTACAAATACAATGTGTCATATAAAATAATGTAGTGATATAAAGAAAAAACCATTTAGGCTGTAAAAGGGCCTAAATGTATACAAATAAATAAAATCAAATAAACCGGTCGAGACCGGTTTCTTTTAAAAATCGAAACAGCAGATCGACATTGTCAGGATCATTTCCTAAAACAACCGACAGATCACCTGACAATCCGATCTGCTGTCGTGTGTCCCTAAACTGGACACACTCTATTAAAATATGCGAAACGGTAACACGAGTGTCACACGTTTCACAGAGGGGCGGTTCCTCACGAGCCATCAAAAAACCATGTGTAAGTCTACAGTGACCTATGCGCAGCCGTGTAAGGACCACTTCCTCCCACCTGGAGGGACGGAAAGATGTGAACCATGGGTCAACTGTAGATTTTATAAATTTTAATTTGTTTTCATCGACAGCACTCCATTCATCCTTCCAGAGCTGCTGAACGGCTGAAATCAGTACGCTCTTGAGGTCGTCACCGATAACGCAAAATACACTCTGACCGTTATTTGCAGCGTCCTTAGCTGCAGTGTCAGCTAGTTCATTGCCAGCGATTCCCATGTGGCCGGGAACCCAACAAAACCGGACAGTGGTTCCACCTCTTTTCAAAGTGTACAATTTGTCCTGAATTAAACAAATAAGAGGGTGGCTGGGATAGGAACGCTGCAATGCCTGAAGAGCACTCAAAGAGTCGCTGCAAATAACATATTTGTGTGGACCGTGCACATGTCTCAAGGCCTGCAAAATTGCATATAACTCTGCAGTAAAAATACTGCACTCTTGAGACAACCTGTATCCAACACTGGCGTTATCGGTGACAAACGCGCAACCAACTCGGTTGAGAGACTTCGAGCCATCCGTGTAACGTTGAAATTGTAACCGCCGTTCGTCAACACTGCAGCCAACGTAACCCTGCTTTCTCGTGGCGGCAATTTTAAATATAAAGCAGTAAATGTATGGCGTTTCCAATTGCCCCTATTTTACAATTACCCCACTTGACCCTACATCTTAAGTGAATTTTGGTAATTTGAAGTATTGTCCTTAAGATAGGATAATTTTTTTTTCGAAAAAAAAGTAATTTTTATAATTTTTTATTCTCAAAAATGCAATTTTCTTTACTTATAGCCACTAGACCGCCATAAATTCTTGACTTTTGGCCATCTTTAGAATTTGGTAAAATAAATAAACTAAAAATGTTATAAACTAAAACAAGGCACATCTCTATGCTTTATCTTAAATTATAGAGCAATATTCCTTTAGCCCTTTACACATTAAGTTCTTAATATAATTATTTTTTATCAAAAAAATATAAATACATAGAGCTAGGTACATTTTATTTTACATTATAGCCCCTAAAATCAACAGGAAATCTAAGATATGACTGCTGGCGAGCTGATCCTCCAGTATTCATAGGAGGAAGCAGCTTCAAAATTATATCTTCCTCTTCCACAATATAAATTTGTGCATTCTCATCAATTATGAATTTATGTGCCGAAAATTCTCTTAAGATAAACTATTTGTAGTTCGTTAGATGACACGACCTTTGCCACGTAATAATTAAATAAAATTGTGTAGACTTTCACGGCCAGTTTCCATTGTCAAACAAGGTTTCCGGGCTGATGAGCCGTGGTCAACTGAAGTTTTTCCAAACGTTTCGTCTCTAACTGTGACAGACATCTTCAGTGGCACAGTTACAGCGACATGAGCTTCGACGTCGAAGCTCATAATTATGACATGAAGTTTTTTTATTTGAAACTTTCGATTAATAAAAAAAAATTAAATTAGATTCTAGTGTTACAAAAATGCACTTATCCCAGGCTATGGGGTACGTGCATTTCAGTACATCTTCCTATTTAGTTGCTTATGATGAATACCAGAGGCAAGAGCACAAAATATATAAAATTCTGAATCAGCCAGTTTTTACAGAACTTAAATATATGTAACATTAAGAGAGAAATAGTCAAATTAATATTTTGGTATTTAAACTTTAAGATTTTATTAGAAAAATCATATAAAAAATAAAACATAAACTTCTAAAAAAACACTTGGAATACAAAATAGCTTTGTCATACGAACTTTGGTAAATAATTTGTACGTAAAAAATACTTATTCTACAACTGGCACTGGGTGCTTAAACACATAGCGACCTTTGGAATCCATCTCAAAGGCTGGAACAGATTTATTCATAATCTCATGCATTGGGACGGTGTCTTGATCAGTCTTATGGAACTTAAAAGTCTTCTTCTCTTTATCTACAGAGCGTAAATATTTAACAAAATACTCTTCTGAATCATATTTCTTTGATTGCGCCTAAGTAAATTTTCACCGTTTTTTTTGGCAGACTCGTTTTAACCAAAACGAAATCACCTGGTTTTCTTGGCAAAACCGGAACTTCAACAGGATCTTCTTTATAATTGGAGTTAAGAGCTTGCTTAATTGTTTCAAACGTTCCAATACCAGTTTCAACAACTTCCAAAGTTATTGATTCGTTTAGTTTTAAGAATGGAAACAGATTGTTTTCGGGATCATTAATTTCCAATTTTGTCTGGATATGGATTGGTAGGTCATCTATTTCAAACTCTGTTTCAGATGATATTTCTTCTCCCAAATCTTCATCTGATTCATCATTGCACAAATTAAATTGCACTTCTTCCTCATCAGAAAATGACGACACTTCAAACTTCGATTTTTTCTTTTGATTCACTTTTGTCTTTGTTGGTTTTTTATTCTTGTCTTTGGCTTTTTGTTCCTTTTTTGTTTTTGTTTATCATCTCTTATAGCTTTTTTGCTTTTCGGCGTCTTCTTTCTCTTTCAAAATTTTCATACACTCTTGAGATGTGATGACTTTTGACCCTAAACACACTTTGGTTTTCTTAGCTGGTTGATCTCTCTGATTATGGGACGAAATAGTTGATATTAGCAACTTTTCAAAAGTATTTAGAGAGTTCTGCACCTGATCTTGGTTACTTGTCGATGTGGGAACGTCATCGATTTCGACTGCAATCTGGTCATTTTTATCTTCTTCAGAAACTGCAATCAGTTTAGTTTCAGGTGCTAAGAGCTGATAAATTTCGGGAGCTGCAACTGGATCCATTTCGGATGCTGCATTTAGGTTCATTTCAGGTGCTGCAATCAGGTCCATTTCGGGTGCTGCAGCTTGATCAATTTCGAGTTGTAATGATTTTTCCCATCGTTCTAAAGATAGTTGATCAAAGTTTTCTCTAGGAATGACATCCTTATAAAACGGAAAGATGCCAGCTTTCCTGAATCCATTTTTAACAATGTCAGTGTCCAAATTTTTCCATAGTTCTCCTATTTTAATCGTCATTAATCGTTTGGAAATTTTCTGGCAGCCTTGTTGTCGTAATCTTTTGCAGAGGTACTCATCCCACGATGATGTAATAGACTTGAAAACTGCCAGATCGAGTGGCTGAAGCAAATGATTTGAATGAGGAGGCAGTAAGAGAATTGTCACATGGTTTTTCACAGCCAATTCCACTAATTTTAAACCGAGTGAGTTGCATGACCGTCCTAAATCGGAAAAACGGGATTCAGCGGACGACTTTGCTGCTTTTACAAAAGAATGTTCAAAATAATTGAGGAATACTGAAGACTCCATCCAGCCGTTTTGAGTAGCAGCAAATGTTGAACCAGGAAATCCTTCATCATCATTAGGAATCCATTAATTCCAAACGTTCTTTCCTTTGAAAATGAATAATGGAGGACACTTGTCTCCCGTTGCACTGCAAGCCAGTAGAACAGTGGTGTTTTCTCTTCCAGGGCCTAACAATTCTTGTATCAGGCAGTCCTTTTCCTCCTATTATTTTCGTTTTAGAAGGACCGTGACTGAACGCCGATTCATCAAAGTTCCATACATTTTTTGGTTCAATATTTAGTTCTTCCAAAGTTAGTTTTAGTTGGTCAAAATAACTTGAGCTTTTTTTCTGCCCACCTCCTCATTTTGCGGCTTTTTAATGCTTAGGCGTTGTCTTTTTTTGAAACTCGACCATCACTCTTCTCCGGGAAAATTATTCTTGAACTGGTTTGGTATCTTTTCTTCAATGATATAATCGCTCACCAACTGCAAAACATTTTTCTTCGTCAAGCCGTAGCCGTATTTTTCTATTAATTTTATGAACCGACCCAGTTGATCCTCAGCTTCTGAAGATAATGCTGTCGGTCGTCCAAATGTTTCGATTTCACACCTGTGGCGTTGTGGAAATTAGTTTTCGCGAAAAGGATAAAAAAAACTAATATGCCGCCCCCGTATGGCACGAACGTAAGATTCTTTAGGTGTCCGCTGGTGATTAAATATACCCAGAGATTAAGTCCCGAATAAATCAACACACGAGAATGAAATTTAGCAGAGAAACGTTTATGGGCCCAAACATGTGCTGAGGGCTAGCGAAACACGGGTGCTAGATCGCGCGTTGGCTTAAAATTACTCCCAGGGGGAATTAAAGTTGAAATAGTCACTAAAAAAAATCAAAACAACTTATAGACGGTAAGAAACATAAATGAGAATTTATTTACAGATTCCAATTTTAATTATAAACAGCTATTTATAAAAAACCGAAATACACGTATTTTACTAATCGAAAATAATTTTGATTCTTAAAATGAGATAAGATAAGTACATACGACATTTAAAATTCACAAAGATATTAATACAGAAATAATTTTGAATAGAGAAATAGAATAAAAAAAATAGTTAAGCCACCACGAGATGAGAAATATATAAATTTAGCAGGTCCAGAGTAGGAAAAGGGATATTTCGCACCCCTAGAAGAACACTGACATAACTTAAATTATAATTTAAAAAAACTAAAAAACACGCTTTGATGAACTAAAAAGTAGAAAATAATTAATTAATTTTATTGTAAAGAAGCGTGGGGTTGTATGAAAATATGATACAAAACCCCACGCTTTTTTACAATAAAATTAATTAATTATTTTCTACTTTTTAGTTCATCAAAGCGTGTTTTTTAGTTTTTTTAAATTATAATTTATTTTTGCTTTTTAGTCCTGGAGATCCTGGTCAGGATAATGGGACAAACTTATGGAATTATTGTATTGTAATCGGTCCTTGATAAGTGTGCAAAGTTTCAGTTCAATCTGAAGTTTTTTGCTTTTTTTTTTTAGTCCTGGAGATCCTGGTCAGGATAATGGGACAAACTTATGGAATTATTGTATTGTAATCGGTCCTTGATAAGTGTGCAAAGTTTCAGTTCAATCTGAAGTTTTTTGCTTTTTTTTTTTAGTCCTGGAGATCCTGGTCAGGATAATGGAACAAACTTATTGAATTATTGTATTGTAGTGGGTCCTTGATAAGTGTGCAAAGTTTAAACTAAATCTGACCGTTCAAAGTTGGTCAAAATCAAGTTCAAAGAAGTCGGTTACAAACATACAAGTGAAGCTAATATAAGCGTGTTAAAAACACAATTTTTCAGGAGAAAGGAAAAACCAAATTCAAATGAAATTTTGTTGTAGCTATAGCAATTAGAGTTGCGATATTTGGTTATAATAATGTTTATTATTTTTCTTACATAGATATTTAGTAATTCTATCAGCATTTATCATCTAAGGTTTCCAGGACTTCTCTGAAGGATAATTTTTTGAGTTGTGTCACTATTCTTGCATCATTAGTTATGTTTTCTGTAAAAGTTGTCATTATTAAGAATGGTAAGGTCACGAAATAAACGACTCTTTTGAAAAAATAATTAATGATAATTTATTATAATGATATTATATTAAATGCAGATTTGAACATCATAAATATAATCAAGAAAAAAACTTAAACAAAATTCATTTTTAACTATTAAAACAACCAAATTTAGTTTTCACGTTTTTTAAGAAAAAAAAATACTTGTAGCCTATCAGGATAACATGAGATAATTTATTTTTAATTTTTTCATAAATTCTCATAGAATTGGTGGTAAAATTTTGGGATATGGTTGCTCTTCAGCAAACCGAGGAGATCAACCTTTTTATTATCTTTTATCGAGAGTTTCCTCGAGTATGCTGGCTTTAGTACTCCCGATGTTGTCGGTCTTCTGTTGTTTATGACTGAAACTTTTTTATAATCTTCCTGGGAGTAGGACGTTTTGAATGAGAAGCTGTAGGGATTGCTTTTCGTAACTTTGACTACCTTAATGTCTCCCATTTTTACAGTCTCATTGTCAGTTGTTTTTGAGAAATTGCTTCCAAGGGAGCTTGATAGTGCTTTCAGATCAAAAAAATCATCGTGCACCATTTCATTTACAATATACGGCCGTCCGGTTTTTTTAGCTCCGCGAATGATTGAAACATACTGTTCTGGAACATAAATAGCTCCACTTTTCAAATGTCTCTTTACAGATTTTTCGATTATCGAGTGGACGTTGTCGCCTTCATTTTGAGTATGTCCTGTTATTAAAAATTTATGGGTGATGGACTTTATTTTTAACTGAGCAACGGCGTACAAGTACATGGATATGAGGAATCTATTTTTCTGTTGACCACAACAATTGTCACTATAAAAAATAAATTCTAGGTCATCATCGTTGACGGAAGCGGCTGTCTTTTCGAGATATTTCCAAACGCAGCTTCCTATCTCATTAGCCCCTCTATTTCCTTCGCCTTCGTGCCAAGTATAGCATTCAACGACATCAGAGTTCAGCTCACAAATTGTAAAATTGTATGCATTTAATTTGCTTTTATAATAAAACACGGACACGTCACCTCTAGGTAAAGGTAATACCGCTTGCAAATCGTAGGTGGCAACTTTAATAGTTTTTGTCTTTTTAGCCTTATCTTTGTCTTGATTCTTTTCTGTCCTAGACCATTTCTTTTCTTGTTGGTGAGTTTCATATTTTACTCTAAGTGCATCTTTATCTTCATTTTGAGCGTTTCCGAACGCAGTGCATAACTCGCATTGGTCCTTTTTTGGAGTGAAAAACGATAAATCGCAGCTCGGTTTACATATTGTTTACCAGCATTGCGAAGGAGTTGGGCTTTTTTCTTCTTCCACTCATGCGGTTGTGGAATTCGTTTCTTGGTTTTCTTTGGCACACCTTCACCATCCTCTAAATTTAAAGTTTCATCTTGGTCATTGACTGCATCCAAGAATAACTGTTTATTTTTTGATTTTTTCTTTCCAGTCCTTTTTTTATTTTTGTCAATAACTGAATCAGATGATGCCGATTCAAAATTTGGATCATTATCTGTATCATCACAGTCTTCTTCAAAATCCACGAATGATTTATCTGTCACGTCTTCCTGCCTTCGTAGCCGTAAACGCGTGTGAGATATACATTGCGATTCCCATTTAGAACACGATGGTTTATTATTATTGTCAATCTGAATTTTTGAACAATATTTTTTATTTTCCTCCTCCTTCGATGTCTCAACAGCCCTAGTGTCTTGATCTGCTTGTGATATATTTTCTATTATAAGAGGCATCTCTTCAATCTGAATTTCTGAACTATTATTTTCATATTCATCCTCCTTCGATGTCTCAACAGTTCTAGTGTCTTGATCTGTTTCTAATATATTTTCTATTATAAGAGGCATCTCTTCAATCTGCATTTCTGAACTATCATTTTCATCCTCTTTCGATGTCTCAACAGCCCTAGTGTCTTGATCTACTTGTAATAAATTTTCTGTTATAAGAGGCATTTCTTCAATCAGAATTTCTGAGCTATTATTTTCATTTTCATCCTTTTTCGATGTCTCAATAGTTCTAGTGTCTTGATCTCTTTGTAATGTATTTTCTGTTATAAAAGGCATCTCTTCAATCTGTATTTCTGAACTATTTTTTTCATTTTCGTTATTCTTTGATATCTCAACAACCCTAGAGTTTAGATCTGTTTCTAATCTATTTTCTCTTGTAATTTCTGAGCTATATATTTCATTTTCCGGGAAGGTCGGCTTCTCTATTAGTTTGCTCCAGAATGTCCAGAACTCCGGAATTATAAATGTAACGATAGGTCGAAAGTGGTATTGTTGAAAAGATCTTTAAAAAATTAGCAAGTTTTGTGCGGATTTTTTTTTATTACTGTCACCCCTGTTAAGTAATATTTGTTTGAAATTACTAAATTAAAATGTTATAATAACGAACTTTTTAAAAGTTCGCATTTAAAATCTAGTTACCTATCTATCGATCATTTACACTCAGAGTATAACCAGAAGAGCTCAGTAGTATGTATTAAAGAGTAAATGGAAGACAGTTTGAACACTTGTGACAATGTCTAAGGTTGCTAGATTTTTAATGCCGACATCGATCGTTATTATGAAATTTTGATTTAATAATTTCAAACGATTGTTACTTAACAGGGGTGGCAGTAATTAAATAATTTTTCCTACAAAACTTGCCTATTTTTTAAAGAGCTTTTCAACAGGACCACTTTCAACCTATCGTGCTTTCTAAAATTCCGGAGTTTTGAACATATAATAATTTATATTTACACTTATAGAAACTTACAGGGGTGGCAGTAATAAAAAAAATGTTCCTACTAAACTTGCTTATTTTTTAAAGATCTTTTCAACAATACCACTTTCGATCTATCGTTACATTTATAATTCCGGAGTTCTGGACATTCTGGAGCAAACTAATAGGGAAGCCGACCTTCCCGGAAAAAAAAATTTATCACCATTCGATTCTTTATTAGGGCTTTTATAATACAAACTTTTGACACAACTCTCTACGACTACCGTTTTCGAACTAACCCTGTATAAGGGGCCTTTTTACATTAACTATTAATAATTATTGAAATGAATGCGGCTTAACTATTAATTTTTTGAAACGACAAAATACATGAAATTTATTTTAAATATAAATATTTAGTTGTTATCGCAATTGCATTTCAATGTTCTTTGGAAATTGGTGTTCCCAGGAGACCGAGCTCGTACCAGTCGGTTTGTGTATGCCGGCTGGCAGATTTTTAATACACACCCAGGGGGAACTTTGGAATGTAGTTGTTATCGCAATTGCATTACAATGTTCTTTGGGAACTGGTGATCCCAGGAGCCAGAGCACGCACCAGTCGGTTGTGTATGTCGACTGGGTGATTCATTTAGGGACATCATTAAGGACAGTTGCAACTCTTTTTTTGTTTTCCTTTTTCTTTTCATTTGATTGTTGTTAGCGGCATTTTCCCTCCGATATGGGTACGCTATTGTTACTTTCCTTTGTTTGTAGTAGTCCCTAATAGTACACCTGCGTGTTTGCCGTGCGCGGTGACCCATAAGGAGGAAAAGAGGATCTGGTAGTTGAGGCTCGCCTTGGTGCACCAACACACTGCTTTGGCCTTCGCTTCTTTGTAAACGGACGGCTAGACCTAACCTAGTCTAGTCAATTGGCTAACGTCGTGAATATCTAGTATCCCGGCTGGGTGAGTCAGTGTCTTTAGATGGACGCCGTCTTTGGATCTGACTATATCATGTAGCGCTGGCGCTCTGTACCGGTTTGCAGTCATCGTCCTCTAGTTGGACTCCGTGGTAGGTGGGGAACACGGATGATGAATTTTAACAAAATATTATGACTTCTTTCCCTTCATTAATTAGCCCTTCCTGCAAGAGAGGGCGTAATCATGAGCACTTGAAGTTGTTGTTTGGAAATGACTCGGCAATTGTTACTCCATGTAACAGATATTTAATCATGAATAAAGTAAATGGAAATTTCAACGGTGACACTCCTTTTTACATTAATAAACATCTTGAGGGCTTGTTTGGAACTTTTACGAGTGTTAAAAAGTTGCGTGATGGATCTTTATTAATTGAAACATCTTCACAGCATCAAGCTGAAAAGGTATTGGAATGCAAAAATATAAAAGGTTTGGATATGTGTACTGACGTACCAGTAAAAGTGGAAGTTCATAAGCAGCTGATTTTTTCTAAAGGCAGGATTTATTGTTACGATCTCCTTAACTGCTCTGTCGAAACAATCAGAGACGAGTTAAAAGATGAAGGTGTGACAAATGTGTACAGAATTCATGCACGACGCGACGGTCAGTTGATTCCGACTCCGTCGCACATTCTGTCATTCTGCACACTACAGCCTCCGTTAACCATTCAAGCTGCCTATTACAGACTGCAAGTACGTCCATATATTCCGTCTCCTCTGCGATGCTTTCAATGTGAAAAATTTGGACATTCCCAGAACAATCGTAGTTTTGTCTGTTCAAACTGCGGTCAAAACGTACATGAAGATCAGCCATGCACAAGGTTATCACTTTGTGTGAATTGTAATGGTGCTCATTCGGTTAGATCTAGGGATTGTCTAAGATACAAGGAAGAATTTAAGATTCAGGAAATTAGAACTTTGCACAAAATTTCCTTCACAGAGGCAAGACGGAAATATAGAGAAAGTATTCCATCTTTTTCTCAATATTTCGCCACTGTTGCAGCTTCTTCTGTCGTTAAAGTAGACATGTCAACTCAGACATGTGACATGTCCACACAAACTGAAATTTTCCCGTCTGATAATGATGTTACTGTTGATATTAAACTGACGAAAAGTCAGAAAAAGAAGAAGAGTCCTAGTACTCGATCGAGGTCTCTTATTGTCAAAAATAAACTGAGGTCGCCAGTTAAAAAGTCAAGGTCGCCTATTAACAGAAACAAACCGGAATCTCCGGTTAAACAAACCAAAGTCATACTCAATCGTGACACTACGAAGAGTATGACTATAACAAAAATCCGTGTCGACCATAGAAGCAGTCTAGACTCTGCTATGGACGAAAATATCACGCAACCTCCTCATCACCGTAGTGAGGTGATGAGGAATAAAATGAAGTAGTTTTCTTTTTACTTCTTAAAATTATACATTCAATTTCTTACAGTGGAGTATGAACGGTTTTTATATTTATTTCAGTAAACTAAAACTCCTCATCAATGTGTTGATAGCGGCACATTCATTCGATGAAGCTGTAACTAAAGTAAATAGTGTTACTGAGCAATTATCTGAATACTGTCACAAAAATCAAATAATCATTAATATAGAAAAAAACTGTGTGCAGTTCAGGATCAGAGGTCCCGTTACTGTTGGTAGTTTATTTACTACAAATTGCAATGCTGATATACAATTAAAACAATCTGTCAAATTTTTAGGACTACACATTGATTATGCATTAAAATGGGTACCTAACTCAAATTAATAACATATATAAAAAATTGAATTTTTATTATTATTTACTTAAACAGATGAGATCTGTGTATAACAGAGACACTTTACTAACATTTTAACATGCATTTGTAGTAAATACTATCAAATATACCATTCTTATTTGGGGAATGTGAGGAGATAGACACAGAATTTTTGTTTTACAAAAAAGAATTTTAAGATTAATTTTCAATTTAAAATTTAGAGATTCGTGTCGAAATCTGTTTAAAGAAAACAAGCTACGAATCCAACTTCAACCTTGCACTTTGTGATAGAGAGATGCCACTCGGTACGAATGTTGGTCGAACCCATATCTTCACTTTAAGATGTGAAGGCCCCTAGACAGGGTGGTTGCGTAACTTTCAGGGGCAAAACGCTTGTAACTCAGCAACCGTTCCTCGCACAGCCTTGGGGGTAGTCTCATTGGATTCAGCACACTCTATTTCATACGGGACGATCCTCAGACCACCTTCGAAACCTCTACCAGCCCAGAACTGTGCGAGGAACGGTTGCTGAGTTACAGGGGATTTTGCCCCTGAAAGTTACGCAACCACTCTGTCTAGGGGCCCGGTCGCGGAGCCCAAAATGGCTCCACATCTTAAAGTGAAGATGTGGGTCCGACCAACATTCGTACCGAGTGGCATTTGTCTATCACGTCGTGCAAGATTAAACGCTTAACGGCCTCAACAACCACCTGTCTAGGGGCCCAGTCGCGGGGCCCAAAATGACTCCACTTCTTAAAGTGAATATATGGGTCCGACCAGCATTCGTACCGAGTGGCATCTCTCTATCCCGTCGTGCAAGATTCAAACGCGTCATGGCCCCATCAACCACCTGTCTTGGGGCCCGATCGCGGGGCCCAAAGTAACTCCACTTCTTAATGTATGGGTCCGACCAACATTCGTACGGAGTGGCATATCTCTATAACAAAGTGCAAGATTAAACGCTTAACGGCCCCGACAACCACCTGTCTAGGGGCCCAGTCGCGGGGCCAAGGTGCCTCCACTTCTTAATGTGAAGATATGGGTTCGACCAACATTCGTACCGAGTGGCATCTCTCTATCACGTCGCGCATGGTTTAAACACTTAACGGCCCCACTACACCCCCTTTTCAAGGTGGCGGCCAAATGGGGTGACTGCCGACCCCGATAACTCATTTTTCAAATTTACACCGCCTCCCTCCACGCAACGAAAAAAAACAACCTTGTCCTACCCAAGATGCAAACGTAGCCTAAAAAAATTTAACATTTCAATGGACTACTTGAAGTGCCGGTTTTAGCACTATCAGCGCCCTGGGCGAAATTTTTACGGCGCCCCCTATCTGCCATTGAAACCCATACGAAAAAAAAGCAAGGGATATAATGAAATAACCATTTATTAAAAAAACTAATAAAATTTTACTTTTCTAGCCTTTCTATCGGCAAACTCTTTTATTAAGACATCAAAATCTAAGTTTTCCGCCATTTCATTTTCGATTGACAAAGTTGCTAAGTTTGTCAATCTAGATTGAGATATTGTCGATCGCAGATAGGTTTTTATCAGCTTAAGCTTAGAAAAACTCCTTTCCCCACTAGCCACAGTTACAGGTATAGTTATCAATATTCGCAATGCTATCCATACATTTGGATACAGCTCTTGTAAGTTGCGATCTTTGATAAAATTTAAAATAAAGACAGGAGTAACCACATTCTGATCAGGCAAAAAAGATTTTAGACTTATGAGTTCATCGCACAACATACAACCATCTATATCTGATTTAGAGTTGACAGTTAATTTCAATTGGAGATCACTACAGAGTTTGAGAAGGTCTGGTTTTTCCGGAATCTTTTTTATATTGTATAAAAAAGACCAAGATTTCGAGTACTCATTTAACTGTTCAAATCTTTCATTGAGTGAATTTATGGTAGTGTCCAAAAGACAGTTGAAAAATTCAACTTCAAATTTCTTTTCTGGAGAAGTTATAGGTTCATCGCGAGCAGTTTCACCAGCTTGGCGTTTAATACGTCGAATTCTTGTTGCCGCTCTAAACACAGATTCAATTTCTAGTTCTTCAGCCAACTCCTTCGCAGTTAAAATGGCGCTTTTGAAGCCTGTATTTCTATATTCTTCCAAGAAAGCGCAGCATTTTTCCAACATTTCTGTGCATTTACCGAGATCTATGTCTATTGATTGTAGAGATTTACTGACGACATTTACTTGAAAAAGTATATCATACCAAACAACCAATATAACGCCAACTCTTTCTAATAAAAATGTTAAAAGAGATAGATAATTTGTTTTGTCTATGGTCGGGGATTCCTGGTAAAATGAACAGCGGTGCTCCGACCGTACACTGCATTCCATTTCTAGTGTTGCCATCATAACAATTTTGTAGCTAGATTTAGGGAATTTACTAGTAAGTAGGACTCGCTCAATGACCAAGCGGCAGGCGCGCCTTCAAATCTGGCGCCCTGGGCGGTCGCCCAACCGCGCCCTACCCTAAAACCGGTACTGACTACTTGTATTTCACCCCTATTCGCGGGCTGGTGGAGGTTTCGAAGGCGGTCTGAGGACCGTTCCGTATGAAGTAGAGTGTTCTGAATCCAATGAGACTACCCCCAGAACTGTGCGTGGAACGGTTGCTGAGTTATGGTACGTTTACACCTGCCAGTTATTGCACGATATTTGTGTCGGACACTAATTTTTGCTAATGTAAACAGTAAAAAATTTCTGTCTGACATATGTATGAATGGTGCGATTACATTTGATATTTTTGTCTGTACATTTATGTCAAGTATCTGGCGTTAAATCGCATGGACCGTTTATACTCGCCTTCTATTATTGGAAGTAATACTGTACGACATATCTCGACATTCTCAAATTTGCAATAAATATATGAACAGTTTATACTTACCGCATTTATTTGTGTCGTACACATATGTCTTCCTCAACGAAACACGCATTAGTTGTTTTGCTATGATGAAACTTTCAAAAAGAAAAATTGCTGCAAGTGTGATTATTATGGATATGTTAAGAAAAAAAAGAAAAAAACGTGCTGTATGGGTTCGGGAATAGATTTTAAGACGTGAAGAACAAGGTGCCTACAATCAATTAATGCGTGAACTCAATGTCGAGGAACCATCGCAATTTTTAAATTTTGTTCGAATGAAGCGGACTGATTTCGAAAGCTTAGCTAGTAAAATCAGTCCTCTTGTATTAAAACAAGACACAAAATTAAGAAGAGCGATTAGTGTAAGAGAACGACTTGCTGTCACTTTACGATATCTAGCATCAGGTACGTAGCACATACTTTAGTATGGTTTATTTTGAATAATAATTTAAAAAAACAAGGAAATTTCTGCATTTTCCCCCCAAAAAGTTACCATTTTGCTAGCTGTTCTGTGGGTGTAAAATAAAGAGAAACATAACGCACACACCAATTAGCAAAACAGCTAATTTAGAAAAATTTGCAAACATTTCCCTTATTTTTTTTCTTATTTGAAGTAAACCGCATTGATTAATTATATTAAGTTTTATTTAAGTATCAAAGTTTAATATAGTATATTTTTATAGGTGACTCTTATGTCAGTTTGAGTTATTTATTTAGAATACCAAAATGCACGATAAGTTTAATTGTTCCTGAAGTATGCAGAGCCCTTATTGCAGTATTAAAAGACGATTATATCAAGGTAAGATTTTATTCAAATATCTACATTACATATTTTCATAGCTGTCTGTTTCTGTTTGTAAGTATGACACTAAAGTTTGAACCGGCGACGGTTCATGAGTATTTGAGTTGTCCGTATTTTCAGAAAATTCAGCCCTGTAGTCATTTGAAGCAGCGATATTCACATGTTGTTGTTGACTGAATTGTTCGCAACTATTTGAGTAGTCCGTATGTTCAGAAAATGAAGCAAGTAAACTGGGATTACTGTAACAATTTGAAGCAGCGGCACTGGAACGTTGCTCTTCTTCCACATTTATATCCAGTATAACTTGTTGAAGTTTTCTTTTCATTTTCATACGTAAATACTCAGAAGAAACGCTTCTCAGTTCAGAAGCTATATATTTGCCAAAAATATCGTATTGATCCTCTTCTTCATTTAATGCACTTATAGCTCTTTTCATAAGTGATTCGTTTTTTTTTTCATCCTCACTTTTATTTTTCTTTCTGTGAACAATTTGACTTTCTTGGCTTTTGGATACATTAGCACTATGAACATTATCAGTCTGTCCTATTAGATTGTCAGATTGTGTTTCATTTTCAATTTCGCTTTCATTCACATCATCCTGCAAAAAATAAAAAACTTTCTTGTAAAAGGCTTGTTTCTACTGTAATCACAAACGAGTCAAAAAAAATTTTGAGTAATGTAGTTTGTGTGTACTGTAGAAACACACCTAATATAAATAAGTAATTGATGATTGATTTTACAGGCACCGACAACGCCCGACGAATGGAACAGTGTTAGCAAAAATTTTGAATTAAAGTGGAACTTTCCAAAGTGTTTGGGTGCTATTGATGGTAAACATGTTGTTATTCAAGCGCCCCAAAATAGTGGCAGTTATTATTTTAATTATAAAGGGCAGCATAGTACTGTCTTAATGGCAATTGTCGATGCTGAATATAAATTCCTTGTCGTGACAGTTGGTTGCAATGGAAGAGTGTCAGATGGGGGAGTGTTCAGAGCTACTGGAGTTTCACATTTTATGGATACTGCAGCCAAAACACTAGAAAAAACGCCTCTCCCAGGAAGGACGTTATGTGTGCCATCTGTTTTTGTAGCAGATGATGCATTCCCTTTGCAGCCACATATAATGAAGCCATATTCGTTTAATAGTCAAGGTTCCATGAGAATTTATAACTATAGAATTTCTCGGGCAAGGAGAATAGTAGAAAATGCTTTTGGTGTAATGTCCAGTGTATTTAGAGTATTGAGAAAACCGATTCTCCTTGCTCCAGAACGAGTTGATTCTATAATTATGGCTGTTTGCTGTTTACATAATTATTTATTGTCTGGTAAATCTGCAAATGTATATGCTCCAGTTGGAACATTTGATGAAGAAAATGCACAAACAGGTGAATTATTACATGGAAATTGGCGAAATCACGAAGGATCTACACAAAATTTGCTACCACTAACACAACAAGGCAGTAATAACTACTCAAATAACGCAAAAGAAATACGAGAAGAGTTTAGAGAATACTTTGTTAGCCCCCAAGGGGAAGTTTCTTGGCAATACAGATTAATGTAGCTAATGAAATAAATTTGAAATAAAGAAATATAATAAAAAGCAATTTGTTTCTTACCGTTGATATATTTCCTATCGCTGATCTGCACACTGAACCACTTTGTAAAAACAAAAGTGACTTGAAGTAAGGCCATTTAGAAACATATAATTCATTCGTCCCAGTCCCTGTTTTTTTCTTCATTGACTTTTTTAATTCACTATTAAATTGATTTCTTAGGTTATGTAGCTTTCTGTTAACTTCTTCTATTGAAATATTAAATTTTGAAGCAATTTCCATTGCAGCATTGCGTTTCTTTACTCTATCTCTGTAAAGCTTACTTTTAATATCCCATAGTTCGGGTTTACTTTGATATATGTCAATCAGTTCATCAATTTCACTTTTTAACCACTCTTTTTTATCCATTGTTCCGCACGCGACACTATGTTGCGTATTATGAAAAGTAGACGGCTAGTCAACAAATGCAATTTCTATCATGCAAGTTCTTGCTTGCGAAAAATCAGTGTTTACATTTATACGTATAGAAGTGTCGGACATATTCCTGTAGTCGACAGATGTGTACGACACCAATATATGCGGTAAGTATAAACTGTTCATATATTTATTGCAAATTTGAGAATGTCGTACACATATTCACGCTATAACTTCTAGTAATTTCTAGGCGAGTATAAACGGTCCAGTGATTTAACGCCAGACACTTGACATAAATGTACAGACAAATGTGTCAAATGTAATCGCACCTTAACAGGCGCTTTGCCCCTGAAAGTTACGCAACCACCCTGTCTAGGGGCCCGGTCGCGGGGCCCAAAATGCCTTCACATCTTAAAGTGAAGATATGGGTTCGACCAACATTCGTGCCGAGTGGCATCTCTCTATCACAAAGTGCAAGGTTGAAGTTGGATTCGTCGCTTGGCGGCCCCACTATAACTTTTTACGGAATTTTTGCTCATGATTTGCTCACAGTTATACATTCTAATAAGTATTTTTTTGAAAATAATAAACAAAAACTATATAATACCCGCAATAATAATATTGTTTTAAAGCATAACACTTTTTTTGAAAAAAGTCCTATATTATATAGGCTATAAAAAAATTTACAAATTGCCAGATGAAATAAAAATCATAAACGAAACAGAATATTTTAAAAATAAATTAAAAAAAACATTTTTGTAAAACTGTGCCTTATGATTTAAAGGATTTTTTTTAATATGTATTATATTTTTCTGACGTTTGTGTCCACATTAGTGGCATTTCAATAAAAAATTATTATTATTAATGATACTACTGCTTTTAGCTTACAGGAAACACAACACAGGTGGTACAAATATGAACCGCTAATAGCCCAAAATTGTCTGTGAAAAATAAACTCCGTCTTTTTTTTCGGGTTGTGTCATAATAGCTACTTAGGTATTATGTAATAGCAAAGACAGATCTAGTAAACTAAGGACAAAGTTTCCAGAGTCAGACTGTCTTGGCTGCTCACATCATGAACATCTAATATTATTATATTTTAACATTGTTTTAAAAATGATTTTATATTTTAATAAATAATAATTTATAAACATTAATTTAAATTATTATTTAAATTTAACATGGCGCAGTCGGTAAAAATATGCAACGAATAAAATGTGCGACTAAAAAATAAAGAAATGATTGAATAAGAAAATGTCCGCCATTACGCAACAAAGAAAAAACTGCAAAAAACTGATATAGAAGCCAACGAAAAAAAGGAACAAAAATCGGTATGGAATCAATGAAGCCGCCTCCTGCATTATCATTTGAAGGTAATATAAAAGAAAACTGGAAGAAATGGAAACAACGTTTTGATTTGTATATGAAAGCGACAGGCTTAGATACTAAACCTGAAGAGCGTCAAGTTGCGGTTTTCTTACACATTATTGGAGAGGAAGCCCTAGAGAAATTTAACACGTTTAACCTATCTGAAGAAGATTCTGAAGATCTCGCTATTGTACGAGGAGCGTTTGAAAATTTTTGCACGCCCAAAGGAAATGAAAGTGTGGAAAGACATATATTTTTTACTAGAGTGCAGCAGCCCAATGAAACTTTCACATCTTTCATAACAGATTTGAAAAAACTTAGTAGTACATGCGGATTTGGTGATTTACGAGACAGTCTCATAAAAGATCGAGTAATCTGTGGCATAAATAATGTTGATTTGAAAAGCCGTTTATTGCGAGAAGAAAATTTAACTTTAGAAAGATGTATAAATTTATGTAAGTCGGCGGAACTATCCCAAGCTCAGCTGAAAACAATTGACGCAGAATCAAGTAACGTGCATGTGCTGAAGGCATCATCAAGCAATGCGTTCAGAGGACATAAAAGAAGCATCATCGCAGAGAAACAATAAAGAGCAACGACAACAAAACAAGGGGAAGCCGTGTAGAAAATGTAATCGAATTCATCCGATACGACAGTGCCCAGCATTCGGAAAAGCGTGTGGTAACTGCAATAAAATGAATCACTTTGCA
Source organism: Mongoloraphidia duomilia (assembly GCA_039654895.1). NCBI lineage: Eukaryota > Metazoa > Arthropoda > Insecta > Raphidioptera > Raphidiidae > Mongoloraphidia > Mongoloraphidia duomilia. Next base: position 22,265,051 of record CM077525.1, on the reverse strand, counting down.
GTTGTTTGTAGATTCAAAAAAGTAAATTCCATAGAAAATCATAATAATGAAGATAAAGCAGAAGCGTTTTATATCGGTTCTATCTTTGAGAATAATGATGAAAATGATTGGAGCGAAACTATTCTGGTAAATGATAATCATTATATGGATGTAAAATTAGATACAGGAGCCCACTGTAATGTTATCCCGTATGAAAAAATGATAAAAGTATGTGAAGATAATCCGTGTTAGAAAAAACAAATATAAAATTGAATGCTTATGGTGGTAGTTCAATAAAAGTAACAGGAAAATGTTATTTGTCTTGCAAATTCAAGAACAAAAATAAAGAGAATCTGGAATTTGTAGTTATTGAAGGTGATAGATAGATAGATAGATAGATATATATTTAACAACATTTAATACAGTTAGTACAATAGTTGCAAGTCTAAATATATACAATTAAAATGTATGAATTAAAAACTCTTCCACAGAATAGAAGCAATTATCAGTAAGCAATTTTTTAACATAATTTCTAAATTTTTGTAAATTATATTCTTTTATTGAAAATGCTAATTTATTATATAATTTTAAGGAATAATAGTCCGGGGCGGTGCGTGATCTCGCCAATCGGTGGTCCGGAAGACGAAATTTATTTCTGTCTCTGGTATAATAATGATGACAGTCAGCATGACTTTCAAAATTTTTTTTGTGCGAATGTATATACAGGGTGGACCAAGTTATAGTAGCAATAATTCACCATTTGATGGTCCATCGAAAAATAAGTAGACATGCATAATTTTATTTTTTTCCAAAACGCTTCCTAAGGGAGATACAGCCCTTCAAAGTCCAGTTTTAAAAATCAATACTGACAAGTGTCATAAATTATCTCAAAACCAAGTATCGCCTACTTTGTTGGATATTTTCATAAGTTATTTATTTGTTGTTTTTAATTTAATTAATGAATTATTTATTTAAATTCGTCAAACAGTAAAAAGCTTACAATTGTTGTACAAGATTCCAGACCTATTATTTTCATAGGTGGCTATTTTAGAAGTGTTCTAAACGTTCAACTCTAATTATCTCGTAAACGAAGCCTCAAATCGAAATTTTGGAAGAGTGACTCTTTTTTTCTAAATTGAACAGGGAATTCGAAAAAAGGTTATTCTTTAAAAATATCCAGTGACGCAGAAAATAGGGCGGGAAAAGTGAAACAACCCCCCTGTATCTACGCCACTTGACAATTTTGACAAAAGTTACTTACATCAAGTAATGAGTATCTATTGCATAAATACTTGTATCAAATTTGGTCAAAAACGCATTAATGACCTGAGTTAAGACAAAAAAAAGAATTTTAAAACTGAACTTTGAAGGGGTGTATCTCCCTTAGGAAGCGTTTTGGAAAAAAAATAAAATTATGCATGTCGACTTATTTTTCGATGGACCATCGAATGGTGAATTATTGCTACTATAACCTGGTCCACCCTGTATATTACACAGTTGTATATATAGACACATGGCAGAGTTAATATTTTAAATTTTTTAAATAAAGGACGGCATGGGTCCCGAAATTTTGCATTTGCAATAACTCTAATGGCCATTTTCTGTAAACGAAAAATAATTATGGAATTAGATGAGTTACCCCAAAGTAAAATGCCATATTGCATGCAAGAATAAAACATGCCGTAGTAGACAGAGAGTGCTACCTCCGTGGAAGAAACCCCCACGATTCTCCGCATAGCGTAGACAATTCCGCTTAATTTTTTACTGATAGTTTGAATATGACAATTCCAGCTGATAGTAGCATCTAAATGGATTCCCAGAAACTTGACGGAGTTTTTATTTGTTGACTGACGTGAAAAAGTGAAGTGTTCAGTTTTATCAATATTCAAAAATAGTTTATTGGTATTGAACCAAGATACCGCTTCCGACAGCGGGTCGCACGGTGCATCACTGCGTTTAAGTAAAGATGTGTCATCAGCAAAGAGAACAGTCGTCGCGTTTATATTACTTGACAGATCATTTATATAAATAATAAATAACACTGGCCCCAATATGGATCCCTGTGAGACTCCGCAGGTTATGTCACTTGTATTTGATTTTTTATTGTTATAAAACACAGTTTGCTTCCTGTTGCTAAGATATGATCTAAAAAGATTCAAAACAGAGCCTCTGAAAGCCTTACTAAAGTCACACAGGGTTGCTTCCACGGAGGCACCATCTTGCCATCAGCCTGGAAAATAAAATTTAAAACATTATTTATTGCAAGAGTTGTAGATAATTTTTTTCGAAAGCCATACTGACTGTCATCAAAATAACCACGACTGCTAAAATAAGACACAATCCTATTTTTGATAATCGTTTCAAAAATTTTTGAAAATATCGGTAACACAGAAATAGGTCTAAAATTACTAATATCATTAGTGTTGGCTTTTTTTGGTATAGGAATGACTTTTGCTATTTTCAGTTCGTCGGGAAAAACACCCTGTATCAGACAACTATTAAAAATATGTAGGTGAGAGTGGGGTAAGTTGACGATGTTAAGGAAAAAAATTAATTACGACCTTAATATCATTAGCTGTGGAAAACATTTTATTCAGTCTTGACAACATGCATGTGAACTATTAAACATAAATATAATTGAAACAAAATCTCTATAGAGAAAAAGAAAAAAATAGGTACTATGATTTGTTGCTAATTCGTCATCTTACCTGACTGGTGCGTTAAGTTGACGAACATATTGGGGTAAGATGATGAACTAGCACAAATCGCACGTAAAATTGTTTTCACCACTGTAGCTTGTACATGCTTCATGCCACCAATGCTGGCACTTACAGCAACAAATCCAGTCTTCAAAAAGGGGTTCAGCATACTCTTCTTCACAGCCTGGGCAATAAATCTCCTCGTCTGAATTCTCTATGGGAGTCACTGGTTTTCGAACTTTCTTTTTTTCGTCGGTTACCTTTGAATTACTATGACACGGTTCTTCTTGTTTTTTTCTTTTCTTTTCTTCTTTTTGTTTCAACAATGCCTCTTTTTCTTCCAACTGCTTCTTCACAGGCGAGCTGGTTAAAATGCTGGATGTCATTTTTTTTCTCTTCGAATTTTGTGCCCTCTCAGCTTTTGGGAAAGGCCTTATGCTTTGAAGTAAAGCATCTTCTTCTAATGAGTCTTTTCTTATTAGACTTGGCCCAGCGATGGGCTGGTTTTGACAGATTGATTTTCCGTATCCTAATTGGGTTTTAGTTGTCATTAACTGCTTTTTATTTTCAGAGCATTGGGGCGTTTCTACAATTCTTTTTTCATTGTCTTTTGGAGCGTTCTCGGCAACATTTTGGTATATTTTGGTACTGACAAGGTTAATTAGAGGTATGTCACCGTCAGATGAATCATCATGATTTGAATTTGGCTTCTCAACCAGCGCTCTTTCTGTTGTTTCTGCACTTATGAAATCATTTTCGTTAAAAACGAATGGATCAAATGGTTGAATACCGCATTTTCTGAAACCATTAACAGCAGTTGCCACCGTTGCAGCCCTCATGTAGGCCTTACCAAAAAGTTGACAAATATGCTTGTCTCCAATATATTGACCAGGGTTACAAACAAGATGATTATCGCATTCTTGATTAAAATAAGTCTTGAGAGGTCCATAAAATGCGACATCAAGGGGCTGCAGTCTATGGGTAGTATGCGGTGGAAATCCCACCATAACTATACCGTTTTCTCTGCAAAAGTTAATCCCGCCTAAAGAAATATGCGAGGAGTGATTGTCTACCAAAAGAAGAACTGGATTTTCGAGCGATGAATTTACATATTTTGAGAAGTGCTTCAAGTATTTAATGAAAATTTCTGTGCTCATCCATCCATTTTTTTGAGCACTTCCATCTGAACCTGGCGGAGCTCCATATAATAGTTCGTTCTTCATACGGATTCGACCAAAAATAAAATATGGAGGAACATAGTTACCCACAGCATTAACCGCACATACAACGGTCGTATTTTTACCTCGCTCAGCTGAAACAGCTTTGGCCACTCTCCTACTTCCAGTCGGACTCAGTACCTTTGGTAGCTTGCACGGAACAGAAGGAAGTCCAGTTTCGTCTGCATTATAGATTCTGTCAGCACTAAAATTATATTTTTCCAGAACTTCACGAAGAATGTTGAAAAATTTTTCGACAGATGGTTTGTTAAAAGACATTAAACGAGCAACGGAAGTGGATTCGGCAGTCCGAAGACTTATGCGATTGTGTTTCCTAAAATATTGTAGCCAATCCTTTCCAGCAAGTTTTCGAGTTTTGTTGAAACGGTGTGGAATGTTATTCTCTTCGGCGTAATCAAAAGCTAATTTCCTTAATTGCACGGATGTCAAACCAAAACCTCTCTTGTCTATTCTTGTAATGTATTTTACCAGTGCGTTGGTTTGTTTTAAACTAAATGTGGCCGAATATCTCCCTCCATGCACTGGAATTTCTTCATTGTTCTTAATTTTTTGGAGATATCTCCGTAAAGTAGGTTCTGGGATCCCATAACGGGAAGCAACACTATTGCATGAATTTCCTTCCTGCACGTCATGCATAGCTGCAATTATAGCATTTTCATCCCACATGCGTCGATTTGACGTTCTTTGATATAGTCTAGGCATCCTAGAAAAAGAGAAGAGAATAAATAAAAACGTGCATTGTATGATCAATCTTCGTAGGGTAAGATGACGAACTCGTCAACTTAACCGAACCATCTTACCCCTTAGGTTAGGTTGATTAAAATTTCCAAGGAAACTTTTAAAAAAAAATATTATTATATAGCCTTCATCAACACTAATGTATCTTAACATGTATTTTACCATACGTAATTAGTCATTTCAAACTTACCTTTATATTTCACTGAAATCACTATTAAAAACAGAGCAAAAATTATAACAGCTATGTGTCAAAATACAAAACGCGCGAAACAGATCAACTGAGCACTGGAATCGCGCATTTAGGACAGATTATTTTGGTTACTTGTACATAGATGGCAGTGCTTACACAAGCAATGGTTGCAGTCTCTGGACTGTTATTTTAAAGCCATTAGTCATCTTACCCGCTTCGTCATCTTACCCCTCTTTCCCCTACTAAAGGTTCGACTAGGTGGTCAGAAACAAAAGTTATCAGTTTACCGTTTATTCCGTAGATATCTTGAGTAGACTTATTTTTTAGGTTCCCTATAATAGAGCGAATTTCCGGACCATCTACTTGCTCTGAGAAAGACAGAATCTCCCTGCGAGATTCTCATATTATTTAAGAAGTCAAAAATATTATTTTGAGTAGGTGGTATAGTTTTTAGTAAATTTGAGGCTATATTTACAAAATGATCGTTTAATTGGTCCGCAGAAAAACCTTCTGGTGGAATATATTTTTTTGTATGTCTTCCGAACTCCCGATTCACGACATCCCACACCGCACGAGTTCTATTATCAGCACTTAAAATTTTATTACTATTGTAAGCGATCTTAGCATGCTTGAGAGCCAGTCTATAATTTCTCATTGAAGTTCTGTAGAATTGCTTCAATTCTGTGGAAGGGTTTGTTTTTAAAATATTATGAATCATGCAGTTGTAGTCTCTATAATTTTTTATATCCTGATTTATCCATGTTTTATTTTTATCTTTTGTTTGAGTATTTTTGTTGTAGCATTTTTTAATCGGAAAACTCGCATGATACAGTTTATTAAAAATGTCAAAAAAAATTTTAAAACTCTCTAAACCGTCATAACAAGTCAGAACACTAGTCCAGACGATATTTTCAAAACTCTTGATAAAGGTAGAGATCGTTGACTCATTTATTATACGTTTATATGAGAAAGACTGTCTATTTTGAATATCACAATCATATTGACGAGATTTATTTAAGACCATTAGCTGACCATAGTGGTCTGAAAGACAAGCGTCAATGACATTTACTGCTACATGTTCTTTTATACAATTTGTGATAATATTGTCCGGACAAGTGGAGCTGTTGTTAAAAACTCTCGTTGGTTCGTTAACAGTTACATAGAAACCGAAGGTACTCAACAAGTCAATGAACAATTGTGTTTCTCGGCTAGAGTTTATAAAATTTATATTCAGGTCTCCACATATGATTGTCTTTTTATCTGTTTTACTATAACATACAGTTAGGATTTGTTTTACAATATCAAAAAAAGTAGATAAATCACCTAGCGGAGACCTGTATAAGCACACTATAATTAGATTAAAAGTAGTTATTTCAATTGCAGAAATTTCACAATGTTTCTCGACCGACAGATTTTTTATGATAATACAATTTTTAAATGCTATATTATTATTTAGTAAAATTAAAGAACCTCCATGAATCATGTAGGTCCGGCAATAATAATCAGCCACAACGTAATCATTTAGGTGAAAAAAAGACAATTCTTCGGTTTTAAGCCAGTGTTCAGTGATGCAAGCACAGTTTATTTTATAGGTGGATAGGAGCACTTCTAGGTCTAGGGCTTTGTTCCGTATACATTGAATGTTTATGTGAAATACATTTAGTCCGTTATATTTAACCGTATTTTTAGAGTTGAAATTTGATTTATAATCCTTTAACTGTACGTTTGATACAGTTGATATACAGTTGATATACAGTGATATAAATGTTCCTGTTGTAATTGGTCTACCGTCACTAAGAAAAATGAAACTAATACAAAGAATTGAGAGGATAGAAATAAAAAATAAAGAAGCTGGCATTGTGAAACGATATAAAGATGTATTTACCGGAGTTGGCTGTATAAAAGATTTTGAATATGATATTCGCTTAAAGAAAGATGCAAAAGGCAACATAATGCCATGTAGAAAAGTTCCGATTAAAATGCTGGAACCATTAAAACAAGAATTTATACGTATGGAAAAATTAGGAATTATAAAAAAAGTTACGGAACCAACCGAATGGGTCAATCAATTCGTAATTGTTAAAAAACCCAATGGAGAATTAAGAATTTGCATGGATCCAGTAGAATTAAATAAAAATATGCTAAGAGAGCATTTTCAAATCCCGACTTTTGAAAGTTTGTGTTCAAGAATAGCTGAAGCGAAAGTGTTTAGTACTTTAGATGCTGACAAAGCGTTTTGGCAAATAAAAATGAATGAAGAAAGTCCTAATTTGTTAACTATTAACACTCCATTTGGTAGATATAAATTTCTACGCATGCCTTATGGTATATCATCTGCATCGGAAGTATTTCAAAGATGTTTTCAAGAGATTTTCGGCGATATTGAAGGCGTGGAGATATATATCGATGATTTATTAATCTGGGGAAAAAATCAAAAAGAACATGATGAACGCTTAGAAAAAGTGTTAAAAATAGCACGAGAAAAAGGTGTCAAATTTAATCTAGATAAATGTAAAATCAAAACTGACAACGTGAAATACGTTGGTCACATCTTATCTCAAGAGGGTATATCACCGGATAATGAAAAAATAAAAGCAATTGTCGAGATGCGAAGCCCTGAAAATAAAAAAGAGCTGCAAACGTTTTTGGGCATGATAACGTATGTAAGTAAATTTATACCCAATCTGTCTCAAATTAGCTCTCCGTTACGAAATTTAATAAAAAAAGATATAATATGGAATTGGGATGAAAATTCAGAAAAATCTTTTAAAGAACTAAAGTCGTTATTGATAAGAAAACCAGTATTACGATACTTCGATGTAAATAAACCAGTCGTGCTGTCTGTAGATGCTTCACAAGATGGACTTGGTGCTGTTATATTACAGGAAAACTTACCAGTTGCATATGCGAGTAGAGCACTGACAAAAACAGAACGTAATTGGGCGCAGATTGAGAAAGAGATGTTATCGATAGAATTTGGATGTAACAAGTATTATCAATATATTTACGGAAAAACTGTCATTGTCGAAAGCGATCATAAACCATTAGAATACATTTTTAAAAAACCATTGAACGACTGTCCAATGAGATTGTTGAGATTGCGATTGAAACTACAGAAATTTAATATAATTGTAAAGTACAAACCGGGAAAAGAACTATTGTTAGCAGATGCGTTGTCTCGTGCATATATTCCAAATGAAAATCAAGATGTTGAACAAGAAGTGGAAGCTCAAGTTTGCTTATTGATGGAAAACTTTCCAATCTCGTTAGATAAAAAAGATGACTTTCAACTTGAAACGGAAAATGATGAAGAGATGATATTGTTAAAAAAATTTATAAAAAATGGCTGGCCTCAACAAAAATCACATGTACCTGACTTAATAAAAACATACTATACCTATGCTGGTGAATTAAATGTTATTGATAGATTAATTTTCAAAGGTCAAAGATTAGTTGTACCAAGAAAATTTAGAAAAGAAATGCTTGAAAAAATTCACTATTGTCATCTGGGAATTGAAAAATGTAAAAATCGAGCACGTGAGGTCTTATTTTGGCCAAATATGAACAAGCATATTGAAGATATTGTTCAAAATTGTGAAAATTGTATTAGATTTAAAAAAGAAAATTCAAAAGAACCTCTGTTGCCACACGAAATACCAGATGGACCTTGGGAAATATAGGCATGGACCTATTTCATTTTAGAGATGCTGAATGGATACTTGTAATTGATTACTTTAGTAAATTTGTAGAAGTTGCTAAATTGGAAAATACCTGTGGTGTCACTATAGTCGCGAAACTGAAAACTATATTTTCACGATTCGGAATTCCTAAAAAAGCGTTTTCAGATAACGGATCTCATTTCGATAATGGAAACATTAAAAATTTTGCAAAATCATGGAACTTCAATCATATAACATCAAGCCCGAATTACCCTAGGTCAAATGGAATGGCGGAAAGGCACATTGCTACTATAAAAAACATGTTTAAGAAACTTGAAAACAGTGACAAAGATCCATGGCTCGCTCTTTTGGAGTATAGAAATACGCAGATTTCAAATCAAATAAAATCTCCGAATGAATTGATGTTTGGTCACAAAACGCGAGGCCTTTTACCAGTAAAAATTGAACAACAAAATGCGTTACGTAATGAAGAAGTTAAGAGTAAATTACTAGAAAGACAAATTGAACAAAAGAATTATCATGATCGAACAGCTTACTATTTGAAACCATTCTATGTACACGATAGAGTTTTCGTCCGTAAGGAAAAGAATAAACCATTGGAACCAGGAAAGATTACAAACATTTGTGATAGACCTCGTTCCTATGAAATTGAATTACCGAGCGGAAGAAAAATTGAAAGAAATCGTGCACACATGCACAAGGCACCGAACATATCAAATTCTTATGGATCAACAAGTAGTGACTCAGAAAAGAAAGAAAAAACTAAACCGGATTCTGAAACTGAAAATTCAAATTATCATAACTTAGAATTAGATTTAAAAAATTTTGGAGCATACAAGTAATTCAAGAATTACAAGGCGCGATATTCAAGTAGGTACTGTGTGTAAACGGTTTTATTGAACATAGGGAAATTAACACTGAGAATATTTATAATTTTGTAGTAGGCTATGAGCCATAAGACCTAATATAAATATGTATTGGATTACATAGAAAAAATAGTACAGTGAATTTTTTAAACAATTTTCCATAGCAACGGTTGACTATTAAGCGTTACTCGGAACCGGCTAAATAAAAAAGTCATGATGTGTCGTAAGACACCCGACAGAAGCTATGCTTTTTACGCATTGTATATAAAACCGAATTTATCAAAGATATAAATAATACAATTAAAAAGTTATTATTTGATCGCCATTTTAAAATCTGACGCCATTTTATTTTTTTGTGTCTTATTAAATTCTCAAATATCAATTTTCAAAAGGATCGGATAATTTTTACAAAGACATATATACCTATGACCGCCATTTTAAAATATGACATCATTTTATTCTTTTGTGTCCTATAAAACTCGCAAATATTAATTTTCAAAAAGATCAGATCATTTTTGCAAAAAAGTACATATGGCCGCCATTTTGAAATCTGACGTCATTTTATTTTTTTGTGTTCTATGAAACTCTCAAATATCAATTTTCAAAAGGATCGGATAATTTTTACAAAAAAGTACATACGGCCGCCATTTTTAAATCTGACATCATTTTATTTTTTTGTGTCCTATGAAACTTTCAAATACCGATTTTCAAAAGGATCGGATAATTTTTACAAAAAAGTATATATGGCCGCCATTTTGAAATCTGACGTCATTTTATTTTTTGTGACCTATGAAACTTTCAAATATCAATTTTCAAAAGGATCGGATAATTTTTACAAAAAAGTACTTACGGCCGCCATTTTGAAATCTGACATCATTTTATTTTTTTGTGTCCTATGAAACTTTCAAATACTAATTTTCAAAAGGATCGGATAATTTTTACAAAAAAGTATATATGGCCGCCATTTTGAAATCTGACATCATTTTATTTTTTTGTGACCTATGAAACTCTCAAATATCAATTTTCAAAAGGATCGGATAATTTTTACAAAAATGTCCATACGGCCGACATTTTTAAATCTGACGTCATTTTATTTTTTTGTGTCTTATGAAACTCTCAAATATCAATTTTCAAAAGGATCGGATAATTTTTACAAAGGAGTACTACATATTTCCGCCATTTTGAAATATGACGTCATTTTATTTTTTTGTGTCCTATAAAACTCGCATATATCAATTTTCAAAGAGATCGGATAATTTTTACAAAAAAGTACATATTATGGCCGCCATTTTGAAATCTGACGCCATTTTATTTTTTTGTGTCCTATGAAACTTTCAAATACCGATTTTCAAAAGGATCGGATAATTTTTACAAAAAAGTATATATGGCCGCCATTTTGAAATCTGACGTCATTTTATTTTTTTGTGTTCTATGAAACTCTCAAATATCAATTTTCAAAATGATCGGATAATTTTTACAAAAAAGTACATACGGCCGCCATTTTGAAATCTGACGTCATTTTATTTTTTTGTGTCCTATGAAGCTCTCAAATATCAATTTTCAAAAGGATCGTATAATTTTTAGAAAGGAGTTCTACATATTTCCGCCATTTTGAAATCTGACATCATTTTATTTTTTTGTGTCCTATAAAACTCGCAAATATCAATTTTCAAAAGGATCGGATAATTTTTACAAAAAAGTATATATGGCCGCCATTTTGAAATCTGACGTCATTTTATTTTTTTGTGTTCTATGAAACTCTCAAATATCAATTTTCAAAAGGATCTGATAATTCTTACAAAAAAGTACATATGGCCGCCATTTTGAAATCTGACATCATTTAATTTTTTTGTGTGCTATAAAACTCTCAAATATTAATTTTCAAAAGAATCGGATAATGTTTACAAAAAAGTACATATGGCCGCCATTTTGAAATCTGACGCCATTTTATTTTTTTGTGTCCCATAAAACTCTCAAATATTAATTTTCAAAAGGATCTAATAATTTTTAGTGTGCTTTATTTCCTTAGTCGGATTTTATTACATTTATCCGAAACGTTACCGGAGAAAGACCTTTTGCCTGTGAAAATTCAAAAGTACGATTTGCACCTGGACGAACTCGGGCTGGTTACCATAATATTGTATTGTCACCGGAGCTACACATGTATGCAAAATTTCAACTCAATCGAATCATGGGAAGTGGGTAAAAATTCAAAAGTACGATTTACACCCGGACGAAAGCCGGGCCGGTCAGCTAGTTACCATAATATTGTATTGTCACCGGAGCTACACATGTGTGCAAAATTTCAACTCAATCGGATCATAGGAAGTGGGTGAAAATTCAAAAGTATGATTTACACCCGGACGAAAGCCGGGCCGGTCAGCTAGTTACCATAATATTGTATTGTCACCGGAGCTACACATGTGTGCAAAATTTCAACTCAATCGATCGCAAGATTTGTAACAAATATACGGGATCAAGCTAAATAAAACCACCGTTTAAAAAACAAAGCATCTACAACCTACTTATTTTTGCGTGATGCCAGAACATAGTTTTTATTTGAGAATCAGTTCGGTTGCTTTTGCGTGATGCCAGAATATTTTAAAACTCGCAGTCGCATAAGAGGTTATTTACTTGAAAAAAATCATGTAAATCGGATCAGTGGTTCTCGAGTTATAAGCGTACAAAGGGACATAGAGACAGAGAAAATCAAATTGTTCGGGAAGGTATGATGAACGTCGAGAAATTTTGGTCCGATCCGATCGACGTCAATAATTAGTTACACGTCATTTTAACTCAGTAGGCCAGGGTTTTTAAACTTAAATTCAAACATCAGCAGTCAAAAAATTGAATAACTATATTTAAATAATGCAATATAAGATAGAGCATACGCTATCTTCCAATATCCATATCACACTGTGCAACAGACAAGGACAACCGAAACAAGTTCGCGATTTATTAGATAAAGTCGCATTTATTTAGTTCAATAATCATAAAAATCTGTATAAAAAAACTGTTTTGACACAATATTATACATGAAATCTATCTAAAATTTTCTGCTCTTTCGTTTAAGACAGGTTTCGAATCGATCTGACTTAAATTGAGCAAACTATAAGCAAAAAACACCGTTTTTTCTAATTTGCTCCCCTCTGGGGCCAAAATTCAAAAATCGGGCGACGTTAGGATCAAATAGACCCTGAGAGGAATCGAACAAAAAAAAGTTTTTTAAAATCGGTTAACCCGTTTGGGCTGTACGACTGATACAAAAAATCCGTTACAGACTCACAGATTCACAGACAAAGCGAGTGTATATAGGCGCTTCTAGCTTCGCTAAGATCGCGCCTAAAAATTCAACATACAAGAATGAAAATGACAGAAATAAAGTGAATGGGATCATTGCCTGAAGAATTAACAACGCGTTCTGGTAGGGTTGTTAAAACTCCAGTGTATCTTAAAGACTATGTAACTAAATAAATATTTGTTGTTGATTTTTTATTGATTAATTTTTATACAGGGTGTTTCATAAACATTGCGCCAAACTTATGAGGTTTCAGAGGGCAGAAAAATAAGCTATTTTGGTCAATAAACCCCTGTCGGGAAATGTGCCGTTTTGGCGGTAGGTTAAGGGAGAGTGGGGGAATAGTGCGCACCTAAGCGGAAATTGGTATTGTGACAAAAATGTGAGAGCAAAATGAAAAACTAAGCCATTAACGAAACCGTTAAACATTCTACTTTAGATGTGTGAAACAATATTTGAAGAATTATGAAAGGTGATAACCCCACATTGCCAAAAGTGCAAAAATGCACTTGCGTATGATTCCCCATCCCGACGGGCAATCGTGCGCATGGGTTGGGGAATCGTACGCATGTGTTGAGGATTCATGCCCATCGTTAATGGAATTGCACATATTTGAAATGAGTGTGAAGTTAAAAATTCAATAATTAGAGAAAAACATTTAATAGTTAAACAAATAATTAGAAAAACAGTAATTACTTACAAACAGGAACGTTTGAAAAATGACAAAAAAACAAACAATATAAATCCTAATTCTAACAGAAGTCACACCTATAATTACTTGGTGAACTTTCACCAGTACACTCCGCATGATTCCACGTTGCACAAATTACGCATCTGTACCACAATTCTTTGTCTTTGCCAACATCTCCGCAGATGCCACAGATTTCATTCGTTGCAGAAGAATGTTTCAAAGATGCTGGGTTAAAACTGAAATCCACATCGTCCAATTCGTCATCGTCGCAAATGTCGGACATGTCATCTTCTGATGAATCAGATGACTGTGGTATTGGCTCTCTCTTCAATTTTTTCTTCCCTTTATCTTTCTTGTATTCGTCGAAACACCTACGAACACCCTTCGCTTTAATATTTTCTTTCCTGACATTTTTAGCGTCTTCCTTCTTCTTCTTGTTTTTATCCTTGACTCTCTTTTTTTCTTGGGCTTTTTCTAACTTGTCCTTTATAGGTGTACTCGTAAGTATCTCAGAATGTTGTTTCACACGAAACTTTCTCTTGACTTCTTTAATAATCTTCTTCTTTGGAATAGGAGCAAAAGAAAAAAATGAGTTCTCTTTAGGCGTAGACGGTTGAGAGTTTTGATCAGGTGGCGTATGTGGTTCGAATGGGTTTTCTTTGGACGTTGACGGTCGAGAGTGTTGACTAGGTGGCGTATGTGATCTGAATAATTTTTCTTTTGGTGTAGACGGTCGAGAATGTTGATTAGGTGGCGTGTGAAGTGGTCGATTATCTAACAGTAGTTCTTCATCCGAGGTCTCCAAGGCTTCATCATTTGGATGAGGGAGAGTTTCAGGTTCTTCTACTTCGAGATTAGATTGAGCTATGTACTCTCTCACTTGATTGGCAGGAGCGAAGTCGTCTGCACCAAATTTATCAGGATTGAGTGGAAATATTCCAGCAGAACGAAAACCTGACACTGGTTTTTCCATTGTGGCAACTTTCATAAACGCTTTGTTCAAAAGTTCAGCTACATCATATTCAGTTATTTTTTGATGACCTGTGTTGGTAAGGTATAGATCATATTCCCTGTAGAGCGCACCTTTCAAGGGACTAAAGAAAGTCAGATCCAGAGGTTGAAGATGGTCTGAAGTATGCGGAGGAAGCGATACCATGTGGATGTGATTTTCTTTGCAAAATGTATACGCTGCAATTGAAATGTGACTTGAATGATTGTCCAACACGAGAAGTACAGGATCGTCTGCAGTAGGCTTTGTGTGTTTTTGGAAATGAGACAACCATTGAAGAAACAGTTCGCTATTGATCCAGCCATTTTTTGAACACTTGTACGAGGCACCTATTGGTCCATTATTTTGAAGTGTAGAAACCATTCTTTGTCTCGGATATATCAGCATTGGTGGAATATAATTCCCAGCTGCACTCACACAGAATACTGCTGTTATGGTTCTACCTCGCTCCGCTGAAATAGCAGAACCGACTTTTTTGGTCCCCTTCTGCCCGTAAACCTTCGGACATTTATTTTGCACCGTGGTGATGCCAGTTTCGTCCATGTTGAATATTCTATTGGGCCCAAATTGAAATTTTTCTATCAGTGTCCCAAAATTAGAGAAGAATAGTGTGGTTTCTTCTTTATTAAATGAGGCAATCCTATTTAAACTTGTCCCTTCAGGTTATCTCAGTTTTATTTGAGGATTCCTTCTCAAGAAACCATAAAGCCAGTCTTTGCCGGCTAGTCCTTTGGCTCGTTTAAAATTATGACGAATAGTGTGCTGTTCAGCGTACCTATATGCTAGCCGTCTCAGTTCTTTTGGTGTCAAACCGAAGAATAATTTTGACAGTGTCAGAACATAATCTTTTAACTCTGCTTCTACTTCTTCTGTGAAAACTGGTTTTCGACCTAAGCGAAGAGGTGTGGGCTCATTCTCTAGCAGCTTCTTCCTTAAAGTTGATTCAGGAATTTTGAAACTACGTCCCACTTCTCTTATTTTCCTTCCATTCCTGATTGCGTTCAGCGCATTTTGCAGAACTGCTGAGGTGTAAGAGAGGGCTTCAGTTTTTCGAGTATAATTTCTCGGCATCTGAAGATGAAGAAACTTAGCTATAAATTGATTTGACATTCAATTGTACGTGGGGGAATCGTGCGCACTACCGCGCACAGTTCCCCTTCAGTGTTTTGGAAAAGACCTCATCCACAAAAAAAATAACTACTTGCTTAACCAACAAAAATTCATCACTCAAATATGCAGTAAACACTAGACTTTCAGAAAATATTAACTTCAAATCAATTGGATAAAGACTGTTGACTCACCTTCTTATTTTTTGAGGACCAAAAATTACATCAATTGTTGGCGGTTTCAATAAATAAACACGATGCTTGTCATAATTGACGTAACGTTGAAAATGGTTGCTACAGTAGTTGGGCCGATTAATACAAGAGGGTAGCACTAGTTGGTATCATTGAATGGCCCGCGGAATTTGAATTAGGATGATGCGCACCATTCCCCCACTCTCCCTTAAATGATAAATTTAAGGTTCAATTAATTTATTAATGCAAACTACAACATCAACGGCTCAATATGGCGTCCATTTTGCTCCATGCACAGCTGGGCACGGTTGTTCATTGATGTCCGAACCCTGTGAAATATCCCAGGCATATCTTGAACATGTGCGCAAGCGGCCATCACCCTGCCCAGCAGTTCTTCAGCGTTGGGAATGGGTGTCTCATACACCAAACTTTTAACATGGCCCCAGAGGAAAAAGTCAAGTGCGGTGAGGTCCGGAGACCTTGCGGGCCAATGTACAGGGCCTCCGCGCCCAATCCAGCGGTTGCGAAAGACTTCGTTCAAATACTGCCTCGCTTCCAGAGAAAAATGTGCCGGAGCCCCGTCGTGCTGAAACCACATACCTCTCCGAATGTTAAGTGGAACATCCTCCAAAAACTCGGGAAGAATTTGTTCTAAGAATTGAACATAAATGTGTCCATTCAAGCGTGGCGGAAGCAGGTACGGGCCAATAATGTTCTCTCCCACAATGCCGGCCCAAACATTTACAGAGAACTGGTGTTGATCTCGTCTGAGCGCGATTGCATGGGGATTTTCATCATCCCAAATGTGACTATTACGGCTATTGAAAAAACCATCCCGCGTAAAACAAGCCTCATCCGTAAATAACACGTATCGGCCGAAGTCAGGTTGCCTCAAATTCTGCTGCAACCATCAACGGGAGAATCGTAGTCGATGAGGGTAATCTTCCGGGCCCATAGCTTGTACCTTCTGCAGGTGGTACGGGTAAAGTTGTTGGTCATGAAGAACACGCCAAACAGTGGGCGCTGCAGCCCCCATGGCGTAAGCAATAGCACGAACACTGGTATACGGGTTTTCCTCCACACGTTGCAGCACCTCTTCCTCAAACTCTACGCTGCGCACTGAAAATGGTTGACCAGAACCCCCTTGACGTTTTAAGCTGCCACTTTCGCAAAGACGAAGATGAATCCTGCTAAAGATGCCACGATCAGGATGGCGACGTGCTGGAAATCTCGCGGCATACAACCGTTCGGCTCGTTTTCCATTCCCCTCAGCTTTTCCGTAAATAAAATGCATGTCGGCGAGTTCGGCATAAGAAAATTGGGCCATGTCGATAACAAATTAATTCACTATACTTAATTGTTAATGCAACTGACATCTTGTCAATTATGTGAAGTTATATTTTTTTCAGCCAAATTATATAATTATCTCTGCACTATTGGGAAAAATTTTTATTATCAACCGTTGTCACAGTCGGGATATGAACCCGAACCTCTCCACTATCGCGGCGGATTGTGCTATCTATTTACACAACCGTGACAAATGTTTATAAACCAATTTCCTATATATGCAGAGAATCGTTCTATAATTTCACTTCATGCGAGTGTGTTATTTTTTTTATTTTGGAGTTGTAGTTGTACCGTCTAACGTGTGAGAGTTATTAGCATGAAATTATGAAATTATTTATTTTACTATAGCCGGTTAGGGCAACATTCAATAAAGTACTGCGTGTTAGGGCAAGAGTCAATAAACATATATTGAAACATAGTATTAAACACTATGTATTATTTTTTTTATAAATACTTATCTGTAGCTATCTTTGCGATTTTACTACATTGTCAGAAAATACAAATTAGACAAACTTTTGTTATAATTTAAACCAGAAATGAGTGGTATTATAACAAAGTAAGTCTTCCAATAATCAAATATAATATATTATTTGATGGGTATCAAGTTAATAGAATTTAGTACGACTGTATGTTACAAGTATGTGAAGTTATATTTTTTTCAGCCAAATTATATAATTATCTCTGCACTATTGGGAAAATTTTTTATTATCAACCGTTGTCACAGTCGGGATATGAACCCGAACCTCTCCACTATCGCGGCGGATTGTGCTATCTATTTACACAACCGTGACAAATGTTTATAAACCAATTTCCTATATATGCAGAGAATCGTTCTATAATTTCACTTCATACGAGTGTGTTATTTTTTTTATTTTGGAGTTGTAGTTGTACCGTCTAACGTGTGAGAGTTATTAGCATGAAATTATGAAATTATTTATTTTACTATAGCCGGTTAGGGCAACATTCAATAAAGTACTGCGTGTTAGGGCAAGAGTCAATAAACATATATTGAAACATAGTATTAAACACTATGTATTATTTTTTTTATAAATACTTATCTGTAGCTGAAAAAAATATAACTTCACATACTTGTAACATACAGTCGTACTAAATTCTATTAACTTAATCTTGTCAATTGTTTCAAGGCGCTCTTGATTGAAATACGCTACTTAACAAAATACAAACTCCGTTGATGTGTAAAAGAAACCAAAAATCTTTGATTTCCTTTAGAGCCAAAATGGTACATTTTCGGACAGGGGTTTATTGACCAAAATTGCTTATTTTGATGCCTTCTATAACCTCTATAAATTTGGCGCAATGTTTATGAAACACCCTGTATATCGTGGGTTGAGTATTATAATGTTCTGACAGACCAAAATGAAATTTGTGGGAAATTGAGTTTCAATATTCATAATATATTTCAAGAGCTATTTACAACTTTTTGTTATATAATATATAACAAATATACAGGTCTTCGATAGTCAAACTACCAATATATATTATATATTGGTAGTTTGACTATTGAAGACCTGTATATTTGTTTTTAATAATTCAAAGTTCATTTTTTTAAATGTATATAATTAAATCAATAAATCAACAATTGCTGATAGAACAATTATTTTTTATTAAACTATGAAACTTTACAACATATTGAAAAATGTTCTAACAACAAGAATAATCCCAAAACAGGTTCCCCCCAGGGGGAACATTGGAATGTCGTTGTTGAGTTATCGCAATTGCATTACAATGTTCTTTGGGACTTGGCGACCCAGGGGCCCCAGCCCGCACCAGTCGGTTGTGTATCCGACTGGGTGATTTATTTAGGGACTATTATGAAGGAAGGACAGTCGCAACTTTTTTCTTCTTCTGTTCTTCCCTCTTTTTTGTTGTTGATAGCGGTCTTGTCCCTCCGTTATGGGTACACTTTTGTTGCTGTCCTTTGTTTGTAGTAGTCCCTAATAGTACACCTGCGTGTTTGCCGTGCGCGGTGACCCGTAAGGCGGAAAAGAGGATCCTGGCAGTTAAGGTTCGCCTGGGTGCACCAACACACTGCTTTGGCCTCCGCTTCGCTGTAAACGGGCGGCTAGACCTAACCCAGTCTAGTCAGTCGGCTAACGTCGTGTTTATTTAGTATTCCGGCGGGGTGAGCCAGTGTCTTTGGATGGAGTGGCGCCGTCTCTTGAGCTGACTATATCAACGTGTAGCCCTGGCGCTCTGTACCGGTTTGCGGTCATCGTCCCCTTGTTGGGCTCCGTGGTGGGTGGGGAGCACGGTTGATGAATATAAAAAAAAATTATTATGAATAATTTCCCCCCCTTAAATAGTCCTCCCTCTAAGAGAGGACGTAATGAGGAAAATTTGAGTTTATTGTTTGGCAATGATTCAAGGAGCATAACTCCTTGTAATAGGTTTTTGTTGATGCGGAAAGAAAATGGAAATTTCAACGATGATAGCCCTTTTTATATCAGTCATCTTACAGGGTTATATGGAACGATGAAATGTGTCAAAAAATTACGTGATGGTTCCTTACTGATAGAAACTTCGTCACAGCAACAGGCTGACAAGATTTTGGCATCTACCAGCATTAAAGCCATAGATATGATTACTGACGTGCCAGTAAAAATTGAATTACATAAGCAGCTTAATTTCTCCAAAGGCATTATTTATTGTTTTGATCTGCTCAATTGCACTGTCGAAACAATAAAGGAAGAACTTAAAGACCAGGGTGTTACAGACGTTTACAGAATCCATGCGCGTAGAGACGGTCATTTAGTACCTACACCGTCCCATATTCTCACGTTCTGTACACCACAGCCTCCGTCGTCTATTCAAGCTGCATTCTATTTATTAAAAGTACGCCAATATATACCATCTCCATTACGTTGTTATAAATGACAAAAGTTTGGACATTCGCAGAACAACTGTAGCTTTGCCAGTCTCTGTGACAATTGCGGTCAACCGGTACATGAAGATATTCCATGCAAAAGGGAGTCGCATTGCGTTAATTGCGACGGAATTCACTCTGCAAGATCTAGAGAATGTCCACAATACAAAGTGGAGTTCAAGATTCAAGAAATCAGAACAACTGAAAAAATTTCTTTTGCAGAGGCCAAACGCAAATACCGAGAATCTGTTCCATCATTCACACGATCTTTTGCAACCATTGCTGCCGTTCCAATCGCCAAAGTAGACATGTTAACACAGACATGTGACATGTCTACACAAACAGAAATGTCTCCATCCAGTTCCAAAGTTGTTGCCAAAAGAGCTAATAAAATTAAAAACAAAACGAGTCCAGACAATAGATCGAGATCGCCAGTTCAAAAGGCGACATCTCCGGTAAAGAAAACCAAGGTTATCTTAAACCGGGATAATAGTCGTACTATGACTATAACGAAAACTCGCATCGACCATAGCAGCAGTGCAGACTCTGCTATGGACGAGGATATATCCCGACCTCCTCATCACCGTAGTGAGGTGGCGAGGAATAAAAGGAGGTAGCTTTTTATCTTCTTATAATAAACATTCAATTTCTTACAGTGGAACATGAACGGTTTTTATATTCATTTCAGTGATTTAAAACTCCTCCTTAACGACCATAATGCTACTGCTATTAGTTTACAGGAAACACATTTGAAAGACACAAACACTCCGGTTCTTCGTGGTTTTAAGATTTATCGTAAAGATAAACCATTCGTTGAACGTGCCAGTGGCGGAGTGGCAGTTTTAGTCCGAAATAATGTTTTCCGAAAATGTCCCATTACAATCTGAATTACAGGTCATCGCTGTCAGACTATATGCGCCGAATCCGGTAACTTTGTGTTCAATATACATCCCTCCAACAGAACAACCGACACAGGCAACCATTGCATCTGTTATAGATCAGCTTCCACGCCCCTTTATCATCATGGGGGATTTTAATGCCCACAATCCCACTTGGGGTTCTAATCGTGTGGATGCTCGTGGAAGGCTAATGGAAACGTTGATTCTAAATCAAAACTTGGTCGTATTGAACACAGGTTCCAATACACATTTCTCGGCTGCAAATGGGACATTTTCAGCTATCGATCTTACTCTCTGCTCTTCTTCTATCGCCCCATCCTGTGAATGGGAAGTAAATGCCGATCTTTGTAGCAGTGACCATTTTCCTATCGTTTGTCGGCTTCTTTCATTCCATGTGAATGAAAGACGCTCTCCTAAGTGGATAATAAAAGAAGCCAATTGGTCACACTTTCAAGAAGTGCTAAATGTCAGCGAAATGAACTTTGGCAATGTCGATGCTGCTGTGGAGCATTTCACGGATGCGGTCATCGAGGCGGCTTTAGCTGCTGTGACGCACTCGTACAGACTATGGCAAAGATGTTTAGTTGTGGAAGATTGAGTGCTAAATCTTGATCACAAAATGTACCAGCGGACAACACAGACGGAATTAAACAAACAAGTCAAAATTTAAGAAAGAACTTTAATAATTAATCCTGTTCCGTCGATAGTTAAATACAATTGATTTTGAATTGTATTGTGTCGTCTTGTTATAGCTTTTCGTTATAATATTTTGCCCTCATTCGCGTGGCATCGTCCAGTTAATTGTGGATAATATGGGGAATGATTCCTCGCCACAATTCGGACTGCCCGTTAAGAAGGAGTCGTCAGACAACTTATTTTATTGCAAACTATATTGTAACTGAATTTATTCTTGATTTGAAATATTTTTAACGAACGAAAACTGGCGTACAAGACAACACAATGACAACGGCACGTTACATAAATTAACTATTACATTATAAACTAAGTATTATGAAATAATGGTCAGAGGCGGCGAATAAAGAATATAAAATTTTTAATGTATTATAAATTTAAACACAAGTAACAACTGAGTTGTTACAGCCACCCCTGCTAGGAGAAAAAAAAATAAACAAACAAACAACAAACAAATTAGTACGGTAAACTGAAATTAATAGACATTAGTTGCAAATCATAAAATTGAGAATAATAAACATTAATTTTGTCAAATCAAGAGATATAGACGACAGTTATCAACGTCTGGCGTAGAACTTTCGCAGGTGCTGTACATGGGTACGGTAAGTCCTGTTGGTGAGATCGTCATGGAGTTCGACTGAGACTGGTGTGGTGAATCTAACAATTCTCCTCGGTGTCGACCATTTAGGCACGAATTTCTTGCTGCGATCACCAGGAGTTGGAGAAACGAACACACGCTGTAGAACCAGTTCACCAGGTTGAAATTGATGTGTAGCGGGCCGATGACGATCATAGTACCGTTTTCGTCGGAGCATGCTGGCATCAAGAACACGGGCAACTTCTTGTTCGTCTGGAATGTGGTCTGGAGATACCAACTTTACTACGTCCCAGAGATTATCCAGTGGCCGATTTAGCTGTCGACCCAAAAACAATGACGCTGGAGATGTACCGGTGGCCTCGTGTACGTTGTTGTTAAACGAATAGCACAGCCACTTCAGTTGATCATCCCAGTGCTTGTGACGGTCTGAACATTGCTTCAGAAGAATTGTCATGCCGGCGACAATGTTTCTGTTGACCCTCTCAGAGGCGTTGGCGGCCGGATGATATGGCGTAGTGGTAATTCGCTTTATGCCGAAACGTAAACAGTGCTCTCTGAAGGTTTTACTAGTAAAGCATTTAGCATTGTCACTTACCAACATCTGAGGCGGGCCATAACGGCACCACAAATCTTCAAGCCGTCTTAATGTAGCGTCAGTTGTTGCGCGAACAGTAGGCAGTATCTCTACCCATTTGGAAAATGCGTCCACCAGTACCAGTGCATAACAGTTCCTTCGGGAAGTGATATTCATCGGGCCGATATAGTCTATATAGACCTTTTGCCAAACAGCCGTCGGAGGTTCTGAGTACATAGGTGCCCCTGCATGCTCGTTGGAGGCCTTGCATCGTTGGCACAGCTCACATGACCGGACATACGTACGAACGTCTTGATACAGGCCGCTCCACCAAAATCTTCGGGCAATATCCCTGTAAGATTTCGTCATGCCAGGATGCGAACTCATATTGGTGTCATGGTAGTAATAAATAATCATGTTGCGTATTGACACAGGAACATAAATTCTCCACAATCTATTTTTACCAACACGTTTCATCAATACGCCGGATCTGATCTTGAAATCGTTTACATCCTCTCCTGCTTGAAGTCGCTGGCGGATGCCTTCACAGAACGGATCGGTTACTTGGTGTTTTTTAATGCTGATAAAAGATTGTGGTATGTTCGTCAATACGTTTAAGGCGTCAATTGGAACTGTCTCCTGCTTTAAGTCATCGTCGTCATGTTGGTCGTATAGGCGTGATAAGGCATCTGCGACGGTATTTACAGTTCCACCAATGTGAATGATGTCAAATTCGAATTTGGAAACTTCGAGAACCCAACGGTCGACTCGACCGAGCTGTCGTTTATGACTGGCAAGCCAAGAGAGCGCGCCATTGTCGACTTGAAGAGTAAATTTTCTCCCAAGTAGATAGTCTTCGAACTTTCTTAAACCAAAAATCATACCTAAAGCTTCTTTTTCATATGTTGTATATCGCTGCTCAGCTGGAACTAGTTTACGGCTGGCATATTGAATCGGATGAAGACCGTCAGCAGAATCTTGTAGCAATACAGCTCCCACAGCCATGTCACATGCGTCGGTTCGCAATATGAATTGTTGGTTGAAGTTTGGATATTTTAAAACCGGAGCTGTGGTGAGTTTTTCTTTTAAAATATTAAATGCTGACAATTGTTCATCTTGTATATCAAATTTAATTCCTTTTTGTTTCAGACGATTCAATGGAGCTGCAATCCGAGCATATTCAGGAATAAATTTAGCGAAGAATGACGTCATCCCTAGAAAGAAACGAAGTTGTTTTATATTTTTGGGCGGCTCGAGTCGCTGGATAACCTGGACCTTTTCAGGATCAACATGGATACCATCGCCGCTGATAATATTTCCCAGGAAACGAAGACGAGCCATGCAGAAGACGGATTTGGTTGGATTAGCGGTAAGACCCTCTTGACGTAATCGATCAAGAACAATTTTGAGATGCTCAAGATGGTCATTGATGTTCGCGCTGTACACCAGAAGATCATCAAAATATGGCAAGACAAACTTGAAGCGTAAATCTCCAAAAATGTCGGTGATGATGCGATTCAGTGCACTCGGAGACACAGCTAATCCGAATGGTACGTGAGTAAATCGGTATTGGCTTTGTGGAGTCACGAAGGCAGTTATATTTTTAGATTTTTCAGTCAATGGTATTTGATAAAAAGCGCTGGTGAGGTCGATGGATGAAAACACCGAAGAGCCATGCAGTGTCATAAACACATCTTCTAATTTAGGCGAAGGAAAGGCATCGAACTCAATGTTCTTGTTCAACTGCCTATAATCAACGCACAGTCTTGGAGAACCATCTCTTTTGGTAATCAAAAATGCTGGAGATGCGTAAGGACTAATACACTTTTCAACAATGCCTTTGTCAATTAATTTGTTGACATGCTCTTGCATAATTAAGGCCTTTGGTAATGTTAACGTATACGGCGTTTTTCGAACTGGCTTCTTATCCTTCAAGCGAATATTTAAGGTATAGCGGTCAGTGTGACCAATATCATCGGTCAAAACGTCCTTATAATCGGTTTTCAGTTGCTTAATATCATTTTCTTGTTTATCAGTAAGATTGTACGGCTGTTCAAGAAGAAGAGAGATAGCTTTATCATCAATCGGCAAGTATTCCAAGGGAACTTTGGTTCCATTGATGGCAAATTCCAAGAAATTCGCATTAAAATTAAGAATAGCTCGCATATGTCGGAGGCTATGATTTCCAAGGATCATCGGAAATGATAGATCTGGAACAATCAGGAAGGTAAGTCTCCACGTGAAGGATTCGATCTTGATTATGCAACTCGCTGACTTCCGAATTGGTACAATACGCCCATCAGCTATCTTGACTTGAGATTTAAATTTGCTGATTTTTATTTTCTTGCAGGTTTTTAATTGGTCGACGACTTTTGGATGGAGGAAATTTGCTGAAGCACCAGTATCGACGATGCATTGAAAGGATTTATTGTCAATAGAGAGTTTGATGAAAGGTAAGTATGATTTATTGGAACTATTTTTCTTCAGAAGGAATGGTTTATGAACGGAACAAAGTATGCGATTCCTTCTGGAGTGATCTAAGTTTTTTGAAAAATTTCTTTTCACAGGTGCAGGAGACGGTTTAGAAGATTCTTCGCGAGTTTTCGCTGTTACGAGGCGACGATAATAATCTTCTAGGCGTCGAGCAACAGCATGGAGTTCATCTATAGATTCCGGCATTGGCATATCTTTCAAACCAATCAGTGTGCTATAGTTTAAATTCGTCCAGATTTGAAGAATTAATTCCTCCTTGGAGCAATTCATATCGAGAGCTTTGGATTTGGCCAGAATATCGCTGATGAAGCTTTTGAATGATTCGTCAGGTCGTTGTGTTCTGCGAATTAGATCGTTTACTAGTTGATTGCGAGACACTGGCGAAATAAATTCTCGTAGCAGTGCTGGTTTGAGTGCACTCCAGTCATCAATATGCTGAACAGCATGCGCCCACCATATTCGCAAATCATCGTGTACTTTATTTAATAAAGATTTCAGAAGTCTTGGTTCAGGAGCCAACTGTAGATCAATAACAGACTGAACTTCCTGAATGAAATCGATTAATTTTCTTGAGTCATCGCCTGAACAGTGTGATATTGAAGATGTGATTTCTTTGGCGTCGATTTTAAAATCACAATCATTTTGCGCTAACATAATGCGGTTGGTGTTTTTATTTAACATATCAACTTTATCCATAAGCGTCGCTGTCATGCGCATTTGCGTTGTAGCCGCTTTAGCTAATGGAGATGGTTGGTCTAAATCATGAGTCGGTTCTGTTCGGACTGAAGATACGGATGTACCATATACAGACGTCGTATGCGTAATTGCTACAGTTGTCTGAGGTGAAAGGAACGATAATACGGTAGCTCCAATATCTGCAGGATTAAAATCTTGTTGAATTCTTTGACTGGTTATAATTGAACTTGAAGTCGGAAAATTAAACTGTTGGTCGGTTGTAGTAACTGCAATTGTCGTTGAGGCTGTTGAAACATTATTGCCTTGACCAACTCGATCGCTTGCATCCAAAAATGGTGGTGAAATTGGTTGCGTTTCCTCGTTCTTTCTTGTTTGCGTCGTATTCATTTTTTGTGATGTCGGCATTTTGTGTAGACTTAAAGTGATCGATTCTTTAACTTTAACTACGCTCTGTTTACCAATTCTGTGACGCACTCGTACAGACTATGGCAAAGATGTTTAGTTGTGGAAGATTGAGTGCTAAATCTTGATCACAAAATGTACCAGCGGACAACACAGACGGAATTAAACAAACAAGTCAAAATTTAAGAAAGAACTTTAATAATTAATCCTGTTCCGTCGATAGTTAAATACAATTGATTTTGAATTGTATTGTGTCGTCTTGTTATAGCTTTTCGTTATAATATTTTGCCCTCGTTCGCGTGGCATCGTCCAGTTAATTGTGGATAATATGGGGAATGATTCCTCGCCACAATTCGGACTGCCCGTTAAGAAGGAGTCGTCAGACAACTTATTTTATTGCAAACTATATTGTAACTGAATTTATTCTTGAATTGAAATATTTTTAACGAACGAAAACTGGCGTACAAGACAACACAATGACAACGGCACGTTACATAAATTAACTATTACATTATAAACTAAATATTATGAAATAATGGTCAGAGGCGGCGAATAAAGAATATAAAATTTTTAATGTTATTATAAATTTAAACACAAGTAACAACTGAGTTGTTACACTGCAGTACCGCGCACGTCAACAACACCGCGACGTGTGCCTGTTCCCTGGTGGAATGAGGCTTGTCGAGATGCCATCCGTGAACGTCGAAGGGCTCTCCGTCGCTTCAAAAATAATATGACGGATGAAAATCGTATTATTTTCATGCAAAAACGTTCCATTGCCAGACGTATCATAGCAGAGAGTAAGAAGCAGTCATGGAGTGAGTTTGTTTCCACTGTAAGAAGTTCAACTCCCGCCCGCGAAGTGTGGGAGAAAATTCGGAGGATCTCTGGCAAACAGAGTTTCAATTATATTTCTGGATTGGTAATGGGAAATGGCATAATTACGTCGCCTGATGAAGTCGCTGATCACGTGGGTTCATGCTATGCAAAAGTTTCGAGTTCCACAAACTATCTAGAGAGTTTTTCTGCTCAGAAAAATCAAGCAGAACAAGTTGCATTAAACTTTTCCTCACAAAATGAGGAGAACTACAATGCACCTTTCTCCTCGTGGGAACTACAGTCTAGTTTGCATGATTGCCATGATACTTCTCCAGGATCTGACGATATCCATTACCAATTTTTGAAAAAGCTACCTCCCTCCGGATCGATATTCCTTCTCAAGATGTTTAATTTAATCTGGTACACCAATACGTTTCCTACCGCTTGGTGTAATTCTATTATAGTGCCGTTGTTGAAGCCCGGTAAAGACCGAAAACAAGCATCAAGTTATCGTCCTGTCTCACTGACTAGCTGTTTATCAAAACTTCTCGAACGTATGATCAACCGACGATTGATCACGAATGTCCAGTGTGGCTTTCGAAAGCACCGTTCGACAATGGATCATTTAGTCAGACTGGAGTCCGCAATACAGGACGCCTTTCTTAATAAACAGCACTTGATAGCGGTCTTTTTCGACCTTGAAAAAGCTTACGACACTACATGGCGGTATGGGATACTCCGAACATTACACAATTGGGGTATCAGGGGACATCTTGGGAATTTTATAAATAATTTTTTATTCGAGCGTTACTTCCAAGTCCGTATCGGCAACACTTTGTCTAGTGTCTTTGTACAGGAAAATGGTGTTCCACAGGGCTCGGTTCTTAGTGTCATTTTGTTTTCTATCGCTATTAATGGCATAATTGACAGCATTCCATCGTCTGTAAAGTCATCGCTCTACGTTGACGACCTGACGATCTACTGCTCGTCAAAGTACATTCGTACTGCACAACGTCACCTGCAGTTGGCCATTAATAGCATCCAGAACTGGACAACCAACAATGGGTTTAAATTTTCCGTTGGGAAAACCCAATGTGTGCACTTTTGCCGCATTCGTAATTGTTATCAGGAACCATTCTTATATCTATATGACACATTGATTTCTGTACAAAACACTGCTCGATTTTTAGGACTTACTTTTGACCGGTCGTTAAATTGGAAGGCTCATTTTAATATTTTAAAGAGGAAGTCGAAGTCTTCCCTCAATATTTTAAAAATTTTAGCTAGCACCACGTGGGGTGCAGACCGTACAGTTTTGTTGCGAATTTATCGTGCAGTCGTACGATCTAAATTGGATTACGGTAGCATCGTGTACGACTCAGCGCGTGAGTCGTACATCAGGACGCTAAACGCTGTTCATCACGCCGGAATTCGTTTGTCAACCGGAGCGTTTCGATCCAGTCCTGTTGTTAGCATTGCCGCTGAATGCGGAGAGCCTCCGCTGAACATCCTGCGGAAACGCAATATGCTATCCTACGTCTCTAAGCTCCGTAGTCAACCTGATAACCCGACTTACAGTTGCGTATTCCAACCTCGTTTTTCTTCTCTGTATAGACGGAAAAGAAATGCAACACGTCCTCTCGGTATCAGGTTGAATCTTCTCTTAGATGAACTTCCGTTGGCGCTTCCTAGAATTCTTAAAGTCGGCCGTAATTCTGTACCTCCGTGGTTAATTCCTGAGCCCGTCATCGACATGTCACTTTTCTTTCATCCGCGAAGTACAACGCCAGCGCTTTATCGCCAGCTTTTCATGGCGTGGCTGGATCAGAATCGAGACTACCGTTCCGTTTATACGGATGGCTCGAAGTCTCTTGACCGAGTTGGTTGCGCATTCGTCACCGATAACGACAGTGTTGGATACAAGTTGTCTCAAGAGTGCAGTATTTTTACTGCAGAGTTATATGCAATCTTGCAGGCCTTGAGACATGTTCACGGTCCGCACAAATATATTATTTGCAGCGACTCTTTGAGCTCTCTACAGGCATTGCAGCGTTCCTATCCCAGCCACCCTCTTATTTGTTTAATTCAGGACAAATTATACTCTTTGAAAAGAGGTGGAACCACTGTCCGGTTTTGTTGGGTTCCCGGCCATATAGGAATCACTGGCCAAGAATTAGCTGACACTGCAGCTAAAGACGCTGCAAATAACGGCCAGAATGTATTTTGTGTTATCGGTGACGACCTCAAGAGCGTCCTGATTTCAGCAGTTCAGCAGCTCTGGAAGGATGAATGGAGTGCTGTCGAAAAAAACAAATTAAAATCTATAAAATCTACAGTTGACCCATGGTTCACATCTTGCCGTCCCTCCAGGTGGGAGGAAGTGGTCCTTACACGGCTGCGCATCGGTCACTGTAGATTGACACATGGTTTTTTGATGGCTCGTGAGGAACCGCCTCTCTGTGAGACGTGTGACACTCGTGTTACCGTTTCGCATATTTTAATAGAGTGTGTTCAGTTTAGGGACACACGACAGAGGATCGGATTGTCAGGCGATCTGTCGGTTGTTTTAGGAAATGATCCTGACAATGTCGATCTGCTGTTTCGATTTTTAAAGGAAACCGGTCTTGACCGGTTTATTTGATTTTATTAATGTATAC
Source organism: Mongoloraphidia duomilia (assembly GCA_039654895.1). Classification (NCBI taxonomy): domain Eukaryota; kingdom Metazoa; phylum Arthropoda; class Insecta; order Raphidioptera; family Raphidiidae; genus Mongoloraphidia; species Mongoloraphidia duomilia. Next base: position 22,235,303 of record CM077525.1, on the reverse strand, counting down.
ATTTAGGCCCCTTTACAGCCTTAATGTTTTTTTTTTTTTTTTTTATATTATATGACACATTTTATTTGTACTTATGATTTTATTTTGTTGTGTGTCAATTTTTGATTTTGCATTTATTTTGCTTTGGTTTTATTGTTTTTGCCTTTCTTTTGTTTACTTTTTTATTTTTTTAGACGCTAATGACCTCTGTTGTCGAGCGTCTATAATATACAATTCAATTTAATTCCAAAACAGGTATCGTTTAAACAAAAAATACTAATTCTGTGAAAATAACATTTCCTTTTTTAAAACACGTCTTACAAACTTAATAATAATACAAAAAAACGTATAGTTTAAATAAAAACACTAATTCTGTGAAAATAACTCCGATTTTTCCTTTTTTAATGCACTACTCTTTTTTACTATCAGTTTTGCTTGTAGATTTTTTCCCCCCTAAAATATTGGCTTTTTTTGAAAGTTCCTTTGTTTTCACAGTGTCAATGTTGCTAGGAGTTTTGGCTGCTTTCAGGGGTTTATTCGTTCTGATCGTCTTTTCTAGAGTTGTGGGTTTTTGCAAGGGTTTCTTTGCATTGGAAAATACAGCAGCGTCGTTATATTCCTTAAAGAAAGTTTTGATGAAAGTAACATCAACGGGTGGCATAAACTTGAAAAGTTTTGTTAGGTCAGCAACTTTGGCAAAAGGCATTTTTTAGGCTCAGGTGCGCTTCGAATTTCTGGTAAGATTACCGAAGTAATAGAGGCACTAGATCTGGTATTACTTGATGGGAAAGCTGATACTTCAATGAAATCTTCATCGTCGTGGTGGAGCTTATAATATATTTTCATGGGTGTATTTCTGCAATATTTTATTTGTTTTAGGGTTGCGTAGGGCACTTTTTTAAAATTAAGAGTTTGAGATCCTTCTTTGTAAAGTTGGAAATCATAGTGCCTCATGTGAAAAACGTTGAAAGGATTCCTTTGATTTACGGTTGGAAGAAAACGTAACAATCCTAAGGGACTAAAAATTTCTACCGTAGATATTTTTCTTTCTATTTGGCTATGGAGATTGTCGACCTCTTGTACACTACTATGACCAGGTTCCCCAAACTTTTGGATTATTTCCTCAATAGTGTAATGCCCCTCCAAAAATTTCATCAGTGCCAAACTCATAATTGAATTTTTATTCTGTGGCACGCACGAATCAGACCAAAGAATAATTTTTTTAACCCTTAAATGCATGATTCTTTTTATTGGTGTTAAAAAAATATTTATAGACTTGTTTTTTTATGTTTATTTGCAGAAAAATACAAAAAAAAATAATTACACAATTTTACCATTAAATTTGTTAAAAAAAGTAGGTGTTGCAAAACTGCATCATTATGCAGTGAATCATATATATTTATGCATTTGTATGATAATTTTTGAAACAATTATTCTGTTTATTGCAGCACAAATAAACGCCACATTTCTCACAAACAGTTTGAGAATATCCTTTGCAATTTGAAAATTTACATCTCCCACGTTTATCAGTCCACACGATCCAATGGCCAACTTGATCTAATCGAACATTTTTTGGTGGAGCATGTTGTGCAGGTCCACATTTTTTCTTATGAACTATTAGTTCTTCGACGGTATTTTGACTTGGACGTCCACGTTTTACTACATCACTTTGCCCAACGTTGAGTAGACATGAAGCCACCTCTTTTCTAAATTCAAAAAAATTATATTTTTTCTCGTTAGTTTCCTTGGACGCAGATATTCTTCGATGAAGAAGCCATGCATTTGCTAGAGACATGTCAATGAAATGATAAAAAATACGCATATACCATTTTTTACTTTTTATTATTATCTTATGCTTGGCCAAAATAGCGTCAAGCAAATCAACCCCACCCATATGCTGATTATACTCCTTGATTACAAAGGGGCAACTGATCTCCTTATTTGAATTGGTGCGTTTGTCATATCGCTTTATGGTGGACAGGGGTAACTTTCCAGCAAATGTGGATACAAGTGTTACTATTTTGTTGTCTTTCCAAACTAGGGAACTGATATCTATTCCATCAAGAACTCCAACAAATTCGAATGAAGTTCCCCTTTCATTCTTTTTCATATCTTTTTCAGTCGGCAATTTGCAATTCGCAATTCTGTTGCGACGAACAGTTCCCAGACTATAAATACCAATACTTGCTAAAAACGCAATCAAACCTAATGTCGTATAATAATTATCGAAGTATAACCTAAAGTTTTGATTTCTCGGTATTATTCTTGACAACCGAATAACGACATTAGCACATGCTCCCAAATCTGGTTCGCCTGCAGCGATTCTTTGATTGTCATCATTTTCTTGCCCTGAATATATTTCAAAGCGATAAGCAAATCCACTTACACCACATAATACAAAAAACTTAAAACCCCATTTATGGGGCTTCATGGGGAGATATTGTTTCATGTAATGATGAACCTTAGTAGAACACAACTGTTCATCAATAGACAGGCGCTCCTCGAGAGGAACTGTGGAAAATTTGATATTCAAGTTATCTATAACTGGTCTCAGCTTATGGAGTATGTCATGTTCCGGATTATCCCGAGGTAAATGTTTGCTGTTATCATTAAAATGGAGAAATTGCCGAATTTTTTCAAATCTATTTACGCTCATGCAATTTCTTATTTGTTCAACTCCAACATCAAATGCCCAGTACTGTCGCGTATTTGGTAGGCGAACTAAAGACATAAAAACAATACAACCGATATATTGTTTTAGTTCTCCGAGAGAAAGACATAGGGGTTTATTTATGTCTGTCTGTTGGGCAAATAGATTGGACTCTTCAACTATTTTTTCAAGTAAAGTTTCAGAAAAAAATACTGAAAACACTCATAGGGGGAATCCAATTCCAAAAATTCATTGGGGAGAGAAGTGTTTCCTCGGAAAGCTTATTGCGTCTCATTCAAAGTCAAATTTTTGTTTTTCCACTTTATCTCCGCTTCTTTCTTTTTTCGTTTTTGAACCGGCGAAAAATTTTGCGACAACTCATTTTCTGTTACTTCCTGACTTTGGATCACCTCATTCAGTTCGTCATTTTCACCTACATCTGACAAATATTCTTCTTGCTGGCGGCCAGTTTCTGGGAAATATTCTGGATCAATCAAAGAGTCCGTATCAGAGAAATCTGATATGTCGCTGATTTCACTAAGATGATCAGCGAAGTATTGTAATTCCTCTTCAATTAGAGGATTTTTTCGTTTAGCCATGACTGAAATAAAATAGTAAACGTCAGAAAAGCAGTTACAGAAAAAAACATTTCAACAAATAAAAGTTAGGTTGAATGCATATTGTTGCAGATATGCAAATTGCAAAAAGTGTGCAAAAGCATAATGTTGCATATCTACAACATGTGAATTTTTGCAAATATTGGTTTGAAACAAAGATATATTTTATATAATATATGTAACCTGTTTTACTAACCTTATAAAATGCGAAAAACAATTTGCCGGATTTAAAACAAATTCAAACACCTTTACTTCACTCACAAACTGACAAGCTAACAATAGAGGTTATGTTACTCAGCTGACGACAGTCATTTCAATGACGTATCCACTGAACTCATTTAAAATATTAAATTGACGCTGGAAACGTTGCTAGGAGACTGTTGCAGTAATACAACACCATTCACTACGGATAAAATAAAGTTTCTGCTTACATTTAGATTAAAAAAAAAGTGTGTTGTATTTCTGCAACAGAATGCATTTAAGGGTTTTAATAGAGGGAAAATCAGCGATAACCTTGTTTAATATTTTTATTAAACCTGAAGCGATGTCATTGCCTTGTCTTCCGTGAGTGCCCTCACTCCAAATGCAACAGTATGCTCGTTTACGCAAATTGCAATGGGCCGTTAGGTTATAAGTGTTCAATTTTCGGCTATAGAAAAAGCACGAAATATTTGACCGCGGTAACGCAACAACATTTTCGAGGTCAAAACATATAATTGCTGTTTGGTCATCTTCATTTCCTCGGTCTAAATCGCGGTTTAACTTTGCAGCTTTTTTGCCATGATCATGTTTTTCAAAAACCATTCGTTCACTTTCGTTCATACCAGTCTTTTCTTTCAACCTATATTCCTCGCAAACGTCGCAGCGATCCTTTTTAGGCTTTAGAAAATCAATGTTAAACTCGTAATTGAAAATATATCTATAACAACGTTTTTTTACTGGTTCTATTTGTTTTTCGACACAAAATTCAGTATACAGGGAGTACAATTTGCTTATGTTTAAGGTTCCGTCAAGATTAATCCTTTTTCATGTCTACTCTACAATAATGAGATTTCACCCTTGGAAACTCGTTAATATGTAATCGCACGTAATCCTTGCTTATATCACTTATAGTTTTCTTAGGATGACAGCCCTGTCGTGAAGCTGATGGAATTTCTGTTATTTGATCCTTTTTATTTTTATGGAAATAATTAATTCTTTGTTGACTAATGTCTAGAGTAGTCAAAAAAAATGTTTTACAAAAACGAATTTTTATATCATTGATGTGAAAATAGTATTTATAGGAATACTTTCGGCGAGATTCTGTTTTCGCTGTACTTTGTGTTCGTTTTTTGTCGACTCTTTCTGTGTTTTTACCGTAAAAATGGAATTTCGCATCATCTGATAACTCCCAGAATCCGCTGAAAAGTACTCTTCTGTCCTGTAAACTAATTTTTTTTGCACATAAATATTTGCAATTATTTTCGCAGTTTTTTAGGGTTTTTAAACTTCGTTCTTTTCGAATATTGCCACTGACATCTACATGTTCTTTTCCTGTTTGACACAATAATATTTTGTTAACGTTCCTCTTCCACGTTTTGGGTTGTCGATTCCGTTTTCTGCTTAATTTTTTATTTTCATCACCGGTCATGTTTTGTTGTCTTTTTACTTTCCTACTAATTTTGTTTTCTTCATCTTGTTGATTACACTCTGTAACGATTGAATATTTTCTTATACAATAGAGAAACTGACAGTACTAACTATAAAGTTTGTAACGTCCCGCTTACCTTGACCCTATTACGGGCCTTTGCTAGTAGAGTCGTTAGTAACTCGTCGCACAACGGATTCCTTGATCTAAAATAATACCTCTTCGGTAACAAAAGTTTTGGTCATAAAAGAAAACAAACAACACTACAGATTATTCTTTCGACTGTGCGCGTTTATTATAATTATTAAAATATAAAAAACTCGGGTCGCAGTGCCAAACCCTGCCGACAATATAGTGTATTTGCTAATACAGGCATTGTGGCATTATTATGTGAACTTAAGTTTGTTTTTTGACAAAATAAAAAATTTAACCCCTTAATACATCCCTTAAAATAATTAAATTTTTCTAAATTTCAATATTAGACATGGATTTTATCAGTACACGCAATTAAATACACCCTTCCATAAGTAAATCCGTATCAACAAACTAGTGTTTTCATAAAATTTGAAAGTCCGGTCCTGTCGGGCCGATTTTATTAAAATTTTACCAGCACATTTTAATCTTTACTAAAGAGTTAAATTTCAATTTTGAAACGATTCTGACAAATTTTTCGGTATTTTTGGGCCCAAAAACTTTTTGGAACCCCTAAATACAACCCTGAAAATGGTCCGATCGGGCCCATTTTAAATAGGCTTCTTCCGGTGATGGGTTCCAATGTGTGTACCAAATTTCGTTTCAATCGATTAAGTCTGTCGAGAGTTATCGTGTACACACATATATATATATATAAATATATATATATATATATATAAATATATATATAAATATAAATATATATATATATACATACATATATATATAAACATTTTTAAAAATGGTGGCAAACTGTTCAGGGGGGTATGAAACGTCGAGAAATTTTGGTCCGACCCCTAGGTCCCGCCATCCGACTGACGCCAATAGTGTATGTGCCATATTATGGCAAATACACTAATAATGAAACAATAGATTTTTAAACTTGATATTTTAACCAATACGTTTACTGCTGTGACGTCACCGAGTACATTGCTTTGGTTTGACAATGCTACGTTGAACGTGCGCGCGCGCCAACGGGTGAAAGAAATTACGTCACGCTACTCAAAAGTTGTTGCAAAGCGCAACTTTGAACTCTTAAAACTTTGTAATTTTTTCACAATTTCATTTTGCTTTTTCAATAATTAAAAAAAATAAAAATAGAGGAAACTTCTCCATTAACCAGTTCTGAACGACATTTAAATTATTTTGGTTTTAGACTACTTCACTATGAAATAGATATAATATTATTATACCTACCCTACAATATTTAGAACAGCTTTCAATTATTGTTTTGAAATTTGAATGCAGATGCAAATATGTACTAATATTAAGTACATTTTTCTTTATAACAATATGTTATTAATATTATGAAAACCAAAGTAACTTAAAAAGAATTCTATGAACCACAATTAATGTTTAAATTTCTACAAAAAGCCTTTGTATGAAAAAAGCTGGATTTTAGAAATATTTAATAAGAGTTCTTCACATTTAAATACAGTACACAATGGCTATTATTGTCATATTATCAATATTTAAATTTTAAATAGTTAATTTATTGTACATATATTTTTAAATTTTTTAAATGTAAAAACAGTACAAGCCGGATAATCCAAAATTTGATATTCTAAAACACCAATAATAATCAGTTGTTTTTACGCCATCGACGAAGTACATTTTTATAATTTGACACACGTCACAACTACAAATAGTTTTTGTCTATGTTAAATTTTTGGCTGATATTTCAGTCGGTCAGAAATGTACACATTATCAGACATTAACACCGAAAACAAAAATTTGAAGTTTACGAATGCCAGACGGATTTCAGTTATGTGACGTGCTGGACCGTACACTATGGCCCGCACTGTTTTTTTTTAAACATAAAGAAGAACTAGGATAATACTTTATAAAAATTTGGAGGACAAGATAAAATCAAACCATGAAGATGAAAAAATGCTGTCAGTTAGAAAATGTATCTCTGCCGTAGTTCCTGCAAGAACATCAGCCCAACATGCAAATTGTTTCGCAAAATTACATTATCATTATAAAGAACTTTCGACTTGGCCTGTACTTCGAGTAATCCGACATCAGACTGGTTTTCATGGTATCGACTAATAGAACTTGTACTGTACATTTATAAATTGTATAAAATATATTTTAAAACAATGGACAGTTCAAAAATAAAAAAAACAATAAAATAAAACTGAATTATCAGTTAGTCATGTACTGATTTCAAATAATCAAGAAATATATATTAAGGAACAATGTTTGTATTGTATTTCTGTATAGCTAGATAATAATTATTATACACCGACCTCCAAAAAAAACCGGACATCTTGAAATATGTTTAAAAACACATACACGTTTAATAATTTAACTATAGATTGGCATTAGGTTGAAGAACCATTAGTTTTTGATACGGGCTGTACAACTACAGAGACGGATTCGTCATCGTCCAGCCATGCTAGAGACTCTCCAAGAGCTGAGAATGGCCCTTCAAGAAGAATTTGAAATTTCCATAAGGAATTTGATTAACTCAATGCCAAGACGGTTAAATGCCGTAATTCAGGCTCAAGGAGGGCACACTCGCTATTAACAACTTCGAAGATATCCATTAAAAACAGTCACCTGTATTTTTTTTACAATAACAAAAGTTCGTTTTTTTTAATGTTACTTTGTAAATAAAATTTATTTCTTTGTTTATTTATAAATAAATAAATAAATTTGTTTATAATAAATAATATTAACTAAATTGTACATCCCGTATCAAAAACTAATGGTTCTTCAACCTAATGCCAATCTATAGTTAAATTATTAAACGTTTATGTGTTTTTTAAACATATTTCAAGGTGTCCAGTTTTTTTTGAGGTCAATTTATATTTTCATTATAATTTGTTTGTAAGATCATATTATATCAGTATTATATATGTACTTACCTGTGTATTAATTGTTAGCACAATTTTTTCTTCAATTAAATAACATATTTAAAAAAATTCTTATTTATTTTTTGTATTAAAAAAAAGTAAAAATGTCTACTAACAATAGGAAGTCATATTATTTATTATAATGAAGATTATTTTTCCGTTTTAATTGTCAGTAGGTAATAATCATATATTTTTTTAATGATTTTATGGTAGATTAAACGCAGTTTGATATTTTTTACTGGATGCTGAAAGCTAAGTTAGGATTGAGGGTGAAATACTTCCAAACGAAAAGTTCTAGAATCATGGGATTCAGAGTAAAGATATTTGTTTAGGCATTTTGTTCAACAATAAAACCGCTTTCTTATAAACGTAATTTTTGCATTTTTTTAACATCAGAAACAAATCCACATAAAATCATTCGCAGGGCTGGGGAATATCTTGTATCTAAGATACTGTTTTATATCTAAAATACTTTTTACTGTAGTAAGTATCTGTATTCGAAAATGAGGATACTTCTCAAGTGGCTAAGTAAGATACTTTTAAAGTTTGTAGTAGGTATAATATTATGCAAACTTAGACTTTACCATTCCTCATATTTAGAATCAGATGTAATGACCTCTGTTGTCGAACGTCTATAATTCACAATTCATTCATTCATATTTAGAAAAAAATCATACATACTGGGTACCTATTGTGTAACTCATTTCTAGTGATATCACTAAAATGAGATTGTTCACGCGAATATGCATTTTTCGCACTAGTGAAATAGAACCATTTAACGTGAATTTATTCGCCATCGAATTTATCAGTGAAACGTGAAATATTTAACGTTTTACTGACAAATTCGATGGCGAATAAATTCACGTTAAATGGTTTTATTTCACTAGTGCGAAAAATGCATATTCGCGTGAACAATCTCACTTTAGTGATATCACTAGAAATGAGTTACACAATAGGTACCCTGGTAGGTACTTACTGATATCTGCCGTAGTTTCGTTTAATATCCGATACCTACTTTGTTAAAAAAATATCTAGATATTACTAATCCAGAAAATTATTATGGTCTGGAGTAAAAATATAAGAAAGTGAATAATGAAAATTTTTCAAATTAATCTAGTCGAGTAAAATATTATAGTCGGGTACTTATTAAGCTCCACAGAACTTTTCAGTATGTCATGTTAACAAAACGAAAAAATGAAAATTTTCAGAAATTTACAATACACTACAGACTTGTGAAGGATATACAAAAAAAGCGTTCTCAGTGTTATTTATTTTTTACAAAAAACGTTTCTTCCATCGAACAAGGTACATCTTTAGATAAAGTAAACACATTAATTCATTTGGTATAACTTTTTCTATGTCTATTTTGTCAGCCAACTCATGGTAAATAATAAATATATAGAATCGCAATATTATTCAACCGTTTTTGACCCATCGTAGAACGCACATAAGATTTCAGTCTTTTTAGTGTCACAAAACTTTTCTCATTTGTATAGGAAGGTGCGGAAATTGTCAATAATTTACAAATCGAACGAATTCTGGGATAAGGTCCTTTTACCATGGATTTGCCTGACGCATATAAGTGAAAAAGAGGACGGTTTCTCTCATATGGCAATAATTTTTTGGGCATTCCCGAAAAAGCGTGAAAATTCTCCGTATTGAATTCCACACGCGGAATTTTCACACGTGTTGAGCTCTCAACACAACAGGTCTTCCGGCATCCGTGTTATTATGACCACATGTTTGCATGCGATAATTTCAGAACGGTTTTAATTATTTAATACTAGCGGCCCGATCCGGCTTCGTCCGAGTGCTATGAATTTATGAGTTATTATTACATTACTCACTCGCTTCGCTCGAGTATGATTAATACATTACTCACTCATTTCGCTCGTTCGCTCAAATATTATTAATACATTTCTCACTCGCTACGCTCGTTCGCTCAAATTTTATTAATACACCCTTAAAGTGATCCTATTGCACCCAATTTAAGTAGGCTTCGTGCGGTGATGGATTCCAACATGTCTACCAAATTTCGTTTAAATCGATTAAGTCTGTGCCAAACCTTGCCGACATTATAGTGTATTCGATAATACTGGCCTTGTAGCTTTATTATGTGAATTTAAGTTTGTTTTTGGACAAAATAAAAAATTTAACCCCTTAATACATCCCTTAAAATATTATTTTTTTTCTTAATTTCAATATTATTATCAATGCAACTTCTGTACCAAATTAAGTACACCCATCAACAAATAAATTACTATCCGCAAACTAGTGTTTTCATAAAATTTGTAAGTCCGGTCCTGTCGTGCCGATTTTATTAAAATTTTAGCAACACATTTTAATCTCTACTAAAGGGTTAAATTTCAATTTTCAAACAATTCTGAGATTTTTTTCGGTATTTTTTGGCCCAAAAACTTTTTTCAACCCCTAAAAACTACCCTTAAAATGGTCCGATCGGGCCCATTTTAAATAGGCTTCGTGCGGTGATGGGTTCCAATGTGTGTACCAAATTTCGTTTAAATCGATTAAGTCTGTCAAGAGTTATCGTGTACACACATATATATATAAATATATATATATATATAAATATATATATATATAAATATATACATATATATATATAAACATTTTTAAAAATGGTGGCAAATTGTTCAGTAGGGTATGAAACGTCGAGAAATTTTGGTCCGACCCCTAGGTCCCGCCATCCGACCGACGCCAATAGTGTATGTGCCATATATGGCAAATACACTAACAAATCAATACTCATAAACAAAATGCCTTGCTGCAACAAACCGGCAACATACTTAACTCTATTAGTGCAGGTCAGTTTAAAATTAATATTGGTATATAATATTATATAGATCACCTTTGACCTATTCTCAAACCATAGTACTATAGCCTCATTGATTCAAAATGCATACCTCCCAAAATTAAATTAACATAATTAAACAATATTATAGAGCTCTTATCTTGTGGTCATAGTGTAGGGTCCGATGTACTGAAGTGTTTTGAAAAACACCCGCAGTCTCTCCTTCAGCTCCCTGATGAAAACAGCCTTCTTCGGGCTAGGTTGACGTGAGGCTCCGCTGTACTGACGTAATGGTCGCGAAGATAACATGCATTCGCAATGCACAACACAGTAACTTTTATAATACTAGACTTTTTTACACTATACTTTTTCACAAACTATAGATTCATTCACTTGATTATTTCGCTTTATTTACTAATAACCTCTTTATAATTAATCTTCTATATCTTATTTATCTTTCCTTATTCTTTAAATTTCACCGTGAACGACTCCAACTATAACTAATGTTTTATTCAACTTTACTTTTTATTTAACTTTCAGGCTATCTCCCGAAAATGACTTAACGATTTAGATTTTTCTTAATGTTTTACTTTTCAATTAATTTTATATTATTGCGAGTCGCCGGTAATTCATAACACCTATTTATTCAGGCTTCGCCCTCGAACGACTGCCTGATTATCCAGTCTGTGTTTTATTTATAGGTTTTTCCCCAACAAATTTAGCGTCCTTTCTTTAGCCAATCATATTCTTAAAATATTGCGCCAAATGCCCATATCCCCTCTTACTGTTCTATATCCCCTAATTGATTTCTGATCTGCATTATTCCCCAGGTTGGTTTCACAGGAAACAGCTTGCAATAATTTTGTATTAACTGACTAATCCGACCACCCACATTAAATACCTTATCAATACCTAAATGTCAAGAACATATTTTTTATCATACAGGAAATTGACGCAATAACTTAGTAATCAGGCGACATGTAGGCACCAATTAAGAAATGATTGGCTTCCATGAAACAAAAGTGCTGGACCACCGAAATGGCTTGTGCAGCAGTGACTGTACTGTCACAAGTTTTACGCGTTCCAGCTATAGTTTACCTGTTTCATAATTTACATCAAATACTAATGAAGGCGGGCTTTCGTCTTTCGGTGGCACATAATCTGGATCACGGCACGAGTCATCACTATCTTCTAAAAATTCCATTTGAAGATCTTCGGAGACGTCGCCTTCAGTAATTATTGTTGATAAACCACTACAACACCTTATGCCATTAAAAATAAACTTATGAGTGATTTGTTTTCAACTATAGGTAAAATCACAAAAAAACAATACACTGAGTAGTGGAATACTCAGTGTAGTGTTGTTTTTGTGTTTACACACCAAAAGTTCCATCCTCTCAAGATTTTTTTTTTTTTGTATAGGTAAAATGTTCTAACAACATTACTAACACCAGCTAAGACCAATAAATCCATACGGAAAAAGCTAACAACATTATATTGTTCTAACTGAAAATATTATAGTCAAATTTTGAGGTTAGGATTATAGTATTACAATAACAGTGTTTTTTTTACTATTATTCACGTTAATTACTATTTTGATATCAAACAACATTATAATATACTTACGGATCTTTGTTGACATTCATGTTGCACTATAATATAATATTATAATTCAAAAACCAACATTTATTTGATAACACAGCGACTCAAGTAATTCCTTTGCACATTAATTTTATATTGTTCTAACAGCATCAATTCCAGGCACCTCATTGGTCGTTTAGTTAGAACATTATAATTCTAAAGAATATTCAAATAATGCACATAGAACAATTTAGTACTCTCTCTGATATCGTTGGTATGCTGTTTTAAGCAGTGATTCCTATTCAGATAGAACAAGCACGAACTGAACTATATGATCAAGTAAAAATCCGATTTCCCGCCAAAAGTGCTGTTAGAACATTATAACACTCAACCCACGATATGGCTTTCTGTATAAAATTATTTGTTTAAAGAAAGGAGATGTCATAACAGCTACTTAGGTATTATGTAATAGCAAAGACAGATCTAGTAAACTAAGGACAAAGTTTCCAGAGTCAGACTGTCTTGGGTGCTCACATCATGAACATCTAATATTATTATATTTTAACATTGTTTTAAAAATGATTTTATA